>CM055188.1:5795996-6995996 GCA_029224185.1 Karalla daura | reverse complement strand
GGTCTCCACCTGCAAACACTGGAGGAACCAATATTCTGGGATACAACCTTGAGAAACGAAAGAAGGGGAGCAACATATGGGGTCCTGTAAACCCACCTGAAGAAATGATCAAAGGTTACATTTTAATTCTGAAAATACCAGCATTGGATGGTCTTATCATGACACGCCCCAACACAAAGACAACGTTAAAAATAATGAATGCTCTTGTTCCTGTCTTTGCACGTGGACTTCCCCTGCAGCCAAGGGTTTTGCAGTTAAAGATGTGGTTGAGGGCATGGAATATGAATTCCGTGTATCAGCAATCAATAACTCTGGAGCAGGTGAATTCAGTACACCATCTGAGTTTGTGTTTGCTAGAGACCCAAAAAGTAAGTGGACATTTCAAAATATGATCACTGAATATTTATATGACATTTCAGAGCCTACAGATTGTAGTAATGACGATAGATTCTGTGTTACAGAGCCCCCTGGTAAAGTCCTAGACTTTAAAGTGACAGATTCCACTTACACAACCCTGTCCTTGTCTTGGACAAAACCCAAGGACATTGAAGGGGTTGAGGATGAAGCAAAGGGGTATTTCGTGGAGATCAGGCCTGCAGAAAACACAGAATGGGATCGCTGCAATTCAAATGTAATAACCATGACTTCCTACACGGTGAAAGGCATGAAGTCAATGGCCATGTACTGGGTGAGAGTCATTGCTACTAATGATGGAGGAGAAGGAGAGCCACAGGAGCTGGATAATTATATCCTTGCTATGCCCCCTCCAGGTAGAGAAATACACCTGAAAGTTCATTGTGTCAAAACGTTGCAATATTGTGATTTCACTTCAGTTCATTGTTCATATCATCAAATTCATGCTAATTTCAAGTCAAGTAAATGTCATATTTTTCACTATTTTCACCACCTTTTTTTAAATGTATAATTCTGTTAATGATTACTTTGATTTCTATCCAGTGAGACCAAGATTCACAGATGCCAAAATCAAGAGTTTCATGGTGGTGAGAGCTGGAAATTCTGCACGATTCAATATTAACTTTGAGGTACTTTCAGAATTAAGTCAACTAGTTACTGTTTATATCTTGTGGCAAACCTAAAAACATTAAAAAGAAAAATGTCTTTAAAATTCTTTGTAGGCATCTCCATGGCCTGATATTACCTGGCAGAAAGATGGAGCACCAGTGTCTAAGAAGGTTACCATCAGCAACACGGAGAGCACATCCCAACTTCTGATTCCTTCCTCTGAGCGCTCAGACACTGGAATCTACACAATTATTGTTAAGAACATTGTTGGCCAAGAAACATTCAGTGTTGAAATTAGAGTCACAGGTGAGTTTGGTGAAGGGCTGCATAAATAATTACTTATTTTTCCATTTACTGTTGAGATTAAAGCAACAAAAAATACATTTGAATTTCAGATGAGCCTAAACCACCGGGTCCTGTGGATGTTGATGAAAACGTACCTGGAACAGTGACCATTTCATGGACTCCATCACCAGATGAGAAACGTGATGATAGGCTGCATTATATGGTGATGAAGCGTGATTCCTACAAGAGACAATGGCACACTGTTGCAGATCACATCTTCAACAATAGATTCACAGCCTGCAACATAATGCCCGGCAGGGAATACCAGTTCAGGGTCTATGCAAAGAACGACATGGGCTCCTCCAAACCCTCTGAATCACCTAAGTGGCTGATTTCTAGTAAAAAAGGTACATGAATGTAAAATGAATGGTAGAAAAATGTAGAGTTTATAATATGCTGGGCATGTGAGGTATGGAAAAGACAAAAAGAGCCACAGTAAAACATTAATGCATGTTTTCTGCATCTCTTTATGTCTTGTCTTTTCTTTCCTGTTAGTTGATATATCATAACGCCGTACCTGTAGAGCTGTGACAGGAAGAGGTGTTAAGACACTTTCTTCTGCAGTGTGGCTAAATCTCTTATGACCTGCATTTCATGCGTGCTTTTCTCTTTTCCTTTTTCTTTCAGAAAAGTTTACTTTGAATATGCCAGAGTCAAAGGTCTGCAACCTGCAGTGTCCTCCCAAGTTCATTGTCCCATTGAAACTGCACACTGCCCCCCAGGGGTATGAATGCTACATGAGTTGTGCTATAAAAGGGGATCCGACACCTCATGTGACTTGGCTCCGCAACAACATCAGTCTGAATACCAACACTAACTACTTCATTTCCAACACCTGTGGAGTCTGTTCTCTGCTCATATTGAGGGTTGGACCTAAGGACACCGGGGAGTACAAGGTTGTTGCAGACAACGCCCTGGGCAGGGCTGAATGCGCCACTAAACTGACAGTCAGAGGTAAATCTTTCCTGGAGTTTACCCACATTTAAAAGATGCTGAAAGATAGCATGTCACTAATCTCTGAAACTTTTTTTTCAGAATAAAGAAAGACAGAAGAGGATATAAGTGCTCTGAAAGCAGAAACAAACTAGCATGAACTATTACTCCGCACCCATGACACCATACCTTTAGGTTGTTAACTGATTCCAAAATTATTCATTTGAACATTTAATTAAAGAAATAAGGATACAATATGGTCTTAAACATTACAATAGGTCAAAAATTGAAGCCTTTGAAAGTGACTTATTTTATTTGCTTTGATTCATACTCCACGATCCTAATGCAACTGAAGTTTGAAATACTTAAATGAATTTGCATACTATGTCATAATATGCATGTTAGCATTTAAATTTACATTCATTTGATGTGTAGCAGTGGTCAGTTGATTTTAAAAATGATTTTCTTAGGTGTCTTTTCTGTCCGTTTGTTTTTTTTTAGCTGGTTTCTCTTCATGTGTATCACAATTGCTTTCTGTGAATGTGGACTTGAAGTTGCCACTTTAGCTGAAACAGAGATGAGAAGGAATACTGAAAAAATTACAATACTGAGTGTTACAGTTTATTCTAAAGATGGTTTGGTGTAAATAAAGACTGCAATAATGCTAATTTGATGTGGGCTTTGATCTGCATTTGAATTGAAAATCACAAATACTTTATAGAATATGCACATATATACTAGAACACCCGAATTCATGCCATTTGCCAATTTCCATGAAGGTTTAAAAAATAATTTATGTCTGTCTTTTTTTATTACCCCACAAGCATTTCTGTGGAGTCAGACATGTCCAAGTTTAGAATCAGGACGTGAAAAGTTACACCCATGGCTAAAACATGACTGACTAGTGCAGGGTGACACAAGAGAAATGCTTCTCATAGTACTGAAATAATGCTACTTTGCAGCTTATGTACATTATGTTTCAATCCAATGACACAAAACAAAACAAAAAAGGTAGCTCAGTATTATCAAAATGATGTTGAGCATATCATTTCTGCTTTTTGAGGACGATGTCCCATTTCAGTGAAATGTTCCCATTGTGGCATGAATAAAGACATATTCATTTCAATTCTGTTATGTTGTATTCTATTATGGTCAGTTTTTAATGTACGATGGAATAAGAACAGCGAACATCAAGTTAATCGTAAAAGCTTTGATAAGAAAGGTTTATTGATTGAATTTAATTTGACTGATTTTTACATATACTCCGTTAACCTTGCTATACAAACTCATGCAATAAATATGAAAAAATGTGACTGTTAATTAATTTTAATAACACTTACCTCTAGTTTAACGATGCAGTGATGATAAGCCTGCCTAGGTGTTCAATTAAGAAGCCCAACTCATGGCTCACTCCTCATGAGACTTAATGAGAGAAGGCAAAAAGCACCCCTCAGCAGTGCAAGAGCTGAAATTGTAGTTTTGAGGGAGGGATTAAGAGTCTTCACAGCAGCCTCTCCTTTGGTGCTCCCTTTTCAAGAACCTATAGCACTTTAGGGCCAAGGTGCATGTCCGTAAACCTATCCCCAAGAGGCACAGCACAAAAAAAAAGAAGTGGGTTAGGTTGCTACAAGAGCTCTGAAAGGCTTTACACTCCTTCAAAACGACAAGCTCCCACTCAAGGATCAACTGGAACCAGGCTCGCAACACACAGCAGAGATCAGCAGTTTGCAAATTAAATAGTAAGTACATTTAGCTTTACTCATGAACAGCCTTAGATATTTCATCATTATCTTATTCACACTGTAAACCTCTGCATATAAATATGTGTTTGGTATACAAGATGAGATAAGTGCTTTATTCATCCCAGAATGGAATTTGTGATAAGGTTAAGGCATGTTTGTCGTCAAAACAGTCCAGATGAGCAGTTATACACATAAGAAGTTGGCTGAAGAGTGACTGATACACAGAAATACCACAGAAATAGATTGTATATACATAATATTAACCTTATCGGATATTATAGACCAATCCGAGAGTTATACCAAGTTTTAACAAGTTTAATTACCATTCATCTGAGAAATGGAAGTAAATCATTGGAAAGTTCATCTTTTGTTTATCTAACGCTTCGAGTTTCAGGACAGACGTAACAAGTTATAAATCAGTTTAGTTTTCACACCCTTGGCACAGCTATTTTCTCTCTCAGACAAAAATAGGTTCAGAGTTATGAACCAATATTTCAAAGCAGGACAGCCAATAAATCTTTGATTAATTTCATCAGGCTATGGAACAATCAACTTTAATCCTAGGGCAAGCGGCTCCTGTCACTAAATTTGATCATAAAAAAGTAATGGAAGCATGGTGAAAAGTGCAAAGTTTTGGTAAAACCTGACTATTCTAGAAAAAACAAAAAACACATTGTATACATGATTTACAACACCAGGCACTAATGATTATTAGTCATTAAACATAATTATACAAGAATGATATTCCATTGATCAGCCACAACATAATTTCTGTCAGTGTCCAACCCTTGATACCATATGTGAATATACCACTGTTTTCAGGTGTCTGTACTTGCTGAAGATCATTTCTTCTGTCACCACTTGGACAGCTGGTGTCTGAGGCTTGAATATGGTTGCAAAACATGAGCAATCAACTAACTATTAGCTACAGAGTGATCAATGCAACTGAGTTAGAGCTTGCTTGATTACCAAGGAGGGCTGTTTCATAGTTTCAGGACGACTTTGATTCAGCAATTAGGAAAAAAAGGGAAAATCTACTTCTCTTAAGCACTTCAATATTTCTACAGAAAATTAAGAGTTAGAAAGGGGGCAACACAACAACGATGGTTGTGACGAATATTACATTTGCAGTCAGCAGTTTCACCCACTTCCTGAGTCATGAGAGTTTTATGAGGTATGTGACCTACTGACTGCAAAATGAGTCTGGTCACTCTCTGGAAACTACAAAAAGAATGTTAAGTATTTAGTGATCACAAGAATTCCTTAATTTAGAGTCGAGATTGAGTTACCGACTCAAGATTTCAGACTCTATTTCTAGATCAGATCCGATTTGCTTTGGCATTCTTGTAATTGCACAAAACACAGGTAGGTAGGCCAAAGCACTGAAGATGCTGATTTAAATTTGATGTGATTCATTGTTCAGCACCTTTTTTTTTGTTCGGCACATGTAAAACAACATAGGTCTTAATAATAGTTGCAACCCCATTTAAACTGACAAATTGTACTTACGTCTTACTGTTTACTATTTTTATTTGAACCAAACCAATGCCTTGAGCCACTTCAACAAAAACAATGATAGACATTACAGATTCTCACCATCGGAAAAATATCAACTGCATCTTGAGATTGATCTGCTTATGAGCAGTGGTCAAGCTATATTAAGAGCTTGAGACAACATTGTGAGATGTTATGAGAGATTTCGTACTTGCTTTCAAGATTCAAGCAACAATGTATGTGAACAGCATGTAAAACTCTTCATGTAAAAGTCTTTTTATCTTGGTCTTTTTGTATGAACAGAGAAGCTGCTGTTTTCACAAACATGTTTAAAATTCGTAAAGCTAAGGATGAGGAGCCAACAGCTCCAGGGCAGGGTAAGTAACCCAGTGACTAACCACAGAAAAATAATCCTGTCATTAATGACTCTCTGCTAAAATAGACATGTATACAAAAACATTTTCTTTGGCTCATGAAATGAGATTAGATAACAGCTGTTTTGAAACAAACAGGTTATTTATGAATAAAACCAGCTATTTCATTCCATGACAGTAAAGATCAAGAAGAGGTCAAAGGTGCCTGGAGTTATGATTACACAGTATGTGGAAGAACTACCTGAGGGCATGACAACACCTGATTTCACTCGAAAGCCCATTGCTATTACTATTCAAGAAGGTAGGGTAAAATATTACCACTAATTAGTTCTACAACCAAATGTATTTTTCATTTGAGGTTATTAATTAATAACATGGTCTTTTTGCGTTTATGAAGGAAAACAGGCTATATTCAAGGCCGTCGTTACTGGCAAACCAACACCAACTGTAACCTGGGTGAGAAACGATGGGGAAATTGATGAAGAAAGGTACAAAATCATCCAAGAGAAAAGTTCTGGTGAACATCAACTTCAGGTGGGGTTCATGGCTGCAGGTCAAAAGTAATGTATATTCAAACAACAGTCAATTAAGATGTTTATCCCAGTTTTTCAAATATGCGGTTCACCATGAATTGATTGATAGATGCCTGATGTGTCAGTGGACCAAGCTGACACCTACAAGTGTTTTGCCAGGAATGAATATGGAAAGGCTGTTGTGACTGCAACACTTAATGTTATTGAGGGTCAGTCACAAATTCATCTCATATAATACATTTGATTAAAGCTATAATTTTAAACAGTTGCATCTGTCTGATTTTACATTCCTATCTATCATTTTAGTTGGCTATAAAAAGAGCAGAGTTATGCAACAATCACGAACAGGTAAACACACCTCATTTCACAATGAAAATATAGTGAAGTAATTAATTGATATGGCTTAATAATCACTCTTTGGTTTTGATGTAGCTATCCGAGAAACACCTGAAGACTTCAAAAAGGCCTTGAAAAATAAGTGAGTGTCATCTTAACAAATGTAATTTTGCATGTCCTTGCTCTGATTTAGAATTATCAGACATTGTCATACATTTCCTTAGGGTTGACTTTGACGAAAAGGAGGAGAAAAAGCCAGAAATTGATGAGAAGTTTTGGGAGCTGCTGATGAGTGCAGACAAGAAAGATTATGAGACCATCTGTGCTCAGTATGGTGTGACTGATTTCCGTGGCATGCTAAAAAAACTAAATGAGAAAAAGATTGAAAGGCAGCAAGAGCAAGAAAAGGTACTACACAAACCAATATCTGCAATAAGATGAAGCTATGTGAAGTTATGTACCATCACTTTGTCAACTTTTTGAAATTAAAATCTCTACAGGTTGTTGAAAGACTATGCAACCTAAAGCCTGTTGAACTGAAAGACACTGGCGATGCAGAGTTTGAACTTGAAATGTCACTCAAAGACCCTACCAGCAAAATCTTTTTGTATAAGGTGAGAGGTTTCAATTTAAATGAAAAATTATCAGGAAAAACTAGGAAAAAAAAACTAGGGGATGAAACAGCTGCAGTTAACATAATCTGAAATTAATGTCTGTCGCTATATGGTGCTCAAACATTTCTCACCCACTTGTACAGGATGGCGTTATGATACCTTTCGATGCCGAGACAGAAATAAAACATGGACTGAAACAAGTGGGAAAGAAGTTCGTGTTCAGCATCAATGGTGTAGACCCAGAGGATGCAGGATTATACCAAGTGGAGGTTGACGGAATTAAGATCTTCTCAACGGACTTCAAATGTAAGATAAAACTAGTTAATTCAATTTACAGCTGAAAGACACAAAACAGCACCATGTAACAGGAAATACAGAATACAAACTTATGCTTTAATGTTGTTGCTTTGCCTAGTACCTCCTGTAGAGTTCTTGGTCAAGATTGAAGATGTGAAAGCAGAGGAAAGGGAGGATGCTGTGTTTGAATGTGTTGTCTCACAACCTCTGAAAAAGATAACTTGGAAAGGAAAGAATGTCACTTTGGAGCAAGGGGAAAAGTTTGACATCTTGGTATCAGAGGACATGTTGATTCACACACTGGTGGTGAAGGACTGCATGCCGTTGGACAAAGGGATTTATGCTGCCGTGGCTGGACTTGCATCCTGCAGTGCCTGGCTAACAGTGGAAGGTGGGCCATTTACATTTTCCATTGTACTATATTGTCCATGCAAGTTTAGAGCAAATTAGCATAAAATGTCCATGAAAAGATATATAAAATAATACAATTATTTTGTTAATGTATTTTTTATTTTTATGTTTTTCTTTAGTTGACAATGATCCAAACTCAAAGGGAAAAAAGAAAGTTCGCAAAACAACCAGAGCAGGTGGTGGTGGAGCAGAACTTTTGAGGATTGCACAGGAGCAAAACGCTAAGGTCCAGCAAAACAAAGAGGAGATGATAGCAAAAGCAAGGGCAGAAGCGGAAGCAGCAGCTGCTGCTGCAGCAGCGGAGAAAGCTGAAGCTGAAGCTAAAGCAAAAGCAGATGCAGAAGCCAAAGCCAAGGCCAAAGCCGAGGCGAAGGCTAAAGCTAAAGCTAAAGCTAAAGCTAAAGCAAAATCAAAGTCAGATAAAGAGACAAAGCCAAAGGCAAAGTCAAAGGTAAAAGTTGAGGGAAAGCCAGGAGAAGATGCCGGAGAAGAGAAAGAAGGTGATGTAGATGAGATAGAAGAAGATGATTCTGAAGGGGAAGAAATTGACGAAATAGAAGAGGGCATAGAAGAGAATGAGGCCCAAACAGCTAAACCTGTAGGAAATGAGGGAGATATACAAGTTGCTGCAGAAGTTGCTGATACTGAAGAAGAGGATCCTGTCCAAGGGAAGAAAAAGAGAGTACGAGCAGGCCCCCTTGTTCCTGATACAGTCATTGGTAAGATGCACACCCAGAAATATCATTACTGCTTTGTTGTACTTGTGTACTTGTGTTAATGCCCAGAAGCCATTAATTCACAGTTAATGATAAGGTTGTATTTCCTTTAGACCCAGGAGTATATTTCACCAGTGGACTGTCAGATGTTACTGCCATCATAGCAACTGATGCAGAACTGGTCTGCAGGTTGAGCAGTGAGGACTGTGATGCAGTTTGGTACAAAGATGGCAAAGAGGTGAGCAAGGGAGATAGTGGAGTAACAGTATTTGCCTGAAACTGAGGATTTTTACATTTGTGTTCGTATGCTTTCCAGATAACGGCTACAGATAATATCTGTATAGTGAAAGATGGAACTTATCGCAAACTGATTATCAAAAACTGCAAAGAGGAGGATGCTGCAAAGTACAGATGTGAAGCAGATGGGCGTAAAACAGAAGCCATGCTGAATGTTGAAGGTATAGTACTCAATCAGTGTGAAGTACCTAAACTCAAGCAAAGAAAGTGTACACTATTTCCAGCAATAAAAGAGACACAAAAACGTTTTTTTTCCACTAGACCCCCCAAGAATTAACCCTGATGACCTCCTCAATTTCATGAAACCTGTTGTAATCAAAAAGGGAAAAGATGCAGCCTTCAAACTGTCCTTTGAAGGCCGGGAACCTATGAAGATACAGTGGTACAATGAAGGCGAAGAACTCCTAGAGGACACACAGATCAAGATTGAGAGGTCTTCTTCACACAGCCGCCTGCTACTCACCAAATGCCAGCGTAAAACCACAGGAGAAATTAAGATTAAGATTAAGAATGAATGTGGAACAACTGAGGCAATCTCACAACTTGTTGTATTAGGTTTGTACAATGCATGTAAAGTCTATTTGTTCTTTGCACAATGGCTGCACACATAAGACACTGATGTGAGCACAATTTTTCTATATTCTTTGATCCTATTACAGATAAACCAACACCTCCTCTAGGCCCTGTGGACATTATTGAAAGCTCTTCAAATTGTATCGAGTTCAAATGGAGAGTTCCTAAGGACAACGGCGGTGCCCCTATCACAGACTACATCCTGGAGCGCCAGCAAATTGGCCGAAACAGTTGGAAAAAACTTGGCAAGATTGGCAACGAGCCCAAATATAGGGACACTGATGTGGATCATGGAAGAAAGTACTGTTACCACATCAAGGCAGAAACTGAACAAGGCATCAGTGAAATGATGGAGACTGACGATATTCAGGCTGGAACAAAAGGTAATCCTTGTGAGAAGTACAGTTTATCAGAGTCTTTAATATGATTGATGTAATGATGAAAAAAAACAAAACAAAACATTTCTGTTTTTTTTTCCTTAAATTCTATATTTTCTAAGCATATCCTGGGCCACCTTCTACACCAAAAATTATTAGTGCTTTCAAAGACTGTATCAATCTTGCTTGGTCTGCACCCACTAACACTGGAGGTACCAACATTTTGGGATACAATGTAGAGAAACGCAAAAAAGGCAGCAATCTGTGGGGCCTTGTTAACCCAGCTGATGAGCCCATAAGAGGTATGATCATTGTGCATCTACTGAAAATATTTCAGTACTTTACATGTACTTTCTGTTCTATGAAGTTAGACATGTTTCTATTTTGTATGCTTCAAAATCCTACAGAGAAAAAGTATGCAGTGAAGGATGTGGTTGAAGGCATCGAGTATGAGTTTCGTGTATCAGCAATCAACATTTCTGGTGCTGGAGAGCCAAGCACGCCTTCTGAGTTTGTCTTTGCGAGAGATCCAAAGCGTAAGTGATAAGCTGCTAAAAGATGCATAATTGCCATTTTTTTCTTAATTCCGATGATGATCATTTGTAAATGCTTTATCTAGCTTTGGTATTTAGCTTCTGCTTTATTTATTTAGAACCCCCTGCTAAGGTTACTGACCTGAAAGTGACAGACTCCACATACACCACTTTATCGCTGGGCTGGACCAAACCAGTGGAGGAGGAGGGTGTTCAAGATGAGGCAAAGGGGTACTTTGTGGAGCTCAGACCAGCAGAAAACCCAGAATGGGGTCGCTGCAACCCCACTCCTATAATTATGAACTCCTATACTATTGTGGGTCTGAAGTCTATGGCCATGTACTGGGTAAGGGTTCTAGCAACCAACGAAGGTGGAGATGGAGAGCCTCAAGAACTTGACAACTATATAATTGCAATGCCTCCTCCAGGTGAGTCACTGGAAATTGTCAGTTCAATAACATACTTTTAATATTTTCACTGAATTTTCATAAAACCTTTTCACATTGTCACAGTGAAACCTCAGTTCACTGACAAAAAAATTAAAAACTTCATGGTCATGAGAGCTGGAAACTCTGCTAGAGTCAACTTCAACTTCAAGGTACAGTTAACAATACTGACATAAAAAGTCTAGAACATGAATGTAAAAAGTGATTTCTAATGTAGATGATTGGTTCTTTCTTAGTCAACCAACCCCTTAAAAAGGGGCCTGCACACATCTTGTCCTCTGTCTCCTGTTGTTGACAGGCCTCTCCAGTACCATCAATTAAATGGCTCAAAGATGGTCACCCTGTGCCCAAGCACGTGACAGTGAGCAACTCAGACACATCATCACAACTAATGATCCCTTCATCAGAGCGCCATGACACTGGCATCTACACAATCATTGTGAAAAACCTTGTCGGTCAGGAGAGTTCTAGTGTTGAGATAAGAGTCACAGGTTTGTAAAGAATGTTAATGTGTGTGCGTGTGTGAGCAAAATGTTAAAAAATTTGATTAGGTATGCATGCACCATATGCAGTGTAGACTGTCTGGTTAGTGTGCAATCATCATCGATGCAGTCATTTTAAACATAAAACAGCAAGAAACTGATCATCCTCTCTTTCCTGTTTGCAGATGACCCAAAGCCTCCAGGTCCAGTGGAGCTGGATGAGAATGTGTCAGGAACAGTGACGGTCTCCTGGGATCCTTCTCCAGATGAGAAGAAGGACGACAGGCTGCACTACATGATCACAAAGCGTGATTCCGTCAAGCGCACTTGGCAGACTGTGGCAGACCATCTCTTTAACAACAAGTTTACTGCCATTAATATAATGCCTGGAAGGCAGTATAAGTTCAGAGTCTATGCCAAAAATGACATGGGCCTGTCCAAACCCTCCGAGTCACCAACCTGGGAAGTGAGGAGACGAAAAGGCAGGTTTAACAAAAGCTATTGAAAGTTATATGATTTGAGCTAAAAATTATTTAAGTATCTGATAAACTTTAAATATCAACTTTATAAGCCAAAATTGTCAAACATCAGTCTTCTAAACCCTGAGGAATTTTCTGCTTTTGCTGTGAAGAAGTAGCAATCTATTATGGGCATTTTCAACTTGAAGAGCAGAAAACAAGTGACAAATATATTTGCAATATGAGAACATCATATCTAAGAAAACACAGCACAGCATTACTTCTGAAAGGCAGTCAAAGAATATGATTAAAATAAGGCTGGCTCTCATTTGATCATTGACCAGAAAAAGTGAGAAGAGAACCCCCCCGACACTCCTCACCCCATATCCTGGGGTATTACCAAACCAGCAGATATAATCTCCATGCTCCTCCTAGGTCTGCCTCTTTCTAGATCAGCATGCACGAAAGAACCCTCCATAGATGCATCCAGGCAGCTTCCTGGATAGATGCCTGAACTACCTAAACCGGTATCTCTTGATGTGGTCCTACATTGAGCCCAATCCTGATGTCGCCCTATCTCTAAAAACTTGGACACACCAAGCTGACACCTGTCAAGTCAACGTCACTGTCAGCTTCATCTGCGTTTTGTTGGTTTCCATCGGCTCACATTGCTAGCCACTTTGTGAGAAGATAGTGAGAAATACCACAGCGAGTCAGCGAGTCAGCGAGAGAGAGAACCCCTGACACACACACGCACACAATTGTGCAGTGATAAACACAACAACCAATCAGTGCAATTTCTAGGGCTGAAGCCCCCCGAACACACACACACATTACCCGCCCCGCCCCTCACCACCACCACCACTACACACACACACACGCACAGGCACGTCAGCTGACTCATGCAGAACACACTACCCAGATGCCTTACTATTCTTAAAATTCTACCATAGACACTAAACTGACATAAATTAATAAATCAGCGAGTGACCGATGGGAATACTCTATAGCAATGGAGAAACACATTCATCATCATGTATTTAACCTTCTTTCTTCTCTTTCCCTTTTCTTTTATCCTTCTAGAACCATTTTCTTTGAACCTTCCTGCCTCCAAGGACTGCAGTTTTGAGATGCCCCCATCTTTCTCTGTTCCGCTAAAAATGCACAATAGTCCAGAGAGCTATGAGTGCTACATGAGTTGTGCAGTGACAGGCAACCCCAAACCCCATGTCACATGGTACAGAAATAATGTCAGCCTCAACACCAACAGTAACTACTACATAACTAACACATGTGGGGTCTGCTCCATGGTGATACTAAAAGTGGGGCCAAAGGACAGTGGGGAATACACTGTCATTGCAGAAAATAACCTTGGCAGAGAAGAGTGTTCAACTAAGCTTATCGTTAAAGGTTGGGAAATATTTTTCAATTCTTACATTTCTTCTTGTTGGTATATGTTTTAAAATTTCCCTCTCTGTCTCTTTCTTCAGATTGAGATGGAGCAATGGGCCTGAACACCATTGGATGAAACCTGTTTTCACCTTGCTGCTTTTTCTTTAAATCCTGTATAATGTGCTAAAACACATGGCATAGAACAAAATAAAGGGTGCAAGGGAATTTGGGGAAAAGCTGTTTATAACAATTTATAATTTGAAAAATAACTAATTCAACAAATACAAAGTAGGTTGTGTGGTATATGAGTGCAGTCTATGGACTAGATGCAGAGCAATGTCACAAGGGACATTGAAGATTCAAATATATTTATATGCTAATGCTAAGTATGCCAAGTACATTTATGTAGTGACCCGGTTTCCCTAAAGTGCAATTAGTTAGTTGTCTCTGGATGTTCTGATTTTTTGTTTGTTTTTTTTGTCTTTTTTTTGTGACGTTACACCCTTATGAAAATTTGATGTGACATTGCTGTTTTGACTAAGTATGTTTGAGTTTTAAATCAACGACTTATCATTGTGCAAACAAAAATAAAAATAAATCTCTCCTGATCAACAAAGAACTGCTGTACTCTTTAACTTAATGTTCTGGCATCTTAACAATAACAATATTTATATGCTAGTGTTAATTTATAAATGTTACACCCTAAGAGGCATTGTTGTCATTGTTGTCAGACATTACAGATGCATTTTTAGGAGTAGACGTCCACAATGACTTTGGTTTTGTGGCTGAATGGCCTTAAAAATCACAATATTTACCTCAGCAATATGGTATGTTAAGAAGAGGAAAACATTGATGGAGGCCAATATTAATAAAACAGAGGCCAGAACTTTTATTTATTTATTTCTGTACATATGTATGTATTTATGTATTTATTTTTGCTTTACTGCACTATAAACGGCTTTGTTTACTACACAGCCCGGGCATAGTGAAATGACATTTACTGTCCGTTTCCATTTTATAACTTCACGTGCGATGTTTCCACTTTGCCAGCTGTCACATGCATTCAAATTTCTTTTTTACTACTAACATCTGTCTGCAGACTTTTAGAGGGTCATGCAGGGCTATTATGGAAAGTCATAAATATCAAAAACTCACGTGTGTGCCTGAGTGTAACCTTCTAAACAACTGTGCATCTTTTTTGTAAAGTCCCTGGACACACTAATATTATCAGCCTACATCCATATTATCAGCATCTACAGTAGTCAGCATTACCTCTTTGCCGAATCTTTGTTGTACTGGCCTTGTAATGTTTGTTACTGTTGTTTCATATACCGAACATTATTTCCCTCCTAAAAACATAATTTTGCTTAACAACATAAAAGCAAATTCTGTCACTGCACACTTCCTGCATAAAATTCTGTGCTTTATATTAAACAAAATAGGGACCTGTTTACAGCAGTTTCAGGCCGTGTCCAATTTTTTCAAGATATTGTAAACTTGGTAAGGTTAGGCTACGTCTACATTGTGGTCCAGTGGATTCAGGAAATAATTGTGTGGAAAAAAATGAAAGGTTTTCCCTATGGAACGTCTCTTGACAGGGGATACCAGCATCTTTTTATAAGATATGACAGTCCTTTCTTTATTATCATCTGATCTAATTCCTGCATATTGTCAAAACAATTCAACAATAATAATTAGTTTTCTCATAATTCAATATGTGTTAATGTACTCATGTATTTTATTACCCTTTTTAAATTTGGAAAGAAGTTTTTTTTTCTTGTTTGTTTTGTTGACACAAAATTCATGCAGTACCCATTGTCTAAAAGAAAAAAAAGTGTTATTTTGTCATTGTTTTAGAGTGTAGAATTCAAAGCATCTGACTTCAATGACCCTCTGTAATAAATGCCTTTTAGGACATCAGGCCTCTCATATCAGCTTCCCATTCCCGAGAACAGTCATACTTCCTGTGCAATGCAACCACTTTTATTACATTGCTTGAAATATCCTCACAGATGCACAACCGGAGCATAGCTCTGTTATTACTAGTATCATAGAAGCTATTCCCAACAGATTCCACAAGGAGTCTGAATGTTGCCTGTAAGTAAATATCCTTAAGGTGGTCAGCGTGTGCAACATATTCACGTTGTATTGAAATTATAACAAACTGATCTATCCTGCTTTTCAGGTGATGAGACAACTTTCCACAGGAGTTAAAGAAGGAATCAAAACTCACCACACTTAGTGATCGAAGCAAATTTGAAAATAAAAATAAAAATGTTTGATGGACATTCAGTCAGCGGTGTCCAGCGGGGCCTGTCAAGAGGGATTTGTCCCCTTCCGAACCAGTGTATGTGAAAAAAGTGCTTTAATGACTCGATATATGTCGGTGTGAAGTCTGTATAAAAATTCAAGTTGAGGCAAAAAAATGCATCTGATTTTCCACTCTACATCTCTTAACAGTGTAAACATTGACATTGAAGTGACCAGAGATCATGTATTATTTACTCATCACGACACACAGGTTTGTACCATATGAGATCACTCATCTTGAAGGATCCTTTGCTCCTTTCATATTTTCCTTTCATATTTTTTCATATTTTGCTTTTATAGATGTTTTTCAAGACATATTAGGCAGTCAATAAATGCTTTGCATTTTAAGTTGGTGTCATTAGAAGTCCTTACAGCCAACAATATGAGGTTTGCTGTTCTCATAATTTCATGAGTGTCAACACAAGCATACTCAGCTGTCAGCACTTCAGTCTGTCCACAAACTTCCTTTCATCCCCACAATTTAAAGTGCGAGGAAAGTGAGTGACCTGACTCACAGACCTAGCACTCAAGTGAAAAACAAAACATTGAGACTAGCTTGCCAAATTAGTGTCAAAGGATTGAAATTAATTTAAAATGTTATAAAAAAACAGACATGGGAACAGCTTCCTAAAAAAAACCCAAAACTTAGTAGTTCCATTTTAATGAAGCAGCCATAAGTATAACTATGTTGAAAAAGAATTAAACATTTCACTTCAAATATAATTTCAAATCTGTTTACAGGAGGAAAATGCATATTGCTTCGACTCCTCTTGCAGGAGGTGTCCACTCACAGTAAAGGTGATCCCACTGTGTGGCTTGTAGCCAACCCTGGCTTTTCTCCTCCCTCTTGCTAGAGATTATGATTTATTCCAAAAACAAAAAAGCAATCCCCTTACTTGGCAGGCACCATGTCTGACAACGTGGGTGCTTGTCGCAGAGTCATTGGCATTCCTCTAAGGATTTAATAGCTTGAGGAGCAAGCAGGCAACACTCAAATATCAGACTGGGAAGCAGCACCTCTCAAGAGGATCACAGGTCTGCTCAAGTAAGTTCATCATTCATCTTTCATACAGCATCATTCCTAGATGGAGGTGTGAAGTATTTGGAGATGGCTATTGTCTTTAATCTTAATCCTGTGGCTGTGTGGGTGATTCACTTTTAACATCTTGTCCAAAGAAAACACTGAGTTTAGGTGTTTAACTGTGTTATGAGTATCACTACTAAAAAGCTGAGTTGCCTTAATTTGTGTAACTGACGCACACTGTGTATGCTGTATTCTTCTGTATTCCTCTTCATTTTTTGCAATCCAGATTTTGTGACTGATGTTAAATCTTATTAGTTTAGGATTTATACAAATTTGCATGACTAGTCATGTGGTTATCCGCAGTTTATCCTCAACTTAAGAAATGTTAACAAATAGTAGTGCTTGCTAAAGCATTGCTGGCTTCTTACAGTATTTCAAATCAAGACCTAAAATTTCTGTTGTGACAATATTTTGGAGCACTTCATATGGGCTGATGAAATCATTCAAAATTAATCAAAACTTTCAAAAATTGTTGTCAACAGTGCTTAAAAAATGACTTCATGGCATTGAAAATGTTTCGACTTTGTGTTTAATATGTTTATTTAAATATTTTAAACATGGTACAGTTTTAGATATAATTGTTTTTCTTTTCGGATACGAAAAAGAGTAAAATCTTTAAAAAAAACAACCTCTAAAATGTCAAGGAAAACGAGAGCTTGACCCAAATTAAGCAAACATCCAACTCTCAGCTCCTCCACATGATCAGCATCAGTGCTGACTCCATAGATAGCCACATGCTTTCTGGACATGCCCTTAGAGGCATGTGTCTTTTAATCATTTTTATGATGCTCTCAGTCTCTTGAGTATACTGTCCCGTGCTGTATTTCAACGCTGGTCACATAAGCAGCTGGTCCAATGACAGCAGCATGCAACACAGGCACTATGGAACCCCTAAAAAGCAACACTCACAGCAAGTAGCCTGTTACTTCAAAATGCTAATAAGGAGTAACAAAAAAGTTTGATTTATTTAAATTAGTGTTCAACAACATGTTGGGAGACAAAAAAAAACAAAAAAACAAAGTCAAGCAGTATTGGTCATCATGCAAAATACTTTTCATACTAACCAGTATATAAAATTAATTTGCTTTAAGCAGATTTTTTTTGGAACCATATGCACTACCACAGTAGATATCAGTTTATATAGGGGCTGAATTGGCAAAACAAGGCAAGTGCACATTGAAAATTACAACATGCAAAGAGTCATGGTGTAGTAAAGATTAATAATACCTGAATATGTGCTTCTGAAAACCAGAATAAGGTAACATACAGTTATTAAATATGCTATATTGGGCTGGTTTTACTGTAGTATGACTCACTCATAATGTCAACAGTGATTTACAAGCATATTAAGATGTCTGAGATGATGTTCACAGTTTTATGTGGCATGTGACCTATCAGATGACAATCTAGTTCTCTCATCTTCCATCCCATGCACCATGACACCCTAGAATATCACCGGCCTGCTGTGGGTGGTACTAGGTTTGTGCAAATACTTTGCATGAGAGAGGCTCCGGGTAATCAATCACGTCGAAATCAAGGTTCAATGTGACTACTTCATCAAGGACTCTTTTCAACAGATTTTCTACAGTGTTCTTTATCATTTGTAAGAGCTGCCAAGTCAGCAGCCCAGATTTGTGTCACTATTTGGCAAAGCACCTTCAGAAACTGGATAAAAGCATCGCTGTGTAACAGACCTAGACGCCACAAGCCTGTCTTTATTGTGAGTCTACTGCCTCATGTGCTTCTTTATACAAAATAGTCTTTTTTTATGGACAATTTCACTGTACTCACGTACAAATAGCTGTCTGTAGCTGGAAGGTACATAACAACTGTTTTGATAACAAGTATTCATAGACTTATGTATCTTATTTTACAGAAGAGGCTTTTTTCCGTTAACACAGACAGCACTGACAGCAAGGCATTGTGTTATCATTAAGTTGTTTACCTGGCATTTACCAAACTTTTAGTCTACTAAATTCAGATGACGAACCCCAGTCAGAAGTAAATATTTCTTGTGGATCCTTCTGTTCACACTTGATGAGACTCAGCCAAACATACTGTCGCTACCTTTGAGCTATAACTAACTATGACTAACTATGGCTGTATTCTTTTCTCATTTTACTTATACAGCTACAAGTCAGCTTTTAACCACAACAACCAAAAAGTTGCGAATATCAATATAGTAGAAAATCACATAGATCATTATATTGAAATGGTAAATAATTAGTAGTTTTGGTGAAGATGGCAGACAGGAAAATTCTCTTGTGAGCTACTCACATTGACATACAGTAGCAAATAACGTATAATATGTACAACATATTTTTAATTTTTGGCACGATTAGGTCGTCACATAAAAATGTTTGCATCACAGATAACAGCAACCAACAAATACTGTAAGGCAGTTGTTTTTTTGCTAGTGTCTCTGTCATGTTCAGATAATTTATTGTATGCCTTGCATACGCTTGGCTTTCTAAACAAATATTAGCATTTCTGTAAATCCCCTTAAGCCCCAGCTACACTGAATCCATTACAATTAATGTTCAGTCTATTTTGGTGAACTGACATTTGTCATTCTAAGTTTAGCCACCATGTGGGTAATGAAAGATTGCCATGATCCCTGCTGCGAATGGGACTGACAGATCATAAAAAGGTTGATTTGATAAGCATGTAGTCATTTAAATATAAGCCAGCATGCTGCCACTTATAGTAACAACAAATACTCTTGAATAACGATAGTTGAACCCTGGTAAGAAATTTCATCATGAGATTGATGTGATATTCCACACTCCAGTGCTCATTTCAAGGAGATTTTATTTTGGGGAATGTGACTATACCCTGTAGACAGTCACAGATGATAAATGTTGTAAATGTTTATTGAGAATCTGCAGTTGAATCATAGCAAGTCTGCCAGAACCACTTTAAGGAAAAAGTGACCATGATATAATCACATTTATTATGGAACATTTGCGTGTAAAGGAGTAATACTTTGAACATATGTGTTCAAATGATCAAATAAAGATTTGCACGCATCACATCACAACACTCGAGGAAAATCATTTCTCCCTCATCCATCACTTAAGGTTATTAAGTAGAGGTTTGCCTTAACTTAATTCATTTTCATTATAACATTCAGGTTGAAATTATAAATTATTTTCTTGAAAAGTAATTCTTTCTAATCCTACTCTTTTGCAGCATCAGAAGAAACCTAAGTACTGTACTTAGATTTGGCTTTGGTCAAATACTGCAGTCAGGGACATCTTTCTGAATCCATCCAGGAATCAAAGGAGCCAAGATGTTTAGGCGATCAGTGGTGAAGGATGGGTCAGCTACTGGCCAAGGTAAGCAGTCGAGTGTGTTCACAAATTTACCAGCAGCGATTACAGAGAAACACAGAGAAAAAAAAAAGTGATTTTATTCCAGATTCTTTATATCTATTTACAAAACAAGGTAGGCAAAATGTGGTGGCAAGTTACTAAATACTAGGCAGCAGTCTGAAAGTAGGGGGAATAGTGAATAGTGTCTGTGTGTGTATGTGTGTGTGAGAGAGAGAGTGTGTGTGTGCAAGTGTCTGTAATCCTTTTTCGAACATTTCATGGGTAAAAGTACTAACATAACCAGTGCTAGAATATTATTTAGTTTTTGATTTTTTGTTTGTGGAGGTTCAAGGCTACATTTCGCTAATGATCTTCCATACTTGCCAGTACAGCATGTACACTGTCTATTCAAGGCCACCTGAACCTCCTAAAAAGGTAATCATTGCCTGATCAAATACTGTCCTACAGAGACAGTACAGGACCTTACAAGTGCAGTAATGCACCTCAAAATTAGTGCCATCAGATTGCCTTTTGACTCCTGTTCCTCAGTATTATCATTCAAATCATCTCCAAAATCCAATGCTAATGACATGTGCTGTATATGCTCTTTAACATTTGCCTTATCAGGTCCTGATGCAGAGAGTTGCAATGGTAAAGAAGGTAGGCTTAGTGGACAACAGAAAAGACTAGATCAGCTGTCTTTTCTATTGCTCAAAAAGGCATGAAGAACTGATATGGATTCATTCATATACATTATGAATGTGCAGACATTTTGTGCATGGGTATGTAGGTGCATCAAAACACGTTTCTTTTCAGGTTGAATTTTAGGCATGGATTCCCAAGGAAAAGGCTTTAAGAGATTAAGTTATTAAAATAGAAATGTACTAAACATGTGACACAACACAGCCTTCCACATCAGATGGTTGTATACAGCTCTGAATGACAATACATTGATACAGCAAGTAACTTTATACATTCTAATATATGATATATTAGAATGTGTTTCAGTGTGGTTTCTGTGGATGGCGACTTGGCTACAAAACGGCAAGAGTTTTTTTTTTTTAGGGCTGGATATGATCATGGTTATGTTTTTGTCTTTTCTCTGTCATAAGTGTCATCAGTGTCAAATGATGATCACTGATATTACATTTTCCAATGCTGACAGTTGGGATCAAGAAAAAATCTAAGGTCCCTGGGGTGATGATTACCCAGTTTATTGAGACACTGCCAGAAGGAAAAACCCATCCAGACTTCACTCGCAAGCCCATCGCTTTGACCATTCAAGAGGGTACGGATTTAATGTATATGACTAACTTCAATCATTAATATTGCCAGAATATTTGAAGGTGTTATTTCTTTTGAGAGCTATATCCATGATTTTTGTGCAGTGGGCGAAAGGGAGCAAAAGGGCTCTGTCGTTGCACGCTCAGAGTATTGTGACAATGGATAACATTTGCAATTCAAATTTAAGACAGGAAGTGACAGGATCATCAAAATTATCTGATGTGATAAGTGCAATTTATACAAATTCTACAATATTTGCATTTGTTGTATCGAGAGCAGGTCACACACCTGAACAGTTCTTTCATCACAGGCAATGGCATATATTGAAATCAACGCATGTATCAAAAAACTGTTTGTTTTTTTGTGTGTGTGTTTTCAATGTGTGTATTATGTGTATATTACTATATATATATATATATATATATATATATATATATATATATATATATATATATTTATACTATGTGTATATTTTGTTTCTTCTGATGATGAATTCTCTTTTGCAGGCAAATTTGCTTTTTTCAAGGCCATTGTCATTGGAGATCCAGTGCCAACAGTAACATGGAGCAGAAATAATGGAGATGTGTCTGATACATCAAAATACCAGACTAAATATGACCCAAATTCCAATGAACATACATTTGAGGCAAGTGATATGGGCTATCAATTCACTGTAATATTAAATTCCATGTCCAAGTCAAGAAAGCTAGATACGTGTACAGTACGCCCATCTCACATCAATGCAATGCTGTTTGAGAATCAAATGTATATGTAGAATAAATTGCCGTATGGTTACTGTAAGTACTGAGAAGATCCCATAACTACACTGGGATGTACTGTCACACTGGTGTACCATGTGCAGTGTCATAGGAATGTGCTTCTCTATCAATATTAAGCAGACACTGTTCTCAGTCTGAACTAGCAACTACATCTTCTCTGCAGCTGTTATGCAATACAGGGAAAGACTGCAGATTTTGTTTACAACACTGAGAAAACAAACAGGATCACAGTTTGGTATAAGGCACTGAAATCTAATAAAATACAATACATTTAATTCAGTACAGATAATGACCAGACAACTGAATTAATCTAAAGGGCGATCATGAGGTTGAGAACAAATTGAATAATTCCAATAATGTAATGCATTAATGACCAATCCATTTTCAATGTATTCATTCTTCCAGATGCCAAATGTTATGCCAGATCAAGCTGATACCTATAAATGCTTTGCCATCAATGAATATGGACAAGCCATGGTTACTGTTGTTCTGAATGTTATCGAAGGTAAGAACAGTTTGGTTGCTATGACATCATGGAGTTGACATTGTGTACTCTTCCTAGTCAACTTTGAGTTGATTTAAATAAAATGTATTCAAAAGTAGCACTTTACTACTTCAAACCCTCTATACATTACACTTATTTCATAATTTTTTCAACCTGCCTTTTATCTTAATGACATGATTGTATTTGTAATCTGAGCACACTCTGTTCTCAGTTGGTTTCAAAAAGAACAAAGCCACAAAACAAGTTGCCGAAGCAACTGATGGGAATTTTAAACGTGTTCTAAAGAGAAAAAGGTTTGTTTGTCTTGCATACACCATGTTGATGGTTTCCCTAGATTTCTGTGGTCCTTTAAATCCATGTACTCTATTTTTGATTTGCAGTAATATCCGTCCAAAATCAGAACAGCCAGAGAAAAAAGAAGGGGAGATCGATCCAAAATTTTGGGAACTCTTACTTAGTGCTGAAAAGAAAGACTATGAAAGAATCTGTATGGAGTTTGGGGTGACAGACTTCCGCTGGATGCTCAAGAAGCTGAATGAGATGAAGAAAGAGAGAGAAGAGCAACAAGCTGAGGTGCACCATTTAAGCTTTTATATATATATATATATATATATATATATATATATATATATATATATATATATATATATATATATATATATCATTATTCTTGGTTTTAAAATAATGATAATTTTTCCTTCATCCTCTGCTTCTACCATAGTTTGTCAAGAACCTGTCTAACCTGAAACCCATTCAAGTCAGTTCAGATGGCACTGCTTCATTTGAGCTGGACATGGACCTTATTGACCCAAGCAGTTCCATATTTCTATATAAGGTTGGTGTAAAAACAAAAGAGGAAGTATGTCAAATAAATTAGCAGGGGTCATGTTAAATTTTCATATTCAGCCCTCACCATTTAGCTATATACACAACCCTTATTGAACAGAACATGCACATAATGCACTTATTTCATGGCTTAAAGTTTGGAAATATTTTTATGATGGCATGCTGCACATATGAGACTGGAAAATTCCTGTGTAGACATTTTGACTGCCACTGGAATGTACTGCAGACCATGCATCTTCATTATAAAGTTACGTGAAGTAAGGCTACGCAGCTGAAGGTGAAAGGGGTATTTTGACCCTCTTCTTCCATTTATTCTTAACGGAAAATTGTCCCGTGCCAAAAAATGGAAAGTAATAGCATACCGATCCCAAAGGAGTTGCATGTCTTGAATATCATTTGTCTGGGTACTTGCAAAACTGTGGGAGGATATGCGAATCAAAAATTATCCACAAGAGGAATATGAAAAAACAAACAAACAAAAAAAAAAATGTAAATCACAAGTCAACTCTGGACCCTAGGGCCCAGTGGCACTAATTAGGGAGTGGCAGTTGTGCATCTCATATGTTTTTGGAGTGTTCAAGAAACAACCTAAAGAGGCATTGTACTTTACATTTTCCCAGGATGGTGAAATGGTGCCATACACCAAGGAGTTGGGAGAGAAGATGAAACATAGCCTTAAACAAGTGGGGAGGAAATATATTTTCAGCATCAGAGACCTCATGCCAGATGATGCAGGACTGTACCAGTTAGATGTGGAAGACGTAAACATGTTTTCCACTGAATTTAAAAGTAAGTTTTACACTTCAGATTACAGACATAACATAAAATCCTTAGAATTTCTATATTATGTTTTGTTTTGTTTTTTACATTTCAGTACCCATGGTGGATTTCCTGGTGAAACTTCAGGAGGTGAAGGCAATCGAGAGGGAAGATGCTGTTTTTGAATGTGTCCTGTCAAATCCCTTTTCCAAGATTTTGTGGTTTGGAAAGAATTTGCCGCTGGAACAAGGAGATAAATATGATATTGAGGTTTCAGAGGATAAGCTTATTCACAGGCTGGTGGTCAAAGACTGCATGATCGTTGACAAAGGAATTTATTCTGCCTGTGCAGGAATAAAATCTTGCAATGCGTGGTTGGTGGTCGAGGGTAAGTCCATCAAAATCAAAAATCAATAATGAGCATTGATAATGCAATAATAACAAACAAAGGAATGATGATGAAGTTTTGAGTGCACATTCATTTAAACTTTTTTTTTATCTCCTTTCAATTCAGCTGACAAAGATGCCCAAAAGGGCAAAAAATCTGCAAGAAAAACAACAAGGGCAGGGGGATCTGGGATGGATCTCCAGAAGATTGCCCAAGAGCAGCAAGTAAAATTAGAGAAGGAGAGAGAGGAACGGAAAGAACAGATTCAAGCTACGAAAGAAGCTGCAGCAGCTGCACCGCCACCTGAACCCCCTAAAGATTCATCACCTGCAAAGGCTGCACCTAAACCTAAAGCTGAACCAAGTAGGAATGCCAATCACAAGATGTATTCAGGAGGTTGCTGAATCCACAAATAATGGAGGAAATTTTGTAATTGATACAAATACAACTTTTAGCCAAGACTAAGAACTATTTGTCAGAATTATATAAACTGTAAAATTAAAATTTTGATCTAATTCTTGCTATGATAATGTTTTGTTTCAAATGGTTGATAGGTTTGGTCAAGGAAGCAGCACCAGCTGTGGAGGAAGTAAGCACTGGTAAGAAATCTGATTGATTGGTTTTTAGTGTTTCTCTGCATCAGGAATGTTTCTTTTTTGTATGTTTTTTGTTTTTCTTTAATGGCAGAGATACTGTCATGTTTGAGCTTTATGTTATGTTGTTTTGTCAGCTCATTATGTGATTGTCTGTGTAATGAAAAATTTAGTTTAGTCTTTAGATTTATGCTCAGAACTAGAACATGGGGCAAAATACAAGCATATTATTCTAATCTGTCATGTAACTCTTAAAGAAGCTTATTGGCAAAGATGATTTTTTTTTACCTTGTCTAGGCATGTATTAGCTTATATTTTTACAAATAGCATACAATGTTTTACAAAGCATGTCATCATTTGTAGGCTTTTAGTTTTATGTTCCCCTCCAATCATGAATTGTGACTCATTTCCATGGCCAAATGGACTTTGTCTCAACATGTCTGTGCGATGTGATCAAACCCTGCACAATGTCTGGTTTTGTTATTAATACGACAATATTATTGCTTTAATACTGTATCTTTGCAAAAATAGACAGAAAGATTTTTTCGGATACTCTAGACCGTCTTCCCAGAGAGCTGTAAGCTACAACAAAGTAATAATGTACTAAAACAAACTGTGAACGGGACACTAGCATCTCTTCTTCTAAATTAAATCTTAGGTATATATGGGAGTAATATGGGGGTCAGGCTGTAAACTACCATTGTTCAAATAGTTTAAAATCTTACAATATAATTATACTGCAAAGCGGCATGATACAGAAATACAGAAAACTCCACATTCCCACCAATAGCAATGACCTTAATATCTTACAAATATTAACAATTCAGAAATTCATATCATCAAAAGAACAGCCATATTGAAAAAGCCATGTTGATTCTAATGTGTCTTGTCCTCTAAGACTTTTAACACCCATAACTTTATATAATCAGACCAGAAAAGTCCCTTCATACACAAATATGAATAGGACTATAAGCTTTCATCCACAACTTGTCTCTGGTAGAGGCACTGGCTTATAAATTCCTGAAAGGCTTGTGCACAGCATGCACTATATTGTCAAAAGTATTTACTCACCTCACAAAGAAATACATGAAGGAGAGAGTTTGGTGTGAATGATGGTCTTCTACTGGGCTAAGTCCTGACCTGAACCTGATAGAACACCTTTGGGATGAATTAGAGTAGAGACTGAGAGCCAAGTTTTCCCATCCAACATTAGTGAAAAAGAAAATTAGCATCAACATATTCCAAAACCTTGCGGAAACTCTTCCCAAAAGACTTGAAGCAGTTATGGCTGCAAAGGGTGGAGCAATGTTACAACAAACCCAATCAATTAAGAATGCGATGTCACTTAAGTTCAAGTCACTTAAGTTAGGTCAGGTGAGCAAATACTTTTGACGGTAAAGAGTATGTGGCTATAGCAAGCGTATATATAAGACAATGGGAAAACTGTTAAAGTTTTGATTTAAAGCAAAATAGCTACAACTGTATGGCATGCTTTGGAAAACCATTAGAAGCAATATTAACAGAAATCTTTTTTAATGTAAAGACTGCAAAAATATTATATGTCATCTTATCTATAAACACAGATGTTTTCATACTGTTTTTGATCGCTAATAGGTCATTCAGACAAAACATCAACCACAGAAGCTGGAGACTCGGGAAGTGGTAAGCGTGACAGTAGTAGAACGTAGAAATCTAACGGAAGTGAGAGTAACAAATTTCAACGTCTTTTTGTTATATATTGTTATTTCTGTTAGGCCACTCAGTTGAGGAAACCAGTGGCAGCAAAACTGTTCCTCAACCACTTGCAGATGGATCAGTTGGTATGACTGACTAAATACTGGCAGTACATTAGTAACAAAGATTCTAAAAGGACTACCTCACTACAAGAACACTTTTGTTTGAATTTGTAATACAATTACTTTTCAAAATTAATCAATACCTAAATTAAACATTGTTTTCTTTAACAGTCTGATTTTGTTTCTTACCATTGTTTGATTTGAATTATCTTTATGCTGAAATGCAATTCATAAAAAAGAGGTGAAATAACAAGGACGTTCCATGCTTATACAAACCATTTTAAAAATGCTACTTCAATCAATAGACAAGACTGTACACAACTGCTTGTCCCTGTGCTCATTCTTGATGTCATTAACCTTTTAGTGTTCCGTCTGTGCTGCATTATTTTAATTACAGCTCATATTGTTTGAACATGAAGTAAATAACTCTAAATGTGAAAATGCCATGATGTGGTCATAAAATGTTGCAGGCTTTATAATTATGAAACTGCTTGTCACTGGTTTCTCTCCTTGAATAGAATTAACCTTTGTTAATCTTAGGATCTGCTTATTGCTGCTTGTTGATTCATTCAGAGGCCATGTGTTATGATGCATAGTGTGCACATCTTATTATTTTAAGTATTTAAATCTCTAACATTTCTTACAAGGTACCTTATCCTGTGACACCTGTGTATCTCGTGGGGGTCAACAATTGATCCCCCCCATACCCCATCCTCTCCCTATTAGGAATGCACAATGGCAATTTTCCTCACCAAATAAAAGAAATATTTGACTCTGTTATTAAGTAACTGTTAGAAGAGAATATGCAGTCAAATATGTACCTATCTTCAATGCAACATTTAATATGTATACTATTGGCCATGTACATATACTGTTTTAGACACAACTGTATACACTATATGGGAATGTCCTTATTTTAAAAGGTTCTTACTAAATCATTTTCATTATTTAGTTCTCATCTCAAGTGAATTAATCCATTGAAATATTTAAATAACTTTCTTCTTTATTTATACTTAGTATATGTACAGGCCCATATAAAACTCTGCTCCTCCTGCAATGAAGAAAATAACTTTGGATTTTATTCTTCCCAGAGCCTGGAATTATCTGTGGACTCACTGATACATATGCTACTCGTGGAAAGCCAGCCGAATTAAATGTGAAGATGAATGTAGACAAAGATGGCTCCTGGTACAAAGATGGAGAGGAGGTACAGTAAAATTTAAAAATATGACTTTCTTGTTATTGTCTTCCTCTGTTGTTGCTGTCATTGGCAATATAATGTCATGTCAATTTTCTATTTCACATCTGTTTTCCCAGATAAAGTCAGGTGCTGGGGTCTCCATAACCAAGGATGGAACTTCTCACAACCTGAAAATTCAGAGTTGTAGAGATAATGACTCTGGACTTTATCGTTTTGCATCGGGGGATCTGAGTACACAAGGAAAGGTCACTGTTGGAGGTATGGTTTACCACATTTCTTTTTTGTAGAACACATACTAAATAAAAAATGTTTTTGTGATTTGAACTAAATTAAACTGTTCTTCATAGATGTGCCTGAATTTGACCCAGATGACCTTCACAAGTTTTCCAAACCTGTGATTATAAGAGTGGGCCAGAATGCTGCTTTCAAGATGCCCTTCCCTCCTCAGGACTCTTTGGTTGTCAGTTGGTTTAAGGACGGCACAGAGATCAAAGATGGAGGAGGAGTTAAAATAGTGAGGGAGCCTAATCATAGTCGGCTGCTTCTCAGAGACTGCCTGCGAACAGACGCAGGGGAAATAAAGATTCAACTCAAAAACCCATTTGGAGCTGTTGAGGCCACATCTCAGCTTATTGTGCTTGGTATGTTGTGTACATATCCATATATATGTATACACATATATATATATATATATATATATATATATATATATATATATATATATATATACACACACACACATACACACTGTGGGGGTCCACCCCAATATACAAATACAATTTAGCCCACACATATCTCACATTCATGTCATTATAATGTCCGTAATGATTTTATAATGTTTTTATAACAGATCGGCCAGGTCCACCAGAGGGACCAGTGGAGACTGTTGAGACTACCTCATCTATCATTGAGATTAAATGGAAACCTCCCAAAGACGATGGTGGCTCCGCTGTCACAAACTACATTATACATCGACAGCAGGCAGGACAGGCTCTATGGACGAAACTTGGAGACGTCTCAGCAGATAAGACCACCTTTAGAGACAGGAATGTGGCTCATGGAAAGAAATATAACTACCACATCTTTGCTGAAAACCCTGAGGGTCTCAGTGACGCCCTGGAGACAACTGATAGCATTATGGCTGGCATAATGAGTGAGTGCAGCGAAAAGAAGTCTCATTTCGCATTCGTTAGCAATAGTTGATCCCTCAGACTGTGATAAATAAAAATGTCTCAGGTTTTGTGATTGCAAAATGGTTATCACTTCATGTATATTATAGTCACTGCAGGAGGATCACTTTTTACCTTTGCTGTGATCTCAAAGAGCAATAGTTTGCAAAATGCTGCAGTGGCAAGTGCACAGACATATTACCCATCTGTGACTGCATCTTAGTTATTTATAATGAATTTACTTAATCAATTAGATGTGTCATTTTTTAGTTCTCTCTGGTCCACCTGGTGCCCCAAAAGTGGTGAGTGCCTCCAAGACGTGCATCAAGTTGACATGGACCCCTCCAGAAGATGACAGAGGAGTACCAATCATTGGTTACCAAGTGGAGAAACGAAAGAAGGACACAAATCAGTGGATTGCACTGAACACAGTTAATGAACCTATTGAAGGTCGGCCAGAGGCTAATATTAGCAAATAGTTATGAGCTGGTTAAAGATTCACTTATTTTATTCTGCAATTCCTCTTAATTTTATTTTCAGATGTGAACTATGCAGTCAAAGACGTTATGGAGGGCGCAGAGTATGAGTTCAGGGTTTCAGCCATCAATGAGTCGGGAGCAGGAGACCCGAGTCCTCCCTCTGAAATGACATGTGCAAAGAACCCCAACAGTGAGTCGTTAACTTCAGTTGTTCAAATTCAGTTATTATCTACAATGTGTCCTGTCCACATTTCCTTAATCTTGGGCATTTTGATCCAGTGAGACCATGTTTTAAAGATCCAGAGGACTTCATTGTTGTCCGAGCAGGAAATTCTGTGCGAGTCAAAATTTGCTATGAGGTATGAATTAGAAAAACAGGTATGTTTCTTTTCTTCCTTGCCGTGAATATCAAATCTAACGAGGTAAGCAAGGCATGTATTTTGACTCATTTCCACCTGTTTGAGACATGTCCTTGTTCTTGAGTCTTTTTGACTTGTTATTGTTCTTGAATAAAGTGATTTGACCTCTGTCCAAATGATTGACATTTTATCAAATTTATTTGAAATTGATATCTTCAGGCTGAACCTCCACCTCAGATCACTTGGCTGAGGGATGATGAGCCAATATCTCCATGGATTCAAATCATCAATACAGAGGGGCTGTCTCAGCTTGTGATTCCCTCATCGAAGCGTTCAGATTCAGCCCTTTACACCATCAAAGCTAAAAACTCAGTGGGTGAAGCTTCATTCGACATTGAGGTTCGCGTCACAGGTATGGACAAAAATGAAGGTTTAACTAATCATATTTTTGCCAAGAAACTACAGATGTTTTGTGCTAATATTGTCTGCAGGTTAGTTTGACTTGTTGAGATCCTTTGTGGAATTCCATTAATTGCTTGCATTATATTTCTATTGCCAGAGGAGAAGATTAACACTGGACATGGTGATAGTGGCACACGGCTGTATCAGCGATTGAGCGTCAAACCCAAATTACTACCAGATTGAATGAGAAATATAATACTTGGTGACGATTTAGGAATGAACATAATTACAACAGTAACAGTAAGCAATGAGAGACAAAGTATTAATGAGCATATCACTGAAGTTCCTTTTCAGTGTTTTAGCACGTTCTCCTTGAATAATTGATAAAATGAGTATAAAGTTAAATAAAATAAATACTACCAAACAATGGCTAAGATAGGAAACCGTTAGAGTTGGCCATTGATACTGTATGCTGCCTCCCTGAAAGTTGTCTATCTTATTGTATTTCTTGCTAGATGAACCAAAGACTCCTGGGCCAGTTGAGCTGGAGCAAACGGTTCAGGGAAAAGTACAAGTGTCATGGGCTCCCTCACCAGACCAGGAGCTTGATGACCGGCTTCACTACATGGTGTGTCAACGTGACTCCAACACCAGAGTGTGGAAGACAGTAGCAGATCGTCTATTCTCTAACACATACACAGCCATCAACATCCTTACTGGGATAGAGTACCATTTCCGCATCTATGCTAAAAATGATATGGGACTTTCCGATCCATCTCAGTCGCCTACATGGGGGGTCAACAGCAACAGAGGTGGGTTATAGTATTTTAAACAAAAATTAAAATGTTGAATATAAGGCCTAGTTCTGTACAAATGTAAATGTCTGAACCATTCCTGATGAAAAAACAAAAATAAAACATCCTCTTTTATTTCTCCCTGTCAAGTTCCAGTAGCTTCAAATGGACTTAACTCAACGGCAGTGTCCTTTGAGAGGCCTCCTTCCATTTTGGTCCCCCTTAAAGTCCACACACCACCTAAAGGTTACCAACTGTACATGACGTGTGCTGTCCGTGGATGCCCTACGCCCATTGTATCTTGGTACCTGAACGACATGTGCATCAACTCGGACAAAAACTACTACATCACCAACTCCTATGGTGTGTGCTCCATGTACATTCTTAGAGTTCGAGAAAATGATGGAGGTGAATACAAAGTTGTTGCAGTCAACCCTCTTGGAAAGGCAGAGTGTTCTACCAAACTTCTTGTTAAAGGTAGGCTGGTTAAACTTGTTGACAGTTTGACATTTTCTATGAAAAAATATGTTTGGGTTAATCTTCTAACAATTTTGTTTCATTCTGTTTCTTTTTTTTCTCTACAGAGTAAAATGGAATGGGGGCTTTGTGCATCTTTTCAATGAAATATTCTAAAAAACATCAAACAGCGTGTTTTACTGCATAGGCACAACACAATGTTGTGTATAGGAAAGACCTATTGTCTGAAACAGTTCTGGTTCTAAAACAGTATGACTATAAACGTAATTTATTTGAAATCAGACATAAGAGCTGTGTAGCATGAGTGAAGTTAAACTGCAACATGGATATGTGTCAAAGCTTCAGTCTCTTGTAACAACCACAATAAATCATCAAATTGACAGTGTGGAGTTATTGTCTTGGTTTTGTACTACCAAAGAATTCTGCATAACATCACACAGCAAATATTCCTCACTGGCCTTTTATCTCATTCGTGCATAAGTTTTTCCTGTAGCACATGATCTGTGCATGTTCATGGACCTGAACTCCATGTCTGCTATGTATGTCTGCTATATTAAACTTGTGAAATAGTTTACAGTTTCAAACTTTTAAACTCTTATGAATCAGAAGGAAAAGGCCTGCATATCTTCACATCACATAACACATTATAATTTCCCACCCACCACAGATGAAATTGACATAGTCCATACAGTTTCATCTCTAGCAAATTTACTTCTATTGCCCATAAGCTTTGGATGAAACATTACTAACCAGGTGCCCAGCTGTTGATGTTGTGCACTGGTTAGGGTGAAATCATGCGCTACAATTTTTCCCTTTAAATTCAGCACAGCTTTTAACAGACATGATCTTTGAAATGATGCAATCCATCATTTCGCTTGCCAGGTCAGAGGTGATATTTGTGTGTATTCTGTACACGTGTCAACATGCTTTTCATGCAGTTATGTCACAATGTATTTTATGAGGTCAGGGTGACGATTCAAGCTAACTTGATAAGTCATACTCGCAACTTGCACAATGTGAACCTAAGAGCCTGGTCAGTGCAACGAGTCCAACACACCGCCACCTTTTTATAATGCCACTCTGCCACCAGAGTGTGACTCACAGAATACCAAAGACATGCTGTGAGAATTTCCGTTGATACTTTGCAAGGCTAATTGGAAGAGCCAATTCATTTCAACCAGAGATTATTTTACCAAATAAAATGTCTCATGTTAATGTTTATTGGCCAATAAAACTCACAGAACAGTGATCATATTACTGGATACCTTGTGAAGCTGCCAGTCAAAAGGGTTTGGTTAGATGCTTTGACTTACTGTATATGGCAATTGTGGAACCATGAATAAAATCAAAGCCTATCTTTGTATTTCCAGTATGATGATATATGTATTGTATATAAAAATATCCATGAATTTGCCATGGTGTATATCTAGCAGAATGTAAATCTTGATAGTGTCACATAACACACTTGGCATTTTTATATTGTTAATAGCAATGGTGGAAACCTGTTGACTGGATAAATCCAATACCAGATTGAATGAACAGTCATAATGTATTTCCAGTGCCACTGCAAACTGATCGCTTTCATAGGGATGGGTAAGAGGAACCTTCACCCTTTACCACTGTGGTAATATGGGTTTTTTAAGAACTATGTGCCATCCATGTATGGATTTCCATGCCCACCAAATGTTTATCACCAAACAAAAAGGGGTGTCACCTTTGAAATATTAGATAGTGAGAAGAGAACAAGCTGAAGACGACGAACATATTCAGCAAAGAACTAGAAGTAAGTGATTTTTTTAATATAATTTCTATGATAGCAAAATTCTCTTATCAGTTTATCAGCATCTCGGCCAATGTAAAATAAAGGTGTTAAAAACTAATTTCAGATCCTCACCAAGCTAAATTCCCACTACACAAATTTATCCGCTGAGCACAAACAAGACCTAATGCTAATGTTCGATAGGTTCAGACAACAAAAGTCAGCTGTTCAAATGAATAAACAAAGATAAGAATATATGTATACATTGTGAAATGTCCACTGTTAGAACTGGACAGAATGGGTCACCATCAACACATTTCCTATTTTAGATTAAAATAACAAATGTTTTAAGACACCCCCAGACACTAATTGGGCACAAATAATTTGCTTTTTTTGTAAAGATGAACCCAAGGATCTTTTTACTAGAAAGGAACACGTAGCTTAATTTATACTCTATAAAATACAAAAAGTAAAACATCTAGCTATATAGCTGTGTAAAATGTTATATGGTGTTTTATATGCATAGCCGCACTAACCTGGGTTATAACTCCTTCAAAAAGTACAAAAAGTATTGCACTTCTTATTTGAGTTACTATAATATAGTGAAGCCTGACCTGTAATACAAAAAAAACATACATAGTGAAATGCCTGAGATCATCCTTTAATGTCCTCCTTTCATAGTGGTGTTGATGTTGATAGTTTCAACTTTGTGTCTCATTTCATAGAAAAAATTGTCCTAAACTTAGCTAGCTGAATAAAGATTTGAGGCTCTGATTATTTTGATTATGCACTTTTCCCCTTTGGTGTGCTGTAGATGCTTTCTGGCAAAAGTGATCCTCTTTTTTCCTCTTTGTTTTGGTAACTGTTCTTCCTATGGTTCTTTAATTTAAAGTCCATGTTGGGAAAAAAAACGATGTTGTCTGATTTCCATGCTCTCTTATCTCTACCATTACAATTTTTCAGTCATAACCATCCTCTAATTTGACCTAAAAGACTACAATGTAAGAATGCAAGAAGGTCAAAGTCATCCCATTTACTGGCACTAACTGGCACTGACTTGAGGACTTACTTGGAATGTTGTAAACTGTGGGTCACATTAAACATATGTATATATATATATATATATATATATATATATATATATATATATATAAGAGAAATCTAAAGAGAGAGTATATATAAGAGAAATCTAAATAATTACTCAGGTAGTTTCATGAATGTATAAATGCTTTAACTTTCATACTTGTGTTTGGTTGCTAACCACTAATCATCCGGTGAGAAATGTACAAAACTAAACTTTAACTGTTGCCAGCATAAAAGAGATTTACAGATACGTGCATCGGCTTAGCAGTTTGATTCTGAGACACTCTGCCCCTGTCTAAGTTTGGATCCTGAGCAGTTATATAGCTAGTGCTGCTACTTGACTCCACAGACAGTTGGACAGAGTCAGTCATTAGGTGGGATTTCACATTCCCCTTTTACAGTGTCCCAGCATGTCTCCAAATGTCTGCACGGCACACACAAGAGTCCAGGCATCCTCACTTGACAGGCTGATGTCATATGGTAACATAGACGATACATGAGGAGAACCTCAGAGGCCGAGTTCCTCAACCTTTTCTGGCCCATGACCTCGTTTCTAGGTCTCCTGGTTTCTCATGACCCCAGCAGTTACCCAAAGGAGTCATGAAGCTGTGTCACATGGCTCCAAGTAAACTTGAGACTATGGGGAGGGGGTGGGGGTTAACATGAGCAATGTAAAAATGATTAAGATGTTGCTGAAAAAATCATTATGTTGACTGATTTGTTGGCTGACATAGTCGATCTTGATGCGAGTTCTGAACTGCTAAAGGTATTTTTGTTTTTTTGGAACAATCACATTAGACCGTACTGAAGAGAACAAGAGAGTCCTTGTTTACCACAGATTTTAAATACATGAACCTATAATTTCTTGGTGTTTCTTGAATTATTCATTGACTATTGTTAACTTTTTTCAATGTTATTGCACAGTATATTTCACAGTAAAATATGTACATGTCCTTATAGTTTAATGATATATAATAAAATATATATAAAATATATATAATAAAACAAAAGTTTGGTTTGAATCAGATTTATTCCCAAACGTAGTGATAAAGCTACGAGGCATTTTCTTTGGTGATTGGCACAGAAAACAGGCAAGGTTGATGACTTAATTTAGCAAGAAATATTTCGAGATTTTTGCCTTATGCCTGTTACTATTGCTGCCATCATTTACATATTGCCACCATTAGATATCTTTCTTTCCAACCCTTCATTCATCTCTTCACCTCTCTCTCTCCCTCTCTCTCTGTCTCTCTCTCTTCCACCCAACCAGTCTGGTCAGATGGCCTCCCTCTTGAAATTTGAATCTCCTTGAGGTTTCTAACTGTTAACAAGACGTTTGTTGTTGGTTTCTGCAACCTGTTAACAAGACGTTTTTTGTGGGTATCTGTTTATTTATTAGTGCTCTGGGAGGGAGCACTCTTGTTTGGGTTTAATAAAGAGTTTGGTGTTTGGTTGCTGTTAACTGTCTTGAGTTGACATTGTTATGGTCAGGCAACCTAAATAAAGCTTAATTAGATTGAGCTACATTAGACTGTCTCAGTATGACGGCTGATTATTATCAAGTTATTATTCACAGTATGCTGCTATTGTTGACATGCAACTGAAAACATTTTTGCTTTTTGTAAAGTGAACTGAGACAAAGACAATAATAAATAATTGACATTGTTTAGCAATGACAATTACACATGCAGATCATGTCCAAGCATGCTTCTCTGCTTTTCAAAGTTAAATGAACAAAACTGTTCCCAGTCACATTCAGTGCAGCTCTTCCAGTACCCATGGATTTCCAAAATATGTGTTTTACCCATCAGATTCTGTTTTTGTGGGTAGGATATGCAACAGAGGGATATGCTGAGCCCCTTTTTTTAAATCAGCAATTTTCACTGGACCCACAATTCAGTGGGTCAGTATCAGATTGTGTCGGTGTTGAGATACAGTATCTGGTATGGATGAAATTAAATTTGAAATCTTTTCCATATCATTCAGCCCTACTACAGAATGCATTTCTTTTCTTAGAGCCTGTAAGGCTTAGTTCGGTTCTGACTGAACATGTTTTCCTCACATGTTCTATTAAACATCTTTTAGCTGCAGTGCTCTGCATGCTGTACCTGAGCCCTCCACACTGTGGTTTACCCCGATGTTCAATCGGATGCTTCAAGAGCCTTGTTGCCACTATACATCTTCTGGACTGGCCATTAAAACAACAATCACACTGTCGTCAGATTTTATGGTAGCATAGCAACTGTCAGAAAAACAAAAAGTCCTTCACTGTGCTCACTCAATTGACCTCAGTTGTTTCTCAGGTGTTTAATGAGTAGTTGCTGCTACAGTTGCCACTGTATTTAGCATGGTTAAATAATGCATACAATACTGCTACTGTTCTTTATTGAAGGGTGTTTGATGGTTAGTATATTTTCAATATTTGTATTTCTTCCAGTTTGGACTTTGTTACAGAGAATTTGTTGCTGCAGTTCTTATAATTGAACTGTTGTGATGATGAAGCTCATGTTTAAGTGTTTCTTTAAAAACATTGTGCATATTTTACAGGTTTTTGCTTACTATTGTTACAATTTTCAAAACCTACACAGTAGCTCTGTTTAACTCCAAAAAACTCCTTGTAAGCTTTGTATGGATGTCAAAACAAAACAAAACAAAAAAAACAAACAAACAGTGTGTGGCCACTTCCAGAAATGTTTCTTTCTGGATGACGCTTATTGCTAATTGGTTTACTCAGTGGAGGATTCCTCATAGCATAAACTGCTAATAATGAAAGACTATGCTTCATAATGACAAATGCAATGAATGCTGACCTCATTGCTCATGTGTTTTTATGTTTTTGTTTCAGTCACAAATCATTGTTTTGAGAGTGAATAATCAATTGAAGACACCACAATGAGTTCAGGAACAAACCTGGAGCCAAAAGGTAAGTAAATGAGGGGCAGGAAATGTGTGTTCCTTGTTTTACTGTACATCAAAACATGACCTTTTTACAGTTTTTCTCAGTCGCTTCGGTGCTATGCCCACAACAGAATTAAAATTCTCATAACTATTAGTTCAACTTCCACAACATAACCATTTGTAGGAGTTTCTCATTCTCATTCTTCTGAACAAGTTACAAATCATTTTGGACATGTGTCACTTACTTTCCTACAATTCTCTGTTTTTTTAGATCTCTTTCATTTGCTCATGTCATGTCAGTCAAAATGAACTTTACTCAATAGTCATTGTCGATAAAACTGATAGGCCTCATTTCATTGCTTGAGTCACTACATACAAAATTGTTGAACTAGTTATCAAAAGCAAATTGTATACCTTTCTTTAACATCTTTTTCCTCATGAAATACACAACATTAGCTAACCTGGGTAATGAGTGGGGTGGAGACCATCTAAATAAGTATGTTGTCATGCTCACTTTAAGGCCAACTGCAAAGAGCATATGCATCAAAAATGTGAAAGATACATACTGTATTTGGTGTATTGTACTCAGTTACTCCAAGATAATGTCTCCAAGATCTCAATGTTTTTTGCATTAGAAAACACTGTCAGGGTAAACTGTCATGATGAAAACAGGACAAAGCAATTCGACTAGAGATGGCCACAAGACTTTATATTTTGATGTCACAGACAGTTTCATTGACAAAAACTTTGAGGGATAAACTATCCATTTTGAGCAAATGACACACTTTTGCAGGTTATCCACAAGGTTTTGCAGTTTGCACTAATTATTTTGCAAAATGGACTAACTGTTGTACAAGCTCTAATAGCGTTGTGAGAAAAGCGCCAAAGAGATTGAGGAAAACTGTAAAACGCCCAATTGTATTATCAACTGTCACAACAATAATAATGTAATGCTCACTTGACCGTTAAACCTAAATTCAGACAATACCCTTCATTACGACCTAAATGTGTCATAAATAGACATTTTCATATAAAGTTAGTAACAATAATCTTGTCTGCATTTACAGTAGATAATAAGAGAGAGTAGAAAGAGAATAGACAGACAGACTGATATATAGATAGACATATACAGTTGAGGACAAAATTATCAGACCCCCAACAAAAAGGTAATTGTTCTAAAAGTATTTCCAAAGTCCTTTTAACCAGAGCAACACATTTTTAACACAGCTTTTCAGACAAGTCCTAGTTTTATTTTGGATGTTTACCTTATTTTATTTTGCACAAAGAAATGAAAATATTTAACAAAGCACAAAAACTACCAAGTACAAAATTATCAGCTCCCCACATGTTTTTACTTTTGACACTTGTTTGGAGGAATCTTTGCCCATTCCTCTTTGGCAAATCTCTCCAGATTTGATGCTCTTCTGGCATGGACATTGGGCCTCATTCACCAATATCTTCTTAAGAATCTTTTTAGATTCTTTCGTAAGTTGTTCTTAAGAAGTTTCTTATGAAAACCCTACGTCAGATTCATCAACGCGTTCGTAAGCCTCAGAAATGTTCGCAGCTGTGTTCTTACTTGATGAATGCCATTTCTTCTTAAATTGAGAGGGCGTGCCAGTTGAGTCTAATTAACATAGGATTAGCATGGGTAACCGCCCCATCAATGCCCATAAAAGGGCCTGTTAAAGAGACTGCAAGGCTGTGTGGACAGGAGGAAGTAAACAGCAACAAGGAAACAGCAACAAAACGGAGCAAACAGCAACAAAATACTTAAAGCAAAGCAGAGATCTGATGGAGCACAGCAGGTGAAGAGAAAAACAACTTAAAGAGAGCAAATGTAAACTTCACTTAAATTCAAATTGTACTTAAACTTAAATTGTATTCGGTAGCCTTAGTTTAAGCTATAGCTGCACAAACAAAAAAGAAGCATGGGAGGCTATCACACGTGCAGTGTCAGGAGAAGGAAAAAGAAATGGTTTGATCTGAAATCTGAAACAAAAAAAAATTGCAAAATTCAGACGGGAGATGCAACAGACAGGAGGGGAAACAGCAGACACCAACCTGTCTGAGCTGGACCAGCACATCAGAGCTATCATAGGAAAGTTTGCAATTTACTTGATTAATGTTAAATTATAGCAAATTTTATTTATTTAAAAAATAAAAAATTCTCTGTATATTTACAAAAATATAAAATGAGTAAATAATAAATATGACAGAATTATGACTGTAATATTACATTTTGTTGAATTGTAAAAGAGAAGCACACAACCATGCCAACATGTCAGCACTGATATGTGCGTAAGTATACTCTTGAGTGTTCGTAGGATTTGTTCTTAGCTAAGAATAAATCTGAGATAAGAAGAAATTCATGAATGCCACAATCTTCGTAAAATCTTTGTAAGTGGACTTAAGAACAAATTTGTTCGTAAGAATGGTTCGTGAATGAGGCCCAGTGTTCTTTGGGTTAAATGGCCCTCCCTTTTTTTCCAAATGTAAACAGTCCCGAGCATACTTAAATCTGGTTTGAAGGTGTCTTTTCCTCATAAGTGCAGCTTTTCTAGGTCTGCAACTTTGCAGTGCATTCCTGTGCACTGCAAACTCTAGCAATGGTCTTCTTAGAGACTATGATTTCTGATGTGGCCAAGTTATTCACCAGTGTTCTGGCAGTTGTTGTCTTGGCAAACTGATTTCCTTCATTTTCGGCATGGTGCTTTCTCAATTGACAGTTCAATGACTCATACTGAAGCTTTTATACCATGTTTTGACTTTATTGTTGAGTGAAATGACCTGTTTTTAGATTTTTCTTAAATGATTATATTTTGGTGTGCAAATATAAATATTTTGTGCCTTCAAATGAAAAATGGTATGTTCATAAATGCTCTGTTAAAAAGAAACTTGAAATGTCATAGGGGGCTAATAATTTTGACCTCAACTATAGATAGATAGATAGATAGATAGATAGATAGATAGATAGATAGATAGATAGATAGATAGATAGATAGATAGATAGATAGATAGATAGATAGATAGATAGATAGATAGATGGATAGATGGATGGATGGATGGATGGATGGATGGATGGATGGATGGATGGATAGATAGATAGATAGATAGATAGATAGATAGATAGATAGATAGATAGATAGATAGATAGATAGATAGATACTGTAGATAGATAGATAGATAGATAGATAGATAGATAGATAGATAGATAGATAGATAGATAGATAGATAGATAGATAGATAGATAGATAGATAGATAGATAGATAGATAGATAGATAGATAGATAGATAGATAGATAGATAGATAGATAGATAGATAGATAAATGTGCCTTCTTAATGGGTTTGACAGTATGAAGTAGAGGTCTGTGAATCTCTATTAAAGCCATGTTAAAGCTAAGCTATGAGCTCTTGTGGTAGAAACTCATCTTGAGGATTACCACCAGCATGCCCTTGCTGATATCTAACCTGAATAAGATGTACAGAAAACAGCTGGTCACTGACCATTTGTCACTGACCTGCCAGATATGTAACTTTTAATTGAAAATCACATTGTATTTTGTAATAAATGCATAAAAACCTGACTGACGTTGTGGCATGGTATGGTTAGCTCTGGCAGATAAATCAATCAGTTGACAGCAATATTTATATGGTTAAAGTTAAAATTGGTTTTACAACAGAAACTGTGGGACATATTTGATTCCACACATAGCTGCAGAGTTATTAGCCATGTGGTTCTATCTTTATCATACACTAATAAAGATTCAAGCCATAGGCTGAATGAGGTGGCTATGAGTCATTAAGTGGCATGATGCCCAAAAAAAGTTTCAACATTTGGAGGCTTTGGCCTCAACAGCTGTTTGATGAAACTTTGCGGCGTGCAGAAATAAATTCTCTAGTTTAAACCATAGAGAGGAAAAAGGACATTTGGTGGTTAAAACACACATGGTACTTTAGACACTGTGGTGCCTTAGATTTGTTAAAGTCTTCCATAAAGCCTAAAACGTATTAAGAGGATCCTTAGTAAGAATGTGTGAATTTGTTTATTCTACAAACATTATATGCACTCATACTGTTTCGTCCAACCATATACATAAGTGCTCCAAACGCACTGAAACTTGTTTAACCTACAATAATAATTTCTGTCCAAAACACCAGTGGTGTTGTTCACATTTAATGTTGGTGCTGCTGTAGTAGACAAAAAGAAGGGGAATACTGACCTCTTGTGATCATCTCATGTAACTGCAACGTACTAGACTTTTTTTTTTTGTGGACCACAGGCAAGACAATTTATCATAATCAGTCTATTTGCTTTATTCAAAAAGAAAAACTAATGCATATAATCCTGATGCACACAAAGCATATTCAGTATTTGTGTCTGTTCTTGACTTCAGTCATATGAGTTGCACTATTACTTGGTTTTCACAGTGGCTATCAAGAAAAGGTCCAGAGTTCCTGGGGTTATGATCACTCAATACATTGAACAACTCCCTATGGGGAAAACAACTCCTGACTTCACGAGAAAGCCAATTGCTGTGACAGTTCAAGAAGGTAAAACTGTAATTCTAACACTATATAATAACATGTACAGGTACGAATCATGGTTTTGCATCACTTTTACATTCTAGGCAAAAAAGCATTTTTCAAAGCTGTGGTTAATGGAGAGCCAGCACCAACTGTGACATGGGGACGTAATAAGGGTGATGTTACTGACCAAGAACATTACAAAACCAGATATGACGAACGATCACAAGAGCACATTCTTGAGGTAAGACAAGAGAAGTGTCCGTATGTGCCTCCTCATACAAAAGAGTGATTGTGTGCAGTACAGCAGCACAGAAATATTTTATTAAATGTGAAAATACCTACATTTTGGCTACATTTTGCATCTAGAATTTTAATGGAAAAAGTACAATCTCATATGCTTAGCACGAAGCATGCAGTCTAACTATGCCAATATCGCTCTACCAGATACTACATGCTAATACAGATCAAGCCGACACCTTCAAATGCTTTGCTACCAATGAGTATGGACAAGCTGTCTGCTCTGCCACTCTCAATGTACTTGGAGGTAATAGACTAATAATTACCATGGCATACTTTTACTTCATAATATTCAAAGTATAATGAATTCCAGCTTATTTTATTAATCAATTAATTATTTTCTCATGGTAGGCTTCAAGAAGAAAGGCCAGGCAGGTATGGAGTTTACCAAGCAGAATACCACACACTTAAAAAAAAAGATCACCCACTTCCTAAAAAAAATGATCAAGGGGTAATCAAGCCAAGAATGTCAATTGTCTCTCAGCAGGTGCACAAACACCACAGGATTTCAGATCGATGCTTAAGAAAACGTAAGCACAAGTCCAAGTCAAAGATTATGCATGTGTTCTGCATGTGTAACCATGCTATATATTAATTTGCCTTTTCAGTGTTGTTGTCACTAGAAAGAAGCAACTCCCACCAAGAAAAGATGGAGAGCTTGATCCTAAGCTCTGGGAACTGCTTATCAGTGCACCAAAGAAGGACTATGAAAGAATTTGTATGGAATTTGGTGTCACTGACTTTCGCTGGATGTTGAAGAGACTTAACCAACTGAAAAAGGAGAGGAAAGATGAACAGGCAAAGGTATGACAACCAATGCAAACTGAAACAGCAGCATGTAAAATCATATATATTTTGAATGTACAAAATGTTCAGGTTTTTAAAAAGTTAGGGTTAGGGTTAAAACTGACCTCTATTTGGGCTGTCTCAACTTACAGTATAACATCTGATACATGTATTTTAAACTTTGAAAATGAAATTTCAGAGTCAAAATATCAGTTTGCTAGATTCTGCTTGATAGCAACATTGATTTACTAAAAGTCGTATTTCATTTTTGGATCAATCCATTTCACCACTGGGTCTGTTTAGAATATCAGAAAAAAAAGAAAACTTTTCCGCTGACTGTCTTTGGAGTCATGTTTCATGGTAATGGACTTAGAAGATTTCTATAGAACTTTCTTTTTTTGTCAAGGCTGCACTTAGTTGATGAGTGGTGACGTGAATATCCATCCTGGTCCAGACCACTTGAATGTCATTCCTATAGAGGTGATATTGCTGTTGCAACAAGTACAGGATGTCTTTCCTTTCTAGGTAGTAGAGGCACTGGGAGAAGTGAAGCAAATAGAAGTAAAACCCAATGGGAGAGCTGAATTTAGCCTTGATATGACACTTCATGATCCTAACAGTGCCATTAACTTATACAAGGTGAGATGACTATATATATACGTATTTGACATCATGTTATATTATTTGCATATAACTAGTGCTTTAATATATATATATATATATATATATATATATATATGTGCACACTATTTTGTTTTCTTTGAAAAGGATGGGACAATGATTCCATATGGTGATGATGAAAATTCAAAACATAGCCTTAAGAAAACTGGGACAAAGTATGTTTTCAGCATCAAAGATCCTCAACCAGAAGATGCTGGATTTTATCAGCTTGATGTTGAGGAAGCAAATGTCCTTTCAACTGACTTTCAAGGTAAGGTGTAAATAGTGAAGCTGTTGTGGGATAGTAAGGCACAAGGAGTGGATCAATTAATCCACCAGCTAATAATCCACCCTTCTTCATCTCTCAGTGCCTGCTGTGGACTTCACATCCAAGATTAAAGATGTAACAGCCACTGAAAGTGAAGATGCCATCTTTCAGTGTGTCTTGTCAACACCCCTCAATCGAGTTGCATGGTCTAAGGAAGACTCGTCGCTTGAACATGGGGAAAAGTATGAGATCACTGTTTCAGAGGACAAGCTAACTCACACACTGAGAGTGAAAAACTGTGAAATGGCAGACAAAGGAGCATACTATGCCATTGCTGGAATATGCTCCAGCAAAGCATCTCTCACAGTGAAGGGTAGGATATTTTTTGCTTTTTAAATCTAAACATACGTCTGTTAGTTTAAATAAAGATAAATGGATGAATGATTTAAGCTTTCTTCTTGCATATTTTCAAATCATGCAGCTGATCCCAATGCTGGTAAAGGCCGTGATGGCATGCAAACTGGTGATCAAAATGACAGCTCAAAACTGGCACTGGACAATCAATCTAAGCTACAGAAAGAGAAAGATGACTTGGATGCAGCCAGAAGAGCGCAGGCCGAAAAGGAGGATAAAGATGCAGCAGCCAAAGCTGCAATTCAGGATGTTGGAGATGGGTCTGGTGATGGAACTGGTTATGGATCTGGTCATAAGACTGATGGAGATGGTGGTGATGAGGATGGAAAGAATAAGAACCTCCTAGCCGATGGAGATGATGGTGGAGATGCAGATAACAAGAAGAAGCGATCACGAACTGGCCCTTTGGTTCCTGACACTATCATAGGTAAACTGTCTGTGTGCAGAGTGAGTGATGTGATACTGTGCATACTTTGTCTTTGTATGTTCAAGAAGAATCAGTTCTACATCATGACTTGCACACTAAGATAGACATACTGTGAGACTGAGACAAACTCTGAGCACCCCCATTTCTAACTTCACCACCTACTCACAACACCTACTTTCACTGACCTTCTTACTGCTCCTTGCCCTTCTTCTACTGATATCTCCTCTTAACTAGTGCATAAACTGTGCACTTGTGCTTGTACTGACACTACTGCACTTGTATTTATTGTATTTATTGAATTTACTGTATTTTTACACTAGATCACAATCACAATGCAGCTTGAGTTGCAAAATTTACTTTTTACTCAACACTGTGATAAAGACAAACAGGATACGTATACATATATGATTGTTTGCAATTGGCTACTTCAGCACTAGATGACACTCGATTCTACGCAGTAGCCTAAAAAACTCTCCAAAACTACAATCCTTCATGAATTCAGTTATTTTGTCTGGTTACATATACCAACTACAATACATGCAATCATTTTGATTTGATTATTATTCTTGTTGCAGATCGTGGTGTCCAATTTGTCAGTGGACTGTCAGATACAGTTGCTAATGTTGGCGAACGGGCAGAGTTGTCATGCAAGCTAAGTAGTGACACCACTGACGGACGCTGGTATAAAAATGGGAAGCTGGTAAGAAAACTATCATAGAGGATTGGAATTAGACAAAACAAATGCATGCAGTCAAAATCTAAATGTTTGTTTTATGAATGTTCCTCCTTTAAATATTACTGTTTCATGTGACAAGTTAACAACTGAGGATGGGATAAGCATCATCAAAGATGGAGCCTGTCATAGGTTAATAATTGAGAGCTGTAAAATGGATGATACAGCTGTGTACCGCTTTGAAGCTGAAGGCCGTAAATCAGAAGCAACACTTAACATACAAGGTGAGGATAAAAATACATTGCATGGTTTGTTTCAACTTATTGTCACTGATGTTTTTTTCTTTCTTTTTTTTTCTTTAACAGATCCACCAAAAATTGACAAAGACACTCTTGACAACTTTACAAAACCAGTTATCATAAGGGTTGGTGAAACGGCGAAATGGAAGCTGCCTTTCTCAGGGGGTGGGGCAATGAATGTACAGTGGTTCAAAGATGATGATGGGCTTTTACCTGGCCTAAATGTGAAGATCGAAACATCAGCTACTGAGAGCAGACTGAACCTTACTAAGTGCCAACGAAAAGACAGTGGGGAGGTCAAAATCAAATTAAAAAATGAGTTTGGTACAATAGAGGCATTTTCAAAACTTATTGTACTGGGTGAGTTAAAGACACAAGAGTGGATTTTGCAATGTATAATGCATTATATATAGTTGTATATATAGTGATGCAAGGTTTTGTTTTGTGTTTTGTTTTTATTTGTTTTTTTTTGTGTGAAAAGACAAACCCACACCACCACAGGGACCGGTGGAAGTTATGGAAAGTGCTGTCACATCGGTTGAGTTCAAATGGAAACCACCAAAAGATAATGGTGGATGCCCGATAACGAACTATATGATTGAGCGGCAACAAGTAGGACGCAATAAATGGGAAAAACTTGGTGAAATCCCTGCCATTAACCCAATTTACAAAGATTCTGATGTGGACCCTGGAAGGAGATATTCTTACAGGATCAGAGCCAAGAACACAGAGGGCATCAGTGAACACTTGCAGACAGAAGATATAGCAGCTGGTGTTTTACGTAAGTAAAAGGCTTTGAGATGAAACATAAAACTCAAAATCTCTAGGAAGGTTGATAAATCCAACCATATAACAAAATTTTGCATTTTCTTGTGCGGACAAACAATTGTGAGGTTTTTCAGTAGACTGAACAGATTCAACATTTTTTGGCTGTCTTAATCTTTTTTTTTTCAATGAATAAAAAAAAAGCTGCATGACACAATAACACAAATAACACAAATTCAAATAAAATGTTATGTTTCCTCCAAAGGTTACCCTGGACCTCCAGGAGCACCCAAAGTAGTCAGTGCGTTTAAAGACTGTATTAATCTGACATGGTCCCCTCCATGTGACACTGGAGGAACGAAAATAGTAGGATACAATTTGGAGAAGAACAAGAAGGGCATTAATTACTGGAGTCTTGTAAACCAAAGAGGGCCTATTTCAGGTGACAAACTCATATGAAGCTGCATGAATTCATTCGTGGCTATGCATCTGGCTCTGTCAACATATATTTCCAGGGACACTGTATTTCTTCTTTTTTTCACAGATACAAAGTATGCAGTGAAAGATGTGTTTGAAGGTGCAGCGTATGAATTTAGAGTGTCTGCCATTAACCTTTCTGGTGCTGGAGATCCCAGTATTCCAAGCGACACAGTGTTTGCAAGAGATCCAATGAGTAAGTCAGTCACACTCTTATATTTTACTATTTTGCAGCTGTTTTAAAATATGTTCCTAAACACCATGAACAGCACAATTCTTCTGACAATAAAAAAGAACAATAATGTTGCACTAATGACATCACATTACTCTCTTTACAGAACCTCCAGGTCAAGTCACAGACCTAAAATTAACGTCCTCTAATTACACTACATTTTCACTGGCGTGGACAAAACCAAAAGAAATTAAAGGGGTTGAGGATGAAGCCCAAGGCTACTATGTGGAGATCAGAACAATAGAATGCCTTGAATGGACCCGCTGCAATGCCAGTCCAATTACAATAACTTCCCACACCGTGCTTGGCTTGAAGGCAATGGCCACCTATTGGGTGAGAGTAATTGCTACCAATTATGGAGGTGAAGGAGAACCCAAAGGCTTTGATAATTACATCATTGCCATGCCTCCTCCTGGTGAGAATTTATTTGAATATAAATCAAGACTCTGACACGTTGGTGTAGTTGCATGAGGTAAAAATCCAGATTTTTAAAATGGAGAAATGCAATCTGTGAAGGCTAGCTCTACAGTTAAACTATGAATGGCAAAAACAAAAAAAACACACTACATGTTTTGAGGGGTACATCTTTGATCTAGTGAAGAGGATATAAAAAAAAGATGAATTGGTTTCCCGTGGTTTTTGAATAAATCGTAACATAGTAGACTAGAAGCTAGAAAATATCCATACATTTACAGAGTTTTTTTTATAATTATTTGTTCAATACAGTGTCAAAACCATTATGTTAAATAATATAAGGGGTGGAATTATTAAATTGAGAAAAAGGCAACTTTTTTTCCTTTTCTCTCTAAAATCTAAAGCTGATTCATGCAGACCATTGATAGTGGTTGGCTCTGTGTACTGATGGTGGCTTTTTATTTAGTCATGACATCCATCCATTCATCCCTTTTATTTTTATAGTAGGAATCCAAAAAGCAGAGGGTGCAAAATGTACCTGAAAGTATAGAGTTACTGCCATGATCAGTTGTTTAAAATGTTTTTAGGCCACTTTTATATGGATCCTGAACCCATATTTGCCCATTGAGAGAAAAAGTAAAAAAGAAAAATATATTAAAATGAAATGTTGTGAAGGGAATAGTAGGTCATATTGCCTGCTAAAATTTGTAACGACTGGAATCTGAAAGTTTTGTTTTTAACTTCAAATTCACAGTGAGGCCAAAGTTTAAAGATCGCAACATGAAGACCTTTGTGGTGGTGAGATCTGGAAACACAGTCCGTCTGAACATTAGCTTTGAGGTACTGCTTCAGATATTTTCTATCTCATAAGAATTTTTCAGTGGTATGAGATATTAATCAATGTGGTATTTTTCTGAATTGTCCACAGGCCTCCCCACTGCCAGATATTTTATGGCTAAAAGATGGTATTCCTGTTCTAAAACATATAACAATTACTAACTCTGATAAAGGCTCTCAGATGTTAATCCCTACATCTGAGCGGTCTGACACTGGCATTTACACCATTACTGTCAAGAACATTGTTGGCCAGGAGAGCTTCAATATTGAGGTCAGAGTAACAGGTGAGTTCTTTCGTGTGCTTACAGAGGTAACAAGGTTTTGGCTATTTGACAGACTGAATAGAACTGTATCAATGATCTGAAATCTCTGTCTCTCTAAAACTATGCTTGCAGATGATCCCAAGCCTCCAGGTCCAGTGGAGCTTGATCAGAACATCCCAGGAACAGTGACTCTGTCCTGGACTTCTTCTCCAGATGAGAAAAGGGATGATAGACTGCACTACATGGTTTCAAAGCGGGATTCCTTCAAACGCACTTGGAGGACGGTGGCAGACAATCTCTTCAACAACAAGTTTACAGTTGTCAATATTTTGCCTGGGCGAGAGTATAACTTCAGAGTATTTGCTAAAAATGACATGGGTCTTTCACCACCTTCTCTGTCTCCTGTGTTTAAAATCGAAAAGGAAAAAGGTTTGTGTTGCTATTTTACATCTTTATCATTTAGTGCTTTTATTAACATGTATTAACACAAAATTAGTGTGGATTGTCGGACCGACAAGACAGTCCTCCACCCCTATATGCTGACCAATCTTCGATTTGATTAAATCTAACAGTCTTTCTCACAACTTGCGCTGCTGGAGTGTCTTTTATACAAGGTTATTTTTTTTCTAAGGAACTTCTCCAAAAGTGTAGTATCTCCTATTGACTGTTGTAATCAAAAACCTTACATAACAGATTGGATTAGATAAAATTGATTTCTTCTCTGACACACATCGCTACAACAGCAAATTGATCACACAGGATGATTGAAAGTACAATATAATAAAATACAAATAAACATGAAATAGAGCTAGAGTCTGACAGATCAGGAACAAAAGACCTCCGGGATCTTTCTTTCACACAGTGAGGGTGAATTAGTCTGTTGCTGAGGCTGCTCTCCAGAGCGGACAGAGTGTTCTGCAGGGGGTGAGACTCATGGTCTAACATAGATCTGATTTTAGCCAGGATCCTTTTGTCCCCCACCTCCTGCACCGAGTCCAGAGGACAGTCCAGGACAGAGCTGGACTTCTTGATGGTCTTGTCCAGCTTCATCCTCTACCACGCTGTGATGCTGCTGTTCCAGCAGACCACACCATACAGGATGGCAGACACTCAGTCATAGAAGGTCTTCAGTCGTTTGGAGTGGCCCCCTCACTCCAAACGACTCTTCAGGAAGTAGAGCCTGCTCTGACCCCTCTTGTACAGAGCCTCTGTGTTGTGAGTCCAGTGGAGCTTGTGCTTCAGGTAAGCACCCAGGTACTTGTAGCAGTCAACTCACTCAATGTCCATTCCCTGAATGTTCTCCAGGGCAGGGGCAGTAGTCTGGCATCTGTGAGAATGTCCACCACCACCAACTTGGTCTTACTTGCATTGAGGAGAATATGGTTCAGCTGGCACCAGTCAACAGAGTCCTGCATCAGTCGTCTGTACTCTGTGTCGCCGACAAGACAGTCATCAGAAAACTTCTGCAGAAAACAGCCGTCTGTGTCGTATCTGAACTCTGCAGTGTAGTGGGTGAAGATGATGGTGGCTAGGACTGTACCCTGGGGGACCCCTACACTGGAGAAGTCAAAGAATAAGATTCTCACCATGCTGTCGGGTTTCTCCAGGTGAGAGAGAGTGCAGTGAAGCAGGTAGGTGATTGCGTCCTCTACCCCTACGCCAGCACAGTAGGTGGCCCAAGACCAGTCTCTCCAGTGTCTTCATTAGATGGGATCTGACAGGGACTGGCCTAAAGCTGCAGGGTCTTCATCTTGAGGTGTACTAGGCATTGGAACCATGCAAGAGGTCTTCCAGAGCAATGAAACCACCCTCAGCGTTAGGCTCAGGTTGAAGACATGTTCCATAACTCCTCATAGTGCATCTGCGCATTACTGGTCCAGGTGCCTATCTTTGATCTTTCTCAGCTCGCTTCTTACCTGGGCTGGTGTGACAGACAGGGGTGGACAGGGAGTCTGTATGCTGGGGGAGTGGAAAAGTGTTTGCAGCTGTGTAGTGGTGTTGAGTTGGGGTGGGACCAGGGTGTGAAGGACCGAGGGAGTAGACCCAGGACCAGGTGTCGGGACAGGATTACGCAGCCATGTGGGAAGAGGAGAGGATGATTGATCAAATATTGAGAAATGTTTATTGAGATCATTTACCCAATGTAGGTCCCCCACGACCTGGGCATGAGGTGCTTTGAAACCTGAGATGGTCTTTAGACTACGTTCTGTCATTGCAGCTGCTCCTCCATCTTCCCTCTGTCAGTGACCTTCCCCTCACTGATATTTCTCCCCTGCTCCTCTTTGTCCACTGATCTGAATGCTCTTGTCTTTTCCTTCAAGAGAGTTTGGATATCAGGGGTAATACATGGTATATTGTTTGAAAAACACTGTAAGATATAGGAGGGTACAGTGTTTTCAAAGCAGAAGTTGGCATAGTCTGTTATGCAGTCTACCATAGCACTGATGTCCTCTCCATGTGGGTCACAGAGCTCTGACCATATACTGGTGTTGAAACAGTCACTCGGGGCCTCCTCACTCTCAGTGGACCACCTCTTCACCACGCAGGGTACCACAGGCTGTCTGTGCACTAAAGATAAATACACAGGCTGCAGGTAGATGGTATTGTGGTAAGCTCTCCCCAGACGAGGGAGTGGTAGTGATGAGTATGCCTCCTTGGTGTTGGTATAAAACAAGTCCAGAATCTTAATTCCTCTGGAGGTGCAGGAGACATACAGGAGATACACAGTTGAAGTCCCCTGAGATGAGTCACCAAGCCTGTGGGTGCCATATCTGCATCTTGCTGGGAACAGAGATTGTGGCACAGGCCGCATCCACATTTGCAGAGGGGGGCACATACACTGCAATTACAATGACGTGCATGAAAACCCGTGGCAGATAGAATGGCCTTATACTGCCTTATACAGTTGCTCCTTCTCAGAACAGTGTCTTGGCCACACCACCTTCCCTTCTTTTACCACTGTCTGTCCGCATGCAGTAGATGAAAGTTGTCCACAGAAACAGCTGAGTCTGGGATGTGAGGGGGTTAACAACCTCTCAGTGAAAAGCATGATGTTGGACTCCCTATACTCCTTCTGGTACCTTGTGAGTGTGGCCAGTTCAGCCAGTCCTCTTGGAAAGAGATCTGTTATTTCCCATGATGACACATGGGAGGACAGGTCTGAAGCTAACTCAAAAATCCCACCAAACTTCTCACACTGGATGAGCTGGTTCAGGGCATGTTGGTTCTTTCTCAACTCATCGTTATGTCAACAAACTGCTACCTTGTGTTCCACATCCAGTTGCGTGACAGTGTTCACTCTCTGAATGCTGATGACAATTTTAGACAGCTGTCCAAGTGGTTCTTGGAAAGTTTTTCTTAACTTTGTCGGAGAGATGACGCACATCTGTAACTCCAGTTCTGGCCCACACAGATGTTGCTGCTCTCTATGGAGTCTATTCTTAATGGAGTCTGGTCTTCTGCTCTTTGTCAAAGTTCTTCGCCATTTCTCAATACCAAAGTTGGCAAGTTTGTATTGTGAACTTGTGAAGTCTGGACTTGGCAAGTTCACTTGAAAGAACAAATTCCCCAAGGACAGGATAACAAATTGCATTCTAGGATGGGTACCTCCACAAAGTCCACAACTCTGCATCAATCCATTCTCACTGGAATGACCTTGATGATATTTTTCAAGTCCATAAGGACACAAGTACTGAGAAGTATGCATATTAACAAAATGCCCATGTCTCTATAGAGTTCCTGCTACTGCTCACCATTTTGAATGGTGTTGTAGCCACTCCATCCTACTGCCAGTACATATGACATTAGCTCACTGATGCACACATAAAAAAAAGGATTATACATGACAGTCAATGGGAGATTTGCTGTGCCAGTTTCAACCTGGCACAACATACAAGGGGGAGGATTTGAAGCACAGCTGTAGCCAGATTAGACAATGATATTCAGAGGTAGATCAAATGGCCAACATTTCTTGAGCCAGATAGAGAAAAAAAATATTTTGCCTGTTGATTAGTAAGTGTGTCACCCAAATTGCTCCTATGAACAACCCACTACTCCTTTGAACACAAGTCTCTTTACACTGTAGCAAGAAAAAAGCAACTATATTCACCAGACCACAGAATATACTTACAAGACAACATTTGTCAAATTCTGCTAGGCCCATAACCGCCTAATGCTAACCCTCTAGTCTACATGAAATCGTTGCAATACTGACTATACAATGTGCCGGCAACTCTGTATCTCTAGCCTTTAGCATACTTGAGCATACTTGTGCACTAATTTACCACTGCAAGCACTGGTGCTATACATATGAAAATAAGTGCTTTCATGCTTCTTGTGCAAGTAAAATTCTGTATGTAGTCTCTTGTCCTAATGTCCACTGTGTGTCAGTGTTTTGTCACAAGATCCAACTAGCCAAGTCAATTTTAGGAGGTGGAAAATCCCTGATGATAGACCATCTTTGTCACTAGCCTGCAGATGTGTTTGCACCAGGATAGTCAAGCTTCTTGACCATTTTCTCTTCTTCAAATGAAACCCTTGAAAATTGTTGGATTTCAATGAAAGTTTTTTTTTCTCTGTCATTGCACTCACAATTTTAAGTGTAGTTCTGGAGGCAATGTATCTGTATTTGATAATGAACCTCAGACATAATTCGATTGGACTGCTAATCTGACATTAATGCAAATTTGCTGCCAAATAATCTGCTTAAATTTGGGGAGCATTGTAGTAGAAGAGGTCCCAAAATATGTATCAAGGGGTGGCATACTGGAGCCCACTAATGACAAATTGCCAGATAGAAATTTGTTTTTCTTATATTCATACTTGCCTTTTATCATTCTGTAAAGCTCTGACCTATATTAATGTGTTGTGTTTCAGGGAAGTTCAGTATAAACATGCCAAAGGAAAAATATGTGCAGTTGGAGTCAGCACCCTCATTCATCATTCCCCTGAAGAGACGTACAGCTCCACAGGGTTATGAATGCTACATGACATGTGCAGTTAAGGGTGATCCAGCTCCACGGGTGACATGGTCCCGCAACAACATCAGTCTGAACACAAACACTAACTACCATATCACCAATGTATGTGGGGTGTGCTCCATGCTCATACTCAGGGTGGGACCCAAAGACTTTGGAGAATACAAAGTCATCATTGAGAACAAACTTGGCACAGCAGAGTGTTCAATGATGCTGAATATCAGAGGTATCCACTCATGTTAAATAGTCAAGAATCATACATCAAGAGACAGACTGCCAAAATATATTTTGCTTATATTTTGTAATTAAAATAAAATTGATACAATAAATGTGTTTTTTTTTTACAGAGTGAAGAGTTGCAGTTGCTGGACTGATGCCAAACAAGTTAAAGATTTTCTCTCTGTAAAGTGTACTGTAAAACCAAGTACACTTTGAGTTTTATTTAATTAGTGATGTGACTCTACACTTGTGTGACTCACCATGTTTATCAAACAATTACTATTATCCTCTGTCAGAACTTGCATGCTATATTGATGCAATTATTCTGCTACCTTTTACTATGTTGTGGTCAAGCATAATTTAAATTGACATGCTGATTGTTTCTAATTTTACTGCTACATTGTGATGTTGCATTTTGTTGAGATTGCAAGTCAAATAAAACTGTATAATTTACATTTGCACCATTTTCAGGTTTTTTTTAAGAATACAGCAAATTGACATTTTATGTTATTTTTACTTTACACATGAGCTTCAACCCATCTTCAGTAAATCAGACAGATCCAATGCCTAAAAAGGCAAAGCGTAACACACTTCTGACCCAATACAGTAGTGATGCATATTTCCTCAGGTTAACATCCGCAGTCATGCATAGTGAACAGAGCTAAATGACTACACAACAGTTCCTTTGGTTGACTCTGCGGCCTGCTGAAACATAAGTATATCCAATTCTGTAGAATACTTAGCATGAAATGAAGCAACACTGGTTGCAAGCATTAAAGTAAATTGACTCAATATGTTCCTAAAGTACTTGGAGTTGGCCAGTTTTCCATTTGACATATACCATGATGCCAATTGATAGTATTGTACCTTCACTCAGTTAAGCCAAGAAAGCATGACTTGTATCAGATGGAGTCGATTTAGGTTTAAAGAAAAGAGATAATTTCATTAAAATCAATCTATTTCCCCTATCCTCACAGATCTCATTGCAAGGTCACATGGAAACATAACAAGGTCTGTGCTCACAAGAGGAAGACGCACCTAAATATGTCAGAAGCTGCTCCCCTTAATCTTCTTAAGGCATGAAGAACATCTCACAGATATATGCTATCTGCACATACATCAAAGAAGTGTGCTAAAGACACAGCGATGGCGGCTATTGGAAGCTGCAATCAACTTCTATCTGTAAAAATAAATTGCTTAGGCCATAGATTCTTTTATATGTAATAACCTACACTGAAAATTATGGCTTTAAATGACTTGTCATGCTGTGTTATCTATTCACAAACACAAGAGAGCAATGGTTACCCCAGAAATATTTGCTTTCTTACCGATCTGGATCACATTGCCATCTGAGAGGTGTTGTTTCTCTTCAGTATAGATATAGGAAAACTAAGGAAAGGACTTGAGAAGCCAGCTTGATTATTGATTTGTTTAATCTCAAAATTTGTCCAAAGGTCCAATAAATGACTTAAGAGTTTCACAAGTTACATAGTATCTCACAAATAGCATCTGATACTGGGTTTTTAACGTTACTTTTTAACCTAACATTGTTGTTTGTCAATGTTTGAGAGAGAATGAAACCATTGTGATTATGATCAAGGTGTTTTATCAAGTAGGTGTGGGAGAGGGAGATATTGTGTCAATGTAATTGTGGTTGCTTGATGGTCCACAATATCATGTGTGTGAATGGATGATACCGGGTAGACACAGCTAGCAGTGTCTGTAGGCTTGGCCTTTGTGTGCATTTGAGGTGTTTCTATGTAGTCCTGGGGTGTGATTGCTACTGATTTAATTTACACAATGATGTTGGGCATTAAGTTCCTATGTCATAACATTGTGACAGTCATGTTTCATATAACCTTCCAAAACAACAGTTTGGTTTCGATCAACAATCAGTTTTCGACCATTTTGAGTTTGGACAAAAATGCAGAACAAGAAAATAAATTGACCACCGCCTGATTCACTTCCATGTTGCTCTCCATTATTTACTTTCCTGATTTCTGTTGCACTGATAACATCATCAACGTGATGGGAACAAGTTAAAAGCAAGCTATAAGTGGGTTGACCTGCATTTAAAATCACTACATAGACTCATTAATTTCAATGGGAAAGCAGCTTAAAGGCTTGGGTATACTTCTGCGAACACATTGTGCTTGTCGCGGTGCTTATGCCGACTTCCACGATGTTTCTGTAATGTTCCGTGACACCACAGGGGGTGGTAAAAGTCTGTAAACAGCTTGTCCTACCTCTGGCCACAAGATGAAGAAGAAGCACAAGAGCACAAACACAGTCCACTGCGCTACACTCAGTTTAACATGGCAACAAAGAGGACACTACAACATTCCTCTACCAAGTTCCTCCCTGTTCTCGACATGAATAAGAAAAGGTTCTCAAATTTTTGCCTGTATACTATGTGTCATGTGCACTCCAATAGCACGCCACATGAAACAAGTTGTGCATCGCTCATGTGTGTGAGTTTCGTGGAAGTATAGCCGAGGCTTATAGGCTCCAGTATGCCTCTTGGAAGAGATCAACATCTGCGTCGTTCGTCTGCGGTGTTTTGGGGAGTGGTGCAGATGAATTGTGTAGCGAAAAATTTGAGACCTCAGTTGGTTGTGCATGCACCCTACTGAACTCGCCACACCAGCAGGTGGAGTCGAGCGCTCAGGACTTCATTAACAACGGGAGAGTGCTTCTTCCCCACGAAGAAGCAGTTTGTTGTTGGTTGTCATTGATGCATCAGACGAGATACATCAGCCAATATGGATCCTGCTTCATCTCTACTCCTTGTCGTACATTTGAAGCAGTGAAAAGCTAGGGATCCATTTTTTTTACAGTGAGGTCAACTTTTTAACTGCAGATTTTAGACCACAAAAGTGAGTGAGTCGGCTTGCAATTTAACGAACAACTTCATTCGAACAATGAAAACATAATAAACACCCTGTCAGTGGCGCTGGTTTCATTCAGTGACGGGATAGTGGGTCAGAGCCGGTCGTCAGTGGATGGATGCTGTGACAGCCGTCCACACTATGAAAAGTTAAGTACAATGAATGAGGAAGTCCAAACACATACAAGAGAACAAAAGCCTTTATAGGGAGAAACAAGCAAACTGCTGCTTTGCAGAGCCTTGGACATCTTTTTATTGTTTATTTTTCATATATGAGCATTAAGCATAATGTAGCGTAACAATGTAACCAGGGGAGACGAATCCTGACGGGGGGACCAACCTCTGCATAACACCGGCTCTGACTTGTGTTGCCACCTGCCCCGGTTTTCACTCATTGTCATATATATATATATATATATATATATATATATACACACACTCATCGGCCACTTTATTAGATACACCTGTGTGAAGGACAGAGCGGTCCCCCAAGTGTGGGATTGGCAGCCGGACAGTTGACGGAGGACAAGTAGGCAGCAGAGGTAAAATCAACCAGTATTTTATTAACCTGGTACACGAACAAAAAAAAGGTGGCAGGGACCAAAACAAAAAAGCAATGCAATGCAATGCAATGCAAAGCAAAGCAAAGCAAAGCAAAGCAAAGCAAAGCAAAGCAAAGCAAAGCAACTCACAACTCTTCTCTCCGGTATACAGCCAAGTAACCAACACAGCCTCACTGCAAGCATGTGTGTCTCCTCTCTCCCCCTCAGGTAGACTGAGGTCTCCCTCATATAGGGCTACCTGTTCCCTGGATTGGACTCAACCAATCCAGAGAACAGGTAACCTCCTCCAAAAACCTATTTACAATCTTAATAAATCATACTAAGAAGAAATAAACCCAATAACAGGGACCAAACAACCATATATAACAATGAGACCACCACCAAATTAACATAATCCTTTATACTAACCAAAAACACACCAAACACCCCTCCACCGTGCACAGTGTACCAAACCCCAGCTCTGGGGTGGAGTTAAAACCCCGGCACCGGCAGCGGGCGCGCTTCCGCCTGGGAGCCACAGAGCTGGAGCCGGTGGTGAGTATTGTGTGTTTGGTGTAGTGTACTGGTGACTGACGTGAAAAACTACGGGTGAATGTATGTGAAAATGAGACCGGGTTGCGGGTACCTCGCTACCCGGTGGTAATGGTGTCGAGGTCGGTTATGGGGAAATGAAACGATCGGTAAGTGACTACGTGACTGTGGCTGCAGCGGAGCCGCATGCTCGACCACGCCAGAGCGCGCGGTGCGCTCCGGCACGCCGGAGCGCGTGGTGCGCTCTGGCGTCGGCACGTGACCAAACTCCACCGCAGCCACCACCAAAGTGCACAAGCATTACCCCACTACCCCTTCACACTTGCAATAACTGAACACAGATCATAAACACCACTGTGCCCCAGTGTATTGTGCATCTGTGCCCGTGCACCGAGAGGGAACCGAGTCCGGTCCCTCTCTCTCCCCTCCCCCGCTTGCGCAGCCCAGCGCAGCGGTGAGAAGGGGGGGGTCACCTTCTCACAACCTGTCCAACTGCTCGTTAACACTTAATTTCTAATCAGCCAATCACATGGCGGCAACTCAGTGCATTTAGGCATGTAGACATGGTCAAGACAATCTCCTGCAGTTCAAACCGAGCATCAGTATGGGGAAGAAAGGTGATTTGAGTGACTTTGAACGTGGCATGGTTGTTGGTGCCAGAAGGGCTGGTCTGAGTATTTCAGAAACTGCTGATCTACTACTTTTCACGTACAACCATCTCTAGGGTTTACAGAGAATGGTCCGAAAAAGAAAAAATATCCAGTGAGGGGAGTGCAGTTCTGTGGGCGGAAATGCCTTGTTGATGCCAGTGGTCAGAGGAGAATGGCCAGACTGGTTCGAGCAGATAGAAAGGCAACAGTGACTCAAATAACCACCCGTTACAACCAAGGTAGGCAGAAGAGCATCTCTGAACGCACAGTACGTCGAACTTTGAGGCAGATGGGCTACAGCAGCAGAAGACCACGCCGGGTGCCACTCCTTTCAGCTAAGAACAGGAAACTGAGGCTACAATTTGCACAAGCTCATCGAAATTGGACAATAGAAGATTGGAAAAACATTGCCTGGTCTAATGAGTCTCCATTTCTGCTGCGACATTCGAATGGTAGGGTCAGAATTTGGCGTCAACAACATGAAAGCATGGATCCATCCTGCCTTGTATCAACGGTTCAGGCTGGTGGTGGTGTAATGGTGTGGGGAATATTTTCTTGGCACTCTTTGGGCCCCTTGGTACCAATTGAGCATCGTTGCAAGTAGAGCTGTAAAACTCGGATCCTTTTAAGGATTCGGATCCCTCTGAGTCACTCACTGAACTGATCCAGATCTGCGAGTCACTTGAGTCACTTGAGTCAGTATTACTCAATAGAAAGTAACGTGCCTTGTGATCGGAATGAATCACTTTTAAATAAAACTAAGGTTAAAAACAAGAGAAATGTTTATTTAAACACACCAAAAATAATACAAAACTTAAACATAGGCATAACAGCAAAATCGAAAAATGCAACCGAGAATAAGAATAAATAAGTAAACAAACTATCACTAATTATTAATGTTCCCGGATCACCACCAAATGTAATTATCAGTGCATTGCCCTAACACTACATTGTCTGAAAATTGCTTCCAAATCATGCAGTAGGCTACTTTCCCTGCGTTTCGAGCACAGACAAAAACATTAACATCACATGATGTCTTCCGTGGATAAAATAAAATCTTTCGTGGATAGGCACATATAAAACGAATTTATTGAACTCATGTGCGTGCATGCGCTACGCCTGGTGTGACTCTGGATCCCCTCTCCTTACAGATCCGGGTGTGTTTAACCGGTGGATCCACTCATTATTGTCGGTTACGGTTAAGGACTCAGGATTCGCCGGATCCGCACGGATCCGGGTTAGTGTCGGTTAGCGGATCAGGACTCAGGATTCGCCGGATCCGCACAGATCCGGGTTAGTGTCGGTTAGCGGATCAGGACTCAGGTCTCGCCGGATCCATATTAATGCACCGGGATCTGTTACAGACCCGGGTGTGTTTAACCAGTGGATCCACTCATTACTGTCAGTTAGGACCCGGCGGATCCGGTTCAATGGAGACCTCGGATTCATGATTCATGAGTCATTTAAAGGATCCGGGTGATTAACCCGGATGAGTCCTGAACCGCCCAGCACTAGTTGCAAGGCCACAGCCTACCTGAGCATTGTTGCTGACCATGTCCATCCCTTTATGACCACAATGTACCCAACTTCTGATGGCTACTTTCAGCAGGATAATGTGCCATGTCATAAAGCTGGAATCATCTCAGACTGGTTTCTTGAACATGACAATGAGTTCACTGTACTCAAATGGCCTCCACAGTCACCAGATCTCAATCCAATAGAGCATCTTTGGGATGTGGTGGAACGGGAGATTCGCATCATGGATGTGCAACTGACAAATCTGCGCCAACTGTGTGATGCCATCATGTCAATATGGACAAAACTCTCTGAGGAATGTTTCCAGCACCTTGTTGAATCTATGCCACGAAGAATTGAAGCAGTTCTGAAGGCAAAAGGGGGTCCAACCCGTTACTAGCATGGCGTACCTAATAAAGTGGCCGGTGAGTGTATATGGACGTCTCATACCGACACAAAAGGTACCCTTCCACATCTGTGAAATGCTCTGGGTTGTCAATTGAGTTTTTTGTATGTATCACAACATATGACGACAAGTTGTCATTCCAACTTGTCGTCATATGTTGTGTCTGTGTTTCTGAAGATAAGGCTGCACCACATTGCCAGGCTCACCTCTCTTGACCTGCAGAGAGGGAGCATGAGAAAGAGGCTCTGCAAAACAGTCCTCTTTCTGGGGTTTTAGCCCATGTTAACCTGTCAAAAGCAATTTTGTACATGTGTAAATACAGTTTGGGGTGAGGAACTGTCAATTTCTTGTGTTAAATTTGAGAATCTACATTTTTAATCTCTCTCCACTTTGTTATGTAAGTGAAATGCAAGATGAGAGTGTGTAGAGGCATTTCCACTTCCTTCTCCTTTTCATTTGTTATTCAGTGAAGTATTCAGCAAGTTATGACTGATTAATTGTGCTGACATGTCACTGTTCCTGTCAGACGGATTACACTGGAGTGGAGTCGTTGACCTATCCAAGATGGTGGCCCCACAGTTCGTCAGTGATGCAGTGTCTACTTTTCACTCTATCCTGCTTTTGGGTCCAGCCCTCTTTCCACCCGCTTACTACACCACTTGTAGTGTCTTTTATCATCCTTGTCCCCCTTCTGCCTCTCCTGTCCCCTTTCCTGCTCAGTGTGCCACATGTTCATTTATTCCTCTGTCTCCTTAAGTGAGGGTGATATGTGTAAGCACTGTAGTTTATTGGTTAGGCTGGAGGCCAGGCTTAGTGATCTGGAAGCTCGGCTCCACACTGTGGAAACAAAACCAAATGCCGCAGTTAGCCAGAGCCCTTTACCTACCACCCAGCGTAGCTCCCATTAGTCCCCCTGCGGTTTCTCCTTAACAGCCGGTAACACAGGTATGTTGGGTGACTGTTAGAGGCAAGCGTAGTTCATGGTCATTGGTGACTCTATTTTGAGGAATGTAAAGGTAGCGAGTCGAGCGGCCATAGCCTGCATCCCGGGGGACAGAGCAGGCGACGTTGAATCTAAATTGAAGCAGCTGGCAATGGCTAAGTGTAAATACAGTAAAAAAGGTTATTCACGTCGGCGCTAATGACCTGCAGTTATTCCAAAGAGAGGTCACTAAAATTGGTGGAGTCGCTGTGTTCAATGGCCAAAACAATGTCGGACACCGTAGTTTTCTCCGGCCCCCTGCCCAATCTGGCAAGTGATGAGATGTTTAGCAGTACATTATGACCTTATTAAGATGGTGTCCGGGAAATGGTGTGGTCTTTGTAGATGGCTGGCAAACTTTCTGTGGTAGACCTGGTCTCATTAGGAGGGACTGCATCTGTCACATGTTGGAAGGAGCAGCCCAACTGTCTAGCAACCTGGCCTTGTGCATTAGTCCTCCCCCACCGTGACTCAGAGTTGAGACCAAGAGGCAGAGTTGCTGTTTAACAAACTTCTCTGTGCTTCCCTCTATTTGGCTACCCACACAAAACCCCATAGAGACTGTGTCTGTCCCCCGACTGTCCAAATTTAACAGCAGTGGAGCAACTCTTAACAACCTTATAAAAATTCCACTGTCAGTCCTCAGGACAGGGGTATTACATGTGGATTACTTGATGTCTGCCCCCTGTCATACAAAACCATTTTTATAAATGAATTAATATCTGACAACAACATTGATGTGTTCCTCTTTATGAAGGTGAATATGTTAGCTTAATTGGGCCTCTCCTCCTAGCCAAATTAATTACCATTTCCCTTGATGCTCTGGCCATGGAGGTGGGGTGGCAGTCTTTGACCGTAGTCTATTAATTATCCCTAAACCTAAAATTAGTTATGATTCATCTGAAAGCCTTGTCATCAGCTTGTCCCCCCCAAAGCTGGAAGACACAGCTACCAGTCCTACTTGTAGTAGTGTAGTGTACAGGGGCCCAGGCCCTTATTCAGATTTTCTGTCTGAATTTCCTGAGTTTCTCTCAAGCTTATGAACCCACACATTGTTTCAATCACACTCTGGACCTTGTTCTAACTTACGGTGTCAAAATCAAACAGCTGACCATTTATCACCCTAATGCAGTATTACAGTATTATCACTTTTAATTACTTTTGACTTTCTTCTAGCCAGTCATGTGAAAAAGAAAAGCAGTATATACACAAGACAGTTGACTGACAGTGTCTCAGCAAACTTTAAGGAAGCTATTAATTTGCCCCTCTGAGCTACATCACCTCTCTGTTATGAAAGCCCTAGTCTATCCTACATTGATCATCTTGCAGATAACTTTGTCGGCTCTCTTCATGGAACTCTCAATCTGGTTGCACCCCTAACAAAAAAATTATATCAAGAACAAGAGTGGCCCTCTGGTAAATACCAGAAACTCATCACTTAAAGTAGCTAATGGTAAATTACAGTGGACAATACGCTTGACCACGCTTGACTTTTCTGATCTGGAAAGATAGCCTGAAAATATATAGGGTGGCTCTCTGTAATGAGAGCCATATACAACTCCTCTCTAATTGAGGAAAATGAGGATAACCCCAGGCTCCTTGTCAGCACTGTAGCCAGTCAATACTCCACTGAGAAGTCTATTCACATGCATCTCAACAGCTGTGACTGTATGGATTTTTCAATAACAAAATTATAACAATCAGAGAAGCGATCAACGACCATCTAGCATCAAAAGCAATTAATCTACTATTTCAGCTATTCAGGATACAGCTGGAAATACAGATAGGTCACTATCTTCCTTTTCCCATCGACCTGCATCAGCTGACTACTGCCATCTCCTCTAAATCATCGACCTGCCTTCCTTGACCTAATTCCCATTGAACTGTTCAAAAAGTGTTCCCTTTAATTGGTACTTCCTTACTTGACCTCATCAACCTGTCCCTAACCACAGGTAATGTTCCTCTTAATTTTAAAATTGCCATAATCAAACCTTTTCTTAAGAAACCTCCACTCGATCTGGGAATTTTAGCAAACTGGCTGATCTCCAAACTTGCTTACATCTCAAAAGTCCTAGAAAAAATCATTGCCAACCAGCTCTGTGAACACTTTAATAACAATAGCTTATTTGAGTCCTTCCAGTCCAGTTTTAGGATGAATCATAACACTGAGACTGCAATGATGAAGTCACTTAATGACCTCTTAATGACATCCTACCGAGGTCTTGTTTCAGTGCTTGTCTTGTTAGATCTTAGTGCTGCTTTTGATACAATTGATCACCAAATCTTACTAAGGAGACTGGAATATCGACTTGGAATCAGAGGCACTGCTTTAGACTGGTTCCGGTCCTGTCTTTCAGACCAATATCAGGCACAGGCAACCTAACACATCTCATCTTCAGTTCAAAATCCTTTTCCGTGTATATAAAGCTCTTCATGGTCTGGCACCCTCCTATATTTCAGACTTGATAAAACCAAGGCCCTCTCCTGTGGAACCTTCTACCCGTCTCAGTCTGGGAGGCAGACACCCTCTCTACCTTCAAAGAGTAGGAAAAAAACCCTTGTTTTTGACAAAACCTACAGGTAGACCTTATTGAGACTGCTGTGGATCCCCCGGCACATTTAGCTCTATCTCCTCTGTTCTATCTCTGGGTGTGGATTGGGCTCACGTTTCCCTCTCTCATCTCACCCTCCTCTTGGTCTCTCCCCATCTGCTTTCCACCTCCTCCTGCTTCGCTTCCTCCTCTCTTATTCCGTGACTGTGCAGGGATAATATATGTACTGAGAACCCTGCGTCCCCAGTGTTTGTTCTTTTTTCCCTCCTAGATTCCATAGATGCTGAATTGGTCCCTCAACCCGGCTCTTCCTGCTGTAAACACTGTTTCTATTCTGGACTGATTTGACCTCTGATCTACATACTGTTAGCCGTCAATACATGTATCTATGTTTACTGTTTTGATCCACCCACCTGTCCATCCTTGGTAAGGATCTCCTCTTCTTTTCCCCATCAGGGTTTTACTTGGGTGTCATTCCTTAGCCTTTGCAAGGGTCTAAGAACAGGGGGTGTTTACACTGTGCATATTTTGGCTCACTTTGTAAAGTGCCTTGAGATAACATCTGTTATGAACTGGCACTTATGAATAAATAACGTTGAGTTGAATTTGTGTCCACATTCTTTGTTTCCTTATATTCTCCTTATATTCCTTCAGTGAATAGATGTGATCTTTAGTTTGTTAGTTCTTACAAATAAAATGAATCTGAGTCCTGAATCATTTCTGCCTTTGAACACACTCGCTTCAGTCTGTGATACAGAGCCAGAGTTTACTATTCACAGGCAGAGGCAGGAATCACCTCTAATCTAGCTGGCTAGTGTTGAAGAATAATGAATCCTCAGGTCCAGAATTGTGGCAAATTCAGATGAGTTTCAATCACTGTATAGCGGAGACAGAAGCTCACATAGTTGCTACAAAATTCTGTCTGATAAGCAGCTCACAGGGCAAGGTTTTTATGCACATACATCAAACAGTAACACTTGAGACAAAAGGTGAGGGACACTTGGTTGGCATGAGGGGGGACAGACATCAGGAATTTACAGTCAAATATTGAATTTACAATAACAATGGGTTCAAGCCCGGCTGCAGAGACTCTTTGGCGCTTCTGCAACATGAACAAAAGGTAGATCTGTGAACAGGAGAGAGAGAGACAGCTTCCTTGAAGTCAGGCTTCAGGATGCCTCTGTTTAAATCTGCATATAAAGGATTAATGTTGAATTTAGCAGGAGGTGTCAAATCAAATTAAATGAATTGGATCAAGGGAACGTAAAACATTTTCTTCTACACTAGCTAAACACTACCTTTGATTAAAACATCTGCCGAGTGAGTAAATGTAAACTAATGTAGCGTCCGCAATCTAGGGCATCTAGAACCACTCATATGACTGACAAAATGTTTTTCACTCAGAGCGACACCACACATGACAAGCTGCCTATGCAGTGTCAACTCTTACACTAGTGCTAATAAATGTATATGTTTATGATTTATAATGTACTTTGAATATTCTTTGAATATTGACTGAAAAGATGTATTCTTAACCGTGTTGACTAGCCTTACCTAGAAATTAAATACATTGCAATACACACTCATATGCTTCACCATATTGTTTTGGAGGGGAGAGAAGAGTAACTTCTCCTTAAAGTTTCCTCCTTATTTTTGACTATGTTGTTTGTCAGAAGGTCTTCTATTAGTATCTGCTGAATCCATGTTGATAGCACCTTCATAGAGCCACTTAGCTTCCCCAAGGAACTTTGGAATTTCATGCCATTTGGTCTACTTTGGCAACCGTGGGGGGCCCTCAAAGGTGGTAAATGGCAAATGTTCAAAGCCCCGCCCTTTGAAAAGTATTTCACCAATCACGACCAAACCAACATATATCTGCTTGCCCAGAACCCCCACAACACACTGAAATTTCAGATTTATAGCACCTTTAGAAAGATATCTTCTCCAGAATGGCCAATTACAACCCGTGGTTCCTGAACAAAGCCCTTAAATGTTTTTTTTTATTTCACTGATGGTCAAAACTGGACAGGAAGTTATCCATCTGATTTTATTGGTCAAATGTTGCCATTCCAACACATCACTTGTCATGCACTTCCACCTACACATTTCATCCCATCAACTTCGTATTGTGTAAGCATAAGTGTAAGCATCACCTCAATGGCATTGTGATCTAAAGTTCAGAGAAGCATTTCTCTATGTCAAGGAGTGTAGCCGTGTGGCAGCCATAGTAGAGAGATGTTCCATTTTCATAGAATCACAGGGATGTGGCTCATTCCTCTTCAAAATGTGCTAAAAAAGAGGAGTCTTGGGATGGCCTATAACATGCATTAACCCTGCAGTTGCCAGATCCCCGACAGGTGCAAAGGAACCACTCACAGCTGCTTGCAACTTTAATTTTCTGTTAATTTGGCAATAATCACTAATAAAAAAAATAAACAAATATATAAAAAAGAAAAACAGAACATAGACAGACAGCCTACCCAACATCTCCAGTCAGAACCGGTGATGGTGCAGAATGGGCCCGGAGGAGCAGGCAGGAGGACCAGCAGCCTCTGAAAGATCTGCAGTAGTAGAACACCAGCTACAAACTCTGGTCCTGAGGATTGCACAGCTGTCCCAACAGGAAGTTGGCAACATCGACAACTATACAGCTGAAGACTGTGAGGACAGGATCCAGGAATGGCTGAGACATGCTACAGCCCCGACAGAAAGGCTCTCAGTCCTCCACATGCCTCTACCACCGCAAATCTTAGGACCTGCGACAGGGGTTCCAGGTCCTGGAAGGTCTCAACCAGGACCAACTGAAAATAATTGCTCGCTTGGACGGGCAAGTCCAAGAACAATTGGAGAAAATTTCATACCTGGAGAGTGAACTCCAGACCCAAAAGGATTCTTGTTCCCACCTGAAAGAGGAGCTCCGTGATCAACAGGGAATAATTTCTGACCTTCGGGCAGGGGGATGTTGCGCAACTCCGGCGTGATATGGAGGAACTACACAGGATTACCCAAATGGAATTACGGCGACGAAAGGATGCCGAAGAGACTGAGGTGGAATTATCCAAACCTGAGCTCAAACAGGAGGAGAAAACCACAGCAGCTGGAGCACAAGACAGATTGCTCCCACGGCAAAGAGAGGCGTTGCGGCCAATCAACAAGGGCAGGAAAAACAGACTGTGAGAGCCTGTCTGACGATCCCTATGGCTCCACAAGCGACAGCGACACCTCCTACAGAGAGACTCCTGACTGAACCCCAAAGAAAAAGAGGGATCCAAATGTTCGTCACACACTGAAAAGATGTGACCAAAAACGTGGCTTGCGCCTAAAACAGTTGCAGACCATGGCCAAAGATGTTGAGCGCTTCGATCCTGCAGAAAGAAAGACTACTGTGGATGACTACATCCGGGAACTGGAGCACTGCTTGAGAGACTTACCAAAGCCCACTGAGAGGGAAAAAGCCTCATTGAATTGCAGCAACTACTGATATGAGATGACTACGCCCGGCTATGCAAAGCCCTACAGGAGGAGTATCTCACTTTTCACCACCACCCCGACTCATCAGCTGAACATCAGGGGCTCCAGCCATCCGGACCTCACCGCAGCTGTGCCAAGACGCACTGAAGCTGCTGCAGTCCGACCGCATTCCATGGCAGTCACTGATGCCACATCCGCTTCAAGCGCTGCACCACAGTCTTTTTAAGGACTAAAAGAGTCTATTCCTTCGCCACGTTTGATTCACCACCTGGTGAGCAAATCCCAGTCCACCCCGGAGCGCGAGCAGACAGCAGCCAACTCCGTGGGGAGTCTGCCGTCAGGATCACAGATCCTGCGAGGAGAAACGAGACGAAACGCCTGTGCCAAAAGAACACCCACGGGCTGAGGCTCGCAACCTCCTCACTGCGCCGACTCTCTGCCGCAACAACGGTGTGGCAGAGACAGTGTCATCCAGAGAGTTACACGTGGGGAGAGGTGAGGTGAGGCACGCCCGTGAGAAAGAGAGGGCACTCAGAGGCTGATCTCCTCAACCTCCTCCTAACCACCAAGACCCACGCTGCTGCGGAAGCACCGGGTAGTACAACTGTGTTACCACGGGACCGGGACACACAGCGCAGCAACAAGGAGCTACACTGAGCTGGACACACAGGACGAAATCGGGACTGCAACACATGGGTCACGTAAGGGCTCAATTCAGGCAGAGACTGTTGCGCAGTAGCAACTTTTCAAGTATAGAAGCCTACATGAATTTATGTTGATGATAGTGTAGGGTGCATGGCTGAGTTAATCCATCTCTGGCCAGCTCCTATTACTTTTCCCCTCTTGTTTCTCATGCGCCCGAATGGACCATGTGGCCACACGCAAGCGCACCCACCCATGCGCACGCACAAACACACACACACACACACACACACACACACACACACAGACACAGATATCCACACATATGCACATACAGTTAGTGGAGCATGAAAAGCAATAAGTAACAAGTAATTGAAAACAATAAAGGTAAAGAATACTTGTGTGGCTGACCCAGTAACTGAGACAATGCAACCAAAGAAAAGAAAAAGGTCAGCCCCCAAAATATACTAACAAAACCAAACAATATTTTGACAAAATACTCAAAGTATAACAATCAAAATATTATTTAAACTGAAATTGGACAAATAACCTCAAATCAAAATAACTCCACTTACTATTCCCCTCCTGTTTGGTGCAGGTACACTAAAATAAATGCTGCCCGTCTAACTCGAGCAGGGACAGGTTAGAGCACACAAACCAAAAAGAAAATAAATGAGAAAATAAACTAGGAACGTGAATAGGAAGCCAAAATAAAATACTACAATTAAATCAACACAAATAAATCAAAATATTGCCATAAACCCAGAGTTTAATCCAAAATCAGGAACAAATTAATTTCAAAATGATGAGGGACAAAACAAAAAAAAAAAGAAACTTTAACTTGTGAAAAAAAAGAGGACATAAACCATGTCAACCTAAACTAAAAATAAAGAAAATTGTAGACCTGAGCAGCACAGGGCAGCTTTAAAACAATTATCTAAATCCTCATCAGTAGCAACAAAAGCACAGGTTTTTCGCCTCCACACGGCAACACTGAAGCCCCACAAAGCTGCAGCAGTCCTGGGTGGGTTTGGCGTGTGGGCGTCTGGCGTGGTTTATGCCGGTTTGGTGCACAGACTTCAGCCTATCTCGCCAGCGTGACGTGGTACAAGCACCAGGAGAAGGGGAGAGGGAGCCAAGAAACATTTTGGGCACTGCCAGCATCTATGTTGTGGTGTGGTGAATGTGCAACTGTGGAGGAGAGAGGAGAGCAGTACAATTAGGGAATGGTTATATCTGATGACGGTTCAGAACAAACATTACATACCCCTTTGCGTGGTACAGTCTAAGCACCAGGAGGAGAGCACAGGGACATTTGGAGTCTGTGCTGTTGGATCTAAATGTGCAACAATGGAGGAGAGACACGTGCAGAGTTTGCAGCACCCGGAAAGGGGAAGAAGGCAGCACTAAAAGTCCCTCCCTCTTATATACACTGTGCTCAATTAAAGGGACGTGACCAAAGGCAAAGAGAGAGTGCTCATCCCACTCATGCGGTCATCAAGGATATAAAAGCCAAAGGTAAAAACCATTTCCTCCTTATGTCCCTGGACCACATGGTGAGAATACTCAACTTAAAGCGACTTATTTGAATGAAAACTTCCTTAAATTTATTTGGAGCAATAAATGTATTTGACTGAAAGAATCCTTGTTTGTGTTTGATTTACCCAAAAATTATGTTTATGATATGAACTTAAATATATAATCCAAACTCCACCAAACCTGGGATAGACTGTGTCTGCATTTATGGAAAATGGATTGTATTCTCACTAATCAAAACTGTCATATTAACTCAAATAATGAGGAACTATATGGGGACAAATGGTGTGTCTCACCCACTTTGTCACACAGGGTTTTCTACAGCACTTTATGGTTAAGCTGGTAACCTTGACAACAGCTGGCCACTGTCTTGACTACGTGTTTTCACTAATTTGAGTGTTTTTAACAGGACTCTGCGTAGCATCTGGTGTGAATTATAAGGTGTGTTATGGCTGCGATGTGTGCACTGCAGTTAATCGCTGCCATTATATGCTGCTCTCAGCAGAGTGCATCAGCAGTCATCGATGGAGCCTTTTTTCCTTAGCATTGTATCCCTGCTTTAAGGCCCTCCCTCTCTTGTCTGTTGATTCCTGTGACAACACATTCTCAAGACTGAAGCTGTGATACAAATGAGAAGATAAAGATAAAACAATAAAAATTTTAAATAAAATAAAAAGGGGCTACAGGGGATCCTCCAGAGTTGAACAGTCTCACAGTTCCTGGGAAGACACAGTTCCTCAGCCTTGTGGTCCTGCTCTTTATACTCTGTAGCCTCTTGCCTGAGGGGAGGGAACAGAGGGGAGCAAACATAGTGTGTGCAGGGTGAGGGTTCTTTCGTGATGCAGGAAGCCCGTTTCCTGCATCTGGCATTGTAGATGTCTGTGGTGGTGGAGAGACTGCATCCCAGTCTTCTGTGTAGCTCTCACAACCCTCTGCAGAGCCTTTTTCTCTGCCGCCGAGCAGCTGCCATGCCACATGATGCTGCAGGAGGTCAGGATGCTCTCCACTGCTCATCTGTAGAAGGAGGTCAGGAATGAGCTTCCAGTGCTGCTCAACCTCCTGAGAAAGTAGAGGCACTGATGTGCCTTCCTAAACAGTCCCAATCCCAGTCTTCTGTGTAGCTCTCACAACCCTCTGCAGAGCCTTTTTCTCTGCCGCCGAGCAGCTGCCATGCCACATGATGCTGCAGGAGGTCAGGATGCTCTCCACTGCTCATCTGTAGAAGGAGGTCAGGAATGAGCTTCCAGTGCTGCTCAACCTCCTGAGAAAGTAGAGGCACTGATGTGCCTTCCTAAACAGGCTGGAAGCGTGAGCTGAGATGTGCCCCTCCAATGTGCAGGGGAGGAGGGAGGTGTCTGCCCCTCCTGAAGTCCATGATCAACTCCTTGGTCTTCTTCACATCGATAAAGAGGATATTATCTCTTCACCAACCCCCCAGGTTTTCTACCTCCTGCCTGCAGTTGGATTCGTTGTTGGTGATGCAACCAGCCAAAGCTGTGTCATCTACAAACTTCACAATGATACAGCTCAGATGTCTCGCAGAGCAGTCGTATGTGAGCAGGGTGAACAGTAGGGGGCTCAGCACAAAGCCCTGGGGAGAGCCAGTGCTGAGGGTCATGGGAGAAAAGGATCCTCCCAGATTGCGGCCTGTCTGTTAGGAAATGTAGGATCCAGCTGCACAGGGTGGAGCCCGGTCCAAGTGTATCTCTAGTCCAAGATTGTAGATCAGGCCTGTGGTAAAATTATGTTGAAGGTTGAGGTGAAGTCAACAAAGAGCAAGTGAACATAGGAGTCCTTGTTTTCTAAGTGGATGAGAGGTGTGTGCACAGAGGACTGTGCATCCTCTGTTCATTGGATTCTCCTGTAGGCATACTTGTATGGGTCAACAGTGACACAGATGAAGTTCTTGATGCAGGTCATGACCTGTCTCTCAAAGTATTTCATGACTATTGGGGTGAGGGCTACCAACAGTCATTTAGGACTGTAACTGTGGACGTTTTAGGGATGGGGATAATTGTGGTGGTCTTTAGGCAGGTGAGGACCACCGCCTATTCAAGTGGGGCACTAAAAATGGAGGGTCCTCCTCACTTCTGCTGGCACCACACTGAGAGGCCCTTTACCTCATGGAAGGGGTAGTCTGGTGCTGGGGGAGGTGTTGAAGTCCTCGAAGTGGCGGTAGAAGTTGTTGCATCAGGCAGAGAGGGGTCCCTGGTGCATTGTGCATCTCTGGTGTTTTGCGATGCATTTCCAGCCCCTCCATTGGATCTGAGGTGTCCCTGGATCCTCTTGATATATCCGGCCCTGGCCCTGGCCAGTCTGTCTCTAGACCTAAAAGCAATGCCCCTGGCTTTCAGCAGAGAGCCGACCTCTGCATTCAGCCAGTTACAGTCCTGGTGCTGGTAATGTCCACTGTGCCAAGGCTTCCTCCCTGAATATCTTCCAGTCTGCGCACTGTAAACAATCCTGCCATGCAGGGTCAGTATAGCAGTGCCACACGGTAATAGTCCTCTGTGTTAGTGAGTGGCATCTGAGGACAGGACGATAGGCAGGGACCAACATAATGAAGATGTGGTCGGTAAAGCCCAGGTGGGGGTGGAGGATGGTTCTGTATGCATCTTTTTGTTGGTGTTATTCCTCACTGTCGGAATGTTAATATGTTGGTAGAATTTTGGTGGAGTGAGGAGGAGTCCGTTAGCACTTTGTTAGCTTTAGCATCCAGTGGTATGTAAACAACCATAACAAACACTGTCGTAAACTGATGTGGTAGATAGAGTGGCAGGCACGTAACAGTCATATGCTCTATTGCCTTTGCTGACATAGACGCTTAGTCTGCCCCCGCGGGCTTTTCCCGACTGCTGGTTGTGGTCCGCAATCAACAGAAGCCGGTTGCTGATCTGTGTCTGGCATGTTGTCATTCAGCCAAGTTTCCGTGAGACAAAGCACTGTGCAGTTCCTCATCTTACTGGAAGCCTCCAACCTCAGTTGAAGTAAGTCCATCATGTTGTCCAGAAAGCGGACATTAGACAGGAACAGGGACAGGAACACGGACACCCTTATACCAGTCTGGTGTCCTCAGGAGCTGCAGTCTACCCAACAAGGTTGTTGATATTGTTGTGCTCAGTGCCAAACCATCCCTTATTTTAAGCATTTTGGTTTGACAGTACCTTATACACTTATTTATAAAATCAAGAAGGGTAAGGTTGACCAAATAAAAAGGTACTAAAAAAGGGCTTGACCCCAGGACCACAAGAAGTCACTACCCTGCTGGCTGCCTCCATCTTGGGACTTAGTTCAATCCTATTGATGGAATCAACAGGGAAGAAAAGCCCGTTTCCCTCTCTGAGAATCCACGGCACTGGTGCATGCAGGGAAGTTTCTTCTTTTAGCTTGCCAAGCAAAGAGGTATCTTTGTATTCCTGGGGCCAGTGGCCTACTTGCACTATATCCGAATGCAACTGAGAGCCTCATTTGAAATTTTACAGTTTCCAAAATGTTCATGATGTCAGGGGAAGGTAATTAGGATCCAAATGCAACACAGGAGCTCAGATCTGTATTTGCAGGGATTTTATTGGAGGGACTGGGAATTGGGTGCAGTGAGTCTGAGGTGGTTCAAATGGCCAGGATGATGAATGATTGTGGTCAAGGGACAGAAGGCGGGTTGACTACCAGGGCTGGGACAGAAAATGTGGTCGAGGAACCAGAAGCAAGTCAAAGAGCCAGGAAGCAGACAGGATGAAGTCAAAACTGAAGGGAAGTCAGGAAGAGTCGGGAGAAAGATTTATCACATGAGAACAGTGGCAATCTGGCAAGAAGTAAATCCCAGGAGTGAGTATAAGTATCCAAGTCATTGGTAGCAAGGTGAAGATGACTGGAGGAACCGTGAAGGCGATAAGTGGTAAGCTGTGGCCAGGAGGAGTGGTTACTGAAAAAAAATACTCATACAGTTAGTACGTTACTCATAAGTTACTGAAGAGAAATACTCACTCTGAAGAGAAGAGGTGGAGAGAAAAAGGTGGTGTTAAGTGGTGTTAAGTGAACCCAAGCAGCCAAAGCAGGAAGCCAAAGCAGGATCATGACACATGAGCTCATAACAAATATTGTACCGTTTTATGTTATTTGAGTATATAAATATGTTCACGGTTCATAATGAATTTTCTATTTCTATTGCATGTTGTTCTCTGGCTCTCCTGAGGTTCAAACAATTGCTCAAATTTTCTGTCCTTCCATGACCAAATGATTACCCATGACTGTTTCTGTGAATTAGCATTTCTAAACCTTCACGGCCCCAGATTAGAGAATTTCAAATTGTGTTTTGATGTATCATAAGGGCTGTGATCATTTCTTTAATCATCAAGCAAGACCGGTGTTGAAAAACTAAATGAATCAACATTGAATCTAATCAAATTGTGAGTGAAACTGGAACCCTGTGAATTGCAATTCAGGATATTAGTGGCATATGTGGCCCGCAAATGGAGTATTTTGTTCTGTGATACTTTACTTCAGTTGGGCAATTGAACCCCACCCCAGTTATATAAGATGGTGCATGTCCCCCAGCACAGCAGTTGCTTTGAATAATATGGGTGTCCAATGACTGACTGTCAAAGCACCAATATGGGTGTCCAATGTCAAAGGGTAAAGCATTACACACAACGTGACAGCAAAACCAGTAGAGAGGCCACACTTTTCTGGATCCGCTCCAGTGAGTGCTTATATCTCCTTCAAGCAGTTAAGTCCTCCTTCTCCTTTTGCTTCAATGGGCAAGCATAAGTCAAAGAAGTTGCAGTCTGAAGAGGCATCTATGTTATTCAGATCTTCAGTGCTACAGTCAAGAAGGGGAATAAACTCAAGCATGTATCCAGCTTTGCTGAGCATTATTATCCTTGTCCTTGGGGCTTCCATAATGGGGTGGTTATGTGTGCAACAGCAAAGCAGCTTCAACCAACTCTCAGAGTCCTTCCAAACACTGCAGAAGAAAGTTTTGGATCTCCAACTAGTAATGGAGGCAACTGACACACAGGTAAGGTAATAAATTACTGTTATTTAATTTCAGTAGATTAAATAGTTTAGCACTTTTATGTACATTTGAGTCAGTAATAAAAATGGCAATGTGCTACAAATTGTCATTGACTTCATGGTAGTGTGTTTGAAAATGTTAGCCTGTTGCCTGTCATTTTTATTGTCTGTACAGTGAACAACCTCACAGTCACATTTCAACTGAACAGTCACCAGCAGCTGCTGTGAAATGTAACTAATGCTAGATCCCCTGTCAACAACATCAGAGGTATATGGCTTTTTATCCTTTATCACAATACCAAGATCAAGACATATCAGCTTTCTGATTTCTGGAAAATGGTTTAAAAGGAAAGTGATTGTTTTGTTTGGGGAATTAGGACACTGTAGTTATTCATAATACATCAAAATTTACAGCACAAATTAAGACTAATTCAGAAATCAAAGACATTTCAAATTTTTTAAATCTATCTCTGAATTTCTTTTACTCACAGTCTAATGCAGGTTTTGCTGTGGAGGAAAGGATCTTGGCACTGGAAGAGGCTCAAAAACAGGCTCAGGAGAAGGCTGAGGTTGCTCTTGCCACATCAGAAAAGTTGAAGAAATCCGACCTCCACTCTAAATTCTTAGCCCTCCATGGTGAAGTTGACACCAAACTGGCTGAGATGAAGCAGGTCACTCTATATGTCACAAATCTCCAAGCCACCTTCAAGAACCAAAGTCAGGAATTTGAGGCTGTGAAGGAGAAAGTGAATACAGGTTTGAGCTCAGGCTCAGCTCTGACTGTGGATGTAGCTGAAATGACCAGTGCTGTGGCCACTGCACACTCCAGAGCTGATGAGCAGGCTGCATCCATGGATGCTCTTCATGCACAGTTGGAAGGACAAGCATCACATCTGAATGAGCTGAAAGACTTACTGCATGTTCATAAATCTGCACTTTATGCCAACAATCACAAGATGTCTGCAATTAAGTAAGCTTGGGTTAATTTCCTAGAAATTAAAAAAGAAAAAAAAAGTTGGGATTAAGTAAATTCATTTTGTTGTTGGTGGTGGTGGTGTGTGTGTGTGTGTGTGTGTGTGTGTGTGTGTGTGTGTGTGTGTGTTTTCCAGGGAGCTTGTGGAGGCTGAGCAGGCCATGCGTGACCAGGCATTAAAAGAGATGCTTAGTGCAGTGCAGATGACTCTGGATGAGCAGTTTTCCTCTTCACAGAGCCTCTACAACAGCATTATGTCTCAGCTTTGGACTTTTCGCACTCAGGTTTCAGGCCATTCTTCTCCCAATATGTTCAATCTTTTTCAATATCAGAATGATTGATTGATTTTTTCAAAAATGAATGGTTGGCAAATAAATAATGTGCTTCTTTTTCAGATTGCAAGTTCTTCTTGGTTATTGAAAGTCGATGAAGAGAGTTCTGCAGGAGAGTTTATTTCCATCAAGGTACAGAATGCCACTGATGTGCAGACATTAAAAGAAGTTAAGGAGGCCAAATATGAAGAAAGATCAGAAAAAGAACAGCTGGAAGAACAACCACTGAAACAGGAAGTGGGGCTGGGTATTGCAGATGTGCAAGATGAAACTGAAGTTTCAGAAAAGGAAAAAAAAGTTATACCAGAGGAAGAAATTTCTCTAGAAGTGGATGAAGAAATGACACCAAAAGAGGCAGACACCATTACACCAGAGAACGCAGAGGTAATTACACTAAAAGGAGAAGAAAAAAATACATCAGAGGAAGAAGATGAAAGTATGGGAGCAAATGAGGAGGGGGAAGAATCTGGAGAGACTAAAGAGGAGGAGGTGATAGAAGAGTCTGTGGGTAGTCATGTTTAGTAGTCAAAGAAGATGTATCTGAAGTGGAAGGTGTTGCGACTGTGGAGCAAGATTAGGCTGAATTACATAGTGATGAAGAAGGATAAGTGCAGTTATTTCCTGGAGTGCTCAAGACTGTGATTGATAAGTCTTACTTGAATGGGAAGCATTATTTATATGCAATGTTTTCTTTAACAGGTAGCTGCTGATTTATTGTAGTCTTCTGTCTGACAGTTTGTCTCAGGTGAGCTATCAATCACTGAACAAATCTCAGAACTATGAGAACTCTATGATTCATAGAGCAAATTACTTGTATTTTCAACAGTAAGGTCTTGAGAACAAGTACTTTCTGACTTCCAGCAAGTGTTGTTAAAGTTACAGTATGCAGCTAAAAAATTATGTGTAATTAATAGTACATTTTGTTTGGTATTTCATCACATTTACTGTGACAGATGTGTTGACTGAAAATATATTGACAATTTCAGCAAAACCACTTTTTTGTTGAACAAGGATATGATAGCTACAATATATTAAAAAAATAAGATCATGGCAGGTCATGTCATGTGAAAGAGAACATGTTTGTGAGCATACTTGATTATAATTTAACACAGGTACATATTCAGTGCTTCTCCCAGGAAAGTTATTCATGGTGCAAGGACACATGTATACATGTGAGGGCATAGGAGTCATTTGGACATACTGTTCTTTGAACCTGAAGCCTTATTTTGAAAAGGTTAAAGTACTATTTTATGCCAGTAGGTGGTGCTAGTTCATTATTACAGCACTGAAGTAGGGCAATAAATGGGATCAAAGGAACCCCCCCCCAAAAGAAAATGTACTGATTCTAAAATTAGCACCATTGACTCACAGATTGCTACAAAATTGGATATGACATTTGACTTCTTAAACTTCTGAGTCCATTTTGGTGCAAACACGACATACTCAAATTACAATGATTACAACTTCTGAACTGCTATGACAATTGTACATTAGGGCTGGCCAGAAATAAAAATGAAAAAAATGAGTTTGCCTAAAGGATAACATTCTTTCCATGATAAATAATTGTCGGCGGCTTCATTTGAAACTGTGACTATGGAGCCGTAGGCACCAATCACCTGCTTCAAAATTTTAAAAAGGAAATTTGGAGACACAAAATGGATACACGGTAATAAAACAATATTGAGACATTTTTATTGTTATTATTCTTTTGAGCTTTTTCATCGGTTGATTTAGCTGAAAAAAGAGTTATATTTGGATGAAGATAACACATCCCTTATTTCCATTGGATGCATGGGTATTGTTTTACAGCTGCAACATGGTCACCACAGCTAATCACAGCCATTATAATCATTGAGCACACCCCTGACCTGTGCGTCTCAGCAATGTCTAGCAATGTGAATATGTGCTTGCTGAATTCCAGCAACTGTTGTTAGTTGCAGTATGCAGCCAAAAAAAACTGTTGTAAAGCCAGACATTCCCTTTGGTGTTTCATTACATTTACAGTGATAGATATGTTGACTGAAAATATTTTGGCATTTTGAACAAAAGCTCTAAATCTGATATCCAGAAAGCACTGATACAATATTTCGTAATTGTCATCCAAATATGAGGCTATCATACATTTTAGGGTACAGTTCACCCTCTCTATCTGTCTATAGGAGACATATAGGTAGAAGATGAGGAGCACTGTGTGTGTGTGTGTGTGTGTGTGTGTGTGTGTGTGTGTGTGTGTGTGTGTGTGTCTGTGTGTGTGTGTGTGTGTGTGTGTGTCTGTGTCTGTGTGTGTGTGTGTGTGTGTGTGTGTGTGTCTAGGATGAGTAGGCGGGTCCACTGGCGGAAGTGTGTGTATAAAGGTGTGCACGCACCTGTGGCACATTGGAGAGAGTCGGGGTTGGGTAGAAGCTGTGACTTTTGTTGACCGCTACACACGCTACCCATTCATTCATTCATTCATTCATTCATTTATTCGTCACCCTTGTATTTGTTTAACCCGCTGGTTTTTATTTTTTCTATTCATTCATTTTTCTGCGCCGGTCCTGTTTCTAATAAACGCATCAAAGCCATTTTTGGATCTCAGTGCATCATTAGAACAACCTTTAGCGCGTCACAAATAAGCGAACCTGCAGGACCCAGCTTCATACTCTCAGCGGCTACAAGGTATAAAGGAAGCCGCAATAATTTGTCAACAAAAAGGCGTTAAATGAATTCATCAAGCCGCACCAAAGAAGCAAGCCATCACGCAGCCACGAGCCCGAGAAGGAGCTACAGCTAAGTGTCACACCACGCCATCCATACACCTGGACACAGGTAGGCCTCAACCTGTCTATGTTTGTGGATTAAGGAATCCGCTCTGATCGGAATGCATCGTCTGGAATGTGAACAATGTATCAAATGGGTGGTGCGCTGGTTGTATTGACGCATTTATGGCCGTAACTTCCCCGTGATTTATATGGTTGTGGTGTCGGGACTTTGTGGAGTTAAATATGTGGCGGCTGGTGTTGTCTAAAGTCCTGTTGCTTGTTGGAAAGCTTGGCTAGAATCTGCTCTATCAAATGAATCTAAATGCAATGTCTGTGGATGGATTTTGGATGCGCTCTTGATGAACTGTGATCGCTTCGTACAAAATACAACCTGATGGAAATGAATCAAATAAACGCTGTTGATGAATGTTCAAACATGGAAAAGGAAAAAATGGAAATCAAAACGACGGCAAAAGCTGTGTAAAATAAAGTTGTACGGCTCCACCATGAGCGCAAAAGTGCCGTTAATAAAATCAAAGCGCCGATTCCGCAAATAAAAGCGCACATGAAATCAAACGAGAATATGACTGAAATCTCCTCGCAACTGAACAACTTGGAAGTACTGAGTAAAAAGGCCACTGACCTGCACAATGACTTATGACCACTACTTCCTGATGGAGAAAACAAAAAGCTGAAAAAGATGAATGGTTTTTCCAGCATTAAGGATTATAGTGATGCATTCAAGGAACGAGTGGAAAAATGGATACAGAAAAATCTCCATGAGAAATCAAATAAATTGCCATATCAAACAAATACTTCTGAGCAATCACTAAAGGAAATAAATCTTGTATCACAAGTTCCTGTGGAAAATAGCAAGGATTTGGCTGCTGCGGACCCTGCAGTTCAAGACCCTCAGGATGAACTGCGGCCCTGTGACAGCATCTCAAACGCAACCAAGAGAACACGCTCACATTATTCCTCATCCTCAGCCTCACGCTCATCTACCTGCTTAAAAATGGAATCAAATCTTGCAATTTTGGCAGCAAGAAAAAAAGGCATTATTGGAGAAACATGCATTGGATGAAGAGGAGTTAAAGCTACGCAAAGGAAGAGAACAGCTTTTACTGGAGAATGAAATTGCTGAGGAAATGGCAAAACTGAGTGTTATAAAATCACAAGGCAGTGTTGGTAGTAAATCAAAGTCAAAGGTTTTAGATGGCATGAACTCATATTATGAAAGGACACGTTCAAAACAACTCAATGTCAATGCCACTGAATTTGCCCCATCACTGCCTGTTGAGCCAAAATCCAAGGCAATTGAAACCACACAGACAGTTGTGGAGACTAAAGTCACTCAGCTACCTGACATGAAACACCTTCCAGGTCCTTCTTACATGCTCCAGCGTTATCTTAATGTCCCTGAAGATCCTGTGATCAATGTTACACAAACTGATATATCAGAAAATGACAGTGTGCTGGACATAATGAGAAAACTAAATGAAATCACAACACTCCTACTGCAACAACAATGCCTGTCTGCACTTCCAAAAAGAGAAATTCCCATTTTCGATGGTAACCCACTCAAATACCATTCATTTATTAAAGCTTTTGAAAATGGAGTTGAGCGAAACACCAATAACAACTGTGACAGACTCTACTTTCTTGAACAGTACACCAAAGGACATGCTAAAGAGCTGGTGAGGAGCTGTCAGCACATCGAATCAGACAGAGGATATGTGAAGGCAAAGGCTCTATTGAAAGAACATTATGGCAATGAGCTAAAGGTGGCAGCAGCATTCATAGAGAGAGCTTTGCTGTGGCCTATTATTAAAACAGGATCTGAGGGCCCTTCAGGAATAGTCTCTTTCTGAGTGGTTGCTGCAATGGAGGATGTGCAGTATTTAAATGATCTGGACACAGCCACAAATATGTTGGAAATCAAAAAACTTCCCTACAAACTCGGAGATCGCTGGAGTGACCTCGCTATGTGACCTGCAGGAAAGGGACAATAGAAGAGTAAAGTTTATGGACATTACCAACTGAAAAACAAGTGAAAATCTTGACAGACCCCGTGTTTGGAAACATCCAGGACACTGCTTTATCAACTAAACAACTGAAACACAAATCTCACCCTCGCTCTGGCATCAAAGGAACCAGCTTTGCTACCACAGCTACCACAGCTTTGCTACAGTGAACCACATGGAGACAACAGCCTGACCTGTGAACAAAGCCAAGGACATAAAACCACCAGCCAAGAAGTTCTGTCTCTGCTGCACTGGAGGACACACATTGGATGTGTGTGTGTGGTTGGAAAAAATGGAACTCAAGGAGAAAATTAACTTTTTGAAGGGAAATTGCACTTGTTTTTGCTGCCTGTGTATAGGACACATCAGCAAAAATTGCCAAAGAAATATTTCCTGTTCAAAGTGTGGCCAAAAACATCCAACTGTGCTCCATATGGACAGTGTAGCAACTGCAGAACCAGCTGAGAGAAGAGTCCAGGCTACAGTGGACGGCGCTTTAGTTTCCAGTGGGCTTACAGGGGGCTGGTGAGATGGATTGCAAGCTTCCTATAGTGACGGTCCAAGTAAAGGCAAAAAAGGGTAATAAAATCATCCTCACCTATGCTTTCTTGGACCAGGGAAGTTCTTCGGTGTCCTGTACTGAGAGTCTGAAGCAGAAGCTCAATTTGTCAGGAAGAAGAGCCAATATTCTTCTCAGGACCATGGGCCAGGAAAACGTGGTCAGTAGCTACACCGTGACAGAGCTGGAGGTGGCAGCACTTGGAGATGACGGCTTCATTGAGTTACCAAAAGCGTACACTGTCAATGCCAGTCCACAAAGCAAACATACCCACTTATAATGATCTTACAAGATGGACATATCTAAAACATATCTCATTACCACAGATTGAGGCTGGAATTGAGTTGCTAATTGGAACTAACGTCCCACGAGCCATTGAACCACTGGAAGTCATCCACAGTGAGTATAATGGACCCTACGCTATAAGGATGGTGCTGGGCTGAACAGTAAATGGACCACTGACAGGAAACGGTGGAGAGGCCAATTATTGTGAGCAGCCAGTAACTGTGAACCGCGTGTCCATTGTAAATTTGGATGAACAGTGGCAACAGCAATTTAAAATGGATTTTCCAGAATCCGCCCTGTCTTTCAATAATTCAAACATCAGCGTACCAAATAACACGAAAGTAGTCGAACAGCATCTCTACCAGCTGAAGAGGAAGCTCCAGAGGGATCCAGTTTTTTATGCGGAGTATAAAACCTTTATTAATGTTCTCCTTCGTAAAGGCTACGTTGAAAGTGTTCCTGAGACAGAGCTGGAAAGAAGGGATGGCAGGACTCGGTACATATCACACCATGGTGTCCACCACCCGACAAAAGGAAAACTCAGAGTTGTTTGACTGTGGTGCCAGTTACCAAGGAAAATCTCTGAATGAAGAGCTGTTGCAAGGCCCTGATCTAACCAGCTCACTAATTGGAGTTGTAACCAGGTTTAAGAGAGAACCTGTGGTCATCATGGCTGACATAGAAGCTATCTTTCACCAAGTGCGAGTGCCCTCGGAAGACGCTGACCTGCTGCGTTTCCTTTGATGGCCGCAAGGAGACCTGAGCCTAACACCATGTGAATATAGGATGAAGGTACACCTTTTCGCAGCTACATCCTCCCCTAGCTGTGCCAACTTTGCCCTCAGGAAATGTGCAGAGGATTTTGGACATGAGTACAAAGAGGAGACAGTGGATAAGCTACAGCACTGCTTCTATGTGGAATGACCCTTTGTCATGAGCTCATGTGTCTGGGCGCAAAAGGGGGATTCTGTATGACCAAGTGGCACAGGAACAGATCTGTAGTGCTCAAGGCCATCCCAAAACCCCTCAGAGCAAAGGGCGTGAAGCAGTTGGACCTGGAGCGGGAGTTTGTGCCCATTGAAAGAGTCTTGGTTGTAGAGTGGTGTATCAAGTCGGACACCTTTAAATTCAACGTTGTGTGGAAGGACAGACCACTCAGCCGCAGAGGCATTCTTTCTGCTGTGAGTTCTATTTATGACCCTTTGGGTATGTTAAGTCCCCTCGCTCTGACAGCAAAGAAGCTCTTGAGGGATTTGTGCAGAAGAGGAATTGGTTGGGATGAGGCAATACCAGAAGCTGTCTCCAAAGAGTGGCTTAAGTGCGTGCAAGGGTTCCACCTACTGGACAACTTTGAGCTAGCCAGATGTCTGAAGCCTCTGGAGTTTGGCGATGTTATTAATGCGCAACTGCACCATTTCTGCGACGCTTGTGAGGAAGGCTGTGACGGTCATGGACAGACCGCACATTTCACTTGACTATGTTAGCGAGTTAAGGTGCTGGCTACTGGCTACAAACGCCACATGGGGTTAGCTTGCTGGCATGGAGGCCAGTTTCCCTTATGCTCTGGGTAACTGCAGGCTCGGGTACATGGAAGAGTGGGCAGGTGATGTAACCAGGAACTTACCTGTGTGGGCTTCTCCGGTCCCTCGGGCAAAAGAGTGCTCTTGTAGTTGCTATTAATTTTAAATGTAAATGTGGTCAATTCATATATATATATATATATATATATATATATATATATATATATACATATTATAGTATATTGTAGTCCTAGTACTGCACCAGAGTTTGTGATTTTATTGTTTGTCATGAGACTGTTTTGTGTACCCCCCTCTGTGTGGAAATGGTGCTGGTCACCTCCTTTATCTGTCTGGGTTGAGTGTTTTGTCCTCAGCCTGGTTTTGTCTTGTGAGGTGAGCTGGTGAGTACACCTAGAGTTTTTGCTACTGTTAAAGACCTCTGCTTTAAGAGGCTGAGCAAAGCTTTGGATGCTTTTGCAGTGTATAGTTTTTCCGTACTCGCAACTTTTTCCTTATTAGAATTATACTTTGGTTTGTAAACTGATTTCTCGAAAATGGCAAAAACTAAAAAGAAAAAGGACATTTATTGTTTTGTTTTGACTGTATTTTTTTTGCGTCACTTTATAAATCAAATATACTTCCTAGGATTTTTCTCTCCCTCTGTTTTTGGGCCTGACCCATTTATCCTTAGTGACATCCCCTCATCCATTCCTTCACAAAGGCTATGGTACAGTCACTTGCCTGATGTTACAGAATGAGCACCTCCAAAGGCACAGTGCTTTCATTACGGGAAAAGCTTGTGTTGCCCCACTGAAGACCGTTCTAATCCCAAGAATGGAACTGATTGATGCAACAATGGGCCGCCGCATAGATCTCCTGTGGAAGAAAGAGCTACACATGAGTCTTCAGGAATCTGTATTTTGGACGGATAGTGCTTCTGTGCTGAAATACATTAACAATGGAAGCTCCAGATTCAAGGTGTTTGTTGCCAATCGTGTTTCAGAGATATTAAAATCATCTCGACCTGCTCAGTGGAGGTATGTGAATACAAAATCAAATCCTGCAGACGCAGCATCCAGAGAGGGGTCAAAGTGGAAGCATTCCTGAATGACAGACTCTGGTTAACGGGACCTCTGTTTCTTTGCCAACCTGAAACAGAATGGCCTGTGAACCTTGAGCCTGTGAGCAATCTTTCTCAAGACAATCCAGAGGAGTGATGGAGCAGGAAAGGCGCACTGTATTGTTAAATAAGAGAAAATAAGTAAGGAGCAGCTCAGTTCAGCTCCTTCTCCTCTGTCACAGTTAGAGCAGCAAATTAATGATTGAAGAGTGAACGGCTGAAGTAATGGGAGGAACCATGACGGTGTAAACAAGGAAGTCAGTAGCGCAAACATCTGCGTGATTGGTGAATACAGGGAGTCACCTGCTGGGGCGAAACCAATGGACGCTGCACATGCGCGATAAGAGCAGTCTGAGACACTGTCAACATGTCAATCTATCAGGTTTGCAATCATGCAACTGGTGACTGATCTCCGTATTTATTCAGTCATGCTACAGGCTACACTGACGGTTCACTCTCGTTTTTTTACATGGATTATTCCACTGCTTTCTCCACTGCAAGATTCTCTGTCTGTTTTAGCTTTGTTCTGATCGTGGTTTTGCCCGCAAATTTAGCGTTTGTAGCGCTGAGCAGTCTGCCTCGCTGCGGCGCAATTCATTCTGGGAGGTGAAGTTTTTAGACTGTCTTCCGGTGTCCAGCGCCTATTGTCTGTTGTTTGCTGCTAGCTTAAGTAACTACTGCTAAAGTAGTCATTGTTTGCTCCTTAAATTACTGAATTATTTAACTAACCAATATATTTATTTGCATTTTAATGGGATTGTGCAGGTAGAGAGTAAGCTGCAAATTACTGTTTGCTATTTAATCAATAATATAGTGCACTGTTTGATCAACTGTTTTGCTGCTCAATGCTCATTGCTTTTCCTGGCCTTGTGGCTTGTATGATTTCAGGTTAATAAACTAAAAGACCTGTGGAAAATAAACGGTTTCAAAACGAAATAAAGTCCACAAGAGTTATTCCTATAGCTGCAGCTCGACAACCCCTTTTCGGTGGGAAAACCGAACAGTTATTAAAGAGTGCACCACCAAACTATCTTGTTGACCTGTTGAGAGGAAGAGCAAGAGGAAAAGCCCTCTGTTAAGTTCCACTTCTTCACAAAAACAAAATGGAGTCGGCTGAGATCACTGCCCTGAGAGGAAAACGTGCCTCTGCACAAGCAGTATTCACAAAAAGAGCTAACAAGCTCAGTCTCACTGTCTATCCTGGAAAAAGGAGCACTCAGTGAGGAAATCGGTGCACTTAGTAGTGACTTTGTGCATGACTTTGGCCTGGAGCTCTTGGAGGCCTTAGCTGAGGTGAGCGGTGTTGAAGGAGAAGGAGAAGGAGAAGGAGAAGAGAAGAAGAAGAAGAAGAAGAAGGAGAAGAGAAGAAGAAGAAGATTTTTACAACCACATTTATTTACATTTTTTAATACATTTACATTATAAAAAAGAAAAGTGCTTTAGTGCTGTGGTTGTAAATAAATAAATATAAATACATACATAAATAAAATTAAAAACAATTCTTTAAATGACAACAGTGAATATTCAGTTAGTGAGACGATCTGTAAAAACAAGCTTGTCATCAACAACAGTGCACAATGCTTTATTAAAAGCCCAGATGTTTTTAAAACCGTCCAAATCATTATTCATCTTATAAAAAGCGAACTCCAGCCTCAGTCTGCACCTGATGTTACATTGCCAGACTGAGGCTGGATGCTGCCCTGCTCTGCCCTCCATCTTATTTTTCCTAGATAAATATATCGCCATTTTTGCCTCACCGATGATAAAATTTAGCAGCTGATATTTTTCTTTTTGTTTCTTGTTATATTGTACGCCATAAATAAAAACCCTAATGCTAAAAGAATCATTGGACAGTCTAAAAACATCGGTTAAAAGAGTGAAGAGACTTGAGAGTCTCTTACACTCGCTAAAAGCATGAAACACCGTTTCTCTAAAACCACAGAACGGGCACTGGTCTGACACAGCTGGGTTGATGATGGACACAAAGACGTTCGAGGCAAACGCTCCATGAAGTATTCGCCACTGGAGGTCGGCTGTCCTCTTCTTCAGGGGAGGCTTGTACAGAGCTCTCCACTGTGGCTGGCCGTCCTCTCCCAGCTTTTTGGTCCACACAGTGGGAGCTCTGTTATGCAGTCGTTCCTTATGTATGGCCTTGACACAGTTCTTGTATAGTTCCTTTTTATCCATCGCCCGGAGGCTGATGTTCTTGGGGCTCTCAAGGAGAGGTCCACAAAACTCCCCGAGCTCGGGACAGAATTTTACAACAAGTACAACTACTTTAATTTACATTTTTTAATACATTTACATTATAAAAATGAAAAGTGCTCTAGTGCTGTGGTTGTAAATAAATATAAATACATACATAAATAAAATTAAAAACAATTCTTTAAATGACAACAGTGAATATTCAGTTAGTGAGACGATCTGTAAAAACAAGTGTTGGGACTGCTACACTCATGATTCACCACCCGGTGATCAAACCCGGTCCACCCGGATCGCGAGCAGATGGCAGCCAACTCCGCGGGGAGTCTGCCGACAGGATCACAGATCCTGAGAGGAGAAAGGAGTCAAAACGCCCGTGCCAAGAGAGCACCAAGGGGCTGAGACTCGCAACCTCACTGCACCAACCGATCCGTACCTGGAGAGGTGAGGCACGCCCGTGCAAGAAGAGCACCCAGGGTCTGAGCGCCTCATCCTCCTCCAACTCCGAAACCCACGCTGCAGCAGAGGCAGCGAGAGGGCCAAGTCTGCGCCGTCACAGGGACGCGCAGCACCAAGGAGCTACACTGATCTGGACCACAGGACAGAATCGGGACCGCAACACGTGGGACACGTAAGGGCTCGATTTGGGCAGAGACTGTGACACAGTAGCACCTCTTAAGTATTGGAGCCTACATGAACTTTAGGTTAATGTATGACAGTGTAGGACGCACGGCTGAGTGAATCAATCTCTGACCGGCTCCTATTACTTCCTCCCCTTTGTTCTCGTGCGTCCGAGCGGACCACGTGATCACATGCACGCGCACTCACCCGTACACGCGCACACACCCGTGCGCACATACGTACACGCACGCACACACACACACACACACACCCACACACACACAGACGCATGCTTGGTTGATCGTTTGTTTATTGTTTGTTTATTGTCTGTTCAGTCAGTCTAGTCAGGAATGCATGTTTCTTGTTAGAATAATAAATAGTCAATGATAACCTTAATGCACTAATTGTAAGATTGATGTGACATTAAAGTGTGATTGTTGTACTAAGAAATGTGTAATTATTGAACCTGCACAACCGTTGCTAAATCCAGGTCAGTGCTCGGATCTCACCTCCTTCAGAGAGACTAGAGGTAATTTAAGATTTAGACTGATTTACTAGGCAAATTGACGAACCAGATTATTGGTCCCTGTTCGCAGGGTGGTGCCCCGAAATTCTCAAATAATAATAAGCTAATAATCTAGGTTTACCATATTTGGTTGACATAAAGTCCCAACAAACGGTGCCCCGTGTGAGGCCTGGAACATAGCAATTGTGCAGAGTTAAATAATTATTCAACTTTGTGGAAATTTTGATTTTAGGGAGTAAAACCCCAAAAATCACAATTTTCACTAACTACCACTAACAAAGCAACAAAGCTCTCACCCTGCAGACTAACTGTGTTACTGCATGCAAATTACAAACCAACTGCCTAAGTAACCTAGCTAAAATTAGGCTAGGGACCCTCTGAGAACTGGTGAAGCGTCTCTTCTTGAGTACCCAGGCACTGCCACACAACACCATGAGTGACACAGGCAGAATGAGCACGGAGGAGCAGACAGGAGGACCAGCAGCCTCCGAAACACCTGCAGCAGTGGAAGAGCGCCAGCTACAAACCCTGGTCCTGAGCATCGCACAGCTGTCCAAAGAGGACGTTGGCGACATCGACAACTACACAGCTGAAGACTGTGAGAACAAAATCCAGGAATGGCTGAGACGTGCTACAGCCCCAACAGAAAGGCTCTCAACCCTCCGTGTGCTGGGTCAGCTGACCCTCCTTTACCACCGCAAATCTGAGGACCTGCGACAAGGATCCCAGAGTCTGGAAGGTTTCAACCGGGGTCAGCTAAAATTAATTGCTCGCTTGGACAGGCAAATCCAAGAGCAACGGGAGAGGACTTCCCACCTGGAGAGTGAACTCCAGACCCAGAAGGATTCCTGTTCCCGCCTGAGAGAGGAGCTCCATGATCAACAGGGAGTAATTTCCGACCTCCGAGCAGAGGTCGCGGAGCAGAAGGAAGAGAATTCCTCCCTGCAGAGGGATGTTGTGCAACTCCGCCGTGATATGGAGGAGCTACGCAGGATTACCCAAACGGAGTTACGGCAACGAAAGGACACCCAAGAGATTGAGGTGGAATTACCCAAACCTGAGCCCAAACGGGAAAGGGAGAAAACCACAGCTGATGGAGCACGAGACAGATTACTCCCACGGCAAAAAGAGGTCTCGCGACCAGTGGACAAAGGTGTGAAAACGGACTGTGAGAGCCTGTTTGACGACTCCTACGACTCCACGAGCGACAGTGACACCTCCTACCGAGACACTCCTGCCCCGACCCTAAAGAAAAAGAAGAATCCAGTTCTTCACACACTCTCAGAAGCTGTGACAGAACCTCGCCCTCGTGAACGTGGCTTGCGCTTAAAACAGTTGGAGGCCATGGCCAAAGATGTCGAGCGCTTCGATCCTGCAGACAAAAAGACTACTGTGGATGACTACATCCGAGAGCTGGAGCACTGCTTGAGAGACTTACCAGAGTCCACGGAGAGAGAAAAGCTCAAGCTCATCTGGAAGACGACAAGCAGAGAAGTGCGCAGTTTCATCGAATCACAGCAGCTGTCGATCAGAGATGACTACGCCCGGCTATGCACAGCCCTACGGGAGGAGTATTCACCTTACTCCGACCCAGCGGCTGCCATGACTGCTGCCCTATCAGTACTCCAGAAGAAGAGTGAACCTCCCAAAGACTACCTCAAGCGCCTAAAGACTGCCTTCTTCCAGGGAAGAAACACTCCAGGCCAAGAGGAGGACAAAAACTTCCAGTCGCTGTTCCTCCACAACCTGCACGAGTCAATCCGCACAGAGGTTACAATGCACTGTCGGATTAATAAACCCAACACCCGTGACATGAAGAAATATGCTCAGATGTTCTGGGAAACAAAGCTGCAGGGATACAGGAGACCAGAAGAAGAACCAGGAGCGTTAGCATCACAAGCTCCAGAGGCACACCACCTGGCCCTTGAAGATGCAGAGACATCCAATTCGAGAATCTTTGGGGCAGCCACGTCACCATACAACTCTCGGCAAGGGTACAAGCCCCAGATGGACAAAGACAGCCATTGGAGGAGGGACGCACGACATGCCTGGCAGCAAGACAAGCAAAGAAAGCACTTACACCAAGGCCACAAAGAGCAGCCCAGGCATTACCAGAAGCAACGAAGACATGCTGACGGACAAAGTCCCCCTCCAAAAGAACACGACGCAGAATACCAGAGATTCCTGGAATGGAGGCAAAAGGAAGGAAAGGGGGGAGAGGAGCCAACACAAGCATGACTAGGCCGAGGAGCTGCAGAAGAAGGATCACGGGAACCAGTACCAGAACCTGCTCCTGTGAATCACCTCCAGACCCCCAAGCCACCACCTGGTTCGTTGCCTGAGCACACGACGTACCGCGTTCATGTGGTCAGAGCCATACAGCAGAGTGGCTCAACTAGTCCAGACACCTCAGTTGCACGCCAGCCTGATGAAACAGCCACCGATCAGAGCCCTTGCAACAAGGTGTGCCAACAGCAACAGACCTCTCAACTCTCCATCACCTTACCCGATCCTAACAAGAGCCAAACACTGCCACAGCCAAGGGGGGGCATCCTCACCCGACCAAGCCCCCTGGCAGATTCAACTGAACCAGTCCCCGGACTTTCTGGAGAAGATAAGGACAGGCTCCTACAAGTAGCGTACAGAGCCCACAAGCCCAGGAAACCTCCTGACAAATGGCTCCCAACAAACCAGATGAAGCCCCTCAAGGCACTCAGAGCTTCACTGGAGGAGCCTCGCTTGACTAGTGACCAAGAGGGTCCATCATAGTCAAAGCAGCTAATCACTAATCATAACTCATCCATAACATACAACCATCTAACACTAACGCACATGATTCAATACATAACCCTGTACCTTATCTTTTTCTTATCTTCTCAGTTCTATTTGTAGCAACTTTCAGATGGATCAATACTGCGTTAACTCTGCCCAATTGATGCCTTTACTGTCGACCATGCATTGTTCTCCATGTTTCTCACCTGTCCAGTCTCCAAGTCTCAACAACACAGGTCGAGAACACTTGGACCGTAGCAGCCTGGAGTTGCCCCGAAGGACAGGGATCACCCCATCCTCCGGACCAAAGGGGGGATGTTGGGACTGCTACACTCATATGGTGCAGAAACAACAATGCATATGATTTTACAAACAACAGCCCAGGTCATAAATTCCTGCTGCAGCCGACCTGGGGATCAAGTAACCAGAGGCGCCTGCCAGACGACCCCCGGTGGGTCTGCTTCCCCGACGCTAGGTTTCAAACCTGCCCGGGAACCTATCGGCCGCTGGTGTGAAACCAGCGCACCAATCACCCGCACCTAACCTGGTGACACGGGTGTCATAAACAAAGGGGGGTAAGGAGCCCTCTGGGGATAAAAGCCCCAGAAACCAGCTCCTCACTCTCTGCCACCACGGCTCTGCCGCCGCAACTCTGCCACAACTCATCTTCATCGCTACAACTCGCCAGCTGACCGCCCGGAGCTCCAGCCGCCGGACATCGCCGCCGCTGCGCCAAGACGCACAGGAGCCGCCGCAGTCCGACCGCTCTCCACGGCAGCCACCGGTGCCACAGCCGCTTCGAGCGCTGCACCACAGTCCTTTTCAGGACTAAAAGAGTTGATTCCTGAGTTTGATTCACCACCCGGTGATCAAACCCGGTCCACCCGGATCGCGAGCAGACGGCAGCCAACTCCGCGGGGAGTCTGCCGACAGGATCACAGATCCTGAGAGGAGAAAGGAGTCAAAACGCCCATGCCAAGAGAGCACCAAGGGGCTGAGACTCGCAACCTCACTGCACCAACCGATCCGTACCTGGAGAGGTGAGGCACGCCCGTGCAAGAAGAGCACCCAGGGTCTGAGCGCCTCATCCTCCTCCAACTCCGAAACCCACGCTGCAGCAGAGGCAGCGAGAGGGCCAAGTCTGCGCCGTCACAGGGACGCGCAGCACCAAGGAGCTACACTGATCTGGACCACAGGACAGAATCGGGACCGCAACACGTGGGACACGTAAGGGCTCGATTCGGGCAGAGAATGTGACGCAGTAGCACCTCTTAAGTATTGAAGCCTACATGAACTTTAGGTTAATGTATGACAGTGTAGGACGCACGGCTGAGTGAATCAATCTCTGACCGGCTCCTATTACTTCCTCCCCTTTGTTCTCGTGCGTCCGAGCGGACCACGTGATCACATGCACACGCACTCACCCGTACACGCGCACACACCCGTGCGCACATACGTACACGCACGCACGCACACACACACACACACACACACCCACACACACACAGACGCATGCTTGGTTGATCGTTTGTTTATTGTTTGTTTATTGTCTGTTCAGTCAGTCTAGTCAGGAATACATGTTTCTTGTTAGAATAATAAATAGTCAATGATAACCTTAATGCACTAATTGTAAGATTGATGTGTCATTAAAGTGTGATTGTTGTACTAAGAAATGTGTAATTATTGAACCTGCACAACCGTTGCTAAATCCAGGTCAGTGCTCGGATCTCACCTCCTTCAGAGAGACTAGAGGTAATTTAAGATTTAGACTGATTTACTAGGCAAATTGACGAACCAGATTATTGGTCCCTGTTCGCAGGGTGGTGCCCCGAAATTCTCAAATAATAATAAGCTAATAATCTAGGTTTACCATATTTGGTTGACATAAAGTCCCATCAACAAGCTTGTCATCAACAACAGTGCACAATGCTTTGTTAAAAGCCCAGATGTTTTTAAAACCGTCCAAATCATTATTCATCTTATAAAAAGCGAACTCCAGCCTCAGTCTGCACCTGATGTTACATTGCCTGACTGAGGCTGGATCCTGCCCTGCTCTGCCCTCCATCTTATTTTTCCTAGATAAATATATCGTCATTTTCGCCTCCCCGATGATAAAATTTAGCAGCTGATATTTTTCTTTTTGCTTCTTGTTATATTCTACGCCATAAATAAAAACCCTAATGCTAAAAAAATCATTGGACAGTCTAAAAACATCGGTTAAAAGAGTGAAGAGACTTGAGAGTCTCTTACACTCGCTAAAAGCATGAAACACTGTTTCTCTAAAACCACAGAATGGACACTGGTCTGACACAGCTGGGTTGATGATGGAGACAAAAACGTTGGAGGCAAACGCTCCATGTAGTATTCGCCACTGGAGGTCGGCTGTCCTCTTCTTTAGGGGAGGCTTGTACAGAGCTCTCCACTGTGGCTGGCCGTCCTCTCCCAGCTTTTTGGTCCACACAGTGGGAGCTCTGTTATTCAGTCGTTCCTTATGTATGGCCTTGACACAGTTCTTGTATAGTTCCTTTTTATCCATCGCCCGGAGGCTGATGTTCTTGGGGCTCTCAAGGAGAGGTCCACAAAGTTCTCCGAGTTCAGGACAGATGGTGATATCCGGGAAGGGGTCTCCTCGATCGGGTTGTTGTACTCCATGAGGAGGCCCCTCTCTCTCCCTGAGAGCCTCTGCCTCCATAGCTGCAGGATCTTCTGGCACACCCTGGTGGACTGGACTCCCAGCAGGGAGCACACAGCCTGGGCTTCTGACAGCGCTGGCCCCGCCACGTCCACCAGCTGTTTCAGGACCAGCGTCCCGGTGCGGAGCAGCGCCGGCGTCAGCCCAGGTGTGGCTCCGCTGGAGACGTCCAGTCTGGCTCCGTGGACCAATGGTTCTTTCAACAACCAGAACAGAGAGTTAAAGCTTTTCTTTGGATTGCTTTTCAAAAGGGCCCATGATCTAAAAACACCTTGATAAAAAGGAGGAAGCCCGTTAAAATTTAATAATTTAGTGTTCATTAAAAACAGGGCTGTGTCCAGTCCCAGGTTACTCACACGTCTGAAGATGCAGCTGGTCACCTCTCGCCACACTAACTCTGTGGGTCCTGTTAAAAACTTCTGAATAAACTGTAGTCTAAAAGTGGCAGTTCTGCTGGCCAGGTGGACCAGGCCCTGGCCCCCCTCCTCTTTGGGTAAAAACAGCACCCCCTGTGGCACCCAATGTCGACCCCGCCCCAGAAAAAGTCCACCAGCATGGCTTGGACTTTAGCTAGCAAGCGTGGCGGGGGGTCCATGGTGGCGAGGCGGTGCCACAGGAGGGACGCTACTAAATTATTAAGCACAAGAACTCTACCTCTGAAGGACATGTGAGGGAGTAGCCATTTCCATTTTTTTAACTTGTTTTCAACTTTTCCTGTGACGTCCTCCCAGTTCCTTCTGGTCACGGTGTTGAAGAAGAAGAAGAAGAAGAAGAAGAAGAGCAATGCCTGTCTACCTACACCGAAACCATCCAGCTGGCCAGAGAAACCCTTTGGACCAAGTTTGCTCAGCCAGAAATTAAAATGTATGCTGAAGCCACAGAAGAAAAGTGTCAAGAGGTGGAAGCCATCTACGCTCAAGAATTGCCAGAGCAGGAGTTTGAAGCTCTACATGAATGCCTGCTGGAAATGATCCATGAGCTCGAGCAGAAAATCCTTGTATGGGAGCGAATCGTCTCAGATAAAATCATTGTCCAGAAGCAAGTTCTCTTCAAGCTCAGAAACCAAGCAAGGGACTGGGGGCGTAGCTGGAGGAAATCAAGCCGCACACCCAAGGAAGACCCAAGTGGATCTGGTATGCAGCAAACTCTCAGCCAACACCCCACCCCTGAGGCCTTGCAATCACCCAGCTGTCTATCAGCTGCTGCCATCTCAAAGTCACAGATTAGCCTGGAAAGGACTTGGCTACCTATTTTCTCAGGAGACATGACCGATTACTATCGTGGAAGGCTGAGTGGGCGGAGTTGGAGTTATTAGGCAATCCACAAAGAACTGCTGGGGTCACACGTTTCCACCTGTTGGCAAGCCTGAGTGAAATATTCAAACGCCTCGATTACCGCTTTGGAAATAAAGCAAGTATTGTTTTAAAGATTGCTGAGGATATTGAAGGCCTAACCCCTGTGAGGGGAAACGGGCCCCGAAAGGCAATAGAGCTAATACAGGCCATGGAGAGGGCCTTGAGCAATCTGGTAATCCTGGGTGAGGAAGACATATTGAAAAACCGTCTTGTTGCACAGCCATTAGAAAGAAAGCTGACCAGTTCATTAAAGGAGAAATGGATTGAGCATAAAGCAGAGCTGCGAAATGAATTCAGCCCATACAACCACTTTGACTGTCTGCTGCAATGTCTCCAGAGACAGGAGACTGTGCTAGAGGAGTTGGACCAATTAGATGAGAGCTGCAGAGAAGGGAACGCCTCAATGAAACCATCAGTGGAAAAGACGGCAAAGAGGGCATTCTCCAAAGCCACCTCAGGCCAAAGAGGGCAGCAGTCAAGGTCACAGGCAGGAACATGCACAGCTTGCTCTGAAAAGACCCACGCTGGGAGGCTTTTTGCATGCACCACATTCAGAGGTATGGATCTTCAGGCCAAGAAAACTCATCTCAACTCGCACGGGCTGTGCTATCAGTGTCTTGGCTCTCATTTACTCAGTGCCTGTAGCAACAAACGATTCATCTGCAACAAAGCAGACTGCCGAACTGATGAGCCTCACCACTACCTACTCTGTCCCCGAGCTATGCCCCTGGAAAATCCCAAGAAGAAGGTGAGTAGCAAAGGCTTCGGTCTCCCCAATCAGCAAGAACTATTGGCAAAGGTTGCTCCTGAATTGAGGGAGGAATTCAGAAAAGCCTTTTCTAATAAAACCTCTGCCATAACCTGCGCTCCTTGAAATGGACCGGTGGAGTATCCTGTAGTGATGATGTTGCTTAAAGTCACAACCAACTCAGGCCAGCTTATAGATCTCACCTCCCACACGAATTACATTACTCATGGCTCGGCTCAGAGGCTCGGTCTGAATGGTGAGAGCATTCGACTGATAGTCCATGGTGTCAGAGGAATGACCAAGACGGTCAGAACAAAGAGGTACTCCCTCCGACTGAGAGTGAAGACTATCCAAGGAACAGTGGTAGAACACAAGCTGCTTTGCTACGGGCTGGAGAGCATAGCTGAAGTCACCCACCCAGTCACCCCACAACAGCTACAGAAAATATTCCCTGATGTTAGCTTATCAGAGCTAGCCCGTCCTGAGACCATTGACCTTCTCATAAGTCACAGGGAAGGTCGACTGGTTCCACAACCATTCAGGAGGAAGGGCGATCTCATCCTCTGGGATGGCCCACTTGGCAAAACAATTGGCGGCACCCACCCTGACCTTTTTGAGTCTGTTGACTTGACGCTGCACCAGTCTTTGCCCGAACCATGAGGGCATCATCAAAGCTCTACAGAGAGGTCCGCAAAGATTGTGCATCAGCAACCCTCAGTAACACCACTGCCACAAATAAAGAAGTGCTTGAGTGGTTTAAGTGGGACAGCATCGGAGCGGCGTGTAATCCAAAATGTGGGGGCTGCAAGTGCGGCATATGTTCCCCAGGTGGCAAAGAGATGACCCTTGGAGAAGGGTCTGTCATATGTCCTGGCGGACAAACACTGTGACGCTCCACACTGGGATACAGCTTACCCCTGGGAAGCCGATCCAGCAATTCTGCCAAATAACCGCCAAGCAGTGGAAGCAACATTCTGGAACACTGAGGCGCGGCTGGGAAGAGAACCCGTGTGGAAAGCAGCATATGGAGAGCAGATCCATGACATGGTCAAGAGGTGCTGCTGTCAAGTTTACCAGCAAACAGATAAAAGACTGGAAGGGCCCTATATGGTATCTCAGCCATCTGGTCGCACCCAATTCTCACTCCAGGTCCACGCCAGTGAGAATAGTCTGGAATAGTATCCAGGAGTTCAGAGGGATGAGTCTAAACAACCTGCTTCACAAAGGCCCTGATGTAGTCAACCCTATTCACGGCGTCCTCCTGAGATTCAGAAGTGGATTGTATGCGGCCCTCGGCAACGTCAAGAAAATGTATAACTCGGTGTGGCTGAAGGACAAAGAAGTACACCTCCACCGATTCCTCTGGAGAGATGACCCCAACGAAGAAATCAGTGAGTTTGCAGTCGTCAGTCAATATTGGCGACAAACCGGCCAGATGCATTGCTCAGGTTGCCATGAGGGAGACGGCCAACTTACCCCAGTTCTCATCTATGATCACAGAGTGCCGCATTCTGACAGAGGACTGCTATGTTGATGACATATTGACCTCCCATGACGACCTCCAAGCTCTAATTAAAATGACCAAAGGGGTTGAAAAAATCCTAAAAGCAGGGCGCTTCTCACTCAAATCCTGGGCCCTGACTGATCAAAGTGGAAGGAGTGAGGAATGTGACAGCTCCAGCAATGGCAGGTCAATAGAGCCCAAGACCCTGATACTCCCAAATCAGATGCGGGATGAAGAAAATAAGGCGCTTGGACTCGGCTATGAGCCTGAAACTGATAAACTCCATCTGCTGACATCGGTGAACTTTTCCAATAGAAGAGGAAAGATGAGAACCGGGTTGGACCTTAAAGAAAAAGAAGTCAGGGCAAACACCCCGGATCCTCTCACCCGAAGAATGCTACTGAGTCAGATTGCAGGGTTTTACGACCCTATTGGCCTGGCCTCACCAGTCAAGCAAAGAGGAGTGATGCTTGTGAGGGAGTCCTTTCAGGAGGCAGGGAAAGGTCGACCTGCCAAAGACACCTGGGATGAGCCTTTCTCTTCGCATCTCCGGGAGGTGGCAATAACCCTATTTGAGCAGTGTGTAAGACTTGGTCAGGTGAGATTTGACAGGAGCCTTACACCCCATGGAGCCACAGGCCGTCCAATGGGAATAACATTCTCTGATGGCAGCGAAGCTTCCTACGGAGCTGTTCTTTACCTTTGCTGGGAGAGAGTTCAAGATGGTGTCGTTGTAAAGCTGGTTGAGTCAAAGGCCAAACTTACACCACTAGATCAGAAGGGCGATGTTATTAAAGCAGAGCTGTGTGGCGCTGTATTTGCGACCCGTCTGAAGACCAACTTTGAGAAGCACTGCCACATCAAGCCAGACAATACTAGGGGCCGTCCAGAAGGAGAGTTATGGCTATCAGACATTTTTTGCTAATCGAATAGGAGAAATCCAAAAAGCTGGACCTGTTGACAGCTGGAGGTGGGTCGAAGGGAAAAAAAACATTGCTGACCTCATCACAAGGGGCGCACCCCCTGAAGACCTTGCTGAAGGCACAGCCTGGCAGGAAGGTCCCAGATTCCTCAAACTCCCCGTTGAGGATTGGCCTGTGAAAACTGCCGAGGAAGTAATCGCCTATGTCTCTGAAGAGATTGGAGGACTCAGAAGAAAGGCTTTCTCAGCAATGGCCGCAACGGCTGGAGATCAGTCCTGGAAATGGTCGACAATTGTGGCACTTGTGCAGCTGATAGAACCCAAAAGATTCAGCTCCCTGTCTTATGTGGGGCTGTGGGCTGGCTGAAGAGAGCAGTAGACACTTGGCTGGGCTGGTGTACCCTGACCCATGAAGAAAATCATGAAAGTATTGCCTCAACCCTCCTATGAACGCGAAGAAAAGCTTGGATCCTACAAGGAAGAAAACTGGTGAAGAAAATTCTTAACAATTGTGTCCCATGCGCAGAACAGAGCCGAATTGTGCAAACAAAGAATGAGTGACTTGCCTCCTGAACGCACCCTGAGATCCAGCCGTTTTGAGTTCACTACCCTTGACCTGTTTGGCCCCTTTGAGGTAAGGACACTGTGAATAGGAGAACATCAAAGAAAGTGTGGGGTATTGTCTACTGCTGTATGGCCTCCAGAGCAGTCCATGCAGACCTCACTGATGATCAGTCTGCAGAAAGCTTCCTCCAGGCTTATTCCCGCTTTGTTGCCCTAAGGGGGCATCCACGAAAGCTATGGTCCGATCGAGGGACCATAGCTTCCTGCAACAGCTTAATAAGCATCTGGATTACCTGCAGACAGTGTCCATGGAGAATGTGGCTGCCAAGAATGGGACTGAGTGGAAGTGGGAGTTTCATCCTGCAGATGCACCCCATAGGAATGGAGCTGCGGAAGCCGCCATGAAGCTTCTGGAGAGGGCACTCACCAACCTTGGTGGAACTACAAGATCTCTCACCTGGGGAGAACTGCAGACTCTGTTCTGTCAGGCAGCGAACTTGACAAATGAGCGCCCAATAGATCCCAGAGCTAAAGAACAGGAGAACTCGGTTGAGTATCTTACGCCAAACTCTCTAATCCTGGGTCGAGCATCGCCTGGAGGAGATACCTGTGGTCTCAATCTGGAGACTCATTCCTGGCACCGACTATGTATGAGCCATTCAAATTGGCGTGGATCACTTCTGGGCAAAGTGGCGAGAACTTGCCGGCCCAAACCTGTTCGTTCGACAAAAGTGGCACCGGTCGGGGAGAAATGTTCAAGTCAGCGACCTCGTCTGGATAGCTGACCCAAACGCCTTAAGAGGTCAGTTTCGTCTGGGCCGAATCCTGACCGTTTGCCCTGACAGCAAAGGGATTGTCCGGGACACAGATATTACAACTTGTGCTGGCGTTCCCGTTTCCCAGGCAGATAGCCGCAAGATGGGCGGCCCTCCATTGCCCACGACAGTCATCAGGAGAGATGTAAGAAGGCTTGTGATCCTTCCAGTAGAGGATCAAAAACCTCCTGTGTCAACTTGATCCATTTTCTTTGGGTCAAGTTGTCATTGTCTATGCTGGCTGGTGGTGTACACCGAACGCTGCCACCATGCACAGTACACTGCTTCAGGCTGGTGGTGTATGCCGAATGCTGCCACCATGCCCTTATATTACACGACATGAAGAATGAAGACTAACAAACATGTACACACTCACTACATTCCACATACTTGGGTTGGAAACTACACACCTGCCATGGTGTGTGCGTGAGTATGGGCATTGGACTGTTGGGCACTCGGTTCAAGAAGAAAAAAAAACTGTGAAAAGAAAAAAAAAATATATATATATATATATAGTGAAATATGGTGCAAGTTAAATGTTTGTGACCTCTTTGGATCATGTAATCAATCGGTCAAGTGGGAGGTGTATTGTTAAATAAGTGAAAATAAGTAAGGAGCAGCTCAGATCAGCTCCTCCTCTGTCACAATTAGAGCAGCAAATGAGTGTATGAACGAGTGAACTGCTGAAGTAGTGGGAGGAACCATGATTGCGTAAATAAGGAAGTCAGTAGCGCTAACAAGTGCATGATTAGTAGATACAGGGAGTCACCTGCTAGAGCGAAAGCCAAAAGATGCTGCACATGCGCGATGAGAGCTGTCAAAGACACTGTGTTGGTCTGTCATATGGTCGGATCTGTGATTATGCCAATAATGAGTGATCTCTGTATTTATTCAGTCACGCTACAGGCTCCACTGACGGTTCACTCTTGTTTTTTTTACATAGATTATTGCACTGCTTTCTCCACTGCAAGATTCTCTGTCTGTTTTAGCTTTGTTCTGATCGCGGTTTTGCCCGCAAATTTAGCGTTTGTAGCGCTGAGCAGTCTGCCTCGCTGCGGCGCAATTCATTCTGGGAGGTGAAGTTTTTAGACTGTCTTCCGGTGTCCAGCGCCTATTGTCTGTTGTTTGCTGCTAGCTAAAGTAGCTACTGCTAAAGTAGTCATTGTTTGCTGCATAAATTACTGAATTATTTAACTGACCAATACATTTATTTGCAATTTAATGGGTTTGTGCAGGTAAAGAGAGTAAGCTGCAAATTACTGTTTGCTATTTAATCAATAATATAGTGCACTGTTTGATCAACTGTTTTTGCTGCTCAATGCTCACTGCTTTTCCTGGCCTTGTGGCTTGTATGATTTCAGGTTAATAACCTAAAAGACCTGTGGAAAATAAACTGTTTCAAAACGAAATAAAATCCACAAGAGTTATTCCTAAAGCTGCAGCTCGACAACCCCTTTTCGGTGGGAAAACCGAACACGCACATTTAAAAGTGCAGATGTCCTGAGAGTCCTTACAGTGGAGGACATTGACAAAGCTGAGCTGGCGATAATTCAGTTCTGTCAGAAGAGAAAATTTTCAGAGGAGCTCTCATGTTTAGAAAAGGGACAAAATGTCAGGAAAAGTAGTCACCTGTACAAGTTGTTTTCAAGACTGGAGGATGGAGTCTTGCGTGTGGGAGGACGGCTCAGTAAAGCAGCACTGCCTTTGGAGTCTAAGCATCCTATCATTCTGTCAAAAGATCTCCATATTTCTACCCTGCTGCTGAGAAATATACACCAACAGGTAGGACACAGCGGCCGCAACCACATGTTGTCCAAGCTCAGGGAGAAATATTGGATGACAGGAGTAAGCACTGCCATTCGAAGAGTTCTGTCCAGGTGCCCCAACTGCACAAGATGAAATGCAACTCGCAGTTCACCAGCAAATGGCAGATTTGCCCACAGATCGACTCAAGCCTGATGAACCTCCATTCACCTGTGTGGGAGTTTAATATTTTGGACCCTTTGAAGTGAGGAGCAGAAGGTGCACTGTGAAGAGATATGGTGTCATATTTACCTGTCTTGCATTGAGAGCACCTTCTCTGGATACTGACTCCTTCGTAAACGCACTGAGGCGTTTTATAGCAAGAAGAGGACAGGTCCGCGAGCTGCGTTCCGACAATGGGGGCAAATTTCGTGGGAGCAGAACGTGAGCTAAAAACAGCGATTGTGCAGTGGAACCAGGCACAGGTGCATGATGTGTTGCTCCAAAAGGGCATCAAGGGGACATTCAACCCCCATGCTGGATCGCATCATGGAGGAGCGTGGGAAAGGCTGATCAGATCGGTGAGGAAAGTCCTGAACTCCACCCTTAAGATACAACGCTTGGATGAGGAGGGACTCCACACAGTTCTGTGAAGTGGAAGCCATTATCAACAGCAGGCCCATCACCAAGGCCTCCACAGATCCTAATGACCTGGAAGCACTGACACCGAACCATCTGTTATTGCTTAAAACCCAGCCTTCATTACCACTTGGAGAGTTCCAACCAGCAGATCTTTACGCACAGCGAAGATGGAGACAAGTTCAGTACATCTCTGATCTTTTCTGGAAGCGCTGGACAAGGGAGTACCTGCCTCTGTTACAGGAGCGTCAGAGATGGACTGGGGTCCAGAGAAACCTTGTCGCAGGAGATCTAGTTTTGCTCATGGACAGTGCCGCACCTCGCAATTCCTGGATTATGGGATGTGTCTTGCAAACCTTTCCGGATCGCAAGGGGTTTGTTCGGCAGATTCGGATTAAGACTACAACCAGTTGCTTCGACAGACCCATATCCAAGGTGTGTTTGTTGCTGGAGAAAGAGGAGGCAGTATAAGGACGCTGCTGACCTCTAGAGGGACTTTGGGTTTATTTTTGGCTTGAGCTGGACTTTTCACAAGTTGGTCATAAGGATGATCAGCAGAAGGAGGAATATTTCATCTAGTTGGTCAATGGGATTACCAGCAGAAGAAGGAATATTGGACCAATTTATTAAAAATTGTGATATTCATATGATGATTAATGTCTCATTGTGTTTGAAATTGAAATGAATTATTATGTGAGACCTAATAATTAGGGGCTGGTGTATAGGAGACATATAGGTAGAAGATGGGGAGCACTGTGTGTGTGTAACCAGCAGCCTTTGCTGCAGTTGTCCCTTGGCAGCCACCGTCGCTCCACTCACAGCTGGCCCGCCCCTTCCGGGGCATGCCCGTGGCTACCTGTTAGCTTTCCACCTATAAAGCCACTCTCATTGACAGGCTAAACACGTGCTCTGGGTGCTGCTTTTGGAATCTGCCTCACTCCTTGTCTGGACCGGAAAGGCTTGAACGTCACGCTGCTGGGTCGGGTTGCAGAGAGTTTGAGGACGCACGCTCCGGGACCCTTTGTGACTGCGTGGCACACCAGATGCCGTTGGTTCCACCTGACTGCGTGGAAGACGACACCACTGCCGTTTTGCCTTTGTTCCATTTGACTGTGCACTTTGTTTTAGCTTTTACCAACACGGTTAGCCGTGGGATGGTAGGCTGCCACCTGCAGTGTTAGCGGATTTGGCTAGGCTCTCATGTGCAATCTGCTCTGCGAGCTTAACCTTTCCCCTCATTTCTCCTTTTCAGCCTGGGCTGTCTGGCGGGGCAGGCTGGCGGATTCAGGCCGTGTCCGTCGAGCACATCACCTCACGTTTGTAGTGGTAACGAGCACCTCACTGTTTGCTGTGGACACTCCCTGTAGTGCCTGTGTGTTTCTGTGTGTGTGTGTGTGTGTGTGTGTGTGGTTATGTGCGTGTGTATGGCACCAGGAGTCGGGAGCACGTGTGTGGCTAGGTATCCGGACCGGAACACGGTTGGTGTGTCACCCTCACTCCTCGGACAGGTAACCTTCCCCTCAAGCTGTCCCAGTCTAGCCCATGGCTGTTATTTTATAGTTTTGTAATTGTTCGGGTGGCAGCCTTCCACACCCCATTTGCTATGTTATTTAGTGATTAATAAAGTGAAGATGAATGCAACCTCACGTCTCTGTGTCCACTAATGTAGCTGGGAGGGGACCCTCTTGTCCTGGAATCCGGTGTATTAGGGGCTGTAAAATGATATCTTGTGGTGTGAGGCCACAGGTGGCGTTGTCACAAACCACCTAGACAAGACCCTTAGACTGACCCGCTCGGGTCACATGTGTGTGCGCATATAGGTAGAAGATGGAGAGCACTGTGTGTGTGTGTGTGTTTAGGATGAGTTAGCAGGTCCACTGACAGAAGTGTGTGTATTAAGGTGTGCACGCACCTGTGGCACGTAGGAGAGAGTCAGGGTTGGGTAGAAGCCGTGATTTTTGTTGACCGCTACACACGCTACCCATTCATTCATTCATTTATTCATCACCCTTGTATTTGTTTGACCCGCTGGTTTTCATTTTTTCTATTCATTTTTCTGCGCCGATCCATTTTTGGATCTCAGTGCATCATTACAACAACCTTTCACCTGCAGGACCCAGCTTCATACTCTCAGCGGCTAAAGGGTATAAAGGAAGCCGCAATACCATCATATTGGTTGATGGATGATGTGTGTTTGAGAGTTCACAATTTTCAGAGGAAAGTATCCCCAGTCAGACAAAATGTAATCAGGTATTCCCATCTGGTAAAATTTCCTTCCTCACCTATCCTTGTCACGGTAGCAGTTCAGAGGGGAGTAAATTCCCTAACCCATCGATTGAAATGATCTACCACCACAAACAAATATTCATTCTTTCCAGAATTTCTGGGTAAGGTTCCCATAAGGTCAATTAACTACTATTTCTAGTGGAGTACTACTATTTACTACTAAAAAAAAAAAAAGGAAATGCCTCTACATGTCAAGTTGAAAGACACAATCAACAATAATATTTTGTCCGAAAAAGAATGTATACCTTTGTTCTACTCTATCCATTCTGAGGAATCACACAGAGCGTGAAATTAAGTCAAATACAGTCTGAACAATTGCACCATGGGTCTTTAACTTGCCTGGCAAAAATCACAAAAACAGTAGGATAACACTTACACTTCAATTTACAACCTCTTTATGTACCAGAGTAAGATCGTTTTAAATGGCATCTCTGCACTTAAAGTATGAAGGACACAAGTGTGCCTCCATGAGAATAGTCAGCTAACTTCTTGGGGGATACAACAGACAGTTCTGCAAAACACAAACACAAACTGTGAGGCCAAACTGTGAGACCCAAAAGCACACTCATAAACAGGAATGAAGCAAACCAGCACCGTTTTTGACCAAAGTGGGGCTCTACGGAAAAATGACAAATGCCCCCTTTGTCATGACCCAGCACTGGGTCATGACAAAGGGCTGCCTTCAAATCCCTGAAGGCTTGCTCCTGCTCCGGCCCCCATGGAATCCTGGTGGTGGCAGACTTCCTCGTCAGGTCCGACAAGAGTGTTGCCCGCCGGGCAAAGTCTAGTACAAACCAGCGATACCAGCCAACCAAGCCCAAGAACGAATGCACGTCCTTCTGGGTTTGGGGCCTTGAACAATCCAGTATCACCTGGAGCTTGTCCGTTTGTGGTCGGATAACCCCTCGGCCAATAACATGGCCCAGGTACTGCACCTAGTCCTGGGCTAAGGCGCACTTCAGCGGGTGGATGGTGAGTCTGGCCTTCTGAATGCGTCTGAGCACATCACTGAGGTGGCGCAGATGATCCTCCCAGGTTAGACTGTACACCATAATGTCGTCCAGGTACGCTGCCGCGTACGAGTCCATACCTGCAAGCACACAGTCTTTTAGCCGTTGGAATGTGGCCGGGGCTCCTTGCAGTCCAAAAGGCATGACCACAAACTGGAACAGCCCCTGTGGTGTGCGGAAAGCTGTGCAAGCTCTGGCTTCCTTGGCTAAGGGCACCTGCCAGTAACCCTTGCACAGGTCCAAGGTGGTGATAAATTTTGCCTTCCCCAAGCGCTCCAATCGAGGCATGGGGTAGGCGTCAAAGCGGGACTGGGCGTTAACCCGCCGAAAGTCTATGCAGAAGCGCATAGTTCCGTCCTTTTTTGGAACCAGCACTACTGGATTACCAACCCGTTCTCATCCCAACGCGTCAAATACTGACTATTTTTCACGCCCCTAAACGTTGCATATGGACGCCGAAAGTAACCTTCCGCATCTGTTTATTGACGCTCCGAGTTTTCCATTCACTCTCATGTAAACCCCAGCTCGGCTGGCCGGGACGCTGAGAGCAGAGGCTCCAGCCAAAGCCCCTAAACGCCAAATATAAACGCGGAGGGTAAAAATCTGCGTCCTGATTTGACACTCTGGGTTCTGCATTGACTCTCATGCAGACCCCGGCTCGGCTGGATGGGACGCTGCAAGCAGAGACTTCAGCCGTCCATTCACTCCCATAATAACCCGGTCACGCGAAGCATGACGCCGCTAACTACTGTCTCATTGAAGAACCGAGTATCCTCTGCCCGGAAGTGTTTTTCTCACTATTTTCTCACTATTTGCACACTTTGTCCCGAGAATATATCCACTGACACGTTAAACAAATACCAGAGATTCCTGGAATGGAAGCAAAAGGAAGGAAAGGGGGGAGAGGAGCCAACACCAGCATGACTAGGCCAGGAACCTCCTCAGCCCTCAGCAAAAGTCTACTTTGTGGGCTGGGGAAGAGGACCAGGCGGCCCCCGGACACTCCCCACACCTCCTGGCCATCCTAACGACTCTGAACCTCCTAAACTGACGTTCATGGGCACCCTCACCTACAAAGAAAACAGACGCGTCTACACCTCTGTCATGGTAGGGGGGAACACCAAAGTCGATGCCCTTCTGGACTCTGGCTCTGAGATCAGCCTCATCAACCCCCACCTGTTGGCGAGTGTGACTAAGGCAGGACTAGCCTGAGGCAGGCCGGTCATCACTGAACCTTGCAACATCAGCATCACCAGCTATACGCAGGATAAGTCCCCCATCACAGAATGCATGTGGATTGACCTCGCTTTCCAGCAGATGGCGCTGACTCACCCCATCTATGTGTGCAACCTCAACACTGATCCACTCCTGATCGGGCAAGACTTATTGGACTGGCTGGCACCCCCTCATTGACGTCCGGCGAGGATGTATCTGGGCCCAAGTACGAAAACCTAAACCTCTGGACTATGGTGGCAACTCGCTGTCAGTGGACAGACGAGGAGCTGCAGAAGAAGGATTACCAGGACCAGAACCTGCTCCCGTGAATCAACTCCAGACTCCCAAGCCACCACCTGGTTCGTTGCCCGAGCACTCGACCTACTACCCTCATGTGTTCAGAGACATACGGCCGAATGGCTCGACAAACCCAGACACCTCTGTTGCACTCCAGCCTGATGAGACAGCCACCAATCAGAGCCCTCGCAATGATGTGATGGATGATGAAAGAACCCTAACTGTGAGACCAGAGCAACAGACATCCTCTCAACTCTCCACCACCTTCCCCAATCCTAACAAAAGCCAAACCCTGCCACAGCCAAGGGGGGGCATCCTCACCCGATCAAGCCCCCGGGCAGATTCAGCTGAACCAGTCCCCAGACCTTCTGGAGAAGATAAGGACAGCAGCCTCACCACAGTCTACACTAACCATGAGTACAATGTAGGAAGTGAGATGCTCTGCCTCCTGTCTCTCCATCTCCACCAAACGACATGGCTGGAGATAATGAAGAAGCTCCCACAAGTGGCGTACTGCTTCAGAACTTACAAGCCCAGGAAACATCCTGACAAATGGCTCACAACAAACGAGATGAAGCCCCTCAAGGCACTCAGAGCTTCACTGGAGGAGCCTAGCTTGACTAGTGATCAAGAGGGTCCACCATAGTCAAAGCAATTAACCACTAATCATAACTCATCCATAACATACAACCATCTAACACTAACGCATATAATTCAATACATAACCCTGTACCTTATCTTTTTCTCATCTTCTCAGTTCTATTTGTAACAACTTTCAGATAGATCGAAAACTGCGTTAACTCTGCCCAATTGATGCCTTTACTGTCGACCATGCGTTGTTCTCCATGTTTCTCACCTGTCCAGTCTCCAAGTCTCAACAGCACAGGTCGAGGACACTTGGACCGTAGCAGCCTGGAGTTGCCCCGAAGGACAGGGATCACCCCATCCTCCGGACCAAAGGGGGGATGTTGGGACTGCTACACTCATATGGTGCAGGAACAGCAATGCATGTGATTTTACAAACAGTCTAGGTCATAAATTCCTGCTGCAGCCGCCCTGGGGATCAAGTAACCAGAGGCGCCTGCCAGGCGACCCGCCGTGGGGTCTGCGCGCACTCTGCTCCCCCGACGTTGGGTTTCAAACCTGCCCGGGAACCTGGTGTGAAACCAGCGCGCCAATCACCCGCACCCAACCTGGTGACATCCCATAAACAAGAGGGGGGTACGGAGCCCTCTGGGAATAAGTCCCAGAAACCAACTCCTCACTCTCTGCCGCCACAACTCTGCCGCAGCAACTCTGCCTCCACTCCACTTCCCCTCATTTTCATCGCTACAACTCGCCAGCTGACCGCCCGGAGCTCCAGCCGCCGAACATCGCCGCCACTGCGCCAAGACGCACAGGAGCCGCCGCAGTCCGACCGCTCTCCACGGCAGCCACCGGTGCCACAGCCGCTTCGAGCGCTGCACCACAGTCCTTTTCAGGACTAAAAGAGTTGATTTCTGCGTTTGATCCACCACCCGGTGATCAAACCCGGTCCACCCGGACCACGAGCAGACGGCAGCCAACTCCGCGGGGAGTCTGCCGACAGGATCACGGATCCTGAGAGGAGAAAAGAGTCAAAACGCCTGTGCCAAGAGATCACCAAGGGGCTGAGACTCGCAACCTCACTGCACCAACCGATCCTTACCCGGAGAGGTGAGGCACGCCCGTGCAAGAAGAGCACCCAGGGTCTGAGCGCCTCATCCTCCTCCAACTCCGAAACCCACGCTGCAGCAGAGGCAGCGAGAGGGCCGAGTCTGCGCCATCACGGGGACGCGCAGCATCAAGGAGCTACACTGAGCTGGACCACAGGACAGAATCGGGACCGCAACACATGGGACACGTAAGGGCTATGATGCAGTAGCACCTCTTAAGTATTGAAGCCTACATGAACTTTATGTTAATGTATGACAGTGTAGGGCGCACGGCTGAGTGAATCCATCTCTGACCGGCTCCTATTACTTTTTCCCCTTTGTTCTCGTGCGTCCGAGTGGACCACGTGATCACATGCACGCGCACTCGCCCATGCACGCGCACACACCCGTGCGATCATACATACACACACACACACACACACACACACACACACACACACACACACACACACACACACACACACACACAGATGCATGTGTAACCAGCAGCCTTTGCTGCAGTTGTCCCTTGGCAGCCACCGTAGCTCCACTCACAGCTGGCCCGCCCCTTCCGGGGCATGCCCGTGGCTACCTGTTAGCCTTCGACCTATAAAGCCACTCTCATTGACAGGCTAAACACGTGCTCTGGGTGCTGCTTTTGGAATCTGCCTCACTCCTTGTCTGGACCGGAAAGGCTTGAACGTCACGCTGCTGGGTCGGGTTGCAGAGAGTTTGAGGACGCACGCTCCGGGACCCTTTGTGACTGTGTGGCACACCAGATGCCGTTGGTTCCACCTGACTGCGTGGAAGACGACACCACTGCTGCTTTGCCTTTGTTGCATTTGACTGTGCACTTGTGCACATGTGCACATGTTTTAGCTTTTACCAACACGGTTAGCCGTGGGATGGTAGGCTGCCACCTGCAGTGTTAGCGTATGTGGCTAGGCTCTCATGTGCAATCTGCTCTGCGAGCTTAACCTTTCCTCTCATTTCTCCTTTTCAGCCTGGGCTGTCTGGCGGGGCAGGCTGGCGGATTCAGGCCGTGTCCGTCGAGCACATCACCTCACGTTTGTAGTGGTAACGAGCACCTCACTGTTTGCTGTGGACACTTCCTGTAGTGCCTGTGTGTTTCTGCTTGTGTGTGTGTGTGTGTGGCTATGTGCGTGTGTATGGCACCAGGAGTCGGGAGCACGTGTGTGTGTGGCTAGGTATCCGGACCGGAACACGGTTGGTGTGTCACCCTCACTCCTCGGACAGGTAACCTTCCCCTCAAGCTGTCCCAGTCTAGCCCATGGCTGTTATTTTATAGTTTTGTAATTGTTCGGGTGGCAGCCTTCCACACCCCATTTGCTATGATATTTTAGTGATTAATAAAGTGAAGATGACTGCAACCTCACGTCTCTGTGTCCACTAATGTAGCTGGGAGGGGACCCTCTTGTCCTGGAATCCGGTGTATTAGGGGCTGTAAAACGATATCTTGTGGTGCGAGGCCACAGGTGGCGTTGTCACGAACCACCTAGACAAGACCCTTAGACTGACCCGCTCGGGTCACAAAGTGGCGTTGTCGGCAGGATTAAGTGAACAGAGACGTGTGGTCCAGTTGTCTTGTATATATTTTGTTTTTTTCTCCCCCCCCCCCCCCTCTTCTCCTATTTGTGGAGAGCAACATACTGTGTGATTGAGAGCAAAGGCAAAGCAGCAGTTGGTGCGCCAGGACTTCACCGCTTACCTGGGAGGCCGAACTCACCTGGAGGCAATGGCTGAAGAAGTGCAGGAGCTTCGGGAATTGGTGCGCAAGCTCCAAGCAGACAAGGAACTCTTGATTCAGCAGCAGGCCTCCAGGCCAGCGGCAACAACCTCGGCTGCCACCTCAGGGACCTTTGATGGACAGACTGTATACTCTGGTAACCCCAGCACTACAGCGCAATTGTTGTATCTCCCTAGGGAGAGAAAATGTCCTGTGTTTCGGGGTGGGGTGGGTATTGGCATTGATGAATGGATGGGAGAGGTAAATGCTTGTGCTCGAGTACGTCGTCTGGGTTTGCTTGATAAAGCATATTTTATGTTTGATCATTTGGAAGGTGAGGCCAGGGATGAGATAAGATACAGATCTCAAGCAGAACGGGAAGACCCGACAAAAATCGAGTCTATCCTTAGAGACCTGTATGGCTGCTCAAAATCTTATGTGGCCCTCCAAGAGAGTTTTTTTTCAAGGAAACAGTTAGATGGCGAATCTCTCCAAGAATACTCTCACGCACTTCTCTCTCTCATGGACAAGGTTAATCAGTGTTCCCCTAATTCAGTGCCACAGTCTGACCAGCTGCTACGTGACCAATTTACAGAACATGTTCTGGATTCTGATTTACGCAGAGAACTAAAGCGTCTAGTGCGCCAGACTCCAGAGCTGTCCATGTTGGAGGTGCGGGCTGCAGCTATTCGGTGGGAGCGCGAGGGCAGGCCGAGTGATGTCACCCGAGGTAGGAGCCATTCAGTCCCTTCCCTCTGTGCCATGCAGTGCGCGAAGGCCCAGTCAAGCATGCCCGCGGCCCCGGCAAGCTCAGAATTGGCAGAGCTGAAGGCCATGTTGCTGAAGCAGCAAGAACAGATAGACTGGCTAACCAATAGTCTGGGCATGTTGCAGGGCCCCACACGGCCCACAAGGCCTAGTCGCCCCTCCCCTGTGATCTGTAGGCGGTGTCAGAAGCCTGGCCACTATGCTAGGGAATGTAACAATGAGCGAGCGATCCCAGCACGTAGTCCAGCCCCCCATAGAAGGCACGATGACTCCACCCCTTTGCCCCCGGCGGAAAACTAGCCCCCTCCACTGTGCTGAGTCACACATTGGCAGGGGACACCACTGGCTCACCTGGCCAGGGCCCAGAACAACAGGCTGTATCCTCCCTCCTTAGTCAGTGCCCTAAGGTGGCTGTCAGGGCGGGGGGAGTAGTGGTAAATTGCCTGTTGGATACGGGGTCCATGGTGTCTACCATGGTAGAGAGTTTCTTTTTGCAACACTTCCAAGGTCAGCTCCAGCAGTGTCATTGGTTGCAGCTACGTGCTGCAAATGGTCTTGAGATACCTTACACCGGTTATATTGAACTAACCGTGGAAGTGCTTGGTAAAGTAATTCCACGACGGGGTTGGCTGGTAGTGAAAGACCCCCCAGGTCAGTTTTCTCCACCTGCAGTGCCTGGAGTGCTCGGGATGAACGTCATCCGAGAATGTTATGAGGAATTGTTTGGGCAACATGGCTCTGCCCTCTTTGACCTCCCACCAGTAGTTCATGCCTCACCTCCCTGGCGCCAGGCCTTGCAGTACTGCCATAGAGCCCAGCTACAACCCCCTAAGGCTGGAAGAGGGGTTGCCAAAGTTAGGGGACGGAGGCCTGTGTACATTCCTGGTGGCACCTTTAAGCTGGTGGCGACCACCTGTTCGGCTGTGTTTGGTGCAGCAACCACCCCTGTTCTGCTAGAACCGGCTAATGACTCCCTCCCTGAGGGCCTCCTCATCTCCCCCGCACTAGTACAGGTGCAGCAAGGTACAGCCTTTATTCCAGTAGTCAATGTGGGTAGGACGCGGGCCACACTTCCCCCTCGCCACGTTGTAGGATGGTTAGGACTGGTCACTGTTGAGGGTCTCCCAACCGGGATAACGGAGATAGCAGCTAAGCCTTACCCGTTCACTGCAAGCCACCAGATGCATGAGGGACAGGTTAGCTCAGTGAGAGAGCAGATCCAGTCTATAGATTTGTCTGTGCTTACAGCCCCCGAGCAAGAACAGGTTCGATCTTTGCTATTGAAACATGAGCCGGTTTTCTCTGTTTCTGACGGTGATTTGGGTTGTACAAACCTTCTGTCACATGACATCCCCCTGCTTGATAATAAGCCAATTAGACAGAGGTACAGGCGCCTTCCACCCTCAGATTATGATGCGGTGAAGACCCACTTACGCCAGTTGTTGGATAGCCAGGTCATCCGAGAAAGTAGTAGCCCCTATGCCTCTCCCATTGTTCTGGTCCGGAAAAAGGACGGCAGCCTCCGGATGTGTGTGGATTACCGGCAACTGAACAACAAGACCCGGAAGGATGCTTTTCCGCTTCCCCGCATCGAGGAGTCCTTGGATGCCCTGTCAGGAGCCCAGTGGTTTTCCACACTGGATTTGGCTAGTAGCTACAACCAGGTTCTGGTGACTGAGCAAGACCGCCCAAAGACTGCCTTTTGCACGCCTTTTGGTTTATTTGAGTTTAATCGAATGCCCTTTGGCCTGTGCAATGCTCCTAGCACATTTCAGCGACTGATGGAGAGGTTGTTTGGGGATCAGCATTGCCAATCGCTGCTCCTGTATCTGGATGACATTATTGTTTTCTCCTCTGATGTAGACAACCACGTGGACCGCTTGGATCTAGTGCTGAACCGGCTTCATAAAGAAGGACTTAAGGCAAAATTGGAGAAGTGTTGCTTCTTCAGGAAAGAGGTTCGGTATTTGGGCCACGTAATCTCAACCGAGGGTGTATCAACAGATCCCAGCAAGGTCTCTGCTGTGAGTAACTGGCCCCACCCCACTAATGTCTCCAACCTCAGATCTTTCCTGGGTTTTGCCAGCTATTATAGGCGGTTTGTTCAGGGGTTCTCCAAGCTTGCAGCCCCCCTGCACCGCCTGGTGGCTGACCTGTCAGGGACAACGCCACGGAAAGGCCAGGGGCGAAGGCTGGATGAAGCCTGGACCGACGCCTGCAAGGAGAGCTTCCAGGAGCTGAAGAACAGGTTGGTGAATACACCCACCCTAGCCTTTGCTAACTTTTCTCTCCCCTTCATCCTCGAGGTCGACGCCAGCCACATTGGACTTGGAGCAGTCCTGTCCCAGGAACAGGAAGGGAAGGTCCGACCTATTGCCTATGCCAGCCGAAGCCTTAGCCCAGCTGAGAAGAATTACAGCTCTATGAAGCTTGAGTTTCTGGCAATGAAATGGGCAATGGTGGAGAAATTCAAAGAATACTTGTGGGGGCAGCAGTGCATCGTGTGGACGGACAACAACCCCCTGAGTCACTTGGACACAGCGAAGTTGGGTGCCACTGAACAACGATGGGTAGCTGAACTCTCTGCCTTCAATTACAGCATCCGATATCGATCTGGGCGCCTGAATAGGAATGCAGACTCGCTGTCTCGCCAGCCCCCCAGAGAGTTTGGCGCAGCCCTTTGGCCTTCCACAGCCAGTACAGCCATCCGAATTCCCGTTCGGCAAGCCCCCCATGAAGTGGAACATATCCAGGCAACTCTGGCAAGTGTGTCAGTCCTCCCTTTTCGGACCCCTGATGACCTGAAAGCTCTGCAAGCTGCAGACCCAACCATCAGTGCCTTCCTCCCATTTTGGCGTGTACAGGGACCACCTAATTCGGTAGAGCGTGAAGGACTTCCAGGACCAACTAGGGTGCTGTTGAGACAGTGGGATAAGCTGGTCAATATCCAGGGGCTCCTGTATCGCCGTATAAGACGACCAGATGGGGGAGAGGAAATCTACCAGCTGCTGTTGCCAGATTGTTTGAAAGAGGATGTGCTGCGGGGACTTCATGATGGACATGGCCACCAGGGAATTGAGCGGACGACAGAACTGATCCGACAGCGATGTTACTGGCCAGGCATGAGTGAGTACATCAAGCAGTGGTGCCAGGACTGTGAACGTTGCGCCCTGGCAAAAGCCACACAACCCAAGCTCCATGCGCCTATGGGACACCTACTGGCGGGCCGCCCTAACCAAATACTGGCAGTGGATTTCACCCTGTTGGAACCCTCTCGAGATGGTAGGGAGCAGGTGTTAATTATGACCGATATCTTTTCTAAATTTACACAGGCCGTCCCCACCCGTGACCAGAGGGCATCTACCGTGGCAAGTGTGTTGGTGCGGGAGTGGTTTGTTCGGTACGGGGTTCCTGGTCGCCTCCATTCGGACCAGGGCCGCAGTTTTGAGAGCGCGGTCATTCATCAGCTGTGTAGCCTGTATGGAGTTCAGAAGACTCGAACCACCCCTTACCACCCACAGGGCAACGGCCAGTGTGAGCGATTTAACCGAACAATGCATGACCTGCTGCGAACGCTTCCCATGGAGCAGAAGAGCCACTGGCCCGAGTACCTACCTCAGCTCATGTTCTGCTACAACACCACCATCCACCAGTCAACAGGCGAGTCCCCACACTTTTTGATGTTTGGTCAGGAGCCCCAGCTGCCTGTCGATTTCCTTTTAGGTCGGGTGCAGGAACCAGAAACTGGTAAGGTGAACGAGTGGGTGCAGGAACATCAGAGGCGCCTTAATGTTGCTTTCCAGGGCGCCAGGGAACGAGTGAAGGCTGCAGCAGCACAGCGGAAAGCACGCCACGACCAGAAGAACTTGAGTGATCCCTTGGCCGTGGGGCAGCTAATTTATGTCAGAGATCATACAGTCAGAGGTCGCGCTAAGATCCAAGATGCCTGGAGCCCGACCATACATCAAGTGCTGCGAGTGCCGTCCCCAGGAGGGGTTGTATACTCCATCGCACCAAGGCATGACTTGGCCAAAGTTCGACAAGTGCATCGGACCATGTTGAAACCAGTAGTCCAGAGCCAGGGTACGGCGCCACTCAGTGTGACTGTGGAACCGCGCAGCATAGCCGGCACGAGCCAAGAGGATGACACAGGACGCTGGGTTCGGATTGGCGTAGCTGAACCCCCACTACGGCCCGGGCAAACTGTCCCGGTTGCCCCCGAGGCTGAAATCCCACTGCCAAGCACTCCTGCCGAGTCTCCTGCTTTAACAGACACTGATCCTGACGAGGGCATGCCGACCCTTCGGAGGACTCCACGTGTCACGGCTGGAAGACATGGGAACCCTCATCATTTGCCTGTATCAGTGGTGAGTGGGGCTGACGGGGCTACGAATTCTCGTGTGCTTGGCTCTAGCAGTAGGGTCACTGTGGCTTTCCGACCTTGGTGCTGAAGGAAGCATCATACATATGGGTGACCTTTTACTGATTTAGGTGAGTTTATCTGCGGGGCGCTGATACAAAAACGGGGGGTAGAATGTAACCAGCAGCCTTTGCTGCAGTTGTCCCTTGGCAGCCACCGTAGCTCCACTCACAGCTGGCCCGCCCCTTCCGGGGCATGCCCGTGGCTACCTGTTAGCCTTCGACCTATAAAGCCACTCTCATTGACAGGCTAAACACGTGCTCTGGGTGCTGCTTTTGGAATCTGCCTCACTCCTTGTCTGGACCGGAAAGGCTTGAACGTCACGCTGCTGGGTCGGGTTGCAGAGAGTTTGAGGACACACGCTCCGGGACCCTTTGTGACTGTGTGGCACACCAGATGCCGTTGGTTCCACCTGACTGCGTGGAAGACGACACCACTGCTGCTTTGCCTTTGTTGCATTTGACTGTGCACTTTATGTTTTAGCTTTTACCAACACGGTTAGCCGTGGGATGGTAGGCTGCCACCTGCAGTGTTAGCGTATGTGGCTAGGCTCTCATGTGCAATCTGCTCTGCGAGCTTAACCTTTCCTCTCATTTCTCCTTTTCAGCCTGGGCTGTCTGGCGGGGCAGGCTGGCGGATTCAGGCCGTGTCCGTCGAGCACATCACCTCACGTTTGTAGTGGTAACGAGCACCTCACTGTTTGCTGTGGACACTTCCTGTAGTGCCTGTGTGTTTCTGCTTGTGTGTGTGTGTGTGTGGCTATGTGCGTGTGTATGGCACCAGGAGTCGGGAGCACGTGTGTGTGTGGCTAGGTATCCGGACCGGAACACGGTTGGTGTGTCACCCTCACTCCTCGGACAGGTAACCTTCCCCTCAAGCTGTCCCAGTCTAGCCCATGGCTGTTATTTTATAGTTTTGTAATTGTTCGGGTGGCAGCCTTCCACACCCCATTTGCTATGATATTTTAGTGATTAATAAAGTGAAGATGACTGCAACCTCACGTCTCTGTGTCCACTAATGTAGCTGGGAGGGGACCCTCTTGTCCTGGAATCCGGTGTATTAGGGGCTGTAAAACGATATCTTGTGGTGCGAGGCCACAGGTGGCGTTGTCACAAACCACCTAGACAAGACCCTTAGACTGACCCGCTCGGGTCACACATGCTTGGTTTATTGTTTGTTTATTGTTTGTTCAGTCTGTCTAGTCAGGAATGCATGTTTAATGCATGTTTAATAAATATGCATGAATAATAAATTGTCAACGATAACCTTAATGTACTAATTGTAAAATTGATGTGTCATTAAAGTGTGATTGTTGTACTAAGAAGTGTGTAATTATTGAACCTGCACAACAGTTGCTAAATCCAGGTCAGTGCTCGGATCTCGCCTCCTTCAGAGAGACTACAGGTAATTTGTAATTTGACTGATATGATTTACTAGGCTAATTGGTTTACCAGATTATTGGTCCCTGTTCGCAGGGTGGTGCCCCGAAATTCTTTAATGATAATAAAGCTAATAATCTAGGTTTACGATATTTGTTGACATAAAGTCCCAACAGCTCCTTCACCCAGACTTGAATGTCTGGGGCCAGGGTGCAGAGGAACTGCTCCATTATGAGCCTAATCCATTTCTGGAACAGATCTCTGAGGCGGGTGTACAGCTCACGGGGGGTTTCTCCTGCTCGTATATCCGGCTCCCGGAAGCGCCTCCGGGGTCTTGGGGTCTTGTTCACGAGTGAGGGAAGGATGGAGCAAGAGATCGACAGGCGGATCGGTGCAGCGGCTGCAGTAATGCGGTCACTGTATCGGTCCGTCGTGATGAAGAAGGAGCTGAGCCAAAAGGCGGAGCTCTCGATTTACTGGTCCATCTACGTTCCTACCCTCAACTATGGTCATGAACTCTGGGTCATGACCGAAAGAATGAGATCCCGGAAAGAACTGGCTGAAATGGGTTTCCTCCGCAGGGTGGCGGGGCGCTCCCTTAGAGATAGGATGAGGAGCTCTGTCACCCGGGAGGAGCTCGGAGTAGAGCCGCTGCTCCTCCACATCGAGAGGAGCCAGCTGGGGTGTCTCGGGCATCTGGACACGCTGGAGTGACTATGTCACCCGGCTGGCCTGGGAACACCTCGGGATCCTCCCGGAAAAGCTGGAGGGAGCGGGAGGTCTGGACATCCCTGCTTAGACTGCCCCCCCCCCCGCGACCCGGCCCCGGATAAGCGGAAGAAGATGGATGGATGGATGGATGGACATAAACAAATAAAGTTGCGCAATTGGTTGACAAAACTCCACATTTACTCTTTCGCAAAACATATTCATGTTTACTAATGTCGTTTTTTTCTCACTGTATGAACATATGTCATGGCTACACATCCACCATGATCGATTACTTAAGGCTAATGTCCATGCAGGCGTTGATTTGTCAGTTTTTTAATCAACATTTGTCTATGTGAATTGCTCATAAGCTTTCACCCTCGGCTTTGCTGATTTTTCAAAGTCATAATGTATATAATGTCAATGATACTGGTCTGCAACAACCAGCATTGAGCGCACCGGTCACGTGACCAGGGAACTGTGACAAAAAAATACTAGGCAATACTACAAAATTTGGAGGTGTGAATTTCATATTTTATTGTGTAGGTTCCAATTATACACCCTAGCAACCATTACTGATACTCCGTATACACTATGTTACCAAAAGTATTCACTCACCTATTTAAATGATTAGGATCAGTTTAGTTGATTAGGATTCACTTGTGAAACAAATCCAGTCGTGAAATTTCCTCGCTCATAAATATTCCACAGTCAACTGTCAGCTCTATCATAACAAAATGGTAGAGTTTGGGAACAACAGCAACTCAGCCACAAAGTGGTAGGCCACATTAACTAATGGAGAGGGTCCAGCGGAGACTGAAATGAATAGTGCAAAGAGGTCGCCGACTTTCTGCACAGTCAATTGCTACAGAGCTCCAAACTTCATGTGATCTTCAGATTAGCCCAAGTACAGCACACAGAGAGCTTCATGGAATGGGTTTCCATGGCCGAGCAACTGCATCCAAGCCACACATCACCAAGTGCAATGCAAAGCGTCGGATGCAGTGGTGTAAAGCTCGCCGCCACTGGACAATCTGATGGACGGTACATTTCGGACTGCATTGTGCCAAGTGTGAAATTTGGTGGAGAAGGAATAATGGTGTGGGGTTGTCTCTCAGGAGTTGGGCTTGGCCCCCTAGTTCCAGTGAAAGGAACTTTGAATGTGTCAGGAGTGGAGTTTGGAGTGGGCCCCTTCCTCTTCCAACATAACTGTGCACCAGTGTAAAAAGCAAGGTCCATATAGACATGGATGACAGAGTCTGGTATTGATGAACTTGGCTGGCCTGCACAGAGTCCTGACCTGAACCCGATAAAACACCTTTGGGATGAATTAGAGAGAATTGAGACTGAGAGGCAGGCCTTCTCGACCAGCATCAGTGTGTACCTCACCAATGCGCTTTTGGAAGAATCAAAAATTCCTATAAACACACTCCTCAACCTTGTGGATAGCCTTCCCAGAAGAGTTGAAGCTGTAATAGCTGCAAAAGGTGGACCGACATCATAATTAACTCTATGGGTTAGGAATGGGATTTCAGTTGATAGTATGTGAGTCAAGACGGGTGAACGAATACTTTTGGTAATATCAGATCAAAAAGCTTGACAGGGTAGCAACAGCAAGGTGGGGCTTTTGCCAAAGGTCCAAGCAACTCATGAAGGCAACGTGTTAGCCAATTACAGATAGGGGGGTGGTCCAAGTCATTAATCCATAGTCATCGTAGCTGATGCGTAAATATGGATGTAGGGAGTTTTTTTATCGAAAAATAGGACAAGCTGGAAGCAGCGCCAATCATGTTTATTGGAAACACAAGCACCGAAGACAGCAGTAACACCGGAGTAAACTTTCAAACTAGGAGGGTTAGCTATGGCAGCTAGGGAGAACATGGAGCAGGACCAAGCCCCAACCCTCCATGACCCATTGGTTTGCAAAGGATGCTTGGTGAAGTTTGAGTTGCAAGGGGCCAGCAGAAACCATAGAACGGGTACGGTGGAGGGGTGGAGGAATGAGTGATGGATATAACTTTTGACCTCCGTCGCCTCAACACACCCACTGATCCATATGATCCATCAGAACAACAAGGCCATACGAACAAGGTAAACACAGTCTATTCATCCAATAAATGTGACTCGTGCTCTCTCCTCTGAGGCTCTCCTGTCAGCCAAATGAACGTGCGCACATTCATTCATTTCTTTAAGCTCTGATATCTTATTAGCCATGGAATTATTTGAAAATTGGCCACCATTTTTCGTACCTGAAGACAACATTCATCTTTTACATATATATATATATATATATCTATGAACAGGACTGAGCAGTGTAATTCATCTGCCCCGTCTGGAGGGTCCAGAGCGCTTCAGCGGTGATCACGAGTCCGTGGGGCCATTCCTGTTCATTGTCGTTTGGCCTACGACCGGTCACATTTCCTTCAGAAGCTACTAAGGTAGCTTATGTCATTAGCCACTTAGCAGGACAAGCACGTTTGTGGGATACTGCTGAGTGGGACTGGAGATCTCCTTGCTGTGAGAAGTACGAGTACGAGTTTTGCTGCCAAATTATGGAAGGTTTTCGGTTTTGAGACCAGTTCTGGTAGTTTCATCAGTGGGCAAACTCAATTGAGGCAGGCTAATGGCAGGTATGGCCTGCTAAGGCAGGTTGTTCAGCTTGGGGTTCACTTAGAGCATCTTGCGGGAGCCATGCTAGCTTGCACACTTGATGGTCACCTATTAGCCGAGGTAGCCGAGATCACAGAGGTTTTGAGGATGATCATAGGAGGAAGCCACAGTGAGTCCGTTACTTTCCATGTCATCTCCTCTCCTTGTGCTCCTCTCATCTTGGACTGTCCATGGTTGAGTTAACATAATCCTGTGTTGGATTGGAGGACTGGGCAGGTGTTGAGCTGGGGAGAAAGCTGCCAGCGCAGGTGTGTTGTGCCTTCTGTTCCCTGTCCAGAACCATTGAAGCCTAAGGATGTACAAGGCGTGCCAGAGGTCTATCGGGGTTATTACCCTGTGTTCTGCAAGTCCAAGGCTACATCACTTCCACCGCACAGGGTTTATGACTGTGCCATTGAATTACGGGAGGGAGCGGTGCCTCCTCGTGGTCGGCTGTTCTCCCTGTCGGCTCCAGAGAGGGAAGCTATGTAGGACTACATAGACTCTGCACTGTCTGCTGGACTCATTCGGCTGTTGTCATCTCCTGCTGGTGCCGGATTTTTCTTCTTTAAGAAGAAGGATGGCTCATTCTGACCATGCATTGATTACTGTGGATCACCATCAAGAACCGTTATCCCCTCCCGTTGCTTTGAGCCTTCTGCTTTTGAGCCTCTCCAGGGGGCTTCAGTATTTACAAAGTTGGACTTACGCAATGCCTATCATCTGGTGTGCATACGTGAGGGAGACGAGTGGAAGACTGCATTCAACACCCCCAATGGACATTATGAATATCTGGTCATGCCATTCGGTTTGAGCAATGTGCCTGCAGTGTTCCAGTTCAGCAGTGTCGGCAGTCAGGGACTGGCCCCGTCCAGAAGACCGGAAGCAACTCCAGAGGTGTCTGGGGTTTGCGAACTTTTACCCCCGCTTTTCGGAACTATAGCCGTGTTGCTGCCCCACTCTCTGCTCTCTCCTCTCTCAAGACCAAGTTTCATTGGTCCACAATTCGTGGTAGAAGTAGATGCCTCTGACATTGAAGTGGAGGCAGTTTTGTCCCAGCGGTCTGGGGACAACAACATGCACCCATGTGCTTGTTTCTCTCGGCGATTGTCACCGGCAGAGAGGAACTATGACATCGGGAACCAAGAACTATTAGCTGTGAAACTGGCTGTTGAAGAATGGCGTCAGTGGTTGGAGGGGTCCCGTGAAACCACCCTGGTGTGGGCCGACCACAAACATCTGGAGTATCTGCCTACCGCTAAAAGACTCCAGCCAGGCTTGTTGGGCGTTATTCTTTGACCACTTCAACTTCTCTTTGTCCTTTTCGTCCTGGGTCCAAGAACACTAAGCCTGGCACTTTTCTCCTGGCACTTTTCTCCTGGCACTTTCCCTGGCGAGAGAAGTCATGGAGCTTCTGAAGGGACTATTCTTTCCCCTTCACTGGTTTTGGGAGCAGTAACATGGGGAGTCAAGCAGAAAGTTCTCCAGGCATTGGAAGGAGGGTATCCCAGACTCATGTCCTAAGGGAAGACTTTTTGTGCCTCCGGCTCTTCGGTCTGAGGTTTTGTGTTGGGGACACAATTCAAAATTGTTGTCATCCAGGCTTACAGCCCTTAAAGGGGTTTAGTATTATCCTGACTATTGTAGATTGTTTCAGCAAGACCTGTTATTTCATCTCATTCCATCGGCAAAGGAGTTGGCTGAGCTAACCATCCATCATGTTGTCCGGTTGCATGGATTTCCTAAAGACATTGTCTCTGACCGGGGTCCCCAATTCTCGTCCCAGTTTTGGAGGGAGTTCTGCAAGTGTGTTGGGGCCTCGGTCAGCCTATCCTCTGGTTATCATCCCCAGTCCAACGGGCAGACGGAAAAGGATGAACCAGGAGATGGAAAAGTTGCTGTGTTTTTTGTGCTCTTCAAACCCTTCATCTTGGCCTTCAATGTTGGACTGGGTGAAATATTCTCATAACTCTCAGATCTCTTCTTCTACTGGAATTTCACCGTTTCACTGCTCCATGGGCTTCCAACCACCCCTGTTCGAGGTCCAGGAGGAGGAGGCGGAGTCTCCCTCAGTTCAGGCATTCCTTAGATGCTGTCATCGGACCTGGAGGATAGTTCGGGCCAAGATCCAGAAGAGTCAGGTGACTCAGATCATGACGTCCATCATTCCCCGCCCCCAACTACAAGAAAGGGCAGATGGTGTGGAAGAAAGGGCAAGAAAGGGCAGTTGGTGTGGAGTCGAACAAGTTGGCACCGAGATTCATCTGTCCATTCCCGTGGAGAAGGTGGTGAATCCCGTTGCAGACCGTCTGAAACTCCCAGGGTCCCTACGTATTCACCCCACCTTCCACGTGTCCCGCATCAAAACTGTGAAAACCTGTCCGTTGGCTACTAGTCCGCCTGCCGCTCCTCTGCCACGTAAGATTGGAGGTGGGGACGTGTACTCAGTTTACCGGATTTGGTGGATTGGGAGGGATACGGACCGGACGAGAGGTCCTGGGTGCCTTCACCACACATTCTGGATCCCGAGCTTATCCAGGACTTCCACAAGGTCAATCCTGAGCGACCAGGCCCTGGCACTGAGGTTGAATCGACTGTGGTCAATTCCGGGAATGTAGGGAGGGGGCGTCGGAGGCCTGGTGATGATGAGCTGCTGGGGTCTCCAGTCCATCGCCATATGGTGTGGAGACGATCAAACTCTGAAGAGTTTAGCTTTGCCATCATACCCAGGGGTTTTCATTGTACGTGGAAAGGCCCGTCCCTGCTGCCACATCAGTGCCCCTCTCAGCCACCGCACATTCAAAGCTGGCCTGGACTGATGGGGTCAAACCCACTTCAACAGCCAACTTCTTAGCCATTTCTCTCACCCACTCTCTGTGCACTGGGAACCTCCATGCTGCTGCCCTCTGTACTGTCCAGAGGGCAGCACCAGCCTCTACCTCCTGCTATGACAAGAAATGGAAGGAAAAATGTTTTAGGCTTGTAGAAAAAAAAATAGCTAGACAGGTTATCTGACATTAGCGAGGTAGCTGATAGTGTAGTGTAACCCATGGCACAATATGTCGATCAGTTCTGACAACAAATGAAACGTACCAAGGCACAAAATACTGTATGGATCATGGGCCTCTGTCTCTTGACTTTACTCACCACAATTATTGTTTATTGTTAGACTATTGTTGACCGACAGCAAGCAACTACAACTTTCAAATGAACACAACCGAGCGCTCACTCTCTGCGCTGCTGCCTTGCCTCACACACACGGCACACGCAACCACACGTGTCCCCAGCCCCTCCGTGCTCTGTTTCTTAAAGGAGCCACAAAATAAATATAATAACTATATTGAGGTCAACTGTGGTAGGCCACAATTAACCTAATCAAGGATTTTAAGCTTGTAAGATGATGGTCTCAGGTTTGAATTCCCCTGTGGCTGAAATGCTCCTGAACAAGGCACTTCACCCCAAATGCTTCAATGAATGTTGTCTCACAATTTTATTTTTGCTGAATGGCTCTTGTGAGCAAACACGTGTGACACCAATGGGAACAGAGTGGGAAAAGTGGGGAAAAAATGGATGAATAGATGGGCCCTTCATATGAAAAACACAGCTGCCAGATCCTTGTTTCCACAAATACACACACTCACACACTAACATGCACAATTTCCCCGCCTACTCCCCTGCCCCTTCACTTCCTCTACAGCTTGCACACTCGTGCAGCTCTTCCACTCTCATAAGACTTTTATGAAGTTCACACACATAGCAGTGCCCCTTAGTTCCCCTTAGCGGATAATAAAAGCTTCATCTTTACTTTCTCAGCTTTTTGTTTGCAGCAGAAAATCTATTAAAAAAAAACCTTTGGAGGAACTTTGGACTCAGTGTAACATTGCAACTGCATGCAGACAATACCAGCTCAGGAATGATGTCATCTCTACTTTCTCACAGCAAAGATCAGCCAAGTGGTAGAAAGTCACTCTCCGAATCTTCTTCAACTTTGTCCTCTGCGACCACTAAAAGCCCAAGGGTAAGGTGTCATTGTTAATTTTCTGTTCAGAGTTTGTTTGAAGTTAGAGAAAATGTCTGACATAATTGAAACATTCAGTTATTGTCAAGAAAAATGTAATTCAGTACACAAACAGACTCAGTAGTATCCCTGTGTGGATCTTTTGATATAATAGATGGATAGATGGATAGATGGATAGATGGATAGATGGATAGATAGATGGATAGATGGACAGACAGATAGATGGATAGACAGATAAAATAGTAGTTATATCTTATCCTAGAATTCTACCTGCAGTCATACCAATACCTTTATCAAGGAGTATGATATTTAATCATGAAAGGCCTTGTGTAACCTTATATGAAATTAATGTGACTTCATGGTCTGGATTTAGTGATGTTCACACATTATGCCTGATGTTAATTGCCTTCTGTCATCAGACTCTTCAAATATCCTGTAAAGCTATGATGTTGTTTATGCCTTAACATTTATCCATTTTCACCCACTGGCAAAACCATTGCATCATATAGACAATATGTTGTAAATAGATTATAACCCACAAATGTGATGTGTTTGGATGTAAAAAGTGTTTTCATTTCATATTTATTTTTGGAGCATTTGCCTTTATCTCACATTGATCCCTGAAATCACATTGACATATACACAAAGATTCATCATAAAACCCATGACCTGTGAAACAGAAGTCCACATTGATGTGAGGGACACAGAGTAGCATAACCTGTGAGGCTGTGACAAAGTTGTAATGAACAATTTGTTATATCTGTTTATGTAAACCAAGAATCCACTTGGGAGGGATAAATGGAGAGACCCAGAGAAAGGGATACAGGAAGAGAACCTAAGGAGAGAGAGAAAGAAAACAGCTGGTGACAGACAGGATGACAGGGAACAGAAAGAACGGATAGGAATGGGCTGTGGGAACTCAGACACAGAATTTAGGGATGTTTATCTCTCTTCTAGTCCTACGGGAAGCTCACATTTTCCATTGGGAATAGCTGGTCAGCAGGCAGAGTGCACCTCATGGGATCATGAGAAACTGGGGGACAGCTTTGTGACAGAGAAACTTACATACAGTATATGGGAGAAAATTACATAAAAGGTTGTTTCCATCAGTATCTCCTTCATTTCATGTAACTGGAGTAAGTGGAGTTGACATTAGAATCAATTGAGGATACACAGATCTTGTAAATGTCTAAGATGATGCATAGCTTTGTTTACACTCAACATCTGTAACACAAATACTTGTGCTTTACAGGAAACCACTTGCCTGCTCTATTGTATTGCTTTATTTAATTTATTTTTAAACCTACAGTTCAGTGAATTAGTGTGTTGATACTAGAAGAATACATTAGATACATCACGTAAAAGAACATACACTTACATGCTATCATGCTGACGTTAAGGTGGGTTCAAAACATTAACCACAGCTGCGCTTTTGCAAAACCTTTCAAATGACAGGTTTTTGGTTATAAAACATTTGACTGAAGTCTGAGTAACACCAACAACACTGTTAACATTCATCCTCAGGGAACTGGTCACACATTATGTTATGCTGAAAACAATGAGCATGAACGTTATGATCATATAAGTTGTGAGGATTCATCATAGGTGGATTACAAATGTTTCCTCATACTGTAATTCTGTTGCAATCTATACTATCTATACTAACAAGCCCAGCCTCAAGAGCAGGCAGCAGGGATAGATGTTTTTGTTCTTTACTTAACTTGTGACTGCTATCTAAAGTATAACACTGGTTGAGAAAATTTCTGCTATGCTGCCCTAGTTCATGGAAATCTCTCCACAAAAACAATACAAATTTTCCATCTCGAGTAGGCCATTGTGAACAAACTGGGAAAGACAGTCCCAGAGATTTTACCTTTTTTGGATATGCCTTCTCATGTCTGCTTTTCATTTTTTTAAGGGATCATTTCCTCTCTCCTTTAAGTAAACCGGTGATGTCACACTACCATTTACTTCATTATAAGGAATTCCTCAAAATACCCCTTCAAAGAATCACATATGTGCAAAATGACACTAATAAGTTGATTCAATGACACATATGACTGTACATGTATGTCAACTAAAATTATTCAGGAGGCAATTTCAGTGAGGAGAAGTATACTGTGTTTTATCAATGTCATATAAACAAACAGCCTGTCAAGCAAATAAGCCAATCTATGTGGTGTTAGTAGTTGCAGACATGAGTATCTACTAAAATAGATGTGTTGCAATGTAGCTGGGTTGCTGTTTGATACCATTTATGGTAAAGTTTTGTATCGTGGTTTATTTAGCTGGAGGTCAAAGCAGGACAATTAGGAATGTCTATACAGAAAGCTTTGACACTGCTCCTCTAAAACATTTATCTTCTATTTCAGCATGAGAGACTGTCGCGGTAAGTCCACTTTATCCATTCTATATAAAAAATACAAAAACATTACTAAGCAGTTAAAGCCTCTTGATTTCAGACTGAGCTCATCAGGGTCAACTGACGTCTCAAACAACACATCAACAAACCATGCTGAGTCCTACTTCTTACGGAGGGAGAACCGACTGTCTGCAAGGAAGAAGGCAGCAGAAGAGAGTGCAAACAATGATTATAAAAAGGTAAAAAAGCAAGTTACGCTATGGTATATCATTAATAGGTAATTAGACATTTGTTTTAGTGCTCAAGTAACAAAGGAACTAAAATTAATCCTTTGATAGTTAATGAAACCACACAAGGAGTGTGCAATCTTGTAGCCAATGATTTCCAACACAAGCACTTCATCTTATGATATATCAACAATGCAATGAAAATAAAAGTAGCTGTACCGCCTGCACAAAAAATTCTAAATAATCAACGCAATGTTACATAAAGAAATAAAATCAAGTAGCAGCAGTACCAAGCAATAGGTCAAAGCATTTAAACTGCTAGTGTGATGCAAATCATACAGTGCCATCCCCCACCTCCAAAATGATTTGCCTGTAATAATTTTGTAAGTTTCTGATAAAATGCCATTGTGCATGCCCCAGGTTCTTCAATTTAGTTGAAGAACCTTACTCCTCCCTTAAACGATGCAGATCTGTGCAAAAACAGACCATGATGTATTCACACCAAAAAGGTTGCAAAAAGAACACAATATTAAGCATTTGTTGAGCATCAATTAAAACTTAAATATATTATCATTTCCACTGGATGTTGTATGAGCAGCTATTAATTCGCTAATTAATTAATTAAAGCAACTGCAAAGCACTTACTACTTGTTAAGTATTTTGTGACTGCTTATCGAACTACCTATGCCTTATAAAGCATTTACAAACTAGACCTATGCATTTGGCACAGAAGGCAATGGATATCCCCGAATGCCCCGGGGCACAATTGAACAATCCATGTTGCTTCATTTTCATCAAGTTTCATCAAGTCGGCCTGGAGATGTGTAATTTTTCAACCATAGTGCTGCCCCTTGTGGCCAAACATACAATCCAAAATGCATGAAAATCATGCTGCGGTTGCTGCAGCGCCCGCTGCAGCGGCGGACACAGCCCTTGGGCCAAAATCGTAATATTCCGAATACTTCGCATTAGGGGATATAAGACTCAAAAGTTTTGCTGTTAGCAAACAGTTTTCTTTACCCTTGATGCCTCACAACTAATATTCCAAAGACCTACTTCTTTCTTTTCCAGCTACCACCCATTCTTTCTCTCCCATACTGATACAGAAAGACTCAATGTGACACTTAATGAAGGTCACTTACAAAAGGCAGGTCGGGTTTCCAGAATGGGGAGAACTCGCAGTCAGAGACAGGAGGCAGGCAGACAACTGGGACAGGTCGTGGTCACATTAAGAAAGGCAGGCAGATATTTGAGGGCAACAGAAGGCATGGGAGGAGTCCAAAAATGAGTGCTAGAGAGTCTGGTATGAGTGAAGACAATCAGGTTATGAGGTATGAGGTAATGGGTGCAGGGGAGTGTGACTGAGCTGTGTGGCTTTAGGAATAGCTGCAGAGGTTTCCACTGCAGGTGCATATTGAGACATAAAGCATTGTCATTTACAAGGACTACTTGTTCAATATTTACATTACATATATTATTATATTATCGCATATTTAAAATGTAGGACATTCATGCAAGAATATTAATGTGAGGGTAATTTGGTTTGACTAATTATGAATGCTGGCATGTTCTACTGAAGCAGTATCTTCTCAGAGGTTGTAATTTTTTTAAATGGCGACTTTATTTTTGTACATTGAATTATAGAATATAGAGTTTTTACTCTTTTGTTTACGTTAAAAATTGAATGAGTAGGCCCAGTACATGCACTCCAAGACAGGCTCCAGAAGACCAACAGGTCCTTTATAAGTGGCTTGCAGAATTCAGTCACTATTGAATCAAAATCGGAACCTGAACCAGAGAATGAAGATGCAGACGGTGGATTGTGGAAGAACCCTGTTTATGGTTGTTTCAGTCAGAAGCCTGAGAATACTGTAAGTATCTCCGGAAGCAGTTATGGATTGGGACCCTGTGTGAGTTCATGGGCCTCTATGGGGAAGTGTCACAGCAAACTATCAATCATGGATACTCCGCGGCTGTGTGTGTGTGTTTTTTACTAGTCCTGTTAACCTAATTAGTAGTTAGCTGCTGTCTGTATTCTGTCATTTGGAATTACCCTCCTATGCCTGGTGTTGTCCCAAAGAAGTGAAACATTCATGCACCACATGTTTAGCACAGATTGCATTTATACTACATCACTGCAGAGGAACACAGTAGAACTATAAATAGCAACACTTTTGTGCATATTTTCAGAGGTACATTCATGACTTATTTAAGATCTTAAGAAAATAATGCAGAATCACCTTGTCATTATGAGCTACAACAGTCAGTTGACTATTATTGGTCAGTTTTTTTTTTCAAATTTCTGTCATTAAGGAAACGGAGAGAAACCAAAAGAAACCAGTAAATATTCATGTTTTCGGGAGCTGAACTCAGAGAATATTGGCTTACTTTCTTGATTTTTTAAAAATAAATGGATTAATTGATCATCAAAATAATCGTAGATTATTGTATTTGTTAATTAATCACTTATTAATCAATTAGTTATTGCAGCTCTGCTTACATCAGCAGAACAGTTGGTACGATATGTTGGTGTCAGGCCCAGAACAAATAGTAGAGTCAGGTGCACATGAGCAGTAAAATTCAGGCTTTATTGAAGGTGTTCAGGAGCTAAGAAAATAAAACAGGCTATAGAACTTTATTTTAAATAAACGATGCTATAAAACTAAACCTAGCAAACAAAACCCTTGTTTCTCCCGGGGAGCGCACGGCAACCTAAACTCTAAACGAACTAAACATAAGCACGTTTCTTCTGAGAAGCTCACGGCTGCACTAAACTCTAAACTAAATCTTCCTGATGCACTTGTCTTCTGGGAAGCTCACGACCTAAACTATCTAACCTGACCAAACAAAAGAAAACTAACTCTAAGGCTACAAAAGGCACAATGGGGCACAGGCTGAGACTGTGGCTTGAACAGAGGATTCGGTGACATGACAAACAAAACACTTTGGCACAAGACAGGGGAGACGCAGACTACTGAATTTATACAAGAGGGAGGTGGGCAGGTGTGACACAATCAGGGTAAAGAGGTTGCAGACGAGAGAGGACACAGGAGGAAGGGCAAGTGACCTGGAACGAGAGGAGGGTTAGGATTTCAAAATAAAACAGGAAATAACACATGACAAAAAACCCAGACGAGACAACCTCACCATGGCGTGACAGTTGGGAAGGTATGATTAATATCAATTCAATGTGTTCTATAATCCTTTGCATTGTGACTCTCCATCTGTTAAGATAACTGAAATTTTTGTGAATCTTGAGGCACTGCCATCTCATTAGTAAATACTTCATAGTGCACCCTGTAGATAGTATCCACTTCAGATGACCTTGCACAAAATAATTAATTAAGGAATAGTTTGGACTTCATAACTGCTTTAATTCTTGAATTCCTGCATTAATACCTGTGTATAAGACATCCATTGGAAATGGAATTTCCAATGGATGTCAGAGTATGTAAGAGCATGCGGATACGTACACTGAAATAGTTTGTTCATCACTAACATAGACTTCCTAAATTTTCTTAAAAACCACTGAAAGTGAATGAAGATGAACAACTGATGAGTAAATTATGTAATCCGTAATTTAAATATGCTCAATCCATAAATTATATTAGATTATATCATTTATTAACACTAAAACATTTATAACTGTGATTATACACAATATGCTAATATATTTACATCAGTAAAGTTTTGTAAATTATGATTTCCATGTTTGCTCATCCATAACTGCTGTGCTTATCAGTGATGAGGAAAACATTTTTAATTTTGCTGTCATAAACTGCATACTAATGATTATCCATGCTTTATAGATTATGAATTCAGTAATTACTAATGCTTAACCAATGTGTACTTACAGTATTATAAAGGGTTCTTAAATAGCATCTCAGCCATTACTGATGAAACAAACCTTCCATAGATTCTATATTAACACCAGAGAACAAGGATAAATATTCCATTCTAGCTATATAGAGGACTTATTCATTGTTTTATTTGCAAAAATGTACAAAAATGTATTACATATAACTTGATTAAGGTAACAAAAGTGAATTAAAGAAATTACCCTGATGCTTGACAGTGGCACGATGGCTGCACCATTATTGACTAAAAAAGTCACCCATACAGACAACAAAGTTGTTTTGTTGTCATTTGCTAAACAGTAAAAAATACCCCCACAACCCCTGTGCTGTTGGTGTTTGAGCATCTGAATTTGAGCATCGGTCAATATTATGCTTGTCTGTGTGATATAAAAACATTCAACACCCCTTTGAGGATCATAACATGCACATATTTTTTTTAGATGTATGAAAAGGCGCTGGCCACCAATCAACGGCTCAAGTCACGGCTTGAAAAAAGCAAACAAGAACTTGCTGTGATTCAGGATCAGCTGCAGAGATTGGAGGTGCTGCACTCACAGTGTATTATGTACAGCTACACACATTTTTTCTAAACCACTTAAATTCTTTTGTACATAAAGATTTACGTTTTTTTCCACATGGTTACAAAGGGCAGTACCAATTTGCAACACAAATTAAGATAGATAGTAATGATAGGTGAGAGATAAGATATACTAGGTGGCTGTATTGTCAGTACTGTCAGTTTGGCAATGATATCCCACCAAGGGCTCCCTATCTTCACAAGGACAAGGATGTTTTCTGCTCTGTTTACAGAGGCAAAGATCATGAGTCATCAAACCTTCAGCAAATTAATAATAAATCAAGGTTCTGTGTTCACTGTCACTGGAAGCAAGACCTGTGACTTCAGCAGTATGAATATGCATTGTCTATCTTGATATGATCTTGAGTTCTGTTACATATACTCTTTTCAACTTTGTTTTATTGCTGCAGAGGGGAAAAGCAGGAGATTGCAGCTCCAATGAACTTGAGACAGAAAAAAAGGTATGAGTTTACCATTTGAATGACAACACTGAGTATTTGTAATCTTTTTTGCATTAATCTTATTTAAACATTCTTTATAGGAAAGCTGGAGTCTAAAAAAAAGGATATCAGATATGGAAGAGCAACTGAAGGTAATTCAACTAGTAAACAACAAGGATTTCTTGCCCAGGTACAAGTGAAGCTTATTTGAACACCATGAACAATCAAATCCAAACCAATGTAAAACATTTAAATCACTTGGAGACATAGTGATGGCTGCTCTGTCTATGATGGGTTGGCTGACATCCTTTGTCACCATTATTCTCTGAATGTGTGAGCACTTTGACAATGTAGAGAGCCATCAGTATTCATCTGCAATTCAAAGTGCAACAAATGTCATTTATGTTATGCCCAAGAGAAGGAAAAAGTTGTTGTTATGAGAGGTCTATACCAAGCACAATATCCTGGACTGTAAACAGAATGGCGCGAGATACACTGGTGCATGGATTCAGATGTCACTGAATGCAAGAGAACAAGACTGTATAGTATTTTATAATTTGTAAAGAATTTGCCTATTTGTTTTTGTTTTTTTTCCAGATTAGATTAGTCATTTTTTTGTAGAACTAATTTTCTTTCTTGAGCAGCATGAGGAGAAAATTAAAATAATAGATAGATCAAGTTCCAAACCCTTTCTCATAATCGGAAATTAAAAAATAAAAACTTTTCATACTTAAAAAGACAGAAGCAGAAAAAATGGTTCAGTTAAAATTAAAGTAATCTTGCAATTTTATGTCTGAATTTTCAGAGGCTGTCTGCAACAAAGGTAAAGCTTTTCATCAGAAATGGCGGCACCATAGAGCCACTCTCCTTGACGTTTTGAATTGTTTTCCATTACAGTTTTTATTACAAAGGCTTTGTAATGAGATGGTGTTCATTCAATATGAAGTCCATAGGATCAAATCCCTATGTGGGGTTGATTGGAATGTGATTCTTCATGTGTTTATCAAAATTCATTAAGATATGGGTTTGTCAAGTGCTCATTATTTATTTGTATTAAGCCACACCCACATGACCAACTTCTGTATATGACTTGTCGGGCGAGGCAGTTTCAGACATAGATTTCCCATGTTTTCAGCACCCCCTAAATGCCAATATGTGCCAAATTTGGCTAACAGCCTGACAGTACAATGCCAAGCAAGGATGTAAAATTTGGTGTTGATAACATTAACTTTGACTCAGATAATCAACAGTTGGCATTATTATAGTTATCTAGCAAACTTTGTTCATTGAAAGCTTGTACATTTTTCAAGCAAGCAAAATTATTTTCATAACTTTAGATCAACTTCCGGTGAAGAGGGTACATGCAAGGGTTGGGGTTTCATGGACACATGAGAGTATCATGTGTCTATGTTTCACACTGTTTGGACAAAATTCCAAGGCAGAGAGACAACAAAACATTATAGGCTGAAATGGGTGTGGCCTAGCGTCACATGACTCAGCTTTATTCAATGTGCAACATACATTGTGGGCATTATAGGCTAAAATCTTACTGATCCACTGCAAGGACAAGGGTCTGGACCAGCCCTCTGGAATGCATAACATTCCCGTGCATGGTTTTGCCAGTAGTACTACATGTATCTGTCACCGCTTTTATTTTTATAATGATGAAAATAAAAATCCAAACAAAATCAATAAGGTTCTCAGCACTACTGGTTCTGCGAAACATATCTGCGTGCATACACATTCCCTAGGCCCTGCAGGCTTGACCCCCTAGTTACAGATGGTACTTATGTCCATCACTTTCCAGAGCTGCAGGATCAAAGAAAAAAATTGAAGAACAAAACATATTATGTTTACCTGCCCTGTGATCTGTTTCAAAACTTGGTGTCCTCTCTGCATGGGTCATAGCAGCCACCATGTTGTGAAAATACATTTTGTGCCCATGAGAGAATATATGTGTACTGTTTATTTTTTTCTTCTTTATCAATACATTGGTTTCCTGGGTTGTGTAAGCAAAAGGTTGTTTTTTTGATGGAACGGACAAATCATACACTGCACTGATTTGTCATGAGTGCAGTGCATGAATACAAACCAAGAACAAATATGAATTAACTTTAAACCTGAAGGTTTACAGTTATATAACATACACCATGAAAGGTATTTATATAGATTGTTTCATTTTTATGTTCTGAAACTGCAGATTTGTTTCCACACAAGACAATGATGAGCAATCCAGGTTATTAACAACATATCTTGTTGTTATCACATTTATCAAATCTTCTGCTCTTTCTTAGGTTAAAGAAGACCTTGAAATGGAGAACCACAGGCTGAAGGATGAAAATGGAGCTTTAATCCGGGTCATCACTAAACTGTCAAAGTGATCCAGTGAGGTTGAGATGTGTACGGACGATGGATATTACTCCTTGCTACCTTCTGACATTATTATTTTTTTAAACTAGAATATATCTACATAGTTTTCCAGGAAGTCTGGAAACTTGACTGTTTTGCATCTATTGTTTGCTGAGTAAGACACATTTGCAGGGATAATTTCATATTAGCTGTATGATTTGTAACATATGTTATATTTTACATATGTAGCATTTTACTGTACTGGGTCTACAGTCAAAGCATGTATAATTTAACACATTGAATTGTATTAATATTAGATACTCATTTAAATATATCTTTATAAAGGCAAATGACAACTTAACTATGTGTCTTTCTTCACTGATTTTATGAACAAATTGTTCAAAGTTTGTGCAAACACTCTATTGGGTATTGTGTGGGTATTTCAAGTGATTCAACTATTACCATGGAAACTGCTTCATTTTGGTCTTGTCAGATGCAGACCTTGAAAACTGTGCTCTAAGGTTATAGGTAGAGCAGATGAATGAACCAAATTTCTCAGGACACACGAGCACCACTCTGATTAAGTAGCCTTACCTTGATGCATGACATTACAAATTACACATTTCTCTCTAAACTGTGAAATGAAAACAAATGCATTCAAGATAGTCATTGAAGACAGTCGTTTACAAGTCAGTCAAGACAGTCGCGTCATTTACACTAATTTCCCAGTGTCTACATGTTGTGTATAAGACCAACTATAGGTCAGATGCGGAAAAGCGGTCTCTGATTCCTTTTACACAACACACAGGACAAGAATACTTAAAATGCCTTTATTTCCTATGTTTACAGTTAGACAACACACAGATAAGCCCTGACTACAGCTCATAATTTGGTTCCCTGGAGTAATTCAGTTCTACATAGAGTGATATGTGAGTACACGAATGTTGGTCTTATTGTTCCCTTTTTCGCAGAAAAACAGATACTGTCTGGAAAGAAATCATGCATTTCACAAAAAGGCACAACTAACGACAGACAAAAGAAAGAGGGGAAGAAGAAAATTTCAAGCATTTCCCTTGTCTGTGTTGCTTGGAAAGTCAATGTGCTATGGGGTCAGATGATGATTGAGTATTTTACTGTCATAGCTACGGTGGAGCAGCAGGTGGGCAGTATTGCATTGTATTTCATTATTCTGCACTTTTTGGTTCTTCTCTGTGTTCAAGGTGGCCTGTGAGACCCAGGAAGACGGGATTTTGTTGCCTGCATTGGAGAAAGTGACAAGCTCATAATGTCCATCAATTGGGCAGCAGTTTAAGAAATACAGGCTCTATTAGTCCTATTGCAAAGGCAAAAAATAGGCAGACAGTCAGAACCTGATGGCAGCTCATATACTCAGATTGCAGGGAAAGATCTGAACCCTAAATGTGACTCCATATGAGATATCACATTATATTTAGAGAGATATACCTATATTATGCTCAAAAAGGTAGACTGCCTATGTACTGCCTATGCCTAATAAATACTATGCAAGTTTTATTTAATAGTAAATGACAGGTAAACACTTCCCCCGATTACCCCGAATGTGGCAGTGGACACGACATCCATATTTCAGAGCATGCCACGCTGACAGAACACCACCTTATCCCACTGGGTTCCAATAGTAAAAGTGTTTCTGTGTATTTCTGACATGACATTAGGAAGAAAAACATTGAAAACTAGTTATGTGACCACAACAATTATGTCAATGTTGGAAGTAATCTAAATAAAATCAAGGTATCCTAAAAATAACAACAGATTTACTTGGGCAGCAATGTGATAAGAGGGTACAATTTAGTGACACATGATGGGGGAAGGGGCTACAAGTCATCTAAATCATCCTCTGTATATACCTTTATTAAGCTGAGACTTTATATTCATCTGACAGGAATAAATGAAGGAAACATTTATGGTATGTTGAGATAGAATAATCAAGGAGCTGAAAATGATTCTCCTCCTTTTAAATATATACAGTTTACTGGTCAGTGACCAACATATATTGTGTTATAAATGCAAGCAGAAATTAACACCATGACTTGTAACCCAAAACAGACAGTGATGCAGCTTTATGGCAAAGTACATTGAATTTTGTTTTACATTTGATGCACAAAGCAAATCCTGCATTGTTTACAGGCACTAAAAGATCCTGTGAGCCAAAAAAATTATAATTCAGACATACATTATTTCCCATTCAGCAAAAATACATATACTTTGTAGTCAGTGCAGTCTTTTTTTTACACTGTTTTATTATCAAAAAGGACACAGAACACAAACACACATACACAATATAATTATGGTTTCTCTTTAAAACATGCTACTATTTACATCATCTTCGAAATACATGCTGTTGCTTTTTAACAAATCTGCATGATGCTTAATGTTAACAATAGGGAGAAGTAGCATTATGAAAGGACTGATCAGTGTGCCACTGTTTACCCTCCTGCAGAATTGTTTCTACTTCTGGCAATGACCTGGCCTCCTGCTGAAGCAGAAAAAGGCTCAATCTAATTTCTATCCACAATTAAATAATTCTAAAATAGAAATTTAATCACTATGAGTACTCAATGATCAAATTTAGATACAGAAATACTGAAACAATATAATCAAAAATGTATGCTTTTCATTCTGATTGAATTTCCTTTTTCAACACTTCTGGAGATTCATATTAAGCAGTATAGTTTCATCTCATGGGTCCCTCACAAAGCAATTTGGGATTTTTTTCTGGTTTAGTTTGTGTCCCAGATGCTAATCATAGTGACAATGTATATATAATATTTTTGTACGTCAAACTATTTTTTCTGATTTAAATGAATTCGATTTTTTTTTTCCAATTTCAATCAAAATATAAGCAGTACTCCACAGTCTTCCCATGGTATCTTGTGGCAATGCCAGACCTGCACCACAAGGTATAAACAATACCTCTGGATGGAGTCACTGCTGTGTCACAGGGCTCAGATCTGTTGTTAGTTTTCTGTTTTACTTGCAGGGAAGGTGGGTGGGTTGGGGGTGGGCGGGTGAAGTGCCTCAAATAAAATGTATCAATGCCATAGATTTAGTGATATTAAAATTTCCACATTATGTATCCACTAGTTATTAAACTGCATAATTATGTGTTGAGTTGCTTGGAAGACTCAAATCTTTGAGGCAATTTGTATTTTTGTCCTTGTACTCTGCATTGGCACAGTGAAGCAGGGTGTCTGTGGTCACGTTGTAATACTGTCATACTGCAACACTGATGAGTGAGCGATCCACACAATGTAAGGCATGATACATGCTAGATTCTGCAGCTCCTTTTGGCTCAAGCAAACGGTCCAAGACATGTTTAACATAGTATATAATGGACGTAGCACTTGGCCTGTTGAGATATTACAAACCTTCAGACTTGAATGTGCATTCCCATAAAAAGTACAGCTACATCTCACAGTTCAAATTCAATTTTCTATAAAAACACCTTGTCCATGATTGAATCCAAAAGTGGTTTCAACAGAAGCTATTAAAGTATAGAGGTGTACTCCAGTATGTTTGGTAAACATTAATCAGAGAAAATGTATAATCTGTTGATTAAAAAAAAGAAAAAATGTTTGATGGCACTGATTTCAGGAAGGACGCATAGTCACAATTGGCTTGAACATCATTGGTATGCCTTCTAATAGCCTTACTTTGTCCACAGATAAGTAAGGTTTTACATCCAAGTGGTCAACACGGCTCAAGACAGATCCCAAATGGCACATTCACAGTGTCCCTGACAACATCTGAATGAAATTTTCTGTTACAGTTTCTCTTCACAATAAAACAAAGCTCCATTTTTGTTTCAAAATGTCGATATCCGTAAAGGCACCCTTGTATTCCTGTCCTACCTACATTAGATCTGTCTGAAGACGCAGAAATGTACAATGAGCCTGAATGCATAGATGTGCCTTTGTGGCAACACAAATCAAGCAGCTTAGATCAGACTGCATCACACCTGCTGAACTGTATAACACTGAACAATGTATGTGTTTTGTCAAATGTCAAATGAGCTGATTAAATAAAGAAAATAATGTATGTTTTATTGAAAATATATATTGCATCATGGATCGCTGCATTTAGTGACTGTGGCCTCATTCATCCTCAATTTAATCGTTTTGCATTAATAGACTTAAGCAGACTCTATGCAGGAAATAACCCAATACTACAGTACTTTCTACTGCAAGTTATAGCACACTTATTAGCAAGATACAATACTGGGTGTGGTGAATGCAGAGCCATGAAGAGGTAAGTAAAGCATGCTCTAACTAAACTAAAGCTTCTTTTCCAGCATTGTCTTCACTGAGACTTTCAATCAGTGTCAGCACCCTTAGAATCAGTTTCTAAGTTTCTCCAAATGAAAGAAAGACCAGAAGTCAAACACTCGTTAGCCAGTCACTCCATAATTCAACGTCACTCTTCTCAGCATTCAAATATATGTCAAATGGGATGCTTAAAAACTTTTTTTTTTCTGACTTAACAATGAATGAGCTGTTATTCTAAGATGTCTCTTTTTTGCTGAGCAGGTTTCATGACCAGTAGTCATGTGTTAAGTCATGGGTTTCATGCAAATTGGGGATGGGGTTTGGATTTCTGAGTTAGTGCATTAGCTGGTTGGTGGTGGAGTATGTTACTTCTTTGCAGCCAGTGAGGCCAGCTGACCATCAATATCCTCCTCTGGCTGCAATGGATGCCATTGTGCAATAGGGCGGCGAGGATTAGCCAGCATGTCAGACCAATGCTTTAGACCCAGGCCAGTCGCCTTACTGCCCACGAAGATCTTCCCAATGGCGTCATTCTTACCAATCTTGTCATAATCAAACACAGTGACTGCAACCAAGATTTTCTGAAATGAGAACAAGGAAAAATGTTTCTGTTAGGCTACTGCTGCATCCAATGATAACACAAAACATGCTGAAATTTTCTAAACTGCTCTCAGATCTATTGACAGTTTATCAGCTCCAAATATTGACTTGTGCTGTACCTGCATCTGTTCAAGGGGGATTTCAAAGCTGAAGGATTCATTATAGTAAGGGTTAAGGGTGTTCTTCTTCACTGTTGTCTTCTTCTTCTTCAAACGCTTCCCTCCTTGTAGTAGCTGGATCTTCACATAAGGATCTGGAAAGGCCAACAGTGTAATCAGCAATGCAAGAACGTATGTATTTTCTGCTTTTCTTTGTACATCTTCTATTTTCAATGCTAGATTACATGATGACTACCCTTTTAAACTGTACTTTTATGAGAAAGTTATGTCTTCTGATCAATTTGAGTCTACCAGATAATCCACAGGCATCCATCTTCTTCAGGTTCTTTGCCTCCAGAATGCACACAGTGAGCTTCCCGGCAGTGGGGACATAACGGAGGGAGATGCAGATGTCTCCAAGTTTTTCAGGCTGAACATTCAGTACAGACAGATCAGAGGAAGACAGAGATGACAAGCAGAGGTTCATTAGCCAATAACAAAAAGATGCTTCAGCTTGATATCTCTATGAACACAGAATGAAAGTGATGAGTAATATTGGTATTCTCTAAAAGATTGCATCGTAATTGGTGAATGGCACCTCCTCTTGATCAGCGCTCTCCAGATCCCGCCACTCCTCAATCGGTCGGCCCAGGTCAATGGTGTTCATGGGTATCTTCACCTCCCCAATGACGTCATGTTTTGAGAACCGGTCGTAGTCATAAACAGACATCACCAGAGTCTTCCCTCCAAGCTCCTCATAGGGCACCTGATGAACAGACAGTGCCATGTGGTCTCATACCATGTATTTGCATTCACATTTCAAATTTGTTTGTAGGGCTGATTATACTGTCTATGCTCAAGAATAGGTATTTGGAATTTGCATAATTCACATCAACTCCCTGAATCTGATTGATAGATCCATCCATTATTCTACATTGAAACAAACCTTTGCAATAGCATGGGAGACAACTCCTCATCTGTTAAATGGAATCTATCATTTATGTATTATTTATTATACAGTATATATTAATGTTTATTTTAATTCTGTCAGACAGGCAGAGCTTCCAGCATGACCTGAGGTATCTTGTGAAGTCACTCTGGGTTTTTTATGAGCCTGAAAAGGAAGGCACAGCATGCACTGCTAAATGCACAGGCAACAGCATATACACATCAGGAGAGAGCCGACAATCCAAAGGCACCTGGCTCCTGCTCCAATCCAGGCTCCTGCCACACTTCCCACACATTTGAACCAGGCACATAATCAGCAGGTCAGAAAATGTTACCCATCACCAGCTATAAATGTGTGATCTCTTTGTTTCTATTAACCAGCAGCATCAGATCAAATTATTAATTCACCAAGACTTACCTTGAATACAAATGTCTCGTTGAAGACAGGGTTCAGAGTTTTCTTGTGTACTTTGGTGTCATACTTCTTCTTCTTGTCAGGCAGGAGCAGGACTTTGACATAGGGGTCAGAGGTGCCACCTGAGTCCATTGACATGAGGTCTGCTGCTTGAAGGATGCCAATTGTGAGCTGTGTGCAGAAGGGGCATGAAAAGGGTGTGAGGGACAGCAGAAATGGAGATAGAATTTATCAGACAAAAATTCAATGTTTCTTTGACTTTGAGGTTAATTTCTGCAGAGTGTGCTCTGGAAATAATATCTGACAAGTGAATTCTTGCTCAGGTCACCACAAACCTTTTGTTTCTGTGGGAGACTACATACCAAATTAAAACATTTACTTTTAAAAATTAAAAGTACATACTAAGTTGCACTGTATTTACAGAGTAAACCAGCAAAGTAAACAGCAGTGAACATTTACTTGAGACCTTTGCATTATTTTCATTACATTTTCATTACATTACAAACATCAAAAGAGGAACAGAAACTGCGGAGGAAATGCTTTTGAGATTTATTGGTGAAAGTCAGTCAAAAAGTCACTTTTGTGCAGCATGTAATATGCCAGCTACAGCCAGAGTAAACCTGGCAAAACAATGAGAAATGGCTATCACTACCTCATTATAACCTGAACTTAAGAGGTCCTGGTAAGGTTTGTAACCTTGCACCTTCATATTTAACCTATGACTGTCACAGGTGCACCTTTTCATCTTGCAGTAATCAATCTAATCAGCATTCCTCCAATATGTTCAATTTATATACAGACCTTTGTATTCTCAAAGTCGTAATCAATAGAATATTGCAGCTTTCCCAGTTTTTCTTGTTCTTTTTCCTCTTCCTCCTTCTCCTCTTCTGTCAGTCCAGTCTCTCCCTCATCATCATCATCATCCTGGTGTTTCTGTGATGTGAGAAGAACAAGACAGTTCACAATGTTAAAGTTTAGGGCACTGGAGTTCAGGATTCAGGGCTCCCCATGACAGCCAGCATGCCACAGACACTGGAGCTCCAGGAGCTTTTACATGGGAGATACATGTCTTGGTTACTGCTTACCTTCACAGCACCTGATGATGATAATAACCTGGGACCATTTAACATTTATGAGGTGAAAAACCTCTATTGGTAACAATACATCTAAATACATGTTAATACTTTACTTCACGTCTAGTCCTCTCAGTGTTTTTGTGTCAATGGGCAATTCCTTCTTCATGCTGGTGCCGTACAGCCAGAGACAGAAGAGGCTTTGTATGCTAGTTCCACAAACTGGGTTCATAAAACAGTGTAAGCACAAATAAATGCACTGTTTTTTTTGTTGTTGTTGTTATTTTTGTTCTTTGATTTCACCAAATTGGCAAAGATGTGATTATTTAAATATAAAACCCAAAGGAACTAGCCCACAACAGAAAATGCCAGTGCATATTCAATGATAAAAGGCAAATAAGACATAATATTCTGTGCAAGAAGATGGCCTCTGATTATACTACAGCATACAGTAGGGTTACCAAAACCCTACAATCACAACCATCTGATTTTAAATCAGCCTAAACCCTCTGGATTTAGGTCCAAATACAAAATGCCTCTCTTTTCAGCCCACCATTCTTACAACAAATGGTTCTGGATTAAAGGGCACAGCCAGCTATTTGAATAATGTAGTCTTATTGCTGCAGTGCTCTTATTGAAATTGAATCAATGATTCACTGGCAAGGTGACTGCTTTGACTTTGACATGTTTTCTCAGGCCACTCAGTGTCTTTTACAAGTTTTAGTCTCTTCATGCAGTCTTATCATCGCCGGTCCCATATCTCCCAAACAACCAACCATGCCCTTTACCACATGCATATAAAAAGATAATAGTGTTAAAGAGTGTCTTGCATATCATCTCTTTGTCCAATACTTTCCATATTGGTGTGAGTTACAGTTACATTGTCCCAAGAACAATGTGTTAGATGGTTAGACTCTCCTCTCTGGGGGTTTATGGAGCACATCATAGCTTTCCATTGTTACATTCTCAAGCTGCTAAAACAAAAAAGTGAAAAGAAAAAAAGTTGGGTGGGCTAAAAAGAAAAAAAGCCTAAGGAAGCTACAACTTTCATTCCATGAAACCCCCCTCCGCCACAGGAGCGAGAGAGCATCAATGTGAGCTATCCACCTACCGTTGAGCAGAGTCCACCACAGTCAAGAAACACGAGGCACACACAAGACAGACACAAAGCGGGGGAAAAGGAGGAGAGCAGAGAGAGGAAGAGATTCAACTCACAAGACACCAAACACACTACAAAAAGAGAGGCAGTCAACACCACCACCACCACCACAGTTATGATGAGAAATGACACACTCATTTGCTGCTGGTACAGTAACAATAAATTCTCAAAGGTGACACGAGCAATAGATTCCTTTAAATCAACTGCCAGTGGAGCTCAGGATATTCTATGGTAGGGTTAGATGATTTGGTCCTCACATGAATCACTGGATTTTTCCTCTGATTTGATTTGGTTTGATTTCAAAAATATTTCACTGTTTTTCAGGTTTGTCGCCTGCATCTATCATCCTCAGTTGTAAAATTCATATTTTTATTCGGAGTTGCCAAAGAACCTTACCTCTTCATAGATCTCATTACTCTTTGCCACCCCTCAAAAAAGTGCGTCATTATTCACCACGGGCCACAATGGAAAACGTACACATTTAAACAACCACCACAACAACATCAAAATAAATGGAGGGGAAGAACGCTCTCCTTGTGTCCTCTACAGCTTGGGCTACAAAAGCTGCTGGTAAAAGATCAAATTTGGTTAGCTAGAGACATTTTAAATTGATAAAAACTGCAATAAATGTCATAAACAACAGTAATATTAGAATGATAAATTATTGTTAAAAAGAAGAGGCAAAGTATCACCAAAAACATCCTGCTACCCTGTTTTTACGTGTGGGCATCATACCTCGCCACCCTGCATGTTCTTCATGTTGAAGCCATCCTTGCCCTTCTTCCCTTTCTTGTTCTTCTTCTTCTTACAGCAGCATTTTTTGATTATGCAGAAGCAGCAGGTAAGGATAAGCAATGCGGCCACCACAGCAATGGCAATTAGAGCCCACGGAGGCACTGTCAGTTTCAGAGCAAGAGGAAAATTTTAATTGTTGTTTAAGATTCTATCAAAACATTAATAACATAAAAAAATATGTTGCCTCAATTACTCTGCCAGGCGAGATGCATACTCACATGGGATCTTGTCAATTTCATTCAAGAATTTGCTCTTGATCTCCTCAAACATGTCATTCTTGTTGATCTCTGTATTGTTGGAACCAGAGGTCTCTGGTGCGGAGGTGGAGATGGCAGCCGAAGTGGGAGCCATTGTCACAGTGGTGGCGCCTGTGGATTCGGCAGCTGACGTTCTAAACAGGTTGAACTTCATTGTCAAAGACTAGGTGCAGAGTCCCTGGAGAACACACAAGCCAGGGAAAACGGCACAATCATAATTATGTTATATAATTATATATATATATACATATATATATATATATATATATATATATATATATATATATATATATATACATATATATCTCAGAAGACTTATCATTACTAAATACTTTTGATTCTTGCTTAATTTTAAACACAGCATCTGTACTAGTTAAGGATTTTCTCAGGCTATAGGGTCAGCTGGTAAAACCCAAAGCTAATGTGCAATTTAGACAAGAGGAAAAACAAAAATGTAGTGTAGCAATTTTTTTCCTTTTGGAGAATACTACACTCATATATGTGCAGCATGTGTATAGCTGAGTTTAGAAGTTACAGGTATGAAATATAAAAGCTGGAAACGAGGGGAAGAGATAACTTGCATCTTTACACCATGCTTCTTCACATATATCATCTTTGCTTTGTCAGCATAAAGGAATAATGCAAATTCAGATTTCTGGAAGTCTTTTTTTTTTATTACCAGCTGTTGATTCATCAGTGCTGTGTTGCCAGCTACATTACTGTTTGTTTGCCAACCTCACAGTAACAACATAACAACATGCCTCCAGGCAGACACACACCTAAAGAGGTCTCTGCCTGGAGTTCAAACAGAATATGAGGCAGATCTTAGATACAGCAGATTTGTGAAGTCTCATCCAAAAAAATAAATTCTTAAGTTCTTAAACTTCTTTTGATTGGCACGGGTGGCACGAGTACTCCTTTTACATTCACTGCTGAGTGCAAAATGTGTTGGTCTTCTGGTTTAAATGAAGTTAAGTGTTTTTGTTTGCCACATAAAATAGAAATTATATGAGTCAGATAAACTTTGATAATTCACTTTCTGTTCAGTTTTAAAATCTCATAAAGCAAAGAGTAATGTTTCACAAATGAAAACGGAGAAAAAAAAAGAGTTTGGTGGGGTACCCCCTGCCAACAAGAGTATTCTTACTGCAGTACAGTATATTTCCGCAGGTTGCCAGTCTGACAAGATGGGTAGTGTCAGTCCTGAGCATGGGGAGTTGGCACTGTCTTTAGACCGAAACACACCCCATCTGCTCAAACATGGGTATCCCTGAGACAGCGTTTGAGCAGCTGTGATGTGGAGGTTGATGGATTAAATCACAAAGCAAAGTGAAACATCAAATTAAGATGTGTAATGTATTCAGCATGAAAAAGAAAAAAAATATGTGCATATTTTTGTGTATACATTTCGAAATGTTTGGAGCTTCCACAATGGCTTAGTGTTTGTTCCGTGCAAGCAATTAAAGAAAGCTGTCTGTCTCTAATGAACAGACAAGAGACATGATGACTATGTGGGTAAGGTTTCGTAGACAGAGGCACACATAATCAAATAACAGTGATATACTGTTTTTCTTTTTTCTTCCACAGAGGCATCTACCGTAATGAAGCTCACGGTGCATGCAAAGATTTCTCAGCAGTGTTAAAGTGAATAGATAGGACTTGTTTGTCAGTGTATGGCAAAATAATTATGATAAAACCTCTTCTTTATTGTGGTCAAATGCACATCATTTCCACGCACCATGCCTGTGAGCTGTGGGATGGCAGATTATTGTTGCTAAGCAATCCTGAGTGTCTACCAGCCTCCCAGACACCCTCACAAACTCCCTATAGCTGGGGTGACCAATCAAATAACCAATTGGCTGAAGGCCAGAATCAAGTCATTGTCTGAGCAATGGGCATGGGCATGATGTGCACTCCTGGACTGCTTATAATGATTGCAATTCAAGTTTCAGCTGCGACAGAGGTTCCACCCAAAAAATATAACATGTTATATCTGTACATTTGAGAAAAAAACAAAAAAAACAAACCATGTCTGCCAATGTAATATTGCAACAATTTTTCATGATCCAAATTGGGAAAAAAACTGTGACACTGACTTCAACTACAACTAAACATTTGTCATAGGTGTATTCAGGTGAGCCAGAGAGAGCACAGTGCTAGATATCAAGCAAAGGACGTCCATGCCCCCTCTCCCTTGTTTGTTTCAGGTAAGTGTTTACCTCTGCCATTGACACTCACACCTTATCTGCATTTGATTTCTGCAGCACCCACTGGCTAGCAGCCATCAAGTCTCTCTATCTCTCTCTCTCTCTCTCTCTCTATCTCTCTCTCTCTCTCTCTCTGTCTCCCTCTGTCTGTCTGTCTTTCTCTCCATCTCCCTCTCTCTCTCTCACACACATACAAACACATACACACACACACGCTAACACACATACAAAAGGCAAAAGACATACCCTGTTTATGAGAATGTACAGGTAAAGTGAATACAGTGATAGTTTACCATGACTGACTTAGTTTCAGATAGCGATAGATGCCTATCTGTTCCCACTGCATTTACATCACATAGCTGCATATGATTTTTTCAAACAGGTCTCCAAAGCAAAACTCACCAGTCAAATGCGGTAATCTCCTTCGTGAGGTAGCCCATCCAATATCAATAACTGCATGGGCTACAGTGCCTCAGAGCTCTGGTAACAGAGTCTGATCTCTCCCATAAGCACAGACTGCAGTCTCTCACTTCTCTTCACTGCAGCACTACACCCCTCCTCCTCCTCCTCCCCCTCCTTCTCCTTCCCTTTCCCCCTCCCCCTCCTCCATCTCCTCCTCCTCCTCCTCCTATTCCATTGCACACCATCTCCCCCATTTTCTAACTCCCCCACCTCATCCCCCACTCAATGTACTCACGCACACAACCTCTTTACCTCTTTTCTCCACCCTCCCACCCCACCCCATCCCACCCCAGCAAGGCTCATTTGCGATGCTGCTCACACAGCTGATTGCAGCATGCCACTCTTTGGTCTAGCACTGGAGGGCAGTTGTAAAAGATCAATATGCACAAGCTTTGGGGCTGGGGGGTTGAGTAGGTACTAGATTCTCAAAGGCATTCTGATCACATCAGCACCAAAAACTCAGACAGAAATCACCAAAAATTACACTTGGCTCACACTATTAGTAAGTAATGGTGGCAACAACGCCAGACATGCAGAAGTATGATATCCCCCCTTGGAGAGGGCCGTCCTTTACAAAGCCCATCAAAATGACAGACAACGAGGATGATTACGTCAACTTGTCTGTTTTACACTGATCCCTCAGGATTATTCATTGATAACTGGGAGTAAGAAGGTTGAAAAGCATCTTCAACAAACTAAAAACAAACCAAAAAAGGTGTCCCAAGGTGTCAAGCTAAGAAAACACATCTTGAAAGATATGCCATGTAACCAAGATATCTATTCATGCATACAGATCAGAGAAATATTTGGATGGAATAAAAGTGAAAAATTGTATATTAAGTGGCCCTGTCGCTGTATATGTTTCGAAATAGTCAATTGCATTAAATGCCCCTGTGTGGTTATTTCTGTGCATATTTGAGGCCTTTTCAATTTCCTTGGTTTTCTCCTCTAACCCTCTTTCCCACCATGCTCTCCTTGGGGAAATACCTCTCTGTGTGCTCATGTTCAGCCAGCAGCTGTCAGGAGCCCATGTGAGGTGGCTCCTCCAACACACAAACACGCACACACATACACATACACATTGCAATGATCTTATTTTGCCAGTGGGGGGCAGAAGCCTCATACAAAACTGCTGCATCACAAAGCATATTTCTTTTCACACCAATATACTGCAAAGTTATGATGAAAGAATATATTTCCCCCCTTTACAAAAAGGTCCATTTCTCAATCACAGAGTTAAAATGCAGATGATGTTTTCTTACATGGTTAGGTCAGCTTCGTAGCCATAGAGTGAAGGAAACTGGCATTCAGTGCAGCATCACTCACTGTATATCTGCACTCTCAGAGAAGCAGACTTGTTAACTACATCAGCTCAGTTCACTCCAAAGTAGATTAAGGAAACAGTAAAGCCAGGAAGTCATTATGAAACAGCATAAAAAGATTGGAAATGAAAGATTCGGAATGTCGGAAAGCAAACCACAGTATTCCACAGACAATCAATAGATTTTTGGTATCAGACTGAGAGCAATGACATTTTGAGAAATTAGATTTAGGTTTTCATGCAGAAATTCACATGAAGCAGCTTCAACAGAGATTTAACATTTTGAATTAGATTCTTATCAGATTATTAATGAAGTTTTCATTGTTAATCAAGTTCAAAAATTTGTGCATACTATTATTAAAACCATTTTTTACATTTTCATTCAGATGTTTGCAGCACTGAACTTCCTCAGACAATGAAAAGGTTTAACACAATAATTTGCCAATATGAACTAGAAAAATAACCAACAGCAGCTAGAAAAAAAAGATTTATTTCAAGTTTTTGAAAGTAGTTTATCTTGCACCCTACATCAAAAAATAACCATATCTGGTCATTCTGGACATGGTCGCCAGATCTAATACACTCATGTCCTCATACTGATAAATTATATCTGCTTCTTGACTCAGCAGCTGCCTGCAGTTTAGTGCAAGGTCACAGTGCAGCTGCATTATTAATTGAAGCAGTGATGGTGAAGTAGGACTGGTTCATTCAAATTTCCCAGTGCATTGTGGGATACTCCTGCTCTGTCCTGGGTCTTTCAATTCCTGCAGACATCAGAAATTAGTAATGTTTGCTATAGTTACCCTCCCCACAAAGGATGAGTCAGTCATGAGGTATGTCGATAAGAGCATCACCACTATAAAAGCCCCTGATAACCTACATATGCAGGGAAGAGTTGCTGCCAGCGTGTGCTGCTGCGCAGTTGTGTGGGGACATTTTTGTGATGATTTGTTTCCTCAGAGGAAGCAGAGAGTAAGAGGAAAAGACTGCACCCTCTCAGCTCCTGCAGGGAGTGCTGCAATGCAGGGGTGTAACAGAGATATGTAAAGCTAGAAGGCAGATTGTCCAGCAGTTGGCTTTCTCGCTCTCTTCCACCATCTTCTGTCTCACATCTCCTTCTCTTCTCTCACTCATATCATTCCAGGCCTTTTTGCCTTCCTATCGATCATGTTAGTTTGTGTGTGTGTGTGTGTGTGTGTGTGTGTGTGTGTGTGTGTGTGTGTGTGTGTGTGTGTGTGTGTGTGTGTGTGTGTGTGTGCATGTGTGTGTGTGTGTATGTGCATGTGCATCCGTGTGTGCACAGCTCTGGTTGTATTCTGACTTACCATTACTGCAGCCCATACAGTAGTTAACAAAAAGGAACATGTGGCTGTTTGCTGCGTATATCAGCAGTGTGTTTGCTGTGTGTTTGTGACAGTGACTGTCACAAACACACTGTCACAGTGACAGTGTGTTTGTGTGTGTGTTTGTGTGTGTGATGTGCAGGGTGCTGGGTGGGTGGAGAGCACCCCTGTGCAATTCTGTCAGTAACTGGCATCATAATATCATGGTGGACAACTAAGTCAAAATAGAAAATCGTGTCAATTCATTAGCACAAATTAAAAGATTTACTCAGATAGTTGCTCATTAAAAGAACAAACAAAGCAAGTTATACCTGCTGTTGGCCAACAAGTGGCCAAATATCTTAAAGGTGTATAGAGAGAAAATGTGTGGGCTGGGAAAGATACTTTGTCTAATAGCTAAACAATTTAAATGCATTTAAAGCTAGATATGTCTGGGCAGCCTAAGGCTGTACTGAAGATTTTACTGCTAACAAAATGTGAGAAGAAAACAGAAGACAGATCTGGACTCACACTGGTAAAATTGTTCTTTTATAACTTAGTCTCTTCAGGGTCATGTGCTCCCAACATACATTTCTCCTCATTCCAGTTTAACCCACATATTGAGTCTTGCAATCACTAAAGTGGGAAACATTGTACCCTGGTGATATAGGAAGGAAAGGAAAGATTATATTCAATCCACAATTTTTTACCTGAAATTGATTGTGCCTCTATTTAGCTTGTTTCTTTTTCTGTCTTCCTTTTTTAATAATTATTGAATATCACTGATCATGGCTTCATCTAGTCCACACACACAAGTGCTGTAACTAAATTCATCATTTGTTAGTTCTACACTAGGAATTACAGAACGACAAAATGTATTCTCTGATAAAATGACAATAAAATAAAATGAAAAAAGTAAGACAATATAGCTACAATATGAAAAGATAATGTGAACCTTCTCACATGGAAAAAGATGGGCTAATGGAATCATCTGAGCCTGACAGAAAATGACCAGTGTGCTAAATCTAAATTGTGTTACTTATCAAATGATCTGTTCTGATCTAGGGACCAAGAACAGCGGATGAGCCCCCTAGGGCTGTTTGCTCCAGGAGCATACAGTACAAAATCATACAAATCCAAACCTTAAAATGATTTTTACAAGCATAAATATGAAGGAAACACTTAAAGATGCGACAGAGGAATTATAGGTCTTGCAAACAACCGAATAATTACCCAAGCCTAACATCCGCGTCCTTAACACAGCGAACATTTTAATGCTACAGCATATTACCATCATCCTCCACCATAAAACAAGAGGAAATAATTCTAATCACATGGGTAAATGAAACACAAACAATTAACTCCATTATATTTTCCATATAAATTTCCCTTGTGAGTTTACTCACCATTAGCTGAAAGCAATGTGACACAGGTGAAGGCATCATCACTGACATGCAGATCAAAAAGTGGACTTGATCATTCAGAGGTTTCAGCATATTAAAAGATATATTAAAAATTTTGATTCATTTTTAATAATTGAACATCTTTACTTTTCTCCTGCTCTCCTTCCTAACCTAAACATGACATAGATTAATGTAGCATAGTATTAATCACCAAAACTGACAAACCTATATGCATATATAGATATGCATAAGTGCATCAAAGTAGCCTTGTCAACAGGCATGGGATATTTGTGTTTCTAGGATGTGAGCAGCAGGGAGAAAAAATAGTGACAGAGGCAGAACAAAGAAGAGACTTCCTCATGGTGAAGGAAATGTTGTCCAACTACAAAGATGTAGAGCAACATGGCAGAGTAAAGAGGAGTAAGAGGGAACCTGAGTTAAGTGAGTAATTATCTGATCCCTCTGCACAGACTACTTACATTTTTACTTTTGCCTTTTTACTCTGGCCTCCAAGCTAGTTTACACAAGGTTTTATTCAAGATGCCTACTAATTAAACTGAGCTGTGTTTTTGCTTTCACCCTCTGTGCATTATTATAACACATCATAAAGACACTTGGAAGCAAAAGTAGTTTAGGCAGCATTAACTCTCATCTAGAGGCCTGCAATTTTGACAAGAACCAAATGTGTCAGTCTCAGCATGTTCCAGTTTTTGCCCCAGCAAATGTCCAAATCTGTCAAGGCTTCATGTTGGGAGAGGCAGTGAGAGACAAATTGGTATCAATGAAAAACGCCTCCATCAGCAATTAGAAATGAAACCCAGAAGGACTGTGTTTTTTCTGTTGAGTGGTTTCTCTGTGTAGTGGGAGAGTGTTTTGCTCATGAAGTTGCTTTTATTTAATTGCATTAATATTTATGCTAATCTCCTACCTGTATCAATTTAGGCTAAGAGTACAGAGCAGTTGAGGGTGTTTTGATGGAATTTTTGTAGGATCATCAAACACGGTGATGTAACCTGAACCCGAGTAGTTTACTTGTGTTGCATGACAATACTTAAACAAGAACATAAAATCTGTACCTGCAACCTGCAGAGCTTTATGAACAGGGGGTGATCTGGGTGTGATGGGTGTGAGGGTTCCCCCACTATCTTTCTAGCCATCTGCCTGGAACTGATGTCATGAAGGACACACAAATGTTCCTGTTCGAGGCCTGTGGGATGACTTTCCGTTTGCACTATGTGTTCCAGTCTGTTCTTGATGTGAGCAGAGGATGCAGGATACCAGATAGTGATGGAGGAGGTGAGGACACTTTTGATGGTGGCCCTCTAGAACTGGGTGCGGACCTTGGGGAGATGTTCATCTTTCGGAGCAGCCTCAGGAAGGACATCCTCTGATGATGGTGGTGCCCAGAAACTTCACAGAGTCCACCACCTTAGGCTTCATGTTGCTGAGTGTACTCCATGCTGCCAGCTGTGACACCGTGTTCCTGTAAGCTGACTCATCATTGTCCCTGATGAGTCCCAGGGCCATGGTATCATCTGCGAACTTAACCAGCTTGATGGAGGCGTGGCTGGAGGTGTAATCACTGGTCTAGAGCAAAGATGCCCAATTTGGGGCCTGTGGGCCAAAGATGGCCTGCAAAGTGGGCCCCTTGATCTGCCTTCTATCTCAAAAGCCTTCATAGAATTGTCTGCAGTTTATCTTCTGGCCACACTTATACTGTACATTGGGTAAATAGGACACAAGAGGGGTGGTGTTGAGTTTCTGTTAGGAGAGGTCTGAAGAAGGGCTGAGGGCTGATGAGCAGAGATCGCTTGGTGATCGAGCACATGGTGAGGGCGAGACAGTGGCATCCAGAAAACTTATGAACAGGGGTGCACATAACTGGCATGCAGGTACCAAGCTGACTAAGCCCCAAAACTGTGATCCATCCGTCCGGGGCCACTCTGTGCCCGGTAAAAACTGTCCCCGAAAATGGACAATGTCCCTGATTTAAATAGGAGAGAAAATAAAGTTGCGCAGAGCATAAAACGAGAGCGAGAGCGAGAGAGAGTGAGGACAGGTCCCCCTGCTTATCAAAAAAGGAAAGATAGGCTTTATGTCTCTTACTGAGTTTATAACTAAGTGTAGGAGACAATAAATTGTAGAAATAATACTGCTGTCATTCTACTGAGTTCTTAAATCATTCACATTGTCCAGCTCCCAATATTCCTCTTCTTATTTCATATTCAATCAGTCGAGGTCAGTCAGTTGTTCATCTGAAATAGTGTTCTCCTTTCATAGGTGCTTCTCTGAAAAAATTAAAAAGAATATAATATAATAATATAATAATTTAATTGCTAGGTGCTGAAGTATCTGTTGGAGGCTGCAATTGATGGCATCATCAACAGATCGATTAGCTCTGTAGACAAACTGTGAAGGGTCCAGGTCTCGATCTGTGATTGGTTTGAGGAAGGACAGGATGAGTCTCTCAAAGCTCGTCAGGACCACACATGTCAAGGCTACCAGTCTGTAGTCTTTCAGGCACATTATCCTGTTCTTCTTTGGAATTGAGATGATGATGGATGTTTTGAAACATAATGGCACATGACGGTAGGACAGTGACAACGTCAGATCCTGTTTTTTTTTTCAGCTTCTTCAGCATGTGAAGACTTTGCTGACATCTTTCTCTGAAAAGGTGAGGAGGGGGGAGGAGATGGGGGGAAAAGTGCGTGGGAAATCTAGTCTCGCTCTATAGTCCTTCAGGCGCATTCGATGGCCTTCTTGAGGTCCTGTCCTGCCAGCCTGAACGTGTCCATATCACCATCTCTGTATGCCTGCTCTTTCCGACACCTGAATTCTCGAAGCTGCTTGGAGAACCAAGGGTTTTGGTTATTGTACCGCTTTTGGTCAGGAGGCAGATCTGTTCACAATGGCTACTGTAGGAGCATACATTGTTAGCAAAACTGTCATCCAAAATAACATCAAAAATAGAGATGGCATTCTGAGTGTTTTGCCCTGCATCACCTTTATATAATCTCAAGGGCATTGCATGCAGCCTTTCTGGTTAAGGATAAAAAACAAAATGATTACATAAAGAATACCATTTTTTTTTCAGAGAGAACAAAGTAATACTATAATTTTACTACAATTTTCCATGAATCCATAAACTGTTTATATTTTCTTACCACTATTAACTTATATTTGTGTTCTTTTTATTTATATTTATTCTTTTGGGAATGTGTGTATTGTGAGGGAAAATGGATATTCCTGTTTATGATGAATTGCACTTTTGAAATGTACTTTGTCCATCTGATACTTGTTTGTCTTAATGAAAAATCAATAATGTGGGGATGTGAACCCCAGAGTCGGAGTATATAAGACATAGCAGGATGTGTAGTTTCTCTGCCTCTTTTCCTATAAAAATTTGACTCCAACATCAGTCAGTATTCAGCCTTTAAGAAGGTTTCATCCTATTTGGCCGAATGGAGAAACCCGGGCTCTGATTGCTGCTTTACTGATTGCTCATTTGAATTGATATGTTGTTCTGTAATAAATTATTGTAATCCCAGAGATCTTATTGCTGTCTTGTGTCCTCATCCTAGGGACCTCTGCCTCTACATCTATCTTATCTATCTATCTGTGCTGGACCTGCTGCCCAAAACCCTGTAAGTACAGTTCTGCAGTGTGTTTATCAGTTCATCACTAACTATGCTCTTTTCACCTTAAAATAAAAAGTAAAGTAAACTAAAAAGTCACATTATGGGCTAGTCTGAAAAAAAGTCCTTAATTAGCCCATGGAGTAAAAAATGTCTGAAACCTGAATAATTATAATAATAATAATAATAATAATAACCGTTACACAATGAGACCCCCATGTAGCTCCATTACGTTGAGGGGAGCTGCACATCTGTAGGTTAACAGAAAAGACATTCACAGTTTTACTGTCTATCCGATGCATTATTACAATAATAGCTCTTATATCCACTCCAAGACCCTTATTATTAACTAATCACTTCTCAAAGCATTATTGCAACTTATACTAAGCTGAGGGAGCTACTGTTAACTTCACTTTACATTTTACCCATCCTCCTCTGATACGAGCTTCAGTTTTGAACTTTGCTGTTGAGCACACAGCTGGTACGTAAACAAAGCGCCTGGTTGTTCTGCTCAATTTTCCATTTAAATGTATTAATTAATCCTTGAAGCACTCAAAACTGATCCACTGAGAGGTATTGATCCAATTCTGTGGAGGAATGCAGATGTTGGGCTGAAACAGGCACGGCAATAGTTCAAATGAATTGCTTTTCATGAATGTGGAATTAACAAAACCATGCTCAAAGGTAAAAATACCATGTGATGATGCATTTCTTTAATAAGAGTTTGATGGGGGAAAAATAAGTTGACCAAGGAGAAACTCTTGCCTGGGGAGTTTAGGCAGAACTTAAGACTCACTTTACTTTTGTTTGTGATGTCAACTGTCCGCCATTAGAAAAAAGACAAATTATGGCACATTAATAGACAGAGATATTGTCCTGTACCACAGTAAAGGTACTCTACAGTACCTGCACTGATGTTTTGCTTGGTGACTAAACAGTTCCACCATTGCTCCTTGTGGCAGCAATGGGTATGTTTATCTTGTTCGGCAAATTTTTTGAACCCATGGTATAGCTGTTTGTTGCCACTGTGTGCTTTGATATGACAAAACAATTTTGTCTACATGCAACACTGACTAAACTAGTTCTTCTAATTACATTTTTGGTAGTTATCAAACTTTGTGATAACTGCCAATATATGTGGATGTCTGGCGATCTTACAAAAAAAAAGTCAGTCTTCTCAAAACCATCTTCTAGTTTAATACTGGAACTACAACAGCATCAGCAAAGACATTGGTAAAGCATCTTCTAAACAAGCAAAAATAATCTCCCTCTGACATCAGTGGCTGCAATAGGGTCTGGGTGTTTCAACACAGAGACATCTGATCACTATGTGCAGAGCGTAAATGAAAAACATCAACAGTGTACTTGATGCACACTGATGCACCTGACGGCATGTGAAAGAGTTTAGTGTGTGCAGGATTATAGGCTCCAGCACAGGATCCCATTTCATGAACCATCAAGCAGCAGAAGTGCTCCGGGCTTGATCACGTCTCCCCATGAGAAACCAGGATGCACAAAGTCAGACGAACCCAACCAAGGCCTCCTAGTTATTGCAGAGACTGTCCTCAAACTGGAACGCTATGTTTCTAATACTAAGGTTCTGTACACTCATTAATCTGTGGAGTTTCACTCTTGAAACAGAGGGTGGTACTCTCATCTACAGTCACTGCGGGTAGATTGGGTCTCATTTACTATTAATATCACTGAGCCATCGTGGGTGGAGGCTGAGAAGTTGTTGTGGCAACAGCAAAAGAACTAAGAAGGTATATCCATGTTAAGCTCAGGGAGAGAAACAGGATCTTTTGTCTGTGTCTAACCCTAACCCTTCAGATGACAATGCAATAAGGTTCAAATAACTTTTAAATAAGTAATGTAAAGGTATAAAAAAAAACACTACAAACTCACACGATTAAACACCATCCAGTCATACTGGGCATCTTGGGTGACTGTGGCTCATGGGCATGATGTCCACTTAGGAGAGAGTCAGTGGGTTAAATACCAGCCCTTTAAAGCCCACACGATGAAGTACCCTGGGCAAAATACTGCACCAAAAACTTTCCCGATTCTGCATCATCATAGTATGAATGTGAGAGAATGTTTAGAATTCATGGTTAAGCAGACACACTGCACTGTAGGGCAGCCTCTGCTACTAGTACCTGAATATGAGTGAATAAGTGAATGTCATCCTAAAGCACTTTGAATGGTCTCACACAAACACACACACACATACACACACACACACACAGGGCTGTGAGGATTTGATGAAAATAAAAAAAGTCACCCAAACACACATCACAATTAAGCAATTAATCAGAGTTATGACCCTTAGAGAATTGCATTCAAATAATTGGATTTGTATACTATACTATAGCTACAACATGTATCTTTGATGGAAGCGTGTAAGGAATAAGACTATAATTTCTGGGAGATGTAATGCTGACATTACATTCATGCCAGAAAGCATAGATTAATAATCTTTTGTCAGTGCAATAATATGTACATATTCAGCAAGAAAATTAAAAAAAAGAGATACAAAGATACAAAAGTTTTCTCAAGTGTGTTTCTCAGAATTCCCCATTTCTAAATTAATTCATAGTGTCTTTATTGAGGTAATAATCTTAGTTATTGACCTATAGAAATGCGTGTCTGTGTCTATGTGCTCTAACAATGGATCTCACACTATCTGTAACACTAATACTTTCATCAGTAACAAGGACATAAATGTCTGAGTGATCAATAAAAGAGGCAAGAGGGGGAAAGCATTGAACATTGAAAGAGTGGCCTGCATACTTCCCAAAATACTTTCCCAAAATATGGTAAGGTGACGTATCCACTTTACTACCTGCTCAGTGAAGATGTGTCAATCTGAAGCTGTCCATCTACTGCAGTAAAAAGTGTGTTGTGTGCATGTGTGTGTTTTACGTTTGTGTGTGTGAGCACTAACATACTACATCCACACACACCGCCTTGATTCATCCCTGCTGATGTCAAAATAAGTCCACATTTGGCTCACACACTCAGGAGTATCCCAGTCATATACTCAAAAAATCACCAGGGACTTGAGAGACTGCTGCATCACCCGATTTGTGCATCCCTCTGCATCATAATCAGCCCAAGTGCACAGCAGTACCGTGATCTGTGACTTAAATGTGAATATTCCTTGAACACCACAAGCCATCTTAATTTTACCACCTCATTTTACCACTCATTTATTAAGATTTTTACTGTTAACTACATTTGACTCTTTATGATTACACTGTTTATTTACTCTTTATTATTAATATTTAATGCTTATTGTTTACTCTGATTTATGTCATCTTTCCCTGTCATCCATCCCAAAGGGATCAATAAAATTCAGTCTAAATTTGCTGGTTCATCAGCAAATAGAATGACACACATTCAAACACACTGAGATCTGCAGACCTGTGTGGGCTCTATACTCCTGCTGGCTCAGCAGATTTGACTTTGCACACACTCCCTCAGAGCGTTCAGTGTGTAACATTGGGCTGTCTCTCAGCAGCCACCTAATTAAAATGTAAAAAAGAAAAAAAAAAGAATCAAGAAATAAATCAAAATGGTGAATGAAATGCTCAGGACAGATTATCAAGAATCAATTTCATACTGGCTCAGTGTTTCATTTCCTTTTAATCATATTCAGGAAAATGTGTGAAACTTAAAATTTATCTCCCTTTCAGTTGGGCAACTTCTTTTTAAGTACATAAATTATTCAATTCAACTTGTGCACCCCCCCCAACCTGCCACCCACCCCCCATCCGCAAACCCCACCCCCACCACCCCCTCACCACCACACACGCACACATACTGAAAACGATATTTTTTGATATGCACAACATGATGTCTCACATGGGCATTAGGACTTACCGGCATACTGTCAATGTCCCACCGGTAGATTTCTGATTCTGTATAAAAATGGGAGGCGACCGGTAAAACGCTAACACTGCCTGCTCTAATTACCCCTGAGCCATTTTTCCTCTACATTCAGACAGGATATGTAATGAGGCTAGGTGCCTGTGTGGCAGTCTGCCGAGGAGCCTCGGTAACTGCTGATTCTGTGCTGATCAGAGAGGAATAAATGCTGCTTACCTTCAAGAGAGATGTGCTGCCTCCTAAACAAGGAGTGGAAGCAGAGAATAGGGTGAGAATTTCTTGTGAAAGGGAGAAAACAAATCTTAATCTGCACTTTGGAGCATCCCACTCTTAAGACATCTCAAGACCACAAGTGCTGATAAGTCCCAGTTTCACCTGCAAGTGTGTCTGTCCACGAAGAAAACAGGAGTCCCCTGGGCTTAAGGTGCTGTTGAGCTGCTCTCAGATCAGGCAGAGAGAGGGAGAGGAAACACTCACACACATTAACATGGTTCTGACACACTGAAATCAAGCACAAGCAGCAGAGTCTCTGCAGTTCCACTGCTGTATTTCCCGGCACTCTTCGCTCATTGGCTGGGAAGCTGCTCAATAAAAACCCTGAGTTTCATCAATTGGCTGAGGAGAGTGTGTATATGTGCGTGTATGTGCATGTGTGTGTCTGTGTGTGTGTGCAGTGGGGGGGGTTATGCGGTGCACTAACAACTGCGCTCCTCTTTTTTCTCTTGCTCCATTACTTTCTCCCACAGTGCAGCCATACAGGGAGTGCTGAGCTTTGAGAATGTGGATGCAGAAGGAAAGGGAGGAGGAGAGGGAGTGCAAATGCAGGGGAATCGATGAGTGATGAGAAAATACGATGCTAAACCATGGATGCAGTAGCTCTCACAGACTTGGTTTCAGGTCCTGTTCGTCTCTGCTGCAGAAACTCTGCAGGAACCTGTGTGCAGTGAGGTGTGAGGACCAGAGGGGATAGATGGAGGCGGAGGGTGGGTGGTGGTGGGGGTGTAACCTGTCTGCTTGGACTCGTTTTGCTGCAGTATAGAGGCAGGCAGAGCACAGATGGGAAGTTGCTGTTTTTCTTTTTTTCATTTTTTCTTACCCAAGCAGCAGATCATGAGAATCTCCAGCAGACTCAGCAGCAGTAGCACAAAAAAGGAAAACTAGTTCCTCTCCTCCCTCTTTACAGGCATCGGACATGTAACTGGTGAATAATTTAAAAGAGCAGAGCAGTGGCAGGGATGAGCTGCAGGACTGACACAGATCACCCTTGCTGGCTCATTAAGCGGACAGAGATTACAGAGTCACCTAATTAAACAAAAATCCTATAAGTCAAGCAGAAGTCAAACTGAATTGTGCAGGTACTTTAAATTTGATGACACTTCTGCAGACAATATGTTCAGCTGAACAACTTGACATTTGTTTTTTTTTATTGTTTCTTTTACCATTCATTTTGTCTGTAACATTAAAGAAAAAAATTAGCAGAAAAAAACATTTGTGGTTGTTTTTAATTTTCACTTGCCACTCAGCTATTCTGAGAAAGACATTTAATGAAATGGACTTAATGAAGTCTCAAACTGTCATCTGAAATCAATAGAAGATTTCACTTCCCACTCTGGACAGCTGGGGAGAGCTGCAGCACAGCGTCACTGCAGGTTTCTCCTGGGAAATCAGTTCAATATGCTGCTGCTTTCTGAGAATCGCTGTTTACCTCAAGGGAAGCACCAGGAAAGCAGTATGTAATTCAATCATATATAAAATCTTATCGTTTCACACCTCTTCAGATATCCCTACAGTGAAGACAAGACAACCTTAGGACCCTGACTGTGCCATTCTTTAAGCACGAGAGAAAATGCCTAAAACTGCATCCCCTCCTCAAACGACTTCCAATGCCCAAGTCAGGGCTAATGAAACCAGTGCAGACAGTCTATCCTAATTTAACACTGCAACATTTGTTAATGAAAAGGAATGACAGGGCAGCCATGTGGATGCCAATTTCACCATTACACTTATTAAACCTCCTGGGAACATGGCCAAAACCTCTGCAGCAAAGTGGTTTTCTCCAAGAAGGGCATGTTGTCCACTGCCTCTAGTGTCACCCTTCACGTGGCAGCACATTATCCATTAGAGCAACCCCAGCAGATGAGTCAGATATTCTGCATTGCAAAAGCACCCCAGCATCATCCGTAGCCTCCCATCCGACCAAGCATATATGCGTCCCCCCAGTGTGAAGGAGAGTGGAGTTTCAATAGGATCTGATTATTTAGCCACAGGAAATTTCCTGATTGCCTTGTGCTGGACTTGCAATAATACATCATAATAGATGAAACACAGTCACAGAGATAATTCAGCACAGATATTAGAGGTAAAAGATTTGCCTGAAGCAGCATTGCATGTCTGGTTTCATAAAGGTGAACCAGAGAGAGTAATAATGAGGCCCAGATATAAAAATGAGAATGGAGCTGTGAAACAAGCAATGTGCTCTATGAGAGAGCCAAATGTGAAATCTGTATACTTGACTGTGCACTCTATAATTGCTTGGTATGTCCATACTTTCACATTTACTGACATAGACAAAAAGACATATATATTCTAAGCCCATAAACCAAAGTAGTCTTCAAATGTACCATGACAAAAGGATCATAAAACTGATTATGGGGTGATGTTGACAAATGAAATCTTCATTGTGGCAAAGGGGAAAGGTCGAGATATAAACAAAGTCAGTCAGGCACTCTGGGGACCAAACATGTTGGCAGAATCTCAAGACAGTTAATGCACTGCAATGTCTCTATGTATAGTCTAGTCCTAGGTGATGGACTAACCACTGAGGGACCAGGCCTCCTGCTCACAAAGCTTTGTACTACTATGAGAGGATCTTAAGCTGCTGAGCTACTGCTGAGCATAGACCTAAAATACAAAGACAAGTCTATGCATATGTCACCAGCCACAGCAATTCTTTGAGACTGGTATTTGCCAACTGGGGTGCAGTTTACGAGGTAGGTAAAGTGGACAACATGATGGTAAACATGAGTGTAGCAGGTTTAGTGAGATCTGTGAAACTGCCTAGCATATCTCTCTCTATGCAATAGTATCACAGTTGTATTAGTACATATTCCTCTATCCTGTACATACTCCTCTCCCTTATCTGTTTTTGTATTGTTTTGTATTTATTAAGCCCTTGTATATACCAGCATCCCCCAACCCTCCTCACTCCAGCTCTTTGCTCTTTGGTATATTGGTACTTTGCACTTTATCAATTTAATCTTGCATCTTAGTGGCCTTGCTGCTAAAATTCCATTGTACATGCTACTGTCCAATGACAATAAAAATCTTGAATCTTCAGGTCACTTCCATCATGAGGCCAGAGAACATTCTTATTAGAGAATTAATACATCTCAGGTTTATTATTTTAATACATGTGATATATGCAGTTACCTCCATTATACATTAGTAATTCGATAACTACATACAGAAGAAACTTGAAACTTTCTCTCTGCAGGACCCAAATTAGACAGGAAGTCTCTGGCTCCATGACCCTATTGCAGTATGTCAGCATCCAGGGACCCAGTAGAAGTAGGCCTGAGACCTACTATGGCTGCCAGCACACAGGTTAAGGCACCACAGTGTTAAACGATGCATGGCTGCATTTCAAAATTTTGGACACATCTATAGACAAATCTGCAAAGGTGCATCTGACAACGTCCCTTTTTCTTAAATTTAATTTGCAGTGGCAGCAACTTCTTGATTATTCCTCTTCCTTTTTTAGGCCTCTTGGTGTTGTTGCTGCATTTTAACACTAGAGGACACCACACACAAAGAGTGAGATTTTTTTTTTAAACCATGCAGAGCTGGGTCACACTATGGTTCATGTTTTGCATGGTAGTACATAAAATGTGTACTCCTGTGAAATATCACAGCTTGTCTGTACAAAATTGGGGCGAGAGGGCTTGAAAGATAATTTTATTTATTTATGTTTAACACAATGACATTCCCCTCTGTCACTATGCATCCCTCATACTTTCCTCATCCGCTTCTCCTAGGCACTGAAGTGCCACATTTTGCCGGTCAAGATCCTTGTTCCTAAAATAATCTAAGCAAGATGGAGCATGCAGGCTAATTTTGTCAGCCCCCATGTGAACCCATGTTTCCCTGTAACCTCAATAACTCTGGCATCCTAGTCTGCATCACTATGCCCGTAATTCTGAGTGCAGATAGTTACACGATGGGTATATAGACTGGTATTGCTATCATGCAAGTCCTGACGCTCTATGGTGCACTCCTGGGTCTGTGTGAGGTGCTGCCAACAGGGCTTCAGACATCCTGCAGCTGATTAAAACTGTAGTGTAAAATAATTTAATCAATTTTAAGATCCAGCAGCCTGTTAGTCCTGTGAAAGGGAAACCATGATAATAATAATAATAATGATCACCATCATCTCCATTATCATCATTATTTTTATAGACACTTTGTTCATTACTAGTTGAAGGATAATTGTGTTTTTCTTCTTGTAATTCATCCTTATCAGTGTGTCATTCATTTAATATTGGGAGCGTTATTCACCCATTTGCTGCATTATGTCCGCAGCTCAGATTCTCTCCAATTACTCTCAGAATTAAGTTTACAATTCACTGCAATCTCTTTGCTACTACATACCTAAAAATAGTGAATGTTTTGAAAATTACAAAAAACATCACAGACATTGAGTGTACTTCATGCATGATTATTTCTGCCCAACACATGCCTAAACACTTTAAAGGTTAAAGACAAAATTAAGTTTAATCTTTTGACAGTTTGACAGTTCTAGCATACTCCTGCTTTTGGTATTAAAAACACAGTCCTGTAGAAGCAAAAACCAGAAACCAAATTATTTATTGATATTAAAAGGTAGTTGTTTGTTGCAGTTCACCCATGAAGAACCATAAATTCATTCAAGATTATTGGTGCATACCTATTTAGACTGACAAGATGTCAAACTTGGACAGCATTTGAATGTGGGATAATTTATTACCATAGACATCAGGCATTGTTGGGGAAAAAGCTGATTGTGGACATGGATGTGGACTTAATATATTGTGGTGAACGACATAGTGACAACAACTGTCCATCATAACACAGCCTAACACTCAGCAAGAGGCCACTGGCTACTGCCCTTTGATAGTGTGGTTGCCAGGCATATATACATGTTCTTTCAGGAATCCAGCACCTTCCTGTAACAACAAAGACACAAATTTTAAATCTTTATTCATCACTGTGGGTGACAGTTTTAGCAGCACTTGAAGTGTCACGCACCTTATGCTGCAAAGGTCTCATTCCTCCTGTTCCTAATTTTGGATTGCAACAGATGAACAGAAAACAACAACAGCTGTTAGCAAGGACTCAAATCTGTGGTTCCTGGAAACCTCATCAATTCAGGATCACATGAAGAAGAAAAGAAAATAAGAAAATAATAATAATAAAATAACATTAGTGTTTGCAATGTATGTATTCATTAAATATGTTTAAATTATTTTATTGTTTTATTCTGCAATATACTTTTTGCAACCAGGATGTTGCAAAATTGTAATTTAAAAAAATGTTCCACAGAGGAAGCTGCTAATAAAATGCTGTATCTCATCTTTCTAAAGCAGGCTGTGGCTGCTGCTGCTGAGTCAAGGAAATGTGATTAAGCCACCAAAGTGAGTACACGAGGAGCCATCACAGATTTAATTTATGTGTGCCACCTCCTGGACTCTTTCAGTGACAGAGGCCACCTTTTCCAAGTTTAGTGCTCTCCATGTATGGGAAGGAAGTCACAGAGATGGTGTGTCGCCTCAGGACCCATATAGATCACCCTGTGCAATACATACCGTTTCATTGTTGGACATTTGTTATCTTGGATTAGATTAAACTAATACTTTTTATAAACATTTTTTAGACGTACCAATCCAACGGATACAATCAATTCATTGTATTTACAGCACTAGCTGGACTACAAGCAGTCATTCCAAAAATAAAACATTTAAGCATATGTATATCATTGAGAAATGTGTTTTGTTTTAATTTAACGACCATGGTGACAAGAACATTCACACAAGTTTTTCATGGTTTCTTACCTGTTTCTCTATTTCTTATCTGCATCTGGCACCACAGGCTCTGTTCAAAAGATAGACCAGTCATTAGAAGCTTAAACTCAAACAAAGGCAAAACAACCAAACAAAAAAAAAGAACTCAATAGAAATTTTTACAAAAGATTAAAAGCTAAATAACTTACGTTTGACCTCTAGCTTGCAGCTGATGGTTGCTTCTCCATGATCGTTAATGGCTTTGCAGGAGTAGACACCTCCGTCAAAGTTACCAGGTCTACGGATCTCCAGAGAGCAGATCCCCTGCACGCAGATCTGCCTGTACTTTGGGTCATCTCCAATAATCATCTGGTTCTTCATCCACTGAACCTTGGGCTGCAGCAACAAGCAAATTTAGACTTTTTTTTCCTTTTCTGAGGTGGTTTATTAAACCATTCATATTACCATTGACAGCTGTGATTTCACAAACAGACATCAGTGGTGGTTCTATGTTTGTACAAAAAAAATCCTGAGATGGACACAGCACACAGCTGGTTTTTGAACTTTTAATGGCATTGACATGTCAAGGACCTCACAGGGGAATGTCACATATGTGACCCCTGCTGATCTCTCGTTCCTACATCCTCTTCTTCTCCACTCCAGCCTCAAAAGCAGCTAAAACAGGCATGCGCTTTGAGACCATCAATGCTACCGGATTTTGAGTCCGAACAAGAGATGATAGGCTCTGTCTGAGGGCCCACGAGGCTAAACAAGGACTTGATCCAGTCTAAGCTTGTAGCCAGTCTGCTGACAAGCAGATGGAGTCGTATCAGCACCAGTGTAGTTGCAACAGTCGCATGGATGCTATATTATGAATATTTAATCAGTTCAAAATTACAGTATGGTAAATTCAGCATAGCACAGGCCAGAACTGTTAGTGGTTTTGTAGTACATCATTGAGTTAACTGTTTAGCTGTTTAGCCCACATGGATAATTATTAATTATTATTTGACTGTATGCAATGTATGCAGATTAACTGACTGCATCTCTAGTAGTGTTGACAAATGTTAAAATTATAAAAGCAAATCTGACCTAACACAGCTAATGTGGTGTCAGCAGTAGGCTGGGCTGTTTTGAAAGCCTTGCCTTTCTGACATCAAAAACACAAGATCAGATGACAAGATTATGAAGAGCATAAAAGCAGCATCAGTGTTTCATATCTGAAACAAAGTTTTATGATGCATTTAGAGTTTGTCTCAAGGTCCGGCTTCTAGTGCTGCTACATCTCTCAAGGTTTTCAGTGGACAAATGGTTCAACACCATACTTCTTCAACATAGATTTAAAAAATCTGTACCTTTGGACATCCTCTGACGGAGCAAAGCAGCTTGGTGCTGTAGCCAACAGTGGTTGATCTGTCATTCATAGAGGTGGTGAATTTGGGTGGCTCAGTGAAATCGTGTTCCTTGTACTCAGGAGGCTTGTATTCGATACCTGGCAGTCAGAGCAGAGGCACATGTAACTGTGAAGCTCCAGCTATGGAAACATCTTATATGATAAACCACATAACAGGAGGGGACAATCAGTTTGGTTTTGTAACTTTGTAAGTTATGAGTCAACTGCTCTAACGATATTCCCAGATTCCCTATCTCTTGTGTTTATTCACCCTACAGGACAGATGCTTGGTTCCAACTGAAATGTATATGTGTGTCAGTATTAGAAAAGCTTAGACTCTTGAACATGGTTCCCAACTGTCAATAATTAACTTCAACATTTATATCTGAGACTGTTTTGCAGATTAAAAACCTCAGAGCACATAACAGCAATGCTAATTCTGGACCAGGGGCTAAGAATAAGTCAAAACTATGACAGGACTGATGAGCAGATTGCTCCAGAATGAAGTAAAAAAATATATATACCCGTCTTCAGGATCTTGGCTTCCTCTTTTGCAACAGAGGCATCCTCACTGATTCCACACTTGTTTTCAGAAAACACTCTGAACTTGTAGGTGTTTCCCATGATGAGGTCAGAGATGGTGGCATTCAATCTATGGTAATGCTCCAACACAGTGAACCAGTCCTGCACACATAGTGAGGCAACCATAAATGGTCAGTGTGAAGTTAAAGGTTTCACTGTCAACTGCAGGTAATGAAGAATGTATTGTGGAAACTTACTCCAGTTTTTTTGTCAGCCTTCTGGATTGTGTACCCTGTGATGTCTGTGTTGCCATTGTCAGTGGGTGCGGTCCACTCCAGAGCCACATTGAAGCCCCAGGTGTCCACAATCTTCACACTTGCAGGAGGCCCTGGCAGCTCTGTCACAACATCAAGAACATCTTTACTCTGACTGTTTCAAATCCAATCTTTCCCCAAGTAATGTGTCCAAAATCGACATCTTAATAGCTCGGCGCAGCTCACCAACAATTTGAAGGATGAGGGAAGCCTTGTCCTCAAAGTCGTCCACCTTCACACACATCTCGTAGACTCCAGAGTCCTCTCTCTCAGCTGCACGGATGAACAGGATGCTGTCTCTCTCTGTGCTGCGGATGTTCACCCGTTTTGTGTCCAGGGGCTGACCATTCTTTGACCAGGTGACCACTGGTTTGGGTTTACCCTGAGCATAGGAAAGGAAACCAGGCAGCTGATTTCTAGGCTCCATGAAGCTTGCTCACGGTGCCTACAGAGAATGCCACTGACAGCAGCTTACCGTAAAGGGGATGGTCAGGTTGATCTTAGATCCAACATGAGTGACATATCTTTGCCTAAGGAAACGAGGCAAGCGGACTTTGGGGCGATCTGGAGAGAAAAGATTACAAAAAGAGGACAACATCTTCAGATTAGCTCAAGAGGCTTTTTTGTTGGACTTATCTGCTCTTTCCAGGGGGGACTGGTAGAGTGAAAATGGAGTAGAAGGATCAGTTGGATTTAATTTTCCTTCCTGACCAGTCCAACCAAATCAATACACCCGTAGAGCTGATATGATCATGTTTTAGCCCAGACATTTGTGCTCTAAAACCTTTATCCTATTTTCATTGAATAGTGTCAACAACTTAGATCCACTGGCATAATGTGCTAAAACAAGAAAAGGGTAAAAGGGATATCTGTAGGCAAAGATGATAATTAGGAAGCAAGGCTATTGCACAAAATATCAGAATCAGAACGAACATCACATTACAAATATGTGGATTTTGTAACTGCACAGAGAAGCTGCTCAGGTACGTTTAATCCGTCCTAATTTTCTTGGCTCCACCATCTCCTGGCACTGTCCATTAGCTTATAAAAAGGTTGAAATAGTCATCATCAAACAGAAAATCATGATCGTAGTTATCCATGTGACGTTATGTGTGTTATGTGACGTTTGCAATGATACTTAGGCCTGAGGAGAATCTAGCTGAGCCTCATTTGTAAAAGTGATTTAATGGGAGGCACCACCTGCTGAGTTTAGCACAGCAACATTTGTCAGGACTCTAAATAAAGCATCGCTGTAGTATATCACCATGCCTCATGACGCATGACTCCCAACACATTGGGATGCTTTAAAATTATGGATAAGTTAAGCGGGGCACAGCAGCAATGTGACAACTGCTGAGAGTGGTCATTCCTGCAAAGCAGGAAGTGGGACCCGAGTTATTTAGTGCTCATTAGAACAAATGCACCAAATGTCGGGTGTCTTAACACCTGGTGCAGAGAGGATTAGACTTAATGAAGGATCTGCCTGTAAAGTCTGTGGCATGTTTCAAAACAAACAGTGAATCTCTCTAAGTATCTACAGAAGATCTGGGTGTCACCTGAGCCTTCAGAGTCCAGATCCAACCCCTCCACCCTCTGCTTGTGAGATGGGTCATGATGGAATTTAGCAAACACCACCCCCTGCCCCAACCCCCTCCTCTAACCCACCTGCTTGTAGTCAGATCAGTTGACACCATCGATTTCGAGCCTGACGCCCCCCTGAACTGAACCTTGTCAGGGATCACAATGCAGTGCCTCTGCTGAAAAATCTATGTTAATAGCTGTGACATCCCAGCTATTTTTCCAGGGCTCTGTGGCCTTTTTGTCGGAAACCATTCATCAATTGGGTCTAAAAGTGCAAACCAAGCTATGGCGAACATGCAAGTGTGGATAGATGTGACTGCTGAAATATTACCAGTCCGACTTAGGTCAAGTTGCTCTTCCCCTCCCGTACTGGTCTCCATTACGCATAACGAGGATTTGTGAGGGAGCCAAAGTAACACCGCTCATCCTTTTAAAGCCCTCAGGGTGCAATCATCATTCTACCACAAATCACTTTAGTAAGACTACCTCTGATTATCACCGTACAGTATATGCCGTCAGTAAAACCATCTGGTTAAGAAGTGTGCAGTTCTCACGCTGTGGCTGGGTGGATCAGGGTTCAACTCAGAATGGAAACCAATGAGAAGAGCACAGTTTTATACCGTTAACATGGCAGGCATGTGCCAAGAGAACAGCTGAGAGGAAAACATCGCTGAGCTGTCTGTTTGACTCCTGCACTTTACAACTGCCCTTTCCCATAATAAACATCTCCATAAACCTTGAGCCAGACCTGTGTGAAACAGGACAAACTCTGTTGATTTAATAAAACCATTATAATTATTTTTTGTATCACCTGACCTTAAAATATGGCCTGCTGATTTTAAGTTTGGCTCCCACTTCTTATTTTCTCCCGCATATAACTTATATATATAAAGTGGTTCAGCACTTACATTTCCATGAATGGGATCAGACATAACATAATGTAGGGAGCATTTTTCTCTTGCCAAAAATTGTTTCTTCTTACCAGCAACTTCCTTGACCAGGACAGCCTCAGGCAGAGCAACAGGGGGGCTGCGGCCACCAGCATTCACAGCCACCACACGGATCTTCAAGCGGTCACCGGTGGTCTGGTTCTTGATGACGTAGCGGCAGGACTTCTGCAGATCCTCATTGACAGCTTTCCAGTCTTCGGCTGAGTGAGAACATTGCACAAGATGAAGACCAGCTTCATAGGGTTGCTCTTGGTCTTGATTTTACAAGATCAAGAAAGTAAAACTATGAGAACTGTTGCCAGTGGAGGAGATATAACTCATACAAAGTTAACACATTTGAACAGTGAGTGTTGCTAGTTGTGCAGCTTATGATATAAATGAAGTGATTGTGTTTGGCACCATTTCCTTGTTCACGATATGAAATTGCTGTAATGAGCGAGCCATGTCTGCTAAATCAGGCCCAGAGTGAACTGCTGGTGACATTAGCTTCAGGCTGTAAGTCTAAAAGCAGGACCTCCAGCAAGACCACAGCAGCAACTGAAATGCCTCTTTCCTTGTAAGGAGAAGTTAGGTAGCTCATGATATAACTCTGCAAGTGACGCTTCAGGAACAGCTGCAACTGATACAGCTGACCCACAATAAAACACACCATTAAACAGGTTCCTGAGTGCATTACAAAGGCATTTAAGAATCATGGACATAACTTTAAGCATAGCAGATATGTCATGAAACAAATAAAACAACCCAAAATCTGCTGCTGAAACAAAATCATTCACAAGGTCAGCTGATGCGTGCTGGCTGTGTATAAATAATATGAGCCCTTTTTGCAGACACTGCAGCGCTCAGTGCACCTGGTGAAAAGCAGAACATACTTCCATCCTTGCAGATTTCAATGGTGTATCCATCCAGACCAGAGTGTCCCACCACCTCGGGCTGGCTCCAGATGATAGTGACTGAGGTGTCGTTCTTGTCCTCAATAAAGAGGTCAAGTGGAGCACTGGTGGGCTCTGCAGATGCAGTGAAAACACTCCATTAATTGCAATGACACTGAATTTGAACGGTTACTTGCAAAACTGTGCAAAAACATTACAATCTGCAACTGTTGTAGAGCTGAGTATGATAAGATGTGTTGATGCAGCTGTTAACTTTAATGTAATCATAAGACCAAAGAGGAAGAAGAGATGAAAGCAGAAGCACACCACTCTGAAGTGTATCTCAGAGCTGAGGGTTACCTTTGGGTGGAGGTGGTGGAGGTGTAGGCGCTTTAGGCTCCTCTGGCGCAGGCGCTTCAGCAGCTTCAGCTGATGTTAAATAAGCATTAGCGTCATTATAGGCAGCATGTGATAAGTAGTGCAATGCTACAGCATTAAATCAAATGCAGTTATGGACTTGACCTCTCTCTGGCTCATCAGCGGGAGCACACACACTCACGTGGCTCTGTACTGAATTTGATTAAATCATTCATCACAGATAGGAGTAAGAGAGAGGAGTGAATGTGTTCTGTTTCTGCAGGGTAGTTTACCATCGGCGGGAGCCTCAGAGTCAGCGGTGGGAGCAGCTTCATCTGCAGCTGGGGCAGCAGCAGCTATTGATAATTGTTAGATATTAATCATTAGTGCATGGTGCAGATAAAAGTGTGTGTTGTGCTGTGTTACACAGAGGTCAGTTAGTGACGTTAGCTGGTTGAATACATGAAGATGAAGGTATCTTCTGTGGCTCAGAGGATTTTCTGTTTTACCATCAGCAGGGGCCTCTGCTGCTGCTGCTGGGGCTTCAGCTGCAGCAGGCGTTTCAGCTGCAGCAGGCGTTTCAGCTGCAGCAGGCGTTTCAGATGCAGCAGGCATTTCTTCTGAAGCAGGAGCAGTGGCTGATATTAAATGTTAGAAGATGTCAGTAGATATAACATTTTGAAAATATTTGCATTTTGCTCAACATTTTCAAAGTGTTATGTGAGGGGTTAACATTATCCCAGTAAGAAAAGTAGAGAGGTTAATATGAGTGTAGGTGGGTGAGATGGGGTAGGGGGGCTGCGCGACTGCTCTGAGGATCAGCAGCAGGAGCAGCTGGTGTGAGACATATGTATGGAAAGAATGTACTCACTGTAGATGGTGTTAAAAATTATACAAAGTAAAGAAAAATAAGGAAATGAACAGTTGGTAATATGCCCACTACATCAGATATGTAAAATGAAGCACAGAGTGAAGGTTTGTGTTACAGAAAGCTCACTGATATGGAAAGCACATTTCCAGTAGTGCCACTGGTGAAGCAATGAGAAGACGAGGACTAATAGGGTCTTGGAGAACAGGTCAATGGACAGAGCAGTGACAGTCTGTTAATGAGGACCATGCAATCTCTTGCCTACCTACCAGCCGACTAGTTCGGCTTTGATTCAGAGGTTCAAGGACTGATCCCGGACCCATCGCCCTGTGGACTGAAAACAAGCTAAGGACTTGGTGCATTACCATCTGGGGGTGGAGGTGTGGGTGCTTTGGGCTCCTCAGCTGGGGCTGCCTCTCCCTCTGCAGGCGCTGCATCGGCAGGTGCAGCCTCTCCCTCTGTGGGAGCTGCATCAGCCGGGGCAGCATCAGCGGGGGCGGCCTCAGCCGGGGCGGCTTCAGCTGGAGGGGCTTCAGCTGGGGGGGCCTCTGCCGGAGGAGCCTCTGGGGCGGGTTCAGGAGCCGGCTCCGGAGCCTTTGCCTCCTCCTTCTTGGCTGGTTCTTTCTTGGCCGCCTTCTTGATGGGGGCAGGCTTGGACGGCATGTTGGAGGTTGTAGCTAATTCCCAACTCGGTTAAGTCCTTAAAAACTGGATCCAATGCCGCGGTTGTTACGGGGGCTGCAAGCTTATATAGAGCAGGGCAGGTCTCGGAGACGCCCCCCGCCTCCACTGAAGCGCATGTAACAGATACTGAGCCCCCTGCATGAGTCAGACCTCCAGCCAGGTTAGACTCACTCATCGACTCTTCAACACACGCGCGACCACTGCAATTGAGCTCTTAATGCATGTGGATGTGCAATAATAATCTCAGTATCTCAGTACAATACGTAAAACTATGCATTTTACACTTGAAGTTGACAAGACTTGGAGTTTTCCAAGTATGTGTGACTGTACTCTTTTCTTAGACGTTATTTGAGATGACATTTGAAATGACATCTTTTGAGTAAAAACTCCACGTTATTGATACTTGAATGAACAAAGCAAAGTTGCAGTTTGAACAAATTGATTTATTTATTTCTTTATTTCTCCATATTCTTTTCTTGCTTACTTACATTCAATTGCACCAACCGTCGCAGTCCCCATTATCAGATCAAGCCAGCACACAAGGGGCAACAGAGTAAATATAACATATTTTATTGATTCCAACAACCAGTGATAGGTGGATAAAAGCCTTCAGAAACATGCCTTGTCCCTGTATCGGACCCCACGCTTAAGAACTGACTACTTCTCTGCAGGATGAGTTTTCCAGCCTCCCTCCTCAATGATTGTTGCTGCATCCAGAAAGCTGACATATTTACAATCTTTACAATGATGCCCTTACAAAATAGAGAAATAAAGTTTTACAAAGGATAAAAAAAAAAGATATCAAATATCTGAGTATTAAAAAGGAAAACGTTGTCTGGAATGATTTTCCTAAACAATACATTAATGTTGACTCTTTTTTTTCTCATCACACAGCAAGTTTACATGCATTTACAACACTTAGAAACCCTTAACATTTGGACATCAGTAACATTAGATATTGCACTATATATATATATATATATATATATATATATATATATATATATATATATATAAAAATTTGTTTAGTCCACAACAAGCTTAGCAAAAAAGACTATTCAGCAACCTGTTTTGGTCTTTGTGTATCAGATTTATCTATATCTGGTTCGATTCTACTGCTTTCATTTTACTTGCAACAACAAATATTTTATTATTAAAATCTCATAAAATTTGAATTCTGAGTTTTTCATTTTCTTATAGTAAAATGGTTTTTAAGTTCAGTTACTGAGTTTCTGTGAAAGTTTTTGTGAAGAATTTCTTCATCCGTATCTTCAATCCCTGTTCTGAATGCAGCGTCAAACAAGTCCTCCTCTGCTTAAGGCTTGCCTGTTATACAGTAACTAGCTTCCACCTATATCCAGTGATGCAGTTTGGTCCAAATTAAGAACACAGACTGGATGAAAACACAGCAAGTTTGCCTATGGGGTTCACAGATTTGCTGATTGACAACACCAGTAGAAGTTGCTGCATAGTCCTGAAACACTAGTGAGCAAACACAAATCACAGCTACTACAGAGCAACAGGCACAACAACCAGTGAATTAAATGAGAAGCTTGAGGCCATGGCTTTTATTAAACGGCACTGTAATAATACTGGAATATTTACAACAAAAGGAATTTCTCTAAATCTGCATTTGACCAGTATGAGTCACTGGTAAAATGGCATCCTTTTGCATGCTGAATTTTAAATTCATTCACTTATTTTCTCCGTGTGCAGCTGACCAATTTTGCAGCAGATTGGTTTTATTATTATTTTGTCAGTCATATGCAAACAAGTGATAAGCAGCTCAGACACCACTTATAATGTGAAACTTTCTCATCAAGCTGTCATAATTGTGGTTTGACATTCATTTACAACAGTTATATACATGTGGAAATTTAGGCTGAGCACCTGAACAATGACACAGCTTGGAATGAAGTTGTGATTATTTTTCAATACATGACTTGCACAATTGTGTGCTTTGTTTCTCCTTTAATCCATTCAAGATTCTTTACAAAAACCCACATAAAGTACCAAAAAGGGCCTAAATCTATTTTTATAATTCTTGCTTTACCAAGTAATTCAACCAAAAAGTTCCCCAAATCATAAATACCATACAACATCAAAATGGCTGCACACCATACAATGTCTCACTTCACTCCACAGTTTATGCAATATCGTGAACACCTCTGCAACTATGTGTCCTATAAAAAAGACAGAAATTATTTCCCAGATATTTTTCGTCAGCAACTGACAGCACAAGACTCTTTGCTAACCTACTCTGAAAGTCTACAAGATCTGTGTTCAACACTAAAACAGATCAGGACCATTGAGCATAGGTGACAGTGAGGTTTTAGATTTTTAATTAAGTGCTGAAAATGAAACAGGCGTAAGTTGCTTTAGAGTCACTAGTCATCCGTTGTTTAAAGTGTTTTGCAGTGGAGCTTCATGATAAGGCGTCCTTTGAAAGCACCTCCTACATGATCAATACTGTTAAATGTTGATTTATAAGTGTTTTCTATACATTCATAATTGAACTTAAACCCTTTACTTGACAGTCAATAATCATGGTTAAAGTACAGTATTTGGTTCAGTATATTAGACATTTCCACAAACTAAGATAAAGATAAAATAACTGCACTGTTGCAGCTATGTGTGTGTACACACACACACACACATATATATATATATACATATATGTGTGTATATATATATATATATATATATATATATATATATATATATATACACACACATATATATAACTATTTTACTACTACTGCTCTAACTACCATACTACATGTGGGGGAAATATTTGAAATAAAAGTATGAACTGAATTAGATTCATATGAGTTGACTTAATCAGAGGGTGTTTGTTATGTTATCCCTGTGTATCTAATACCTGATATTCTGCATATGGCAAGATTGAGACTGCTTGTTTGACTTGAAGCAGTTCATAAAATGAAAGTAAGTGCTTGGAAGTTATGGTGCTATGCAATGAGAGTGATTAAATAACATTGCTAACAAATAAGTTTGGTTAAATGTAAAAGAGTATGACAGCAAGTTTAACTCTTACACAGCGACTGTAAGAATCACAAGATGGAAAAACAGGTAAAATGTTTTTGTTGATAATCTGTCCTGTTATATATTTCAGATTACAAAAAAGGAAAAGTCAACTAATGTGTTGAAAAAATAGGTGAATTTTTGAAGTCTTGGCTGAGATGATATTAATGGCAGCACCAGTATACTCTGCGTAAGTTGAGGTGACACTTAACTGTCCATAAGGCATTGTTATTTCTTCAACCTGTTCAGGATTGCATATGTATAAGATCTGACCTACAAACACACAGTAACTATGTACCAAACAACTTTAAGATAAACAGTATCATCTTTTGAATGCTGTCATACTCTTTTCCACCATAATTGAGAACTCCTGTTGTCAAACTATCCCGAATCCTACAATGCAGTTAACTGCAAAATGGGACAGGGTGTGTACACTGTTACAGAATTCACCTGAAGTCTAAGTGCTGAGAAGATGATTTTCATAGTGATCTGTTAGCACCTGTCTAAGTCTACTGAGAGCTGGGGGCAAGGTAAAGGGATGTGAACGCAAGTGGGTGTCATTCAGTCAAACATACTGTAAAGTAGCAGAATATATTTTCAATGAAAACTCTGTGATGTATTTAGATCTATAATTACCCAGTAACACTTTTAACCTGCTAGGGAATGATGATTTCAGTTACCCTGCAACAATTTCTCAGGGTTCATTTGTTCCTGAATGTGCACTGTGTCTCCACAGTGGACAAGAAAAACCATAAAACTTGAAGTGCTAGGAGTTAGGAATGCATTCAAAGCTTAGGCAGACTAGGGTCTTCTTTGTCTGGAGACTCAATGTAATTGGCCGCCTCCTGAAGTTTCAAAAGCATCGCCATCTTAGACAAAGGGAGAGAGTGGAGAAATCAGGCACAGGATACACCTAAGTTTGAGTACGCTTACACTCAACAGAAAATAACAAGAGAATGTCATGTGGTGTTGTCTCTCACCAGTGGGTCAGACTCCATGGAGCTGGGTGGAGTCTCCTTGTGAGGCCTCTCTAAGGACTGTCCAGGACTGCTGGAGCCCATGCTGGGAGGCGGCAGGTGGAACAGCTTTGCCTGATCTTGCTGGGCTGAAGGCCAGGGCAGGGTGCCCCTCACCCACTCCACCGGGTCCTCCCACACCGCCTTCTGGCCATGCACCTGTGGTGTCATAACATACCAGCCAACGTAATCACTGTGCATAATTTCTACTGACAGGGAAGCTTCCAGGAAGAATCTACAACAAGCTGGAGGCTATTTCCTTGATTTGTTCTCTCTTTCCCTCACCTTGATGCCATCCTTGGCCCCCTCCTGCAGGTAAGGAATAATGGAGTGGTTCCAAAGGTCAATGAACCATGATCGGAACTCATCTACTGTGACCGGACAGGACAGGAAAAAGCAGGGGCCTGAGGAGACAGACAAAGGGCACTGAGGACACAGACTGAGAAAACAATTCAGACAGACCTTCAATTTGCCACACAAAATTAGACCGCGGCTTTCTTCAGTTCAGAAATCATGGTCTGTCCTGAGGCTTTCATACCAATAAGGAAGTCTGAAGTGCTGTGCTTCTCAAGGAAGGCATGCAGGTGGTACCACAGTTTGGGCACCCAGTCCAAAACCCTCATTAGGTCCTCATTGGTCAAACTTCTCTCGTCCTCTGACTCCATCAGCTTTCTGTGCAAGTAGCGCACCAGGAAGCCATTGGCTGGTTCCACATTGTTGGAGAAGGTCACCATTCTAAGAGGATGAAAGCATGAACAAAGAGTATTTATAAAATTTTTTCATTGTCAAATCCTCTGCCATGACCCATCTACTATGTCTGGTTTGTTGCTGCAATAGAGAATTTGATTGATTGATAACTACAAAGATATAGTATTGTTTTACAGGTAATATTTTTTTCTCCATAGCAAAGTAAAAGCTTACCAAAAAGCGTTAACTGGAACATTGTTGCTGTATTAGAATACATACAAAGACATTACTTTTATGCTTACATATTGACCTGCTTTAAGACCTTTTTTTTTTTTATCTAAAAACTGCACTGACCTGTTAACTTCACAGTGAGCTTCACATCAAACCTCAGTGTTATTTTTGAACACTAAAGCCCAGCACAAGCTTCCGCGGCTTTGGACAGTGCTGCCTCGCGGCCCGTTTTGCGTTGCTCAAAAGCTGAGACCTCGCGGCGTTGGTCGCGTCGGTCGCGCATGCGCCCTGTCAAACTCGCCGCACCAGTAGGCGGATTCCGGGGGTTAAAGCCCCGTCTACAACCAGGAAGAGCCTTCAGACGAAAGACCTGTTAAGGAAGTCTGCTGCTTCACCCGCCTCTATAATACAGCCCTGACAGAATACAAAGACGGTTTCCTCTGTACAAACTCACGGCGTGAGATAGCACAGACGCTAAGGGCGGGAGGAGCGTTTGTGTCGCCGACAGAGTTGTTACCTGTCTCACACACACACACACACACACACACACACTGACAGCAGTTCATCCATGCACACCCACCAAGCGGCGGCATCTGCGCGCTGTATTTAGCGGCATATCTGCGTACATAGGATACAGACAAATACACAGAGATACAAACATTGAGGGACGATTCTTCCAGGACATTCAGTGTCCCGAGAGAATTGAATGTTTTGTTTCCTGGGACAGTCTGTGAAAACCGGGACAGGTGACAACACAATTCTAGGATCAGAGTTGTTTACATCTCGTTCTCCTTCGTGTACTCCGGGGTCAGGACAGGCCTGTGTATAGATTGGTACGGCCCCTTGTGGTCGCAGAAGTATGGTCGAAGCAGGGGCGCGTGGTCGCGGAAGCTCGTGCCGGCGTTAAGACATGAGGTGATCATGTAAAGAAAACAGTCCTTCAAAAGAGTTTGTCACCTACCTGAAGCTGAGGTGGAGGCCATGGTTTGCCGTCATCTTCACTGGCTGATTGCTTGTTCCAATAATGTAAGGACTGAGAGCAGAAACAATGTCACTGATGAGCTCAGACTGAACCAACGTATGAATAGTGTTGAGATTTTGAGTTTCAGTCTGTTTGTAAGGCAATTACCATTTGTGATATTTGCAAGTAAGGGCACCATTGACAAGTTCACTAATGGAGACAGGATCATGAACGTCATCCAGAATGACTACTAGTGGCACCTCTGATGAGCTGGTTTCCCTGTCAATCTGATTTGCCATGTTGGAGAGGTAAAGCTGCAGGTCCTGATGAGAGAAAGAAAAATAAACTGTGATGTAAGGTGATGAAAGGAGGAATCTGTGTAATGCACTGCAGGAGGAGGACATGAGCCACCAGAACCTGTGTCACCTTGCACGACTGGCGGTGCATGTTGAAAGTGACTGCAATGCCTTGTGTGACCTCGCGGGCACTGCGGTCCACCAAGTACTCAGCCAGCCGGGAAGCCAGGTAGCTCTTCCCTGTGCCACTGGGCCCAGACAGGATGAGACGGCGGTGTTTGAGCAGCAGGCTGATGTAATGCTGCATCATGGGCTTCGGAATGAGGGTTTCAAATACCAGGCTGTCCACACATTTCTCCTTCAAACCTGAACATAGTGAGAAAAGGCAAGCATGAGCTGATATAATAAACAATGAGTCCGATGACTGTCTGCTAATTGCCCAGCACAGGTTGGGACTGGTGATGCACAGTGATACATGACATTCAAGCTCTTGTGAAGAATTCTGTTAATATCTTTAGCAAAATGAATATACATTACAATCGGGAACAGCTTGAGTAGGGAGATGTTGAGAAAACAGATTTGTTTCACCTCACATGTTCTTTATCCACAAACATGGAGTTCAAGCATTTAGCTCTTAAAATAACTGTGCATCAAGTGTGAGGAGTCTGTGCAACCCCCACCAGCATGCAGGAGTGTAATGTTCTACCCTCACTTCATGGGGCCTCACAAAGTGTCTGATGCTGGGTGACCAGCTGGGGCTGGGTGCCATGATATCATGTTACCCTGAGCCCAGACTGTGCTGCTCCTGCCTTCCCAGTGCTCCCAGCATTACAATCCTTACATTCTTGCATGCAAAGGTGCCAATGGCTCGACTGTCAGACCAGAACTTTGTCTCTCCTGACCAATTACAGTTCCGTTGTAGAATTACAGGGTGATTTCACATACGTGCAGCTACAAATCAAAACACTGTTGCTGCAAAATTTAGGTGGACAGATTTATATAGAGCACATAAATTTGACCTCATAGTGACGAAGTAACTAGAGCATTGACAAAATCCCATGTTGTTAAAGTGATAAGTTGGTCAGCTGCTGCAGGGTCATTTAAGTTGATGCTAAGGACAGCTTACAGTTCACTATCTAAGAGTACACCGGGTACAAATAGGAGCTCTAAAGCAGAAGAAAAACAAGTGACAGCAGATAAAATACTAATAAAGACAGACAGTCCTAAATGTGTTGCCCAGACACACAAGCAAAGGCCAGGATTTACACTCAGTCAGGCTTGGATCTGACTGTTAAACTTCACAGATAAACACTTCAGGACACAGCTAATGTAGAAGATTTGACCATAAACAGGTGCACATGGATGCAGATTTCTGTAAAATCATTAGTGGGGATGACTGACTCCAGAGGGAGTGCAGTTCATTATTATGGTGTAACTCTTGGCTTCAGGCAGTCTTCAGAAGACTTATGCCCCTATGGTGCATCATAAAAGAAAAGGTACTGTAAGACAATTTAATGACAACTAAAGGTCATATAAACTTGCCATGCCTGGTGTGATTAAATAAGACATTTCATGAGTTTATATGTCAACACAGACCTTTCAGAGCCACAGTGATGCCACTAGGGCCCCGTGACATGCAGCGAGAGGGCTGTGTCGCTGGAGCTTCTCCCCCTAGCACTCTCTTTATGTGACCCATACTGTAGCTGTAGATAGAGTCTGTAGACAGGCCCAGATTGGAGGTGGGGTCCACCTTGGCTATGTACACCTGGAGTGAAAAGAGCAGACAGAAAGTGGATGGATATGTCTATGCATATAGGATATAAAAGATGAAAGGGCACAGTACGACGACATGGACATAAAAGTCTTGATAATGAAAACTGTCATTTTTGAGGGCACATTTGACACACCTGACCTGGACAGTGTTGGTAAATGACACCCCGTTGAATTTACAAGTAGTATTTTATTTATTTATTTTTACGAAACTTGGCTAAAAGCCAAAAACCAAAAAAACAAAGTTCAACAAGACATTACAAGCGATTTCCACATTGTAAAGCCGGAGGTTGAACTAGAAACCATGCTAAATATAATGTGACAGCTGAATCACAAATGCAAGTATGCTTTGTACAAACTGTACATTCAGTTCCCAGACAGGTGACGTAGGAAGAAGGTGATTCACCTTGAAAGCCTGGCTGACAGCTAAATCCAGCATGGTCCAGTCCATCCGGCCATTCACCCGGATAGTGCCAACAAAGAAATCCTGCTGTTTCACCTCCTTACACAAAGAACAGACTAATGAGAAAGCAAACTTGAAACAAGTTTTATTGGTCCAGACAAAGATGAGCGAGATACTTACATCTTTAAAGACATGCAAATCTGCAACACACACCACCACCCTCACACGGTGATCATCTTTCTCAGAGAGGATGTCTGCAGGGAATGGAAGGCAAAAGCAACATTAAGATAACGTAGTGTTATCTGAGTGCAAAGAAGAAGGTCTGCATATGCATTAATTAAAGTTTAAGAAACCATCTGGAAGCAAAAAACCCAGCATCAAGATTTTACACAGGAATCTGACACCCACAAATGCGCAAAATTAATATGATACTGCTCTTAGTCCCTCCGTCGCATGTGAAATGAGACTAACAATCGATAATACGATTTCTTCATGAAGATTGACCTAAAATGACTGTGGCCAGAATCCACACTTGCTTTACTTCAGCGTGTGCCAAAGATGAGCTCATCACGACCCTTGCATTTTCACAGCATATATTTGTAGTTATTATATAATAACTGAGCCCCACATTCTAAATCTACACCATGTGAGAGAACGAGTTGCACCTGAGTTGCTGCCCTCACTCAGGCCTCTACTGTAGCTTTTGGGCATGTGCATGGCCACTGACTGTCGAGGTGATGAATTCCCCAGAGTAGTGAGACCAGACGACTGGGACATGGAGCTGGAAGGGCCAGGTGATGGACAGGGAGACAGGCTGCCTGTCTTCAGCTGATCGTTCTCCTGCTTCAGATTTTCTACTGTTCTCTACAAATAAAATCCAACAACATATAGGTTATACAATATTTATGTGAAAGAATTACAATTACAACAAGATTAGATGTGATAGATTACAACACACACACACATACAAGCTTAGGCAGGCACTATCATTTCTCATAATTTCATAGGACCTGCTTTCTGTATACAAACAAGTAACTAACATTGTCATCTGCATTCTTATCACCCTTACCAACTTGAAGGACTGATGACTACCTTCACTATTCCGTGTAGTAATAATGAAAGAAATGAACATCACACAGTACCTGCATGTTGGTCATAGCTTCCTGCAGCTGCTCCAGGCGATGAGCAGAGCTCAGAGCTTCTAGACGGATGTCTGTTAGCTTACGCTCCTTCTCCCATAGCTCTGTACGCAGCTCTGATACAACTTTATCATCTCCCACATCACCTTCAGAAACGCTGCAGATATTCAGGGCCAGACGAACAATTTGTGAATGCAATAGGTATGCAATAATTACTATATGTTGATCTAAGACCTTTGTTTATTCTGATATTATTAAATCAATAATATATGCAAATAATTCTGGGGGAACCCTGTTACCCTGTTGATGATCCTGAGGTGGAGGGTTTCATAGCTACTTGTGGGTTGTCTCCATCATGGTGCACTTTGGGGGAGGATGGCGCAGAGGATTCTGGGGTAGCAATTTCCTCAATGTCAGCATATGGCCCTGACGACTTGGAGCCCTTCTTACTAAAGGCCTTGTTGAAGGAGCTGCGTAACTACACAGACAAGAGGATATGAGACTGCTGACTTACCAACTAAACAGAGAAACATCCATACGTGTTAGCTGAACTGTATTTCCTAAATCTTTAATGACTGATGATGGATTAAGTCTGTCTTTCACACACATGGATATCTGTGAAGCAGCACAAGGCATAAATAAAATCCCAAACCATTACCTGAATAAATTGGATGAAGGGGAATGGAAGTACAATTACGGACAAAATATGTTAATGATGCTCGGAGTGCACAAAAGCTTGTGTGATAATGGTTTAAAGGAGAACAGCTGTAGCATGTAGTTTCAGAATTTCTAAAATGCCTGTGAACTGTGATATAGCATTCATTAAATGATTAAAAAAACGTGATTTAATATGTCAATCCTATGAACAAAACCTGTCAAAAAGACAGCACATGATGACATACATTTTCAAAAGTGTAACTCATAAAATACAAGTAGGCTGGATAAGTGGTGAAAATGGGGTGTAAGCTTATTTACAACAGCAACAATACTCACCTCAAAGACCTAAAATAAAAAAACATATATAAAAAAAACATGGCAGCATGTGGATAGAGAGTGGAGTCATTTAATAGTAGATTTGGAACAAGATATCCATCTTTTAGCCTTCACAGCAACAAGTTTTGTAAAACTCAATACTTTCATGTTTTGGTTACTTCCCTCTCTTCCCCAAATGATCTAACATCAACTGACACAATTAACAGGTTCTAAAATTGCCCTCACCCAGCTTTTTTTCTTCTTCTTCTTGGCCTCCTGCTCTTTGAGGCTGCTCATACTGGAGTGACTAGCAGTGCTAGTGAGGCTAGAAATACTTTCTGAGGAGTTCTGGCGGTTGATCAGCAGCTCTAAATACCAGAAAAAAAAAAGTTTTATATGTGTGAAACATCATTGAGATATATATATATACACACACATATACATACATATATAAACATACATGTGTGTGTGTGTTTATATACACACGCACACACACAGTATTTTTCGGATTATAAATCGCAGTTTTTTTTCATAGTTTGGCCGGGAGTGCAGCTTAACATTCTGGTGCGACTTATGTGTGAAATAGGGTTGCCACCTGTGTCAGACCAAAAACCTGGACATTTTTGAGGGGGTGCCTGTAGTTCCAGCCGCCCCACCCCCCTCACACACACACACACACACACACACACACACACACACACACACACACACACACACACACACACACACACACACACACACACACACACACAGAGCGGCTCATCCGCATGCATTCTCCCTGGACTAACAGCGGCGCATCTGCGCACGTAGGCTTCAAATCCACATAAATACAAACTGTATGCATCATATAGAAAAACTGGGACATTCAGTGTAAATTGCCTGTCAAGATGAAATGTGTATTCTTGTTGTATTTTATCAAGTACATTTCCCCAAAGAATGCGACTTTTACTCCAGTGCGACTAATATATGTTTTTTTTCCTTCTTTATTATGGATTTTCGGCTGGTGCGACTTATACTCCGGAGCGACATATAATCAGAAAAATACGGTATATATCATTTTAATCTTGCATATTTTCACGCATATTGGATCATTGTCTCCCCAGAATATTCTGTACCTTTAGGTGTGATGTCAGGGTTACTGAGAGCCCCCTGGATGATTTCTTGGGCTTCTGTGTTTTTGGCTTTCAGAATTTCAATGGTGTCCTTAAGCTCAGTGAGCTCAGAGTCCTGGAGAGGGAACATATCAGTATAAGTCTCTTCTGAGAAGACACTCAAAATCTTCTGCACTAAGGATTGTGGAATGTCTATCTGCTTTCAATGAGCATGGCAGGTTGTGTTGAGTGGCTGATGACAACGTGGAAATCTCACCATGCAGCCCTTTGACCTGCATCTCATTTTCAAAATGACTATCCTATCTCACTTGCCAGGGTCTTTTACACTGGCACAATGTAATATAAAATAATTGAACAATTAGTCATGTCAATACTGCATTTCACAAGGGTACAGTTGAGATTTCCTTACTAAGATTTTACTCTCATAATCTAATAATTTAGCATTGGCTTGTGTGAAGCACCTATCCTTCTACTAACACTGTCAACACAAGTGGTCACACATGTCACAGATGCTGTAACATTCATTAGCATTCTGTCACGAGGTTACCGATATACCTTTTGGTCCGAGGAGACCGAAAGGGTCTGCAGGCGTGCTGTCATCAGTGCCAGACTCTGCTCAAACGCAGCCACCAGATTAGCCTGTAGAGGAGGGCACAGAGGTGGAGGGAGGGTGAAGAGTGGAGTGGGGGTGAGATGGCAGAGAGGTATGAGTCACCGGCTGCATTGAGTCTTTCTGCAGCTTCACACGCTCACAACACATCAAGCAAATGGCTTTCTCCATCTGCAGGGAAAGAAGGGAGGGGATGGTGGACAGCTGTGGATGATGTCAGAGATGAAAGAGGGCGTTAGGGTAATGGTGCTGAAAGAGGATGAAGACAGGGTGCAACCTCACCAGAGTCATGTAGCATATTTGACCTGCTGGGCTTTATCTTGCTGTGATGGAGAGTCAAAATGTTTTCCATTCAAAAAAACATGACAAAATCAATGACCAACACCATGAAAAATCATTTGTCAAGAATCCTGTAAAAATGGCAGTGGTTCTCTCATGTTTATTTATGCCCAGTCTGGTTTGATTTAACAGTTTCAAGAGAGGGTCCCGATATGACCTGTCTTCTACGTGTCCTGTGTCCTCCTCTCCCTTTATTTAGATATATTGCAAATCATTTCTTTTCTCACACCTTGCTCAGGTATTCTTCTTGGGTCACATTTCATACTGAGCCTCTATTTGAATCTTTCTGAATGATGTTATTCACCTCCCATGAACATGAATTTTATCAGCTACCTACTTGAGTTAAAGACCTCAGTGAAGCTTCGTGCTCATAAAATACTTGTTTTTAAACAACTACATTTCTGTCCCTACTTCCGTGACACTACAAAGGCAATAGAAGAGTCTTTGCTCAGATGTGCTTAGGAAATGAATTGGTACCTTGATAGAGGGAACATCAAAAATGAGTTATTCTAATGTGAGGAATTTTCACAGTAATGAGACATGAATGTATAAAAATTAGTTGCAACCATAGTTAACATGCTTCAAGGTGAATAATGAAGTTCGTGTGCCACGCAGTGAGCCCAACAGATGCCAGATGACAACGACTCATCAGTTTGATGACTACTCAGAACCATGCGGAGGCAACATAGATTGTTGTGGAAGCAACAGTCCAACAAACCTGGCCTAGCTGCTACACCCAGCATCCAGTGGTGCGGGTCAGCGGGAGTCCAGCCACCAAACAACCAAGAACGTAAAAGAGAGGGACAGTGGCATTAGGCGAGGGATTCAAATTCCTACACGGTAAAATAAAAATTACAGTCACACTGACACAAACAGGCCTTATACATGTAGTAGTGTTCCAAACACTTAGTTAATAGTGTAACAGGGGTAGTGGAGAAAATGTGCAATAGGAGACAGGAGCAGAGGCCTATTATTAGATCTGGGTCAGTGGTTAGGTGGTGTTGGAGTAAAAGTTCAGTGACTCAAACAGCCAAGCTCAAGCATCTACAGGGTGCAGCATGGGACTACGAAGGGTGAAACACTTTTCAGATGGCTTGGTCAAAGAGTTAAAAGCATGTGTTAATCGTGTTATCGATAGCTCAGAGGTGAGAGACACTGGGAAGATGTCAGTTTGCAAACCATTAACTGTAACTGTGGACCTTTTTATTGTTTTCTGTTCATTTCAAGTCTGTACACTGCAGTTTGTTATCAAATGAAAGTATTAAAATGCTCACAAAAAATATTTTAAAAAGGCCTTTGGTGGTTGGAGTGGTGGGTACATCTAGATATCATATGACCACTCGGAGAGAGGCCAGAGTTATGCCTTGGCATAGAGTCATCTACACTTGATCCTCCTCATTTTCTTGGGCACGGATTTACACCATATTTACCCCACATATCACCCTCATAGACATGCAAGGCAGACATCTGTTAAACAAGATTTCTGTGTCTCACTGGTTGTGTGGTACTACTTCAAATGGGTTGGATGTAATGGTGTCATCTACATTCTGGATTCATGAAACTCCGGCATACATTAACACATGAACCAATTAGCATAGATAAAAGGTTTAAGGAAGAACCTGAAACTATGAAAACTCATACTCACATTAGCAGAGAGCTGCATCGTCAAGTCTGCAACCTTTTCCTGGGAGGATTCCAGCTCTCGCCTCAACTTGCGGATTTGCTGTGGACAAATAAAAGTATTCCCCAGCCCTGTTATGTAACATTAACAGTCAATGCAAAGAAATATAACTAAGTATTTCTCCACAGCAAAACACAAAAAGCTGGATAAATAGACTCAAGGCCAAAAAAAAAATGTTTCATCAATTTGTGACAGTGGTACTTCACCACTTTTCTCATGCACTGAAAATTCTGAGGAAAAATGGCTTTACTAAATGCTAGCAGGTGGTGCTGAATGAAAAACACAACTAGAGATAAAACAAAATGAACCAGCTTATGAGCTTCAGTGCAAGAGATCTGTGGTCAGACTTCACAAAGCTCTGATAACACAGGAAATGACTGACAGAAAGACATGATATGAGAGCAAAAGTCATTGCTCACTGGCCTTACCTCCCCTTGTATCCTCTCCTCATTCTAAAGAAAGCATGGTAAAAAACATGAAAAATAAACAGGGAACCTTAGAAGAGTTCATTAAATTGATATAAAGAAAAAGGGATTGAAGTTTTGGGTACATAGTTGATCGATCAAAGAATTTAATGCCATATCACAGAGAAATTTGTAAGCAACTGGGGAGAGTGATAGTTATATTCACAATAAATGCTTTTATGTTTTACCAGCATCCTAAAAGAGTCACTTTCCTGATTGGATACGACACAGAAGAAACATTGTACTGTAACACCTTAACAGTGTGCATACTCACTGAGGAATAGTTGGATGAAGCATTCGATGCCAAGGAGAGTACAGAGCCATGCACTGAAACAGGACAGATTTGACTTAATAAATCATGTTGCTTTTATTAACGTTTAAGGTAAGTTTGAGATACCAATAGGAAAAACAAGACCTTAAGAAATTATAGTGATGTCATTTATTATTTATCATGTGCCTACAACCCCTGTTGTCACAAAAAAGTGATCAAAGGATAAATTGTGCTAATTTGACTTCTACAATCTTAAATGGAGGAGTCAGACAGCCTTTTCACCTTCTGCGTAAAACAAATGCCTGTATGACATCAGACTGCAGTGCTGCATGAACTGACTTTGGTAAACATCTGCTTTGGATGGGCTCACCATCTTCTGCTGGTTCACGGAAGGACCCACACCGCATCATACTTTTGGGCCGATCGGCCAAGGACAGACTGCTGCCCATTGGAGAGGATCCATAGAGACTACAGGAGGACTCGCTGGGGGGACCAATGCTGTTGGAGCGTGATATCCTTGGAGTGCCGGTGGATATTGGGGCAACTTTCAGGAAAGACAGATTTTTGGACAAGTAGTGAGTGGTGCAGATCAAGATGGCTGAACTTACCACCAAACCCTGAACCCCTTCCCATACACACACACACACAAACACAGAGTATACCTTGGTATAGCACCCTAACTTTGATGACTCAGGGAAACGCAACACCACAGTCACAGGCATAAATATAGCCTGACCTGACCCCCTATTGCCTCCATCCCCAGCATATTTTAGACTTTTAAACACCAAGTCTAAATGAGTGTAGATGGGAGATGCAGATATACACACAGTCACATCTGACACCATGGTAATTTGCTGTCACATCATTGAGACACAACTAAATATGTAATTGACAACATCTGTCAACATTGTTTAGCTGTAAAAGAACCAAATCACTTTCCTGTCTTTAGGAACTCAAAATCCTTGTCTTTGGTAATAATCACTGATAAGACAGAGGGCTTATCAAAGATCTCATGCCTTGTTACTTTCAAGGCTTGGACAGTGGATGTTTTTAGAACTTGGCAGCCAAATGGAGCAGGCAGACTCACCCACACTAGTGAGGGGAACCTTGCCGGAGGGGTGGAGAGGGCGGGTCGGAGAGGGCAGCTGTGGGGGGCTGTCGCTCTCTGTCATACTGACTATGGTGTGGGAGTGGCGCCTGCCTGGTTTGCTTCCTTCGCTCTCCGACAAGCTTGAACCATAGCGTCTATGAAAAGAGAGGTCGTTTTTAACAGTGATCAATGATGATGTAATAGTGGGACACTTCAAATATATTCTTGTAAACAATTGTTACAACGTACTCTAAGCCTTTCTTTGGCAAGGTGTTTCTGTCTGTCTGCAAGCTGTAAAAAAAAGAAAAATGATTACAGTCAATTTACCCATGCGCAGTATCTCAAAGATTCATCTTTTAATTCTTTGGGTGAACCACATGGTATACTAGACACCCTTATACACCCAGTGTCAGAGTGTTCTTTGGCAGGATATGATTTAGACAGTGAACATCTTCAGACAGATTTAGCCTCACTAAATTACCCATCAGACTCACTGTTCTTGGAAAAATCCCCATGAACATGGTGCGCTAGTGTATCTGCCACCAAGAAACCTACTGTACTGTTCAATGTCTTCGAACTGAAATGGAAATTGCAAGCTATGTTTCACACACTATTAGGTCCTAGAGGAAAAAAATAAGTTCTGGTTTGGTGCGATCTGATAGGTTTAACTTCAAACTCAGGAGCGGCAAGCCACAGCTGAGTGCTCCTCGGACATTGTTGTACTGCTAATGTGTAAGAGGCCTCCAATGATTTAAATGGAAGATTAGTGTGGTTGTTAGCGCGCCACTGCCACACATCCCACATTATCCCAGCAAAGGACATGATACACTGACTTAAAGAAACAAATATAAATTCAGCCACAGTGTCAATTTGACATCCCCTGAGAAGAGACTCACCTGTCTGTGAGGTTGAGGGATGTTCTGCTGCTGGCTCCCCAGGTTCCCGGTCCTCGCTCCTCCTTGTCATGCACCTCATTTTTAACAAACCTGGAACTGGACGGCACACTCATCTGGAGGGGCAGAGACTCCATGCTGCGGTGCATGCCAGACATCTTGGGGTGCAGTAGTGGGGATCCGCTCAGACTCAGGCTGTCGCTGGTGTAGGAGCTGGGGGAATCCAGGTGGAGAACAGGTGCTGGGCTTGGAGTGAGGCGGGTGGAGATGTGACTTCCAGCCAAGTCCTGCAACTTTGAATATGGGGGAACTTTGGGTGGAAGGTCCTGGATGGTCACACAGGAATCAAGACTGTTAGAGTTAACCTTGTCCAGGTGAGCCAAACTTGGTGGACGACCCAGGGACTTGGTGTTCAGCATCCTAGAGATCACACACAAAAAAAAGATGTTACAAAATGAAATATTTCAGTTTTTCTTTTCTTATGAGAGGCAAAACACACTGTTGCCAAGCAGGGAAGTAAAACAGCAACACAACATCAAAGAAACAGTCCTCCAGGTATCAAAATCCATACAATGTAGGTGTACTTCAAAGTAACTGGTACACTTTTGTGAGATGAAGATACAATGCAATTTTTTGCTGTACCTGCATGACTAGACATCATCAGAGGATACAAATTAAAGTAAAGGTGTGTGAGTCTGCAAATATTTCTGCTTGTATTTTATGGAGTGTAGTGGGGGAGTGGGGAGGGCACAATATTTTTAAAACAGTGTTTAAGTGAGGCACCTTGGTGTGGTAGGTGATGAAAGTTCAGGGTATTTGCTGCTGCTGGTCCGTTTCAGGCCATGAAGTTTGACAGCAGAGTCCCCTGTGGACTGAGCATCATCTCCTTTGATGGCGCTACAGTCCACATCAGTACCCACAGCCTTGGCCTTGGCTCTCTCCTTTTCCTTCTCACGGTCTGTCTGGTTGACAGGACTGCTGCTGGTGCGACTGGACATCTTACTGCTGCATAAACCTGGCTCTTTGACCCTCAGCCCCGTGGATGCCATGGACACCGGCTTCAGACTTAGCAGACTTGGATCAATGGTGGGTCGGGCTGCAGGGCGGCCAATAACACTCAGCGTGCTGGACTTGGCTGGTCGAGGCAAGCTACGATACTGAATGCTGTTGCGGGCGCTTGGCCCCAGGAAGCTTTGCTCACTGCTGGCATCAAAACTGTTCTTTCGTCCTGGGGGAGTGCCTCCTCCCACAGGCTTGACAGGGATACCAGATGACTTGGGGGTTTTCCCTACAGTAGCAGAGCCACTGGAGATGGTGGCACCCCCTGCTGTCATAACGGTGGCGGTACCAGTGGCTGTTGGTGGTTTCTTGTAGCCAAATGAGGCTGCAGAAGTGGGTTTAACTAAGCCTGATGGGGGCTTGCGGTGCTCTCCGTGATGATCCCTGCCAGCATCTGAGCGAGACCTTTGTAGACCTGCAGTTTTGATGGAAATCTTGGATTTATCTAGTGGCTTCTCAGTTTTTGGTACTAAAATCAATAAAAAGAGACAGGCAGGAGATTAATAAAGTCAATATAGGGTTTGAGCAAACATTTACAACATGTATGCGTTTAGGAATCACAGGACTACTCTGACTGCTTCTCAGTTGCCACAATGACCCTAACCAGAATTAGCTACTGTAGATAGACTTAGTGGTAATGATGCAAAAGAACCAGTGAAGGTGGGCTATTAAATATGGCAACAGGCACAAATGAATTGTCTAAAAGTAACAGGGATAATCAGCATTGTTTCTCTGCAGCCAAACACAATTAAAGTTAAGTAAATTTACATCAATGCAGCCTTTACGGTTGAGGTTACATATACAAAGAACAATCTGCATTTACTTTGACAACTTTCATGTGCCCATGAGATCAAATTAGCTGATTGTGTAAAAATGGTGTGATGTAAAACTGAACTTTCTACTCAGCCACATCACAAGACAAATCCAAGAACTGACAGCAAAGTTAGTGATATAACATATTCAAGGAAGCAAATCAACACATCTAATCCCTCAACTCATGCCTCTGAATTTTAAATAACAATTGCTGTTAGATTTATTCCCATCAGCGATACTGTACCCAGAGTACTTACAATAAGACCTAAATTATATTAATTACCTTCTATTCACTTGTGGTGTTTTGGTGGGAATTGAACACATTTAGCTGAATAAGGCACACGATCTCACAACAACAGGATGTTCTGAGACAATTGATTTTTCAGTGAAAAGGATTCCTGGATGTATTCTTCATCAGCAATGTCTTGTGCCACAAATCAGTTGCCCTATGTGGGGTACTTTTGTGTTTATCCTAATAGTGAGCAGATGTCTACATAAGTTGATACTCATAGCTATTTTGATCCCGGATGCAGCAGACAAACATGGATAATGGATGGCATAGAAACTGTAGTGAAAAAGGCAGCAATAATGCACCAAGTTCCCCAGAAGAGGAGCAGCGACAGTCAGATATATAGGCATACATAAGCAGTGAGTATTACTCAGACCTCACCTATGACTTTCAACGTGCTCTGAGATGTGTGAGTGATGGGGGAGGTCACACCAACAGGGGGATTGCGACCCTTCTTGAAACTTCCAGGCTGACCTAGACTCTGTGGCTTCTTCAGTTCTCCTTTACCCCCACAATCCTCACTGAGGCTCGGAGGTTTCTTCCTCCACTTGCTGGGGGCCTCTGCTTTGAGGCTTCCTGTGTCATAGTTGCAACTGCTGAGCTTGTGGCTGACTTTGCCATCCTCACTGTACCACGACAGTCCACTCTCCACCAGGGAGCGCTTCTCTGCATCAGTTCGGAGCTTCAAGAACAAGAGGGAAACAAAAATGGTTTGCAGTATGATCAGTCATGGTCTGTGTTATCTCTGGGGCTGACTTCTCTCTGTTATCTTTGGTTCATCCCAGCCACATTCCATCGGGAAAGAGGGAGAGATATGATGATACTATCATGGGCAGATTTAAGAAAGCCACACATGATGACACAGGAACAAAAAACCTTTAGGGTTTTATTGTTTTCTGGGACACACACATACAAGCATAAAAAGTGTTTAAGGCCAAAATTAAAATATTAAAGTACACTAAAATCTGACTAATCCAAGTTTGGTGGTAATCCACCAAACAGTTTGTTTTTTTTGTCTTCACGCACATATCGACAGCAGACAGCAACAACACCCTGCTTCGAAGTTGGGCTGATGCACTGCATAATAAAAATGAAAATTAGAGAAGAGAGGGGAACTGGAGCCTTTTCAAATTAGAGAGACAGGTGACTGCATACTAGACAAAAAAGACTGCTATGATATGATAGAAAATATATCACCATAAGGGACAAATCTGGGCACGTGGCTTCTTGGCACCCCAGTAATGTGTGAGACAGCATGACATATGGCTCATTGACCAATGATAATATTAATTAGTGCTCCAAAAGGGAGCACTATTATTTCTTCCTGCTGTGCATTTTGTATATATGAAAAAGGCAAGACATATTCAAAAGGTAGAAAACCACAACCGCTGCTTCAAAGGTAAAAAGGAAAGGGACATTTCAGTTAAAGTTCATATACTTTTTGAAATTCTTAAAACATAATAATGGCTTACTTCTAATAGACAACTGCAAACATGTTCTGGTTAAGGTAAAATATGCAAATATTGTTGATTAAAAAGTTCCATTCACTTTATAAAATGTGTTCTGCTTCGCAAGAGCATAAAGAGATAGCGGGTAAATTGTAATAAATTGTGCAGCACAAAATGTGCCTCATCCTGTAGTCTACCTAGTGACATGACAATTAGCAAGGCACATGTGAGTGAACAGGACCAGCTAGGCTCAGAGGAAGCAGTGGAAATGTACACATAATTTTCTGAAGATAACAAGCAGTGCCATAGTGAGAAGTTATTTTATCATGATAAATCATGTTTCTCTTTGTCTCATTTAATGAAAGAAGTGAAGTTTGTGGTGTCTTTTCATGGACTTGTTGAAACAAACAACAAACAATACAACATGAGTCGGACACAGTGAAAATGCTACAAGGAAAAGGAATTGGTTAGAACAATTAACCCTGCTTTTACAAAGAGAAAAAGTCTAACACTGTCAGAGACTGTTTAGTATAATATTTGTGCTTACCATAGCAGAAGAGTTGCACCTGGATCCCAGGGGTGTGTTTGGGAGGGAGTTGAGGGAGGAGCTGGCATTGAACTCCTCTGAGCTGAGGTTGTCTGACCCATCCCCCTCACCATCGCTGAGCCCACTGCTGATGGAACTGCTCTCGTCCCAACTGAAACATAATGGCAGAACATCCCGTTATCAAAAGTGTGCTGCTTAAAAGTCACAGGCAAACGTTGGTGTTGAAAACCTGGGGTTGCAGAAATCTGCACTGTAAGGGAGGCGAGGTAAAAGTGACCATGTGCACAGACATGCAGACAGTTCCAACATGGCTGCATTAGATTCAGCTGCATCTCCCAATATACCAAGCCATACGTTGAGCGAGACATTTTACCTTCAACAAAATCCAATTTTACATGTAATCACCGACAATTACCATCATAATCTACTTGTTGCAAAAATCTAATTGTTTTTGGATTTATCCCTGGGATAAAACTATTTTGAAGTTGTGAGCTGAAAGAATTTTAGAAACTGTCCAAGTTAGTTTTTAGGATTTAAAAAAAGATCTTAACACATCAATATGGCAGCAGAACAGGGCATAAACAAACCACACTTATGTTTAACAGTACAGGATATGCGAATAAATCATGCCAAAAGAACAGCAGCTCACAGTTTTACAGCAGTTCACAATTTAGCAGCCAGGAAGAAAAGAAAGAGACGTTCATGAGTTTGAGGGCAGATCCGAATGGAGAAGTAAAAAAATGTATGTGCTTTAGATGAGCAATAACCCTTTGCTGAATTTATAAATTACATCTCCAGGGAGCTAAATGCTGGTCCAACTCAGATTCATATAATTATGTTCCCCATCATTACCACTGACAAACACAGGTGGTAATCACATTTATGTTGGCACACACATATGTGGCACACTGGACAAAGGTAAATTAATAAGACTCTTAGAAGCTGAGTCACTGTTGAACTGAATCAGTTCTCCCTTTTTTCTGCTTTCTCCACTGAGCTGAAAGTGCTCTGTGGCTTGAGAGCCTACAATTAGCAGAGGCATGGAACATGGAATTGCACAGAAAAATATAGAGAGACAAAAATGGCCCATTCAGATTTTGAATTTGACTTAATCACATGGCTGCAGGAGAGTTTCAGTCACAGTTGTAAAACAGAGCCGGTTTTGCCCTGTCACTTTGGGTTTGAGCATCATTATGCATACAGGGCACATTTTGTTGAAGAGATCTGCAACCTTAACAGTCAAGTTTGTCATAAGTAATAGTGATAGTAGATAAGTGTTTGACTTGAGAGTCTGGAAATGGTCTCACATACCATCATCTGCAGGGAGAATACATTTTGATTTACATTAAGTCCAGATGTCCGGGCTATGTTTGAACAATACCACCTCTGTGAGGGGCGACAGAGTGGATAACCGCACAGGGCATTAGTCTGAGAAGAGGTAGGAGGGCCTGGGGGGTGTTGATATAACAGGCTAAACTGTCTGCTGTCCAAGGTGAAATCCAAGTGGGTGGGAGTGCACCAAGCAAAGTGAATACTTCATATATGTAGGGTGACAACTGACTGGCTCCCATCCTACATCTCTCTGGTTCGTGCATCTATTCTATTATTCACGTTTGCTTCCTGGGAAAATCTTTTGTTTCAAGGAGCACGAAGGATGATTGGTGTGGTGGAGCAGGGTGGACATCATAAGATCACTGGCTTGGACATTAGTCTAATAGCATCATACACTTACAGTATGTGCTGGCAACACACATGGCTATGATGAATGACCTGTAAAACGGGCACAAATAACTTACAGCATAGCATAAAGATCAACTTATTTGACTTGAATTACAATAAAGTACAAGAAGTAAAAGAATGCCATGCTGCAATCCTTGTCTGACTATTTTCTTCAGGGACCACAAGCTCTTGGGGGTGCTGCCTCTGCTGGTGAAGACATACTCAATTATACAGATAGTTGTGGTAGCAGCAATACCCTCTCAAATTCCACAGATGTCACATCTGCTGCAGTCCACCAATGCACTTTTCAACAACAGCTACTACAGAAGTTCATGGTGAATTCCATTAGCCTATTTCATTATTCAAGTACAAAACACTGAGCTAGCCCAGCCTCGGTTTTAAGCCCAGCTGATCGGCTCACCAGTCGCCTTCAGCCAGATGTCGCGTCTGGTCTCAGATAGACCAGAGCCACGTTGGAGGCAACGCTAACAGTGGAAACAGCGTTAGTCACTAGTTACATCAGCATCGATTAAGTTTCTTATATGAGGAAAAGCTGTGGTGAAACAGCTTCTGCCTCTTACCCCGGCGTGAGCAGTAAGGTCCGTTTAGCTCCCGTCGCAGATCTCAGAGGAGGAACCTTCCCGATCAACACTCGACCGCTCATCTGGAACCGCTTATCGATGAGCGCAGCTGTCCCGTAGCTCATTTTAAAGAATGTTTAAAGACCCCTTCTTTCTTCCTTCCATCCTGAGAGCACAGAGGAACAGGCTGCCGTCCGCAAGGCCGCCCCCTCACCACAGGGGAGGAAAAAAGAAGGGTGTGTGTGTGTGTGTGTGTGTGTGTGTGTGTGTGCGTGTGTGTGTGTTGGGGGGGGGGTCCGACACTCCTCCAGGTCTGATGGTTGCCCGCTGATAACCATGGCAACCACCGTTAACATCCGGACATATTTTATGAGTGCCACTGTGCGCTAGGATCCAGATGCAACTATATTCTGTTTCTTTAATTTTCGCCCTCAAACAACCGTGGATTGCGCAGTCACACTTTATTCACAACGAGAAACTTATGGAGGAAAACTTAGCGTGGCTTGGTGTTGTTTGCAGCACGTTGATACGTTGTGCAGTGTATAATTAATGCTGACCATGATTTTGTTTTTTCGTCTGTTACAGTGCTGTGAACCAATTGTCAGAGTGGCATCGCTTTAAAAATCGATGAGATATTTGTCTTTCCAGCTGTTCCAAGCCACAGGTTGCACAGTAGGCAAATTATATTTTCCAGTTTTTCGTGGAAGTGTGTTCTCTTTCAAAAAATGTGCTCCAAAAAGTGGACGGCTTACAAATTTCAAACGACAAGCCTCCAACTGACCTCTTGGTTGTGGTCATCTCTCAATAAGCCGTAATGTATTTGCTGTCATGCAAGCTAAGTTGCATTTTTAAACTTTAACTCGCGACAGTAGTCTCAGTGTTCAGGGTACAACCACCTAATCACATCAGTGCATTCTCCCACTTCACCTCCATGGCTGTGCTTTTTTTTCTGGTATGAGCAAATGTCTCCCTACAGCCAACTATTTAAGTCACTATTTTTTCCGTACGAATTAATGGGGATTGCGGAAAACCTCCATATTTTCCAACCTCAAACAATGATTAGCAGTATAGCCATACTTCGAGGTTGTGTGCAAGTTATATAGTTATTTTTTTCATCAATGGCTTCTCAAAGACCCTGTGGTAAAGCCTCCAAATGAACCATCTCCCTCACACTTCCACAGGCTTGTCACCATAGCAACACACAGGTGTGTTGTTTTAAGATATTATTTATATAAATTATTTTACATACAGAATTACATACTAATGAAAACAGTAATATAATAATAAAGATAAAAAAGCACCATATAACATATACATCAAAAATTTTTGGAAAGTGTAAAAAATAATAACATGTATTCATGCTTGCTCACACACAACACATACAGTTGAAAACTAATATAAAATGTACATACACTATATTACCAAAAGTATTCGCTCGCCTTTACTTATTCTATGAACTGAAGTGCCATCCCATTCCTAACTCGTAGAATTCAATATGATGTCGGTCCACCTTTTGCAGCTATTACAGCTTCAACTCTTCTGGGAAGACTGTCCACAAGGTTGAGGAGAGTGTTTATAGGAATTTTTGACCATTCTTCCAAAAGCGCATTGGTGAGGTCACACACTGATGTTGGTCGAGAAGGCCTGGCTCTCAGTCTCCGCTCTAATTCATCCCAAAGGTGTTCTATCGGGTTCAGGTCAGGACTCTGTGCAGGCCAGTCAAGTTCATCCACACCAGACTCTGTCATCCACGTCTTTATGGACCTTGCTTTGTGCACTGGTGCACAGTCATGTTGGAAGAGGAAGGGGCCCGCTCCAAACTGTTCCCACAAGGTTGGGAGCATGAATTGTCCAAAATGTTTTGGTATCCTGAAGCATTCAATGTTCCTTTCACTGGAACTAAGGGGCCAAGCCCAGCTCCTGAAAAACAACCCCATACCATAATTCCTCCTCCACCAAATTTCACAGTCGGCACAATGCAATCTGAAATGTACCGTTCTCCTGGCCTGAGGTAGAAATTGTAAAGACTTGTGTAAATGTGAGATTTGTTTTGAGTATATGAAAAAATATGAACCGCATTATATGCAACCGCAGACTGGCAGCACCTTCCAGTGGCACTTTCAAAACTACCACTAGTGATGGCTTGTATGGATACAAAGGGGCAATTAAGTCCATAACAAAACACCTTAAGATATTCTTTATATTTATTGATTTCTTCATTTGTTAACTGTAAATAAATAAAAGACACATCTCCACTCAAGTACAGACAGAATGATTCAGTTGCACTGAGGAAAATGTTGCAAGGTGATCCTTGCTAGTGACTAAAAGTCAGGATTGCTCTTCCTCCATGGCCTCTCTTTTATTCATGACTCCTATACTGTGTTGACCCCATCCAAAAAGGACATGGACACTTCGGAGATGTAGATTATAGCAAGCTTTATCAAAATATTGACCGTGTAAAAACAGTAAATTACAGCTGCTAGCTAAAGAGTATTATTAATAATACTAACCTATACTGCAATACAGTGGGAAGCTCATGTTGCTCTTTGTTCGCAGTAGAAAACCTCCTGTTAGGCCTGGGAGATCAGTTTCAGTGAACGCTGAGTTATTTTCAGTATTTTGTGACGTGCAATTTGGCCTTTAAAAAGACTAAATTTCTTTGAAAGTTTCTTTGGATGTGTGGATGTTGAGATTTAGATAGTAATAATAAAAAAAAAACCCTGAAAATTACAAACTAGTCTTCTAGGGCTGTGCTGGAAAAAGAACACTCTTGGGTAAGACCTGGATCACAGTAACCACAAACCCACATGGGACAGAAGGATCTCCAGTGAGGCATGAGTAGCCTTGGCAATGCTCCCCCTCCCCCCTCCCTCTTAGTAGTTGAACAGTCTCAATGGGATGATCTCACCAGATCTCAGCTCTGTAAACCCCTGCAGGAGGTGAGGGCCATGTTGGTCAGGGAGGTTCCACCCTATCCACATCTTACATCAGATCTGTTCACTCCACCACAAGGTTTAGTTTAGTCCAGAACACAGGGCCAAGAGACTGAAGAGACTGTGCATAACTAAAAGGCAGGAATCTATGTTCCTACTTTCCTACAAGAAATTCATCAAAAAGCAGATAAGAAACAGATAAAGAAAATGATAGAGGCTCTTTAAGACGGTCAAAAATTGTAATTTCAAACACGTAAACTTCTTGACCTCCTCAATTTAATGCAGCTTTGATGCTCTGTCTGGTTTTCCACATCAGGCTACAGTTTGTATTATAAACACACTGTCAGTCTAAATGGAATTTAAAATTACTGTGGTTTTACTTTTTGTTGAACTTCACTAACTGCTTTGCTGTCTGTCTGTGTGTTTCTGTACTAGACATGCAGGCATTCCTCTTAAACAGAATGAGATGCTGCATTGATAAAAGACTGTTGCGTCTGCATTCTTTAGGTCATAGCCTGACAAAGGCATACTATATGCCTCTGTGTCTGTAACTTTCTTTCATTTTTTTCATGAAACAGGAAAAGACAAAAAGTTATATAAAGAATTCTATTTGAATGCCTGTTGTGTCCTAAAAAATGGCTTGATGCTAGTTAAGAGATATGAACTGTTTACAATAAAAAAATCTGTTTAAAACTGTGTTTAAAGTTTAGAACAAGTGTTCAACTAAAAAGCCCTGAAGTCATGTTTGTGCTGTACAGTGCCAGCCACTGTACAATACCAGCCGCACTGCTAACCACATGACTTGTGTGTTTGGGTGGTAAATTGGGATTTCCATGGGTTTGAGCCATTCGCAGACTGTTGAAATAAAGCTTCAGTACATCTGTAATAGGTCAGTGCAGTAAGACCTCAAATTGTTTCTACCCAGGTGACCAACCATGAAGCCATTTACGTCATCTGACCTTTATTGTTGTGGCTCACAGTAAACTGCTACAGTATGTAAGCCTAGGTTTTCCAATTTAAAATGCTTTATGGAGGGTTATGGAAGGCACATGCATGAGATCACAAGCCCATCAAAGGCATTTCTTAATACATTAAGAGATGTGGATATTTATATGAAAGTATGGAGCAGTTTCCACAATTTTGGAACCTGACAATAGGGATTTGTTCCCCTTCATCCACAAGAGGTTTAGAGAGTCTAGACACTAGAGAACTGTGATGAGGGCTACTCTCAAGCTGATGGATGATATTGAGGTCACAAATCTATAAAACCAAGAAAAATTCTGCACATTACACTTGAAAAGCCATTTCGTCATGTTGTTCAATTTGTACACAATATCTAAATCACAGTGTTACGCAATGTCATGTCAAAGAGACATCACAGACAGAGACGTCACACACAATATCAAATTAAATGTACCAGAAAGATAACAATTATTTGAAACAAATGGGTTTAATTAAAAACAAAAAAAAAGAAACAGTTTAATGTGTACTATATATCCTGTAGTGTATATGCAAAGAGGGATATATAAGTGTACAAGTCAAAAGAAAACAAACCCTAACTCTAACCCTAACAAAAATACAAACAAACCACCAAATGCATGAGCTCCTGAGCTCCTGTAGTGGTATTCGCTTTCCAGCAGGAGGCATAATGTGTCAAAGATATGTCGCCGTGGCAACCATACAACGTACCATTCTCAGAGCATCAAGGGGTGGCATTATAAGGCATTTAGAGAAAGAGAATAAGCGGGATGTCAATGCATTAAATCCTTGCGTGTACATTAACTGGTTACATTCTCCCACACTCTCACTTACAATGTAGGAAATTACTTCAGAATGACAGAATCACATAGAACTGATTTATGTCGGCATGAGTATCACTCATTCAGAAAGGACAGCATATGAAAAAGCCAGCTGTATTTTCACCTCAGCACATATCTTGTCTTCCAAGTGCCTTATATTAATCTGTATTGAGCTTGACTGCAGCAGGGCAAGTAGGACTAGGCTGTCTTCACCACAAAGCAATGGCTCTGTGTAATAGTGTGGTAAATGGGTCAGAGATGCATCCGTGCCTGTGACTGGGGCTGTAGCAGACCGTCCCATCTCTGCAGAGCCCGCGGAAATTGACTTGTCTGATTATTGGACTGGAAAATTAATGTACAGTCTTAATCAACCTCAGACAAGAAACGTCCCCCCTCAGATGCTGTGACAATAAAGCTGAAGCACACTTTGTCCTCAGGCCTATAGTCTAATCCGGTGTCGCATTTACAGGTGTCTGTCTGAAATTGTCATTACCTATGAAGTGTACTATTCGCTCTACTGAGGTGCTTTTACATCGTTTTCTCTCTGCCTTTTGAAAAACTACTACACCAAAGTTGATATGAAAGAGGACATTTCTTGTTGAATCATTCCCAAACAATGTGAAATCTAGCAGATGGTAGTTGTGTTCAACAGACAAACAACATAGCAAACCACAGTCCACATTCACACAAACAGTACCTGTGATCCTTTGAGGTTGGGACCTTCAACTAAGAGCAGCTAGTATGGTGCTCTTGGGACCAATGGTTTCAATGGAGAAAAGGCAATGATATATCAATGCAATTGCTGAAATGTCTTCTCCACAAATTAAGGTGTGACTATGGAGGCATAAAGCAACTACATTTACACACGCAGATAAATGTGAATCATCAGGAGTTATCACCATGTGCTTCACATTTATTTATATGATACTCTGATTCATTATTTTTTTCCACCTGGGGCTGAGGACTGTGCACTGGTCCAAACTGCATGCCCAGACGACCACACACAGACATGATACAGGATGATTCATACTTCCTATGGTGCTGCTGTAATGGCCCATTATACACGTGGCTGATGATGCTGGTGAAGCGGGTTTGGTGTTGGGTGGGCCTGTGCATCCAGTATTTTACTGACCGTCGCTGAGGAATGAGAGCTCCATATTGACCCCAGATGTGTTGGAGCTGCTGACTGTGGGAATCTGTGTGCTATTTTATGTCTGGTTAGGAGTACTGTAACACAAAGCAGGGTCTAATGGTGGATGCCTTTACTGTTTCTCTTCTTTCATTCAAAACCTGAGTGAATCATAAATTAACTTTCCTTGATTTTTGCAATTTTGTGCAGGCCTGCATGCTTGGGTTGGTGGGTGTGTGCATGCATGCATGTATGCAATATTCAGAAGTAAGAAAATAATAACCCCTCTTACTCAGCTATAGCGCATAAAGGACCAACCCCAAACAGTGACCTCACTAAACTGTAATCCCAGCAGTGCCTGTGGACAAACAGCGGCCAAAGCCTGCTTTTTTTGCAGATGGATTTAAGTGGGTCAGACAAAGTGTGAGGCTTCATAAGTTGAGGGAGCACTCAGTGACGACAGAGAGGTCCAACAAGGGCAGGAAAAGGGAAATTGAGTGTAGACTGCCAGGGGCACAGGTCCAGGATTAGGTTGCAATGCTTTACAGAATGCTTTGTTGATGTGCACAGTTTCCATGAGTGAAGCTGTGAAGTATTTAAATATTTGGAAAATTATAAACACTCACTTTTACAGTCAAGCTTACACCAGATCACCTCACCAGCATGGCAAAGCTTCTATGTGGTTGCCAACATCTTATCTCCAGTATTTACTAATGTGGGAAAAGATTCATACTTTGTTCTATATCAGATATTAGAAGCAGTTGCCTGACTTAACACTTCTCTACTTCAATATCTACTGTTAACCCTGTAAAAGCAAGGACACAAACTGATCAGTGGTGAGTCATTAGGGCCAGCAAGGCCGTTTCTGCAGGCATAACATGAACAGAAATCATGTTCATATTTATGATAGAAGTTATTTTCATTTTTTAATGTATTTTCCCTAAATATTTTTATTAAATTATTCTTCATATGCATGTCATAGCATTTCGCATTTTTAGGGTTAGAATTTTTATCCAGTCAGAATTCAGCTACCTTGTGTTTCTAGGTTGTATGAAATCTGTCCGAGGCAGGCCCCAACATTCTGTGATGTCACCCATTGGTTTGCGGAGGAGGCTTGATGAAGCCAGGAGTTTGAGTTGCAGGGGCTGCCATTCGTCATAATGGAGCCTGCAGAAATCATAGGGCGGGTACGGCAGGGGGGAGAGGAATGGTGTTTTTTGACTGGGTGTGTATTGGAGAAAGTGTTTTTTTGGAGCCCGGCCTAGTGGTTCTCCATGGTATTGCAAGAAGAGTCACTTCTGCATTGGCCTCCTTTTTCGTACCAGAAGACTACGTCCACCTTTTACATACAGTCTATGGTCCGAGGCCTTGAGAATCAACAATGAGGACACATTTGAGCTGTGACTGAATGGGCAAATATAGTAGATAGATAGTTGCGATAGCAAATCACAGTTGGCGACAGTACAGCTTCACGTTGAACGCCCTGTGATTGGATACTGACTTGTGAGAGCTGGCAGTGCTATGCAGATCAACAAAGCCACAGAAAAAGGCTGAAAAATCTAACATATATGCCATTTCCAAGACGGACCTTTCAAGAAAATCTAGCTCTCATGAAACAACGTCGACCAAAGGGTTTGTCTGCCACTTCCAGCCAAGGGGAGCTGCAAATTGTTCTGCTGGGAATTTACTTTGTTTGCAAAGGATTGATTTGGTGTTTTGAGCTACACTGAATTTGCAAATTTAAATTGTTTAATCAAGGCAGCAACGAGATACCAAAGCACGCCTGGAGACTTGGTAGCTACGGTGATTTTTAAAACTTTTGGGACACCAGAGTGGATTCACAACTAAACGAACAGGTATGCGGGGAAGGTTTGTAAGTTTGACAGTACCACCTACAGTGATACATTTTAATTGCCGATGCAGATTTAAATACTTTAAATACTCTGGAAAATAGCCCGTGTTGTACACGATTGAGGTGATGTAAGGCCCAGTAGTGCGTAAGTGCATTTCTGTATATTATTTTTTCAGCAGTGGTGTCATAAATGATGGTATTATGAGGGGTATTTATTCAAGAGGGACTAAGTCCCTCTCTAAGTATTAAAAGCCTGGGTGTGAAATGCACAGCCTGCCACTGAAATTGAAAGACTGTAAAAGGTCTGTAATAGTTTTATAGGCAAACTACTTTCCCACATTGCTTATTAAGAACAATCTAATTTAAAGGCTTGCATGCAGTCTCCCTCCTTTTTCTTTTGTGAAGTCACACAAGACAAGGGCCAGATCTATAAACTGTAATATATATTTATTCAAAAGCAAATAAAAAACAAAATTATATTCTGCTTCTTGCATTCAGTAAAGTAGGTCCCACACTGAGCAGAATAAGCCACATTCTACTAAAAATAGGCAATTGTATAGGTTCCTATGATTTATAAGACAATATGTAACATATTTTTTCATTGAAGGACATTATGATTCTATAAGAATCATAGCAACTAACGCCATGATAATGCCTAGATGTAATAGAATATAGAGCACAGTAATGTCATAATATCATTTTTCTGTCTAACTGGTATATAAGTTATTGTTTTGATTTTTTTTTTTACCTTTGGATAGATTTTTCTCTGCACGATAGAGCCAGTAACCTGTCTATAAAACCTATAATTTTGCTCATATAACATCTTTTTAATTTAAATAGTAGGCATTGTTTTCACCACATCCAGCACATAAATAGTACATAAAAAATAAAGAAGTAATACCTCTCTGTCCTCACACAAGGGAAAAGTATCACTCTTGTGGATGTTACACACAAACCAGCAATCTCCACACATCCACTCAACAGCTATCACACTAACACACAAGGCAGATCATCAGTGGGTCAGTGGAAGACGGTTGCCATGGCAGCACATCCTGAGCTATGTTGCCTCATGATCAGAGGTGTGATGCTGCTGAACCTCCCCCTGTGTCTGCTCTGCTTTGCTGCCTGTTTCATGACACAAAAACGCTCAACAATAATAGAGCCCAGAACCCCGGATGTTCACATTTGATGCTCACTTAACAACCTCCTTGCATAATACAGGGAAATACAGTATCATTTTCCACAATAATAATCAATGTCTACTGGTTGTAAACAAACTATGCCCAAACGGTAAGCAACTTTAGTGACATTTAGTCACGTTTGGTGAATAACAAATGGGCATGTGTCCCAAGGGCTTGTAAAAGACTAAGAGTAATTTTAACAAAGACATAATTTTTTTCAGCTTGTCCTTGACATCAGTGGCAAATGTTAAAAGTACTGAATTAAGTGTAATGAAGTAGGATAGAATCCTGATCACATCTGTGATCCTTCTGCAACTGGTCACAACTGCTATGGGTTCCCTGTCCACCTTCTTGCCATCTTGGAACGACTCGAATGCTGTGCTGGATCCTGGACTTTCATCCTTGCCATACCTCCACCTGCTGCTGTAGGTGGAGGCATGCACAGATGTACAGATCATCTTTGTCATCTGTACATCTGACCATCTACAGTATATTAAATATGTAATACTATCATGTATGAACACTACAACTGAGAGCCTGCAAAACACCAGCCATAATTGACTAACCACCACTAAAATGATGAAGACTGCTGAACATTCAACATTATTTATACATCAGATACTGACAAAGCAACCATAAAGGAGCAATATAATGTGATTACTTTTCTGCTTATGAACCAACATATTAAATATAGCTTGCAATAGGATAATATCAAAGAAGTGATGGTTTAACTTTGCCAAAACATAATCACTTTACCAGTGAGGAAATAATACTCTTTCACTTTGTCAAACGTTCCAAGGTTTGCAATGAATGTAATCCTAAAAATTCTAGTTGCACTACAGCTTACAACATAATGTTTCTTATGCTTGCAGTTTTAAGGTTTTGTTATGTATATAAAATTGTGTACATCTTCATCAACACCACATTGATTTGTGCGATGGGCTGTGATTTTGTTTTTGTAATTGTTCAAAGCCTCTGCATCTTGGCACATTTGATGAAAATTAAGCAAAGCATGTGCAACTGATCCCATTGAAAGCTTTGAGAATTTACACTCTTGCTGTGGTGCTACCATTAGGACCATGTAGTAACAGTGCCAGTTCATGTTTGTTGTTTATCTGCCTCATGGTGGTAAATATATTGAGATATTATTTATAATTAATGCAACTATGTTTCAGTTGGCATGAACGTATAAGTTACATTGTGCGCTTATGCTCAGCAGTACAGTACTCTCACACCAAGATCCCTGATTTCCCAGGGGCAAACAGAAAGGATAATGATGATTAATAAAATAAGACTCTTCAGTCATTTCTTCTCATAACTGGGACAAACCTGATCATATTGAAGCTCTACAACTGCAAAGAGACACAACTCTTCCTCTCCAACAGATTATGCAAGGAGATCCACATGTATATTTTACCTCACCATTGATGGGGTAGACAAACAGAAGCAATGATTACAGTCAGTGTGTCCACATTTAGCCATAGATAGAAAGTGTTGTCTGGAGGAGGTTAATCAATATCCATTAGTCATTGAACAATGCTCTGGTTCCATTAAATTGTTTATTTATTTATTTATTTTAAAGAAAACATGCATGGTCTCTCAAGCAAAGCAAAATCTCAAGCAAATCATTATCAATAAGCATACAGTTTTAATCCAGCCTTTAGTTGCTGTTGTTGGTGCTAATCTTATAGCAATGAGGTGTATGAACATGTGAAACTAGGGCTACAGTTAAAGTCGATTACCAGCTTGTTTCCATGGTTACAAAGGAGGAGCCCGATCTATTTTCAAGAGCTGGAAGCTGAATTGTCACTCTCTCTCTTGTCTCTTGCCCTCAATCTCTCTCTCTCTCTGTCTGTGTGTGTGTGTGTGTGTGTGTGTGTGTGTGTGTGTGTGTGTGTGTGTGTGTGTGTGTGTGTGCGTGTGTGTGTGTATGTGTGTGTGTGTGTGTGTGTGTTAGAGAGAGAGAGAGAAATAGAGAGTGCGGGTGTACAGTGGAAATGCAAATATATCAGAGAATTTGTGCAAGGACACCAGAGGAAAGAAATTACAGCATGTGCTGCTGCGCCTGTTTCAAAAACTGGATTAGCTAGTTATCTACACCATAGGCTGCTTGAAGCCGCATTAAATTTTGGTAACAAAATTCCAATATTCCTGCAAGTGAATCAAATACAGTACAGGCCAGGAAAGCATACAAATCACTAGTTTAGTTTGAGCATTCAATCTACTCAAGGTCAGGGATACAACACCAGCCCTTTCCATATAGTAGTGATGGGCAGCCATTATGTTGTATTAATACTGTTGAAATGTCACATGGGTTATACATTGCATGTATGCATTCGCATCCACACCCATCATCCTCTGGTGTTACCATCTACTTAAGGCCCCAGTATGCTTCTGCACCAAAGTCTGTGCCTGCTGCGTGGCGCAGAACGAGCCTCCAGCATTGTTCTGCGCCACCTCTGTAATGTTCCGCCTGATATATATATATATATATATATATATAACAAATTATATATGTGTGTGTGTGTGTGAGATAGATAGATAGATAGATAGATAGATAGATAGATAGATAGATAGATAGATAGATAGATAGATAGATAGATAGATAGATAGATAGATAGATAGATAGATAGATAGATAGATAGATAGATAGATAGATAGATAGATAGATAGATAGATAGATAGATAGATAGATCTAGTAGACGATCTGCCAAGGTGCAGACATCGCATAGATCGCCTTGAGCACAAGGCATCTTTTTTTTTTCAGTCATCAGTGTCTTTTTTTTACTTATTTATTGTGTTCCAAGAGTGCACTTTATCAGAGTGTTGTTAGCACTGTTGTTAGCAATTGTTGAACATGCAATATTGCAACTATTTTCAACTATTTTAAAATGTCAGTTTTTCTTTTTTTCGATGGAAGATCGTGACAAAAATCCAAATTGGTCGAGATTTTATATTAAAAAATCGACATATGACATCTTTGTCATATCGTCCATATACAAAAGTGATGGGTCAAAAGTGATGTCTACTACAGTCTCGCTCTCTCTCTTTCTCCTCGCGTGTGCGATTTGCAGGGCCACACACAGGACAGCCTTTGCAAAGCACCAGTCAGTTGAGAAGAAGCCATTTTAATGAATTTAAGCATCATTAAAAGAGGACATGGCCAGGTAAACAGTGGACATTTTGTCACTGTTTTCAAAAACATGGATCCATACCAAATGTACAACAAGGAGTACAGATGAAGCAGCGTCCATATTGGTCGATGTCTCTCGTCTGATGCATCCTTGACAACCAACAGCAAACTGCTTCTTCATGGGGAAAAAATGAGCTCTCCCATATTGTCAACAGGGTTTTGAGTGCTCGACTCCACCTACTGGTGTAGTCTGAATACACAATAAATTTGTCTCATCCATTTCTCTACAGAAAACCATGTGTAAAAGTCAAACATGCAAACACATCGGTAGCCCCATCACCCCCCATACACACCCCCCAGCCATCCCACACGACCGGGTGCGCTCCGGATGTGAGCAGTACCCTAGTGTGGGATCTCCAGCAACTATCAGCAGTTTTATTTGCTCTGCCATTATAGCCCAGGGGCCAGAAAGTCAAGCTAAGTTTCAGTTTTGATTACGTTCATGTACCAACACACACACACTCATATATATATAGAGAGAGAGAGAGAAAGCTAGATGCCTCGTCCATGTTGCTTGCTTATGGAGTCAAACGTCCGCACATGGCGGCCATCTTGCCCCAGGCAGCTCGCTCACCCATTACATTGTGTTGGCATCGGTCCACGTACTTCTTAGATACATAATTTGCTCAACTTTCAACCGATTTTCAAGCGGTTTAGTTTGTTATAAACATCAAATATGTATCTATGATACTGCATATATGTGTAAAATGTCATGTCCTAAAACTCGAGCAGTAAGAGCAGTAACTTTTGTGCAGATCACTGACCTTACCTCTGCACATCAGATTTCACAGATTCTGCCAGAAAGCTTGACCGTCATAAGATGGCCGATCTGTGCGGATGTTGTTCACTCCACCATGAGACATCTAGCTTTCTAAATACATCTATGCACACGTCCCATGGCGTAAAGTCCACCAGTGCTCTGGTGCTACCTCTAGCATCGTTGCCTGCCATCCCACAGCACCCACCCCCATGACGATTGGGTCTGACCTACAACCCACTAATGAAGGTGGGATATGGATTATTTTTATTTTATTTTATTTCCGGAGGGATGTTTTTTTTTGAAGAAGAAAATTGGTCATGGCGGCGGGCAGCTGTCATCAAGGCGACCGCCCTAACAATATAGTGCTGTGGGAAACACTGAGGTGTTTAGGTGTTTACTGTTGGCCACAGTGCTAGTGACACTGGTGGCCAAATACTGAGTATGATGAGGTATTTTTGTTCAGTGGTTGCCTAAAATGACAATCATCCTCTGTGCCTTTGGCATTGAAAAGCAACTGCCTCACTCACCTCTCACATTTATTTGAACTGTTGCTTCAGAGCTGATGCTGAATGAGTAAATCTTTTTCTTATTTTTTAATTCGATTCAATGCTTCTTTTTGTGAACATCACTCAACAAGCATTCATCACAGGTCAAAATTTTGCATCTCAAACCCAAACATATTCCTATTCCTATTCACATTCACTCCTTCACTTCTTTCCTGTACAACATGTCTCATTTATTTTCTTCCCCTCCATAGTAAGAAACTGACTTGGCTACCAGGGCTGAAAGCTCCAGAGACTGAGCTTGAATGCTACTGCATGTGCAGCAGCAGATACTGTAAGGCTGTTAAAACACACTAGAGAACTGTCCTGGATTCCCTCTCCCCCACTTTCCCTCTCCCTCTGGAGCTACTGGCCAGGAGGAGTTAAGATAGATAAATGTCACACCAAGAATGTGAGAGGACAGAGTTGAAGTTTAAGGGGAATGTGAACAAAACGGTTAGACATGTGTGCAATCTAACCAATCTGATGATTTTGAATATTAAAGTTCATACCAGCTGGAGATTGTTTATGGCATCATCTAGCAGACATCTGATGAATTCTCTCTTTAGTGAAAAATGTATGTGCAAAAATTGTGTGCAAAAGTTATAAATGAAAGTTCTGATACAGTTTACTTGCAAATCATCAGATACCAATAAAGAGAACTTCTCAAACTTGAGTTATTGAATTAATACTAATTTTCAGTAGCTGCAGCAATAGAGCTGCGAGAAAAATTGACAAATTGAGTACAACTCTTAACTGACCTTTTAAAAGCTACACGACAGACCAGCATGCAACCACAAGAAGTCACTGATCATCTTTTGTCATGGCAAAGAAACCCATGCTCATTTTCATATGCTCTTACCCATTTGCCAAATTGTCGTCATCATCATCTGGCAGGCACTTCCCCAAAAGGTCACTGTCACTCAGGTACCCAGACTTGAGGTCGGTGTCGTCCACATCCAAGCCCTCAATGAGCTCTACGCGAGATGTGCTGCTAAGGCGGCTGGAGCAGCGGGCTGGCATGGTGTGGGCTGTGTACTGGGAGCCTGTTTTGCCGCCCTGGTATCCTACGCCAGTGGAGGATGGGGCATCTCCAGCCTGAAGACGAGGGCTGGACTGACCATGGCGCCAGGAGAGAGGGGACGAGCGGTTGGACAGGCTTGATATGCTGCGAGCATTGGTCTCGTCACTGTCATAGCCCACGTTACTGCTGTCCAAGCAGCTGGAGAGACACGCAGGGGGAGAGGCGCTGTTAAACTCTACATGCCAGAATCATTGAGATGATGGATTTATCCACACAAACAGAACAGAGTTTTCAGAAAGCATTTTCATTCTTTCTTTGTCCTTTAAAACAGATACTGAGTCACTGTTGGCCTAGATACAGCAATTGTGTCATATCTTCTTCAGGGACTAAAGCTAGAAATACGGTCTCTGAGAAACTAAAGACAAAGAGTAGATTTAGCTGGTGTGTCCGTGTTAATGGAGCATATAGTATCAGTCTTTCTCTGTCTCTTGATTTAGTGGATTTTTGATTGTGCAAATAGAGAGACTAATCTTTTGTATTTACTCATCTATATGGTTGAGTGTTGGATGTTTCCTCCAAAAGGGTAGGAGCGCCTTCATCTGCCAATTACATAACGAGATGAACCAACTCACCCAAATAAATATTTTAGTGACCACGGACTTGAGTGTATTTTTATCCATTGTTTATGGATAATTCATTAAAACAGAGGTCTCTCTGCTAGGTCCAGCGCTGAGAAATTTTTTCCAATTTAGTCCCCATGCCAGACTAGACAGTCATTGTGCCATAAATCCTTTTCTTGGGTGGGGTCACTTCTAGTGTGGCTATTTTCCTGGCCAAATCACAATGAGGGCAATCAGGGAGGCGTGAAAAGAAACAAAATCGTCTTTTGTGTAGCCACAAAAAGAAAATAAGAAGAAATGATTATGGACATGTTTCTGGGTCAATGTTTTCATTGTTGGTTTGTTATTTTATCATTAGCCGACAGTCGTGAATTTTTGACCTAGCGAGGCCAAAAACTGAAATTTTGATGGTGCCAGAGCAGACCACACTTGCGGGGGATGAGCTGCACGTTTTGATGTATCATTTGTGTGTGTGAGATGAAGCGTTTTTGAGATACGGCCAATCGATATTTCGCTACAAGAATAAGAAGAACAAACATGCAGAAAAACAATAGTACTCCTTCCCAGAGCACTAATAAATTAACCCAAACAGTGCTTAAAAATTGGAGACTGCTAAAGGTCAAAGGTCAAGCAAAAGATAACAGCTAACAAAAATAACACCTACAGTATGAGTGAATGAATGGATGGATGGACGGCTGAATGAATGAATGAATGAATGAATGAATGAATGAATGAATGAATGAATGAATGAATGAATGAATGAATGAATGAATGAATGAATGAGTGTGGTCTACTGGGAGCAGAGCTGGGTGAGCATTGAACAGCAGCTGGAAGAAAAGACCTGTTAAACCTCTCCTTCACACACTCAGGGTAAAGGGATGTCTTGCTGAAGGAGCTGCTTCGTGCTACAATGATGTTCTGCATGGGATGCAAGGCATTGTCCCACTAAGTGGATAGCTTGGCTATCATCCTATTCTCACGCAACTCCTGGACTGTGTCTATGGGACCACTGTGGACAGAGATGAAAATCATCATCATCCTTAATTAGCCAGACAACGGCAGAGTCATTGAAGAACTTCTGCAGATGGCAGTTCTCAGAACTGTACATGAAGTCTGCAGTGTACAGGTTGAATCTATCTATCTATCTATCTATCTATCTATCTATCTATCTATCTATCTATCTATCTATCTATCTATCTATCTATCTATCTATCTATCTGTCTATCTATCTATCTATCTATCTATCTATCTATCTATCTATCTATCTATCTATCTATCTATCTATCTATCTATCTATCTATATCATGTCTCTGACCTCACAAACTGTGGGAGGTTGGTAAGGTTAGCCAAGATGCAGTAGTTGTTATTTGCTGATTATATACACCCATGAGCTCGAGGTTGTCCTTCAAAGGAGAGGCTGGATGGTGTTGAAAGCACTGGAGAAATCAAATAATGTGATTGTCAAGACCAGGAGTCTCCTGCATACTTCTACGGCAGCTCTGCCAAGCTCTGTAATGTTCCGTGCCACAGCAGGGGGGCGGTACAAGACTTTGGCCCCAGATTAGATGAAGAAGAAGATTGTTGTAAAATAGGTTGACCACCATAGACATATATAATAAATTGTATATATATGTGGATCATTTGGATTTTGGGATGGGATGCACTGGTTCAAAATCAATGTCTACTCTGCTCTCTCTATCTGTGTGTGTGTGTGTGTGTGTTTGTGTTTAAGCTTTGGTCACCCTATTAAGAAACATGACTCTATAGCATTTTGGTCTTTTGGGAAGAAAAGGTACGCATGAAGCAGCATCCATGGTGGTTGATGTAAACAAAGAACTGCTGCTTCTTTGTGGCCAAAAGAGCTCTTCCTTGTTGTAGACAGGGTTTTGAATCGTGAACTCCACCTACTAGTGTGGCAAATTCAGTTTGGCAATGTCCACGAGCACCCTATGAGCCATTGTTGCAGGGTCTCAAATTTTTAGCTGCACATGCTGAAGCTGCATGTGCCCAAAAATAGCATGCAAGATTGCCAGGCACCGTGGAGTATACCCAGGCCTTCAGACTGCAGCAGAAATTAATGGGCTCGGGGACAGTTAAATGTCTGATCAAACCTTTTGAAAACCCAACACAGATCGTTCACCCATTCCTGGTCCCCTTCAGCCTGGGAGCCTGGACCTATATAGTCTAAGATAGACTACAGGCCTCTCCAGACTCCTATGACATCATGTGTATTTGGAATGGTTTATCAGGGGTCCCTTCAAACATGGTGTAATTTCATCATTATAGCAAAACATTGAAGACTCCTCATAACGCCAATTGCCAAGGTGTCCTCGGGCAAGATAATGAACCCCAAAATTGTGTCATCATACCCTATGCCATGGGTGTATGGGTGTAGTGACACAGTCTGTAATGTGCTTTGAGTGGTCATGGAAACAATCTACCATTTAAACCAGTTTAAAGGAGGAGGATAATCATCCATCTATCCAATATCTCCCCCACTTTACATCCAGTGGTGTTGCAGGGGTCTCCTGGAGCCTGTCTCTAAAAACTTAGGGAGAAGGCAGGTCGCCATTCCATCACAGGGCACATGCCTGGTTTCACACATTTATTCACAAATCACTGACTCCAGTCAACATTAATACATAGTATTAGACAGCAGAATGAAACCAGAGCACCCAGAGAAAAGCCCACAGCACACAGCAAGAACATGCAAGCTCCACATATATCTGCTATCTTGATAATGATTTTATATTCAGACAATATTGATTCCATGGTAACAATGCAAATAAGGTTAAAAGATATGCATGGAATATTACATTGCAACTCCATTGTCCAAGTGCAACATGATCATGCTCTTAACCATGACATGTTGCAATTGCTGCAGACCTGATCATGAAACAAAGTAGGGCTATTTAAGAAGGATATGAGCCAAATTTGGCTCATATCATGGCAACTCTCCAAATGGCTACAACATAACTATTATTATGTTATGTATCTATCCAAAAAGATAATTGTCTGTTGCATCAAACACAATATGTAGCGATATTATCCAATGGTATAGGAGACACTGTGATAAAATAATACATACCTACAAAGTGTTGAGATACAGTGCACCTACCTCTGACTGAGCTGTGACCCACGCAGACTTGACATTGTATCCTCCAAATTTTGACGAAGGTCAAGGACATTCTGCACAGTGCGCTTCCTCTGTGATTCAGGGTCTGTGGATGGGTCACACAGACTTTACAGATTGGACAAAACATCAGAGATGCCATAATTTAAGCTAAGGGATTGAAATATATATATAAATATCTTGCTAGGGAGCCTTCACCTTGTTAACCTCCGCTCCACCCTACCTTGCATAGACTGAGCAGTGTGAGCAGACTGTGTGTGTTGCGGCAGGGGTTGAGTTTTTTTTTTGTTTTTTTTGTTTTTTTGCAAAATTACCTTTACTTCATTAAAGAAGCAGGGCTAACCATGATCTGAAATGCTGAAATATGTAGCCTTGAGAACATAACTGCAGGTCAGCTTATTTTTAACACAAGTGCACGTCATGTTAAAAGCGGGTTGAAGCCGTGTTGTTGTGTGTTACCTTTAACAAAGGAGAGAAGCTTAACTATTGAAAAACACAACACAATGGGGTTTTCTAGAGCAGTATAAAGTTATAAAACCCTTATTGATAGAGAAATAATATTCTGTGCGTTAACTGTTATTGTGAGTAGAGAGGCAAGGGCATCAATTGAATACACACCAAATAAAGCACTGTTCTTGTGAGAAGCACTAAGCTGTAGTGTTTGGATTTTAAGCACATTTACAAACATTTCAATAACACTTTTCATCAATTAACTTCTCTGCTTAGTGAATACCTACTTAATAGTTTTATATGATGCTGCACAATCAACAAGTAAACTGTAGTCATATTTCGTAAATATACAACATAAGCACAATCAATATGATGAAGATTAGGTTAATGTATGAATTCAAGTATGATTTTTCACTAAATAACATAGTTAATAATATCATATAGTAATCAGATTCATACAGGAGAAATGCTGAAAAAAGTATTTTTTCTCACCAAAACCTTGTTCGTAAAATTAAATGTGCAAAAGTAGTTATATCTGACATGTTTTTCGTTTATAGTCCTGGATATGATGAACATGACCTGATGGGATATAATATGGGAGCTAAGTCCTTCAGTCTCAAATAGAAACACCGCCAACTATATTATAATTCCCAAATACTGCTAATCCCCTTTTGCTGGAATATCTGGGTGTGTGCTTCAGTTGGATTCCTAGACAGAGAACACACCTGGGAATCCCATCTGTTTGAGTACATACTATAGTATATGTATTATACAATGTGTGATGGCTGACATTCCACTGGCAGCCTGCATTGCAGTGGTGTCTACAACACAGAGGAGAAAACTCAGGCAGAATGCTGAAGCAGATGTGAATCAGGAAAGACACATAAATAATGCAACGCACTGACCACACAGCCAAATGAATCATAAAATATCTGTAAAAGTGTTAAACTTACAAATCCTGCTAAAACAGTGCAGCTTTCTCATAAAGACACATTTTTTAAATTTAAATGTTCATAAATATGACAGTGGGAGTTCAGTTCATTTTCAGCCTAAAATTGACATTGTTTGAGATGGAAGTTGGCAGTCCCTTTATTGAGCCATGTAGACTGTAGAGTTAACAAAAAACACAATCATTGAAATTAACAGTTTCAATTAAAATTAACTGTTCTTACCATTCTGTTCTAGTCAGTATCTTTCCTATGATTTGTCACCCATACATTTATTTGTTGTGGTATTTACTAAAAGATGAAATGTCCAATCATGTTGCAGCTTTAGCTGTTGGAAGCATAAGCATTACACACCATAACAATATATCGTAGTCCAATAGTATCATAGATCAATACTACGCAACTATATATAGTACAGCTATGCTACTATTTTCACAGTCTTTTCAAAGTCCATACTTTTTACACTCTGCCAACATTATAACATTGACTTCTATGACCACTGCTTCTCCAATATAGTCCGTGTCCCACTGTGAGACCACATTGCTGTAGGCTACTGCTGCATTTGAGATCTTGCATGACAGATCACATATAATTACACTGAAACGAGGTTTGCTCATCCCCTTGCTGTCTAGAAGAGAGTTTTCCAAGAGTTCTGCTGTCTGCGCTGCTCTCATCTACGGTTCTCTGTGAATCCTATTCAGTCCTAATGACCAAGGATCTGTCTGTCAAAGTACATTCATCATTTTGAAAATAATTCATTTTGGGGTCAGTTTCTCTTCATTATTAAATGGCTGACAATAAAATCAAATATTCTGCGTGAAAAGCAGTAGAGTACACAGGAGCTTTTTTCATATGACTGATGTATCACAAATGAAATAATGAAAATGATTGTTGATCTAGATCTGATCTAGATTGTGACACATCTGCAGCTTTGTCGTGGGATGTGGGGGTGGCATGCAATGCAATATTTCCGTACTGGATGACAGCCACGCTGCATAGACTTACATGGTGAGTTTAATAAATGAGCCTTTTAACTACATTCACATTCTTGATGTCATTTTGGTAAACAAAGAGATCTTCTACGGGAAGAAATGAGAGCATCCTTTCATTTATAATGAGACATGCTACAGAAGCACAGCCCAGTATTAAGCAGGCCATGAATGGACCACAGACTATGAATTAAAAGATCTGTTTACAGGAACAAGCATATCCACTGTACATGCACTGTACAGGAAGATGCCTGTCTCATAAAACAGTGCCATGAATGCAAAACATTACTCTTAGAGGTCTTAAGTTTCTCTTCTATCTTTCTAAACTAGTGGTATAATAGATTCAACACTTTCTCTTGCTATATTCTGGTGACCGTTGCTTCTTCCATCGGAAAGCATTTGACTTATGTCAAATACCCATTTCGGATTATCATCCTAACAATGATAAATAATTCATTAAACTAAAACACTCCCTATTGAGGAATGCCTTTTATTTGTTTTAGAAATATCATAGAGGTGAATGTATATGCATGGGTAAAAACGATGCAGTACACAGACTACATGCCATTACCTGCCAACAGGGAGGCATGCATCACGATACAATGCAAACCCAAGACAAACCCCCCCAACCCCCACCCCACCCCAAGAAGCCGTCTGAATCATAATCACCATCATGTAACTGATACACTTGTTATACATAGTGCCCTTCCTGCTAATAAAGTTGACCCATACCTCAATACCAAAAGTCATTTTTCTGCCACTCGCACCGTTGTAGCACAGGGGGTGTAACCATCAATGCTCTACTGATAAAATGGGAGGGGGCTAAATGTGTGTCGGCGGGTGCCTGAAATGAAATCAATATGGTATGCCATCTTTTCCCATCTCACTGTCTGTAGGTGTACGACGAGCTGCAGAGGACCCACAAGTGCATTGGCATGTTTAAGCAAAATGAGAGCTTTAGGACGCTTCAGACAATTGGCATTAATCTCAGACAGGGGGTCTCAGGGGTCTTTCATGCAACCAGGTGACAGTACCGCAACCGAAAGCACATACATTTCACATGATGCACTAAGCTTTGCACAGTGAACTGACATGCAGGAAGAAGAAGAAAAATAGAAAGCTAAAGCCTTGATATTCTGGTGACCATCGAGCTTTTTGTGAAACTGACAGAGCAAGCTTTACGAGGATGTCTTCTTTCTTTTTGCTCAGGCAGGAAGGGGAAGAAATTCCATTCAAGGGGAGTGTGGGTCTGCAGCAGAAAGCAGATGCTGTGTCGCTGTTGAATTAAAGGGGGCGTGCTGCTGACTGACACTCACTGAAACATCTCACAAGTGGGGCGTTTAGTTTGTAGCACATGGTGGCTACACATATAGTGCTGTAGCATTGTGGAAGCAATATAAAGCCTGCTCCATTGTACTCACCTAATATTTGACTGAAGAGAAGCTGCTCCAGGTCACCTAGCACTGTCACCACTAGCTCTGGGTCCACCTTCAGAAAGGGCTTGTCTCCTCCTTCCTCCCCCTGGCCTTTGGAGCCAGTCTCCCCTCCAGCTCCAGCACACTGCTTCTTAGCATTGGCCTTGGCTTTGCTGGAGAGGATCTCGTCATCTGACTTGCCATCCTCAGGTGCCTTGCTCAAGGGTTTCACCTCAGCATACGGACCACGTGGAATGCGGCTGTGCTTGCTAAGACCCGAGGGAGCAGCCAGAGGGCTGAAGGGTTTGGGTTTGCCCTGGAAGAGCGAGTGCTCAGACTTGGATAGATTGCGAGACAGGGGGGCACCCCCTCCGGTACTGCTGCCACCCCCTGTAGTCTTTGGTTTGCCAGTCTTGGTCTGAACTGCTCCTGGTTTGGCCATGTCATCACACCACTTGGGCTCATAAAGGTGCAATTTCTTCTCAGCATCAGTGAGAACTGCCAGGTTTGTCATAGACCTCTGCTTGCGGAGATTGGAGGGCACTGGTAGCCTGCCGTCAGAGCTGCCTGGCCGGTAAACCTTCAGCTCACCCCGCTGTGTGCTCTGAGGAACTCCAGACCTGGCCCTCTTAGCTGCCATGCCAACTCCTTTGCCATCTGCTTGGCCGTATGTCTTTGTGCTATCAGTCCTTTCCATCTTCAAATCTCCTCTGCCTTTCACACTATTTCCAAGCATGCCTCCTGCATGAGACCATACAGAAAAGCATCAACAAAGATGAGAACAGGCTTCTTTATCAAACCCTTTCTTGCAAAAACATAGAAAAATGCTTCCTCTAAGGCACTCCTGCAGCCTTCTTTTTCTTCCCTCAGTCTGCTCGTCTCCCTTTTTCGTCCTGACAGCCTGCTGCAGCTGCAGCTGTTGCAGTGCTGCCCAGGCACTCCCTTTCTCTCCTTCCCACCCGTTCTCCTTTCCTCTGTTTTTTCCACACTCCTCCCCTCAGCACACTCTCCTGCTGCTGAACCACGCAGCAGCGGAATGACAGCAGTAGCAGACGCAGAAACGCTCCCTCCTCCCCTTGCTCTCTGCTGCCTCTCCCTCATCCACCCTCCCTCTCCCTTACCTCCCATCCTCCCTCCTCCTTCCCTTATTTCCCCTTCATTTAAAGATGCTTTGCTCCGTCTCAGCAGAATATGTGGATTCCAGAAAGCAATGAGAATATTATCATTTGTGGATTTTAGACGCAGGCATCATTCTCCTCTCATGCACCTCATGATTTCACAGCATCTACCGTGATTCCTTTGTTCTACCCCTCCCCCTCCATCATCTCCTCTGTTCCCTGTTCACCTCCTTTAGCATGATGCTTGATTTGTACATCAGTGGAATTGTTATCAATGCGGACGCATACATTTAGATCTGCAATCATAGACCACAGCATCGATCACTATCGCTGTCAAAATCCCACAAATGCAACAACTGGAGCATCCAGATTATAGCCTGATCCTGTCTGAGCCTCCTTACAATATCAATTCCAGATTTACAGATGGATAAATCAGTTGCAAAAAAATCAGCTGAATGTTATCCTGGTACAACCACCAATTGTATTCTTGTCATGCAATATGGCCAAATGTACATGTGTATAATAAAAAGAAAAAAGAAAAAAGGGTTTTTTTCTTTGTCCACAACTGGAGAAAAAAAAAAGATAACTTGATGTAAAAAAAACCAAAACGTGTATCAACTCAGGTGACAAGATGTGTAAGCAAGTGACACGACCAAAAAAAACACTTTGTGTGTCAAACCACGTGTGCACATACACACACCTATGCACACACACACGAACAAACACACACGCATATACACACACATACACACAAGAATATCAAAGGAAAAAAAACAATGACATTGTTTTTTTTTCTGCCAACATATGAGCATAATCATTATTTAAAGACATTTCACACTGCTGTCCCTCTGGAGGACTGAGGGGGCTCTCTAGCACCCCCATGCAGTACTGCTCCATGGAAACAACCCTTCTTATTGCCTGCATGATATCTGCTATGCACAAACACTGCCAGAATACTGCTGCCAGAAAAAAAAAGAGTCTTTCCAATGAACTACTTTCACACACCAAAAAGACCAAAAGACAAGACCAAAAGATCTCACAGTGGATTTCAAATATACTCCACTGTTTTGTTTGTTTGCTTGTTTGTTTTGTTGTTTTGTTAAAATTTTGATTCATGGTACCTTATGGTGGCTTATGGTGTAGTGGGTTGTCTGACGATTAGCAATTCGTTTCTTGAAACAATGTCATGTCTTGTTCATCCTCGTCACGAGTTCTTAGGCTCCCCTGCTGACTCTGTAGAGACCTTTGCTCTCATGATTCAGTGAATAGGTTATTTGTTTTAGTGGTTGGGAATTTCTTAATGAATCATAGGATAGCATATCCCGACAGGCCAAATATACTACAAGACTTGAATAACTTCATAGAAATGTGTGCAATGTGTGTGTTCATGTTCTTTCTTATTGTTTGAATCAGGAAGAAAGAACATGAACCCCTCCTTTCTGGCATTTACTCTTTCCCATGTCCCAGTGTCAGTATGTGCATCTCATTTGCCTGTTTAGTCTGGACTAAATTTGTCATCAACACCATAATAATGTCTTAATAATGAGGTCCATGCTGATGAAAGGCTTGTATGGATGAAATGTTTCAAAACCCCTTGAAAAGTTTGCAAAACAACAGCATACTTTCTGCAAACACAAATGCTAAAACCTTTAAACAACACTGGTCCTCATGAGAGAAGGGGGTGGAGTTGTATCTTTCATTTGATTTCTTTCACATGTGGGTCTGATTCTTTCTCTCTCCAACTGGCTATGCGTTTAGTGTGTGTGTGTGTGTGTGTGTGTGTGTGTGTGTGTGTGTGTGTGTGTGTGTGTGTGTGTGTATAGGACAGTTATACAGCTGTATGTTCCCTTGACAGCACATTTAATCATTTTGGAGTTGGTCAACTGCTATAATGTGCTGGATTCTCTGGAATCTGGAATCTCTGGAAGCTGGAATCTTTACGAGACTTCTACATGCGCTCAGATGAGGGAAAAATAGACAACATCATTGCAAACATTCACAGTCAAATGCATGTCAGGGCATGTGTTAAAGGAACATGTAGAGATTGTGTGTGTGTGTGTTTTTGTTTGTGTGTGAGTGTGCGTGTGTGTGTGTGTGTGTGTGTGTGTGTGTGTGTGTGTGTGTGTGTGTGTGTGTGTGTGTGCATGGTCTTGAAGTCATGTGTTACTTACTGAAGACCATGAGTAAAGACATAATTAAATCACTGTGTTTATTGGCATGCAAGCAGCCTTGGGCATAAGGACTGACCTGAACTGGGTTTTCTTCCCAAAGCATCAAAAGTATTTTTTACAACAAAGGTAAGGTGCTAGAAATAATTGCAAAAGTACAGTCACTCTGTCAGTGCTTAAGCAGCTACAGTAACAGTGTATTTCATTTCCATGTTGTCTTGCAAGTTTGACGCTAACGATATTAATCAAGTGAGAATTCTCACCAGACCTGAACTGAGCGTCTGCAGATGTTTTTGCTGAATGGAACAGTCTTTAAAACTAACCCCATTTTTCATATCCAAGCTAACATGTAGCTGAAACTGGATGACAGCTTACAAAGACATATCTCTCTGCTTTGTATTTCAAAACATATTAAAAGTGTCCCTCAAGCCTGTCCAGTGGGGACAGGAGGATCCTCCTATCAAACTACTCTCAGGTCTCTCAGTCCTCAATCAGATTAGGATTGCCAAGATTGTAATTATTAATTGTACTGGAATAAAGGCCTGTTTTTGAACATTATAATAACATTATATGTTCAAAAAGAGATTGTCTTGCCTCTCATTTGTTTGTGTGTTTGCTTGTGTGTTTATGCATTATAGTGCACAGTGAATAAAAAAGTCAGTGTAAGACAGTGTGCCTTACAATTTATTTTCATGTCACATTCAAATGTTTTTTGTGCAAATCAAACTATTCTATTATCTGACAATAGAAACTCAGAGCCAGAGCAGCACTTATTTTGACAATGAAATGTAAAATATGAATACTGAAATTATCCAAATGAAGTCTAATCAATGTAGGAATGCCTATATGGTCACCCTGGTGCCAGTCTAATAGTAGTCTAATACTGGTCTAATAAAAGTAATCTAATACTATTAGTAGTCTAATAGTTAAAGAATGAGAAACTAGCTTTAAATTTATGTGTCACATTCATGTCTCTGTCTTGATGAGATTATATTCTAATACTAATGCAGAACTGTTATTGTCTTACATATGCATGTATACAGGTAGTTCACAACCAAATACTCCCAAACCAAAGACAAGCAACAATTTGTGCTGAAAGTGATAAAGTCATTTGTTGTAAAAGCTATTTGCTTCAAGGCCTCATGAAACATAAAAAACAAAAATTGACAAACAATTTCTTGACAAGAACCCATACAACATGATTAAGTAATAATTCTACATGGTCACAGTTATTACCCTTGAGCTGATTGCTCTTAAATGTATATTTAAATCAGCATGACTTTCTTTTTACTTCGATATTAAATTATGCCAATTGTTCTCTAATAGCTCCTACATAAATAGGCATTCCTTCGCAGTTTCCTGAAAAGGGTGAACTTCCTTCTTACATTTAATCCCCACCGCGGACCCCAACGGTTTGTGTTGGGGTCCCTTCTGTTTGTGATGTACTCAACCTCTTTGGTCTCAGTCATCTGCTCGCATTGCCTCTCATATCATTGCTATGCAGATGACATTATCACACAGCTCTGCTTGTCCTTCCAAATCAGACAACCGCACTGCTTGTCTTGCAAACCAATCCCTCCACCCCAACATCAATGTGAAAATCGGCTCTTCCTCTCTCAGCCCAGTCAAAGCAGCTAGAAACCGGATGTCATGACTCATGATCAGACATGACGAGTCTCCCAGTCATGCCATATGACTCTCTATATTATTGAAAAAAAATCTGTCCCCTCAAATATGCCCCCTCAAACTCCCACAGATTTGCAGAATGCAGCCGCACCCCTCATCTACAATCAGCCAAAAAGATCACATGTGACACTGCTCCTCATAGACCTCCACTGACTGGTGACCTCTGGGTCTGCTTCCACTTACCTAAATTCTATCATTCAGGTTCATGCTCCTATTCAAGCACTGTGTCCCTCCTAAGAATGCCATCTGTCATCTGTACAAACAAAGCCATCAGAGTCCGGATTGTTTTCCTTTGTAGTGGAGTCCATTGTCCATTGTAACAACTATGGCCTACTGTTATACTGTAAAGCACATACTGCAAAGCCCATTATTTATGCAGGGGGATGCATGAAGCGTGTTGCAATACGATGGTTAAGGAAAGACATTGAAGACTTCATCGACTTCAATTTCGTTTATTTGTCTTCCATGCTGATATTTTTTGGAGTACAGAATATACACCCACGGTGATAATACTTTCATTAAGATCAGTATTTAACCCTCTAAATTTGAGTAACTTTAGCTGTCAGAAGAGGACTGCAGCAGGCAAGTCTCATGGATCCATTATTTATGTTTTGCTGTGGCTACATACCTTAAAGATGTTCTTATATATGGAACAACATAATATGTCTCCTCTGTAAAATACACGTGTGTATTGCATAAAGATGGGTGTTGATTTTGTGGAGCCGAAAAAAGCGAGAAAAATTCCTGTTATAAAGTGCCGTACTAATGACACATTTTGCTATAATAAATTTGTGTATTTTGCAGGCATTTTGTATTTTTTATATGTTTTATGGGCCAATGCATATTCCATAGGTGCACTAACACATTGTGGAACTTTTGGTGTTCCAAACGAAATCACACAAAGCCATACAAGTACGCACAAAACAGTCAAAAGAAGTGCATAGAGCATAAATGGGCAATACCACGCCTAGAACCTATGCAAGAACCTATTCACAGAGGTCATTCATAGCAAGTAAAGGTACTTGCATAGGTTCTATGCCTGTCAAGCATAAATGACCCTTAATGCTGTCCCTCAATTGTAAGTCACTGTGGAAAGAAGCCTCTGCCAAATGTGTAAATGTAATGAAATAAGAATTGATGGAATTGCTGTAGTTTTATCTGCTGATGGTGAACTGCCTTATCTCTGCAACACACTCCCATTTCACCAAAATAATGCCATGTTGACCAAGTCAAGAGAGTATGTGTGTGGGTGTGGGTGTGAGTGGGGGTATGAAAACAAGTACAGCTAAACTTTAATGTGTAACACAGCCCTGACAGTAACTATAATCCCATATAATCCTGATGACGCACCAGGGACATATTTGAAAAAAAAGAATCTGTATTAAACGTGCTGTGTGATTTGAAGCAAGTGCTCACTGCCAGAAATCTGTTATTTCCCACCTAAAGTCCTGATGTATATAACAGGTGGTGCTTACAATATGAGTTGTTTGTTTCAAGTTGGCAGCAGCTCTGGTGGGAACAACTGCCAGGCAGAACACAGTCAGTAGCACATTCAGCCTGATTAAAGTGCGAGTGTGGCTGGATGTAGTACAACACTTCCTCATATAACTGGATTCTTTTTGCATTACTGCCCATTTGAAACCTATTTAGACAGTTGGTTTTTCTTGATTGATTATTTTGTTGACTTTGCAAGTTTGGATATTAAACCATTTAAAAGTGTCTCTTTGACTTTCAGATCCTGAAAGCACACATTCAAATATCACTGCTTTCTTATTGAGCTTGCCCATGACACATTAAAAAGGCCTCATCACAGAATTGCATGCTTTCTGTAATTCATTAGTTGCCAGTGGAAAGATGAAGGAGAGGAAGGGAAAAACAGATGTAAATCATGTCCTCAGCTGCAAACTACTTGCAGGGTGCAGTCTTAGACCTATATGGACTTAATCCAAAGTGGGATTTCTTATTGATACATTTGATCAGTGTCTTGAGGCCAAATTATTTGGAAATTCTTTTGAAAGAAAGAAAGAAAGAAAGAAAGAAAGAAAGAAAGAAAGAAAGAAAGAAAGAAAGAAAGAAAGAAAGAAAGAAAGAAAGAAAGAAAGAAAGAAAGAAAGAAAGAAAGAAAGAAAGAAAGAAAGAAAGAAAGAAAGAAAGAAAATGTTAAGATAAGAAACACCTCAAAGTCTGCGGAATGTTTTCCTAATATTTGTTATAGCAATGGTGGATCAGATTATAAGAGACTCACCTAGGTCTTCACAGCAGATCTCCATGGAGTCAGAGGAGCAGTCACTAAGATCATCAAGGGATACATTTGTGTCCTTGTGAACTTGAAATCTGCAGTTTGACACATGGTGACACATGATGGACTTAATTTTGATTCAGTGTTACTACATGTTGGTCACTTCTTTTTTTTTACACGTAATGATAAATAGTAAGCACTGTCAGCTCTAAGGCTGCAGCACCTCTTTAAAACAATACACAGCCAAGAATAATCAGGTTATTTTTTCCATGTTTGTGGGAGAAATACTGCCCTCACCTGAACCTGAAAGGAGCAACAGCAGCCATGTTAATTCTTCCTGATTCATTTGCTCTGTGCATGTTGACCCTGTGATGAGAAGACTTTGCTTTGTTGATAGACACATCTCTGTCAGAAAGGTGCAGGTCGTTGTTAGAGATGTTTCTCGCCTCTTTTTGGTCATTGCCTGTTACATTGGAAGAATCCTTTGATATCTTGTTACCATTTACTGCTTTAGAGTACAGCAGATGTTCCCTTCCATTGCTTGACTGAATGTTAGCAGGGAGACGGCAGCAGGGAGAGCCAGCATCAGCTGCATTGTCCACACTCCTGTGACGGTATTTTCCAAAGGTCCAGTTTTTGTTTGTGGTCCGTCTGAGCTGAAGATCTTGCAAAACCTTGTGGGTCAGTGTGCTGGTGTGGAGGTCAAGTGTGTCTTTGGAGCGTGGGACTTCTTTCTTTGGTATCTGAGGGCTGCTGTAAGCCGAGCATGTCCCATCACTGTGCTCGGTGACCACTGGGCCTCTAGAAGAATGAATGCCTGTTTTTTGCTGCAGCAGGTGGTTCTTTAAAGCTGTGCCTGTCAGCAACTCTGCACCACCACGGGAAACGGATGATGAGTAGGAGGACCTTCTTTTGGTGCTTTGCTGATGTTGCATTGCGCGGTTAGGGAGGTTGTTGTATTGTTGTTTGAAATCCGTCTTGGAGAGTGGCATCATGCTTCAAGGTGAAGACAGACAGGAGCTGACACCAGCATTGCTCTATTTCTGGGATATGACTTCAATGGTCGCCAGTGCTCATGAATCGAGAAGTCACTGTACTGATGTCTGAAAGACAAAAAAAAGCACACAGGACTGTAAATTCAAGGGTAAAAATGAGAGATCACATGTATCTAAAAAAGGCTGCAAACATGATTCATAAGAGCAGTTGATGTGTAAACCACGCAAACACTCCCAGAGGTGTATTTTATGCAGAGAAAAATTACAAGCAAGTGCACCTATAAAAGCTAGACATTAACAAAAAATGCACAGAATGTATTGCAGAACTAAAAGAGAAGACTTGATGCCACCCCTGTGATCAAGGCTGTGAATGAACTAATTGTTCAGTCCATTTCTTTTTAAGCTTTAAGATTGCAAGTAACTGAAAATATATTTGTCAGAACAGCAATTTTCTGGACATACAAGTGAAAGTTTTAAGGATACCTTATTTTTCTCTGGACAAAAAGGTATTGTCTTAGAAAACACCCCATTGACTAGACAATGACAGTTAAATGTCTTGTTTAAGGTAAAATTTATAAGATGAAGGAAAGGCTGTGGAAGTATCCAATATCCAAGCTGTTTTCATTTTCCTTATAAAATAGGCTGAGCATATGCTCTTCACATTAATAGTTTTGTGGAAGTATCTACCAGTATCTACCAGAGAGATTTATAGATGATAAAAGCAAACCATTTTGCTTGTGCTTTACAATGACAATCCACTTTCAGATTGAAGAATTACAAATACTACTTGTTTTGATAAATCTGAAAATGCAAAGACTAAAACAAATAAATGCCTTTGGCATTTTAGAATTTTTGCATTATGAAAATACAAAAAAATGTAACCCCCCCCTCCCCCAGAGGACTGCTCCCAGGTGGCAACTTTGATTTAGATAGGATCTATCAACCCTTACTGCGTAATCCATGATAAATGAAAGTCCTTGCTGAATTGAAGTGGCCAACCGTGAGCGCTATAACTGGGTGTTCACCTCAGCCCTCATTGCTGAGAACAAACCATACACATATTGACAAATTTATTCATGAGCATTTTAAAACTAGAGCATAGTACAATTTTGGATGTACAATATGATAAAAGTTACACAAATATATAGAAAGAATTTTTTTTTAAGTTGCAATGAAGTGCAAATACCTCTCCATGCAAAATTAAGCATGGAACATGGAATATGGACGTCAAGGAAAAGTTACAATTTTCAAAAGTTCCATTGAACCCGCACACTTGAAATCAAACCATTCTCCCATCACTCTTTATACCAAAAACGCATAGTTTGGCCTTCCCCGAGATTTGTGAAGTCCTAACCAATCAATGAGCCAGCTATCCGGGCTTCGATAAAGACAGACGATGCTGATTGGATAACATGTTTTAGGACAGTAATTATTTCTTAACTTATGTGAACTTACCAGGAAACAGAACTTCAGAACTTAGATGAAAGGAAATGTATAAAATGTATTGTATCAAATCAGATACATTGTTGAAAATATATAAATGTAATTATTTAATAGTTATATTGCTTGGTGCAGATTTTTTAATGCTTTCTCTGAGGATTCATGACCGTAGAAAACATTTCTTTCTCATGAGATTTGTCATCTTTAAAAGGTTAGTCTAATGAATACAATATTTCACAAAAAGAGTTACCAACAACCAAACCAACGGAAAGCATGCCAGACAGTGCGCAGTCGATTGCCAGACTGACTTTAATGGGGGAAAAAGACAATGGCTACACAGCTGTGCAAAATGACTTTTACCATGAAAAAGACCAAAGGCATGTTCACATGTCGAGTGCTTACTATGTAGATATTTATAAACAGTGAATATGTTATTACAGTCAAACATTTATAATATCTATATATCTCTCTCTATATATAGAGAGAGATTGACACTGTTTAACTTATATGTTTATTGTTGTTAATTATTGCGACATAAATAGTCTGGAGGCTAGACTCAGGATCATGACCGATCATACTGCTTGGAGTCATACACCTCCAGGACTCATTTCTAAGATTTGTTATATTTTTATTGGGAAAAAACAAATCAAAACAAAAAAACAAAACAAACAATAACAACTTATTTATTGTCTGATTCATACAGCCTCTAGTGGCCCATGGGCTGCTTGATTCATGTTGAGGGCATTTTGTCGAGAGTAGAGTCAGGCAAACAGGTTTGAGGCTTGGATACACTTTAGTACACTTTAAAACATGTTGCTTAGCTTGTGAGCAGCAATCCACACAAAGCAGTCAGAGGACATCCAGGTATAGGTGTATAAATCACAGTCAAAATGTGACCAAAATTCAATCATCACAATATATTGTTAAAATAATGCAATCATAATTTCTAGCAATATTCAATATTCAGGTGCTTTACTATCCAAAAAAAACAAAACATTAAAATAAAACATTAATGATTTGCAGCACCTTTGTAAAACCTGAAAGTTAAGTGTACCAGATTGTCCCCATTTGGGTGGCTTGAATTGGGGAGAAAAAAAAGAGTAGAATGTATATTATAGAAGAGAAACATGCATTTCAAGACCGCTGACTTAGATTGTGGGACTATTTTAACTTAAATTAAGTTTGCTCAGATTTGGCTGTATTAAAAGTAGTCAGTGATACATATTGCTAATATTTATAAATGTAAGGGAATAAAAATACCATTCTGTTCCTAACTGTGGTTGTTGATAGTCTTGTAAATTCTTATCAGAGCTAGATTCAGACCACACATGTAAGGTGTCACAGAGCCGATGTGACAGTTAGCAGCATGCTTTTTTTTATTGGGTGGTGATTAACAGTTGAAAGTTGATGAAGCATCAGTTCCTGCAGCAGACCTGCACCCCAGCTTCCAGAGCTGAGAGATCTACTTAATTTTGTCATGATTTTAAAAACCTACACTGCTGCATAATACATGGTTTCTGAGCCTACTGGGCTACTATTATTTTTCCCGTTTTTTGTCTTCAAATTTAAGATGGCCACCAATTTTTGGTGCTTTTGATGTCAATTTATTTGGTTTTGGACAATAAAATTACAACAAGCACTGATCATCAGATGTCTGGGGTGAAACCAATAGAAGCAAGGAGACAGAAGATCATTTTGCTTGCTTATTAACAGTTTTTCATGCCATGGACATTTACAGCCAGGTTGCTAGCAGTGGTTGCAATGGCACTGTCCAGTAATGTGGAAGGTGATCACGGAGGCGAAACTGAGGTCAGCAGTTTTTCTGTGAGGCTGTTTTAGTCAGAAGCCTTTACACCATCTTATACAACTGCTCAGTTTCCTGAACATGATCAATACAAGATGGCCAGGGAACAGGAGGTGTGTCTTTGATTACCTTTGATTACCTTTGGGTCAAGTTCTAAAGGAGCTGCTCAGCAGCTTAGACTGCAGCATAATTGTAGTCACCTCCTTCTCCAACATCATAAGGCGTGTTTCCACTATGCTGGTTCTGGTACTTTTTGGCTTGGTCCTCTCAGGCATCGTGACTCCATTACACTGATAGCCCTGTAAGAACCTAGTGATGACGCCATCACACTGCGTCCGAAAATCGCTAAAACAAAGCAGCAGCAGAGAAGGAAATCACAACCAAAGTAGACATGGACACGGACGAAGTTGGGATGTTTGTTGTGTTTGTGCTGTTGCTATTGAGACAAAGGGTAAGCTTACTTTCATGAAGCTGTCATGAAGCAGCAGATCGCAGTTGTTTGTCGCAATCTGCTGATCTTATTTGCAACAGCCAATGTGCGTGACTTAGCCCCTAGTACTGCCCAGAAACTCTACCGGGCCATTCTTCGCTCATGTCTTTACTTTGCATACACACTTTGTCTTGTCATGCAAAAGGCCCACCCACAGATGTATGCCGGTGCTGAGATGGTCCCTCTGACTTTTTATCACACAGAGCCTTCTGAGCTGTTATTTCAGACGCGAACACTTTCTTTATGTTTGCACCATCTCAATATCATCTTCAGACAAGCTTGAAGCCTGAAAGAGCCAGATGGTCGATTCCGCTAAAAAATGCTTAAATATGGATTCAAATCCAAACTGTTGCTCAGGAAAAAGAATCAATTATCCAGTGTTTAAAAGATTAAAATAGATTAAACAACATAACAGAAAACTATCAAGGCATGAGTTGCATCTAAAGAGGCACCATATGTTTAGTTGAATGTTTTCCCGGTCTTGTTGCCATAATCTCCAGTGAGAGACACGCTGAGAAAGACAGGGACAGACTAACACCACTTGGCACATCCAGCAGGAGAACTGCTCCTTTCAGACCATGCCAACACCGGCTGTCCCCATGATGACCTGCAGACAGCAACTATGTCTCCAAACATAAAGGCCGGCACAAGCTTCTGTGACCACGCGGCTCGCCCTGCTTAGACCATACTTCTGAGCTCTGTAATGTTCTTGGCCACCACAAAGGGGCGTACCAATCTATACACAGGCCTGTCCTGCCCCCAGAGTACACGAAGGAGAACGAGATGTAAACAACTCTGATCCTAGAATTGTGTTGTCACCTGTCCCGGTTTTCACAGACTGTCCCGGGAAACAAAAAAACATTAAATTCTCTCTGGACACTGAATGTTTCAGAAGAATCGTCCCTGAATATTTTTATTTCTGTGTATTTGTCTGTATCCTATGTACGCAGATATGCTGCTAAATACAGCGCGCAGATGCTGGAGCTCGGTGGTGCGCACAGATGAACCGCTTTCAATGTGTGTGTGTGAGACACAGGAAACAACTCTATCGGCGACACATACGCTCCTCCAGCCCTAGCGTCTGTGCTATCTCACGGCGTGAGTTTGCACAGTGTGCACGTCTTTGTACTCTGGCCAAAAGTGCTGCCGCGCGGCCCGTTTTGCGTCGCGCAAAAGCTGAGACCTCGCGGCTTTGGTCACGTCGGTCGCACATGTGCCCTGTCGAACTCGTCGCACCAGTAGGTGGAGTCCGGGGGTAAAAGCCCCGTCGACAACCAGGAAGAGCCTTCAGACGAAAGACTTGTTAAGGAAGTCTGCCGCTTCACCCGCCTCTATAATACAGCCCTGACAGAATACAAAGACGGGTTCCACTGTGCAAACTCACGACGTGAGATAGCACAGACGCTAGGGCGGGAGGAGCGTTTGCGTCACTGATAGAGTTGTTACCTGTCTTACACACACACATTGACAGCGGTTCATCCGCGCGCACCCACCGAGCTTCCCATTTCAAAATAACAGTGTCACAAAGCCGATCACATATTGCCCATTGTTGTATATTCTACCACACATCATCACCAAAAAAAGAATCAGTTTGAGTAATGGGGCATACCAACATACAGTGAAATTTTCAGAATAATACTTTCATGTGTTAGCGAGTTATTTTGCAAACCTACCAACAACCAACCCATTCCAACCCACGTTGGAATAGTTTGGAATGGGTTTTATTTTTCCATAACCATGTAATGATGGGGTTGTGTTGCTAATTTTAACTGTGGCTGAAAATCAAACTTTTTCCCCATACATACAGGCTACTTTCTGCCTCTATGTCATCTCTCCTTTTTGCTATAAATTTGTGCCTTTGGTTGCATTATTTTAAAACTTTGTTCCATTTCAATTTAATTCAAATGTGAGAGTGCATTAACATTAATGTGATTATTCGATGTGTGTTCTCTTTTGAGGATGTTTAAACATGCAGCCTTTTTAAGAGGGGTTGTATTTTTTCGAAGATGTGTGAAATTGGAGGTGTATCAACCCAGTTCAACTCAGAAGGGGTGCATGGCCAAAAACGTTTGAGAATAGTTAATAGGCTGATCAGTGTAGGGATGTCACAGCGTTCTACGGGGTGGTTTGTCAACAAACATAATGATAGGACTCAGACTATGCAAGTTGAAGGCCTGACATAATTTCTATCGGTCTGTAAGAGGTTCCACAGGGTTTGGTTTCAGGACCACTATCATTTATTATCTATATAAACTGTGTGGGAGAAAATTGTTCTTCGTCTTTCCATTTTTATGCAGATGATACAGTTGTCTGCTGCCGTGCAGCTTCTCTGCTGAGAAAGCACATGAGTATTTGCAAACTGCTTTTGATAAAGTGCAAGCACAGCTGTATCAACTAAAGCTGCTACTCAATGCTGAAAAGACCAAAATGTTTTTTGATTGTCAAATTCAACAAAGAAGGAGTCTGACCTTACTATTTATACTGTGTATCATGGTGCTTTAAGATTCATTACAAACTTCTGACACTTCACTCCTAACTGCACACTTTACTCCAAATTGAACTTACCCTGTCTGTCAATCTGTAGGGTTACTCACCATTATATCTTTATATCTTTATGTCTCTTATTTGAAACTATTTGTCCCGGCCAAGTCTCTCTTGGAAAAGAGATGTATATCTCAATGTGACTAATGTGGTAAATTACAGTTTAAATAAAATAAATAGTATATAGATGAGATGAAATATGGAACAGCATAAAATGTCTCCTTCAATATAAAGTAGCCCAAGTTCTACTTTTGCGGCAGTGGGGGTAGATTGATGCTGGACAACAAGGCAGCAAGTAAAGAGGTGAAATTATATGTCTTCACATCCTCATACATACACACACACACACACACACACACACAGAGTAGACTCATTATGAAAAAACGAACTTTCTCTGTTGACATCATGCTTTGTTTCCCTCTCTAGGCTTGTGTTTTTTGGAGACATTGAGTGTTCGAGCCCCTTTCTAACATGCCAGTCTTTCAACTTGCCATCATCAAAGCATGTGTGGCCAGTGGCACGTAGAGCTAAAACTGCTGCAACCCTAACCCATCCAAACCTATAATCAGCCTCAAGGCCAGACTAAAGATACTTATACAACCCAACAACATGGCGTCGTGGGATCACTTTACTCTTTGACGCAGAGCCTCCACTCTGCAGTGCTACAGTGTCTGATATTCCAATCCTAGTACTTCAGAGGAGCATTTAATTTCATAAATGCTGTTACCATGTTGGAAGGATGGTCTGGTGGTGGGTCCCAGGCAGTGACGTGCGGTGAGGTTCATGGCTGGTGAGGCACTGACGTCATCACTATGGGCTTTTCCAACATATGAACCCCATAGAGTAGCTTATTTGCCATTTGATTGGCAGCATTTGGTGAATTGTTTAAAATCTCATATCAGCATTCTTGATACATACAAACCGTATCACTGTCTTACCTTTACTTATAAGCGACAATAGGAGTAAACAACGGATGGCTGCATGTGAAATCGCTTGTCATTGTTACTTGTCCTGCAGCCGAGTCGCGTAGTAGCAAGAAGAATCCCTGGGATCACTAGCGCCCCCTACCCTGAGGCAGGAGAACTGCCTGCCTCATCCAATGCCCCTGGCATTGTAAGATCGCTGAGCACACAAATCCGGCTCCACACAAATATAAAAAAAAACATCAGCCAAACTATGGAAAGTCAGGAGGGTATATATTAAAAGTGTTTGAAAAATTTGATTGGCAACATACAGAAAGAGACAGTGGCACACTGCCATTGCCTGGCAGAGCACAGTTTGTGAGGGATTGTGCAATTCGATGTGCCTCACCCTGCGTCTCTTCCCAGCGGTTTAACGGTAATGTGAAAATTCAGCGATTTTTCATTAAAAAAACAGTCAAATTGATCAAGTTAAATGGGAAATTTGTTCATTGTTCAAACCATTTGATAAATATAACCATTTCATTTATTTTTTATTATATACTTTATGTTTTCCATGATGACAGGTGAGGCTCTCCTGACCGCATGTCACTGGTCCCAGGTCATGCCTATGTCTTTTTTTTTTCTTTTTTTTCTTTTGCCTAACCCTGCCTTAAACATCTTCTGATTTGGGGTATGAGAGTACAGGAGGCCGAACACAAATGCACACCACACTATTCAGATTTATATCTGATTTACATTTTGAAAACCTTTGAAAACCATTTTTGTTCCACTTCACAATTATGTTTTTCTTTGTGTTGGTCTATATCATAAAATCTCAACAAAATACAGGGAAGTTTGTGATTGTTTGGTCCAAAAATACTTTTTCAAGGCACTGAATATTTGGCTAAAGGGGCGCAGTTGGGTAAGGCCAGTGCAGATTTATTTTTATTTAATTCATGTGACAGATGAAATATGTCACTTTTGGGTGTTGTTCAGCTCCTCACTACAGCAGCCCCAGTTCAAATTGAGGAATTGAAAAATTACAAACTATAAAGCTACACTTTGTATTCCAGTATTTCACACACTTTTTTAGATATCTGCATTAATAAAAAATATTAATAACATATCAAACTGCAGCCAGACACTTTTACACTCGAAATACAGAGGTCTCAGACATATATTTTGTATTCATGTCATTTTCATTCATGTCAGTGCAGAGTTGTAGGCCAACAAATGTATAGTGTGGAAATTTGACATGTTGCCCCACCATTGGGTGAGTTGCTTTGTCCTCTGCTGCTGGGCACATCAGCTCACTGCAGATGAGGTGATAACAAATGAGTAAAAATCAAGGGTGTGTGTGTGGGGGGGTGGGGTCCTGTGCCTTAATGCATCATCAGGATACCCCTTGCACCAGATGTCAGTCAGACTCCTCCTCCTTGATCCTACACCTGGCTACCAATTTGTCTTGTTTCTGCACTGTGGTCACCTGTTTTATCCATGTTCCAGATATCTTCTAGTCCCAGGGAATGTCTGGTTAACACTTTATCCAGATTGTCAAAAAAAGACTTGACATTCCCCCTTAATTTAGCTATGATGAGGATAGTTGCCTCTGTTTTTCTGAAGGAAAGTGAAGGATGTCGATTAAAGAAGCCCGAAAACCAGTAACCACAGATGTTGTCTTTGTCAGACCAAGCTTGTAGCAATTACAGGTCCTATGCCAGTGCAAATTCCTATGGCAGCTTTTTCACCTCAGCTGGAGACAAATCAAAACAGATGTCAGCTGATTTGAAAAATAGGCACAGTCAGAAAAGGATCACTGGGAGAGAACTGGGCTGTCAGGACTGGGTTAGGAGGATGGACGAGGAGATGAAGCGTTTTTTTAATTTTAATGCCTTTTAGTAGAGCATTCTTACTCAGTTTCTACCCCAATTTTTATGAGCTAAGAGCATTTAATCTATTTATATATAATATTTTACTGTCTTAGTCCCTCTCTTTTTGGTTCCAATGTTTCCTCATGGGGACCTACCAGTAGACCCCATTTTGGTCTACTAATGGGGTGCTGTCCTGTGCACAGCGTGCATGGTGCCCTCTTATCTCCCTGAGTCGGGGTTGTCTCTATGGCATGGCTGTAGTCGTGGGCCCTGAGCCCTCTCAGTGTGGATGGCCCCCAAAGATAGCTTTCTCCTTGCCCCAGGTCTTGGTGCCTGGCCATGTTTTGAATGACACCTACTGTAGTGTGAGTGGGTATTTGTGTGTCCCCGCATCTCTGTGTGTATTCATGGGGGTGGGAGGATTTTTTCTTTGTTGCTTTTTTTTGTTGCTTTCGCCTCTGTGAGGCACTTAATGACGTTTTATGCATGAAATAAGGCATATAAATACTGTAAGATATGATTTGATTTGATTTGTTAGAAAATTGTCTTTCAAAACTACAGGAATGTTAGGCTTGTTCGTAAACCAGGTTCTCGTAAAAAAGTGAACGAAAAGCACTCATATTGTTCATTGCTAAATTTCTTAATTAGCTGTGAAAGAAGACTTCCCCCAGAAGGATCAGAAAAGAAGCATAGGATATTGTAATTGCATTGAAAAATCCATGATGCACATTGATGTGATCTGCCAATGCAGTCACATGCTGTCATTATACAACTGACACAGTTCTCTGAAGCGACCTGTAGCTCAAGTAGCAGCAAAACAGCATGCACAGACTGCAGCATTGAATTAAACAATTTTCATAAGCTCTGCACACTAGGTCATTATAACATGTCTCAGAGATTCTTGAAATCTCTCGAGCAGCAAAATAACCTGAAATGTTGAATAATTCAATTCATGCTTGAGCAAGTAAAACATGTTTTGTCACTTTTAACCTGGAGGCACATGAAAAATACTGCTGGACAAATGTTTAAGATATTTTGTTTTTGTAAGTCTAGATCAATTGTGTTGATCTAGACATAGTTACACATTGAGTAAACTGAAAATATTAAAAACTAACTTAAACCAACAGCAACAACAAGAACTTTATTTCCTGAGTCGGCTGAGGTCCTTGAACATCTGACGGACTTCACTGAGGATGTTTTGGGTGGTAAACATTACTGTCCAGTTCAGATGCCAACAGACTTAAACTGATCCGAAGGGCCAGTGATGTTGTGGAGTTGGAATCTGACTACCAGAAAATGGTGTCAAAGAGAATGATGCTGGCAAAGTTAAGAGGCATCTTGAACATCTTGCTACTCAGCACCTTCAGCCATCGATTTATTGGACCAAGGTGCACAACTGAGCACCACAGAAAAACTCTCCTGCCTCAGGCCATCAAGCTCCTTCATCTGAGGTAACATCCACTATCATAAGTATATGATGATATCTTGTTTTATTTATATCTTTTGAAAGTTTAAATTTTTCCATTGATTATCTACAACTGCCTATCTAAAGTAACTGTAATGTAAACCCCCCAGGATTATAAAAGTAATTCTGATTCTGATTTACATGGTCATCAATATTCTGAATTTCACTGAAAGAAGACTATAATCCAAATACGATAATTACAAATATACAGTGATCTTTCATTACCTTAACCTGTGGAAGAGGCCTTAATCAGAGCAAATATGGAATATTCCAATCTTAATTGCATTAAGCAATTTGGCTCAGTAGGTAGTGCTGTTGCTTCAGGAGCTTTCCATGTGGAGTTTGCATGTTCTCTCCTTGTCGCTGAGTACTCTCCTACATGCTGAAGGTTGACTGGAGACTCCAAATTTAAGAGTAAGAGTGAGTGGGTGTGTGTGTGTGTGTGTGTGTGTGTGTGTGTGTGTGTGTGTGTGTGTGTGTGTATGTGTGCTTTTACCCTGCGATGACCTGGCGACAGGTCCAGAGTGTATTATTTGCCTTCACCCAATTTATGCTGGAGATAGATTCTAGCAGAGCCCCATGACCATTTGGTACAAAGTGGGTAAGATGATGGAAGCCTGGTACTTATGCAATACATATGGTAGCTGCTGACTGACACTTTGACTAAACATGTTGGTGACTGCTGCAAGATTCTAAAAAGCAGCTGCTGATAGTTGCTGCTGAGCAGCTGATACTGTATGCAGCATTAAGTATAATACATATCTATTTTGATGAATGATATGATTACTAGGGTTGCAGCATAGAATGTAAAATAGGCATATCGATATGCAATAATACTATGGTGATCTTATGCATGAAAATATAAAAATGAATGATATATTCTGCATCATGTAAAAACCATGACAGATTGGCTTCTTATTCAGAATAAAATCAACATTGAAAAGATTGGGCTACATAAAAACTAGATTCAGCTCTGAGAGACCCGAAGAGTTGCGGGAGAGGTCCAACCCAAAAGATGTTTTATCAAAGATAAGCACCCAGGGAGTTCTCTCTATCTCTCTCTTTCTCATATGCATTGATCCACCATTTCTTTATTTAACTTAAATAACTTAAGTTAGATAACATCAAGGACCCAACAGTGTGACCATTCACACTGTGGCATATAAGGAAGTTGCACATACATTGTGGAAAAGTCAGGCAAGCAGACTGCAAACTGTACACAATCTTAACCAGATTCTAGAGCCAGCAAAAAAAAACAAAAAAAAAAACAAAACACAGATGCTAGTGCACTAATTGCATTTGAACCAAATCAGATTCGGGGGGACATATTAGGGCTGTAGTAGCCCTGTTTTAAACCTGCATGTTCCAAATCTATCCAGATTTTTAGATGGTTAAAGACCTATGACCTATTTAAGAGGTTAAAGGTGATTGTGGACATGTCCTGCGTGGTCCCAACCTCGCAGGATAGAGGTTAGACTGAGGTGTCCAAGCCCCGCCCCACACCAGTTCTTGTTTATCTTGCTTGGCTGCGCTCTTGCCAAGTCACACACACACACACAGACGCGGGCGCATGTGCACACAGGTCTTTTTTCCTCGGGTATCAATGCTTAATTGTTGATGCCCTGGACCAATAAGCACAATCATTTCAGAGCATGATTTATCAATAGTGCAGCTGCATGTGAGTGTCGTTCTCTCTCACACAAACCATACATTAACACAACTGAGAGAGAGAGAGACATGCAGCTCAGAGAGAGAGAGAGAGCCACAAAAAGAATGTTAAGCAAGACATCATTTGTCTAGTTTATTTGGAATGGGAGCAGGAATAGATGCTAGTTGGGGGCAGGCCTTTTAGACTTGTATTGGTCCATTCTGATTGGACAGTAAAACCTGACCTCAGGTTTTGCACAAATCTTGTAGAAATCTCATTACCAAACATTCAGGGAGACTGAAATCTTATTGCTAGGTTACAGCCAGACTCCTACATTCTGCGACTTTGCAGAGGTTAACCATGGACATATGACATTATAATGCTGTAAAGATGTTCTGAAATATGGAACAGCATAATTTACCACCTTTAAGCCAGAAAAATGCAGAATTTGCTCTCACACACCATCTATCTGCATGTGTGTACACTGAGGAACAGATGCTGTTGATTAAACTGTTGATGACAACATCAAACATTAGAGCATGAATGACCACAGTGTAGTCTAAGAAATGAGTTGTAGTGCCGTGCAAGCTAGATGCAGTGGCATCTGATATGAGTCAGCAGTACCTAGCAGACAGTTATGGAGCACATGACTCTCCCATCCTAGTTAGGACTATTCATGTCTAGCACAAAGTTGATGAAGAAATTAGTCTAGCAGTCCAACTCTGTTGTTTGTTTTTGTACAGCAATCACGAGGTGAAGTGGAAATTTATGGCCAATAAAATCAATTTTAAAAAATGATACCAAACTGTGCAGCGGGATAATAGATTTTTTTAAGATAAACAATTGCAGACAAGAGACTTAAACTTACCAAAACTGAGGCTGGAAAACCCAGTGCCAAAATATCAGGTGCACAGGATGCTAGGAGCACTAGCGATGAGAGTGGCAAGCTGAGTAATGATTTTTATCTTCAGGTGTCCATCACTCCATTATATTCTATTTCTCTAAACTGAGTTGAGTGGCTGCTCTGAGCCACACGCTCTGTCCTACATGCAAACTACAAGATGGGGGGCAGACTACAGCTCCAACAGTGCTATGGACTGAAGCATTCTAGCCTCCTGTCCGATGTCTGGGTCGGAGTGGGACTGCTCCCTTCCTCCCTAACAATACTCCAGACAGATCGTGTGCTGCAGTTGGTTCCTTTGGATCACCCTACTTAGCCAGTAGGTGTGCTCTCTCTCTCTTCCTCTTTCGCTCCGACTTGGAAATGGACCTTGCGCTATTACGTCCCATCCACCTTGAACAAATGTGGTGAGTTAAAACTGGGCCATATAGCTGGCAAAAGACTCATGAAATTTAGAGAAACTCTGCAAGATGTTGTCTCTCTCACTTCCTATCTGTCACAGTTCAGCATGGCGTTTTGCATGTGCATGTTTTCCACCCAGTAGTCAATGTCCTGAGTCACAGCTAGAGCCAGTGAACTGGACTGATCTGAATTGTCACTGCATGTTTGTAGTTGGCTGCCTACAGGGGACAGGCTCCCACAGTGGGAATCTGGGCCAAAGGAAGCAGACCCAGATGTACTGGCTCAGGCAAAATCATACGCATTTACAATGTTTGCAAAATTAATTACCACATTTCCACATTCACATCTTCATATTTGCAGCTTATAAACAGTAATAATAATTTGTTAAATCTGCTTCTGTGGTTCATATTTATTTCAGATTTGGCCCTGTTTGCGTCTGACTGACTAGATCAGTGACATGAGTTCAGATCAGGGAAATTTTGGTGTTAAATAATTTAAGGAGGACAAATGAAGAGCTGCTTAAAAAGCAATTGGAGTAATGCAATTGGAGTAATGCAAACCAACACACATTGAACCTTCATGTTGTAATGCTGAATATTACATATGCCACATTTGAAGTAATGGTGGCTGTTATATTCCCTCTTGCACCTTTGAGGAAATTGCCTGTCCTTGCAGTTAATTCACCCAGCAGGGTGGCTAAAGTTCATGGGAAATTATAGGCTGAGGCAGTTTGGAAATTAGCACTATAGCCCCTGTGGTGGCTCACAGACAGGATATAAGTGAGGATTACAGTCAAAGATGAAGATGTGTACCAACTGGACATAGACTAACATGAACACATTTAAATACAAATACATCAACACATAGTACATAGTCTGACCATGAGAGAGTCAGACTTTTACCTACATTTAAATTCTTTGCACAGGCTAAGCATAATCACAGGTTAATTAAAAGGTCCAAAGATAAGGAATCAGCAAGTTCACAGGCAGATAAAAACACTGCAAGAGGATTGAATTGAGAGCTCTTCATACAGCAATGCATCTTCCACCTCATTTAATAAACCTTGTCACTGTTCACAGCAGCTTGGCTTACAGCAAGTAGCAAACACCAAGAAACAGTCAAAGATGGAGGAATCACATTGTGTTGTATCATTGTCTCTCTCTCCACGGCACACACACACACACACACACACGCACACACACTACCCATATGTGACCTCTACTGACTTGTTCAATAAACTGCAGCCCCTTGCCTCTCATTATAGCCATGCCTTGTGCCGCAGAGCAGGATCACATTAAACTCTGTGAAAGACCAGGCCTCAGGTCCTCAAACCCAAACATCCTGCCAAAACCCATCCATTCTAAATACAATTATCTCATTTCCCCCTTGAAATGTACCTAAAAATATTTAGATGTGTGGGAGTTATATTGTTGTACCCTAATCCATCAAATATACCATTATATGAATTAGTCATTGTGCACAGAGTGGGACAAGGTGTAATTACTATGAAGTTACATTTAGATGGATTATTAACTTTATTACTGATATCCCTGAACACTGGAAACGAAGGGCATTTACTTTAATGACATTCACTTAGGTCACTGCTGAAAACACCAAAATATAACTTGTCCACTTAAAATAAACGTAACAGGTAAAGCGGTTGTTTTCTTGAAATATTTGATTGATCCAGAAGGATCAATATAACATTTCAGTGTTTTGTCCAAACCTTTTGTTATTAAACCCAATGATATGCATATTATCATATATTACATCCATATTATAGAGGCTGAATACTACATACATGTTATTGTTTTAAAAATGACTTAAGCGATTAATAGATTCATCCCTGAAATTGACATAAAGTTAGAACACATACAAAAAAATGCAATTATAATGCAAACTGAAGCTTGGGGAGACGGTTACAGGAGGAGTAATACACGATATGGACATTAGCCATGGCAGATTTAACACTTAACAAAGAATCAAATGTTTGCAGCAAACATGCTCTCAGCGTGCAGTGAACTCACCTTCCAGCTCTTCCTGCTCACCTGGCAACTTGGCAAAGCTTCTGTGAAAAATGCAGCCAAAAGCAAAACGAGGGGAAGAATTCTGGTTTCACATCAAATTAAATGCCGAAAAGGGGACCCTCGGCAAGTCCTTTTCTAGATGCCAATAAGCAATCTTCTCTCCTCCAGTCTGTACGCTGATGGATGGACCACAGCCCAGCCCAGTTCCTGCCTTGCACTTTGCCTCTTATCCTCTCATCTTCCTCCGGATCAAATCCATTGAGTGTCTGTCACTCCTCTCCTCTCTTCCTCCAATTCGCTCTCTCTTCCATGCGCATAATCCCATGCATACAACTATACTACACAACAAGCTAAAGCGGATGTCCACAGAGAGGAGACAAAGGGCTTGTGTTGGCCAATCGTTGGCTATAAATAGGTTTCTTGAGTTCATAATTGTCTCTTCCTATGATGGTGAAGAGCCCAGAGGGCTAGAGGGAGGAAGACAGATCAGGCAGCATCATCGTCTGCTGCCTTCCATTCTCCTCCTTGTATCAACAGCAGCCTATCAGTTTCACCTTTCCTGATTATCCTCAGTTGTAAGAGGATATTTGAGCCATGCTGGGAGTGCTGCCTTCTGACAAAACCAAACAAAATAAGGATAAAAGCAACAGTGCAGAAAAGTGTACCTTGGAGTTTTAGTTTGGTGGACACCAGGATGACTTAAGCTGAAGTGACCATTCATTCCTATGTCTTAATTTGGTGATTTTTTTTTTTTTTTCTGATAAATAAGGTGTTTTCATTCTTTGGAAATAAATAGGCAGTCTGTCGTCATTCGTTTTAAGTTCATGTTTAGGAGATTTCACAAAACGGCAGCAATTCATCCCCAAGGACATCATTTCTAGCTGATCTGAGTCTGTCACCACATAAAAAGACCAATAAAAAAATGAAATTACCCAAATCTCATTAGACACAACAGCTCTCTCTTTAGGGAAATACTAAAACCACATCTCCTGGATGTGCTGTATGTTTTAGCTTTTTATATTTTATTAAAACAGTATATTATAAATGTAGGCCTGCATTACAGCCATAGGTAACAGTAATAAGGCTATTACATTGATCCATATGGTACAGTGTATAATATATAGTGACAGTGTATAATACACAATATAACACAGACATTTAAGCCTGGATAACACTGAACCTTTTAAAATTTCAAGAAAACAAAACAGAGGTGATGATACTCCCACCCCCCCTCCGTTAACTTCACTATATGAAGCTAATAGCCTCAAAGGGTCGAGCCCTTCCATGCACAAAAGCACTTTGAAACTGTTATCCACGTCTTCATCACATCTCAGATTGATTACTGTAATGCACTTTACTTTGGAGTCAGCCAGTAATTCCACTTATGTCTCCAGTTAGTACAAAACGCTGCTGGTTGCCTCTTAACGGGACGACGAAAGAGGGAGCACATTGCTCCTTCTCTGGCCTCCCTCCACTGACTGCCTGTGCACTTCAGAGTTCATTTTTAAATTGTTTTATTTATTTTTAAATCTTGAAATGATCTCACCTCACCCTGCCTCTCTGAACTTCTCCATCCATGTCCTCCTGCCCAGTCCCTCAGGTTAGTTTATCAGCTGCTCCTGTAAGTACCGACGTCTAAGCAGAAGCTCAGAGGGGAGAGAGACTTTTCTGCTGCTGGTCCCAGATTTTGGAACAACCTCCCTTCACTGTCCACTTTTAAACCTGTTTTAAAACCCATTTTTATTCATTTGTTAGCTTTTAAGGAAGAGACTCTGCTCATATCATGTTTTATTGTTTTTGTTTTAGCTTTGCTATTGTTTTTATGTGGCTTTTATATTTTGTTTCTCAAGTTCTCTACTGCTATCTCTTGTTGTCTCCCTCTATCCTGGTCCAATCAGTCTCTACTCTCCATCTTTCTCCTCCTCTTACTCCTTCTTTCCCCTCATTTTGGTGACCAACTCCTCCCTCAGCCTTGCCTAGTGTCCTCTCAGACTATTTCTCTCCACCAGACCCGTGTCTGTTCACAAACCAGCCGTCTCTTTAAACTGCAAAGAAGAATCGCTCTTTACCCGCAACAGGAAGAGTCATTGTTGACCAACTCAGTTTTGCTTGAGGTATGTCAACTGAATAGTCAATTTTAAGGCTAGAGAGGATTTAGGTAAAAGCTTGATAAGCCAAATAGTTAGCTAAAATTGAGTTTCATAAACAAATGTACTTTTAATCAAATACTTGTGTTTAGGAGCCTACGTGTATGAAGACAATTATCTCTTTTGTCTACATTTTCTTCAATATGCCAACATGTTGAGGAGCATCTACAGAAAAGACAGTTGAGAAACAACCTTGACAGCTTGCCTGACAGTTTTTTCCAACATGCTGGGTCTTAAGAGACCACATTAGTTAACATGTCTGATTACAAAATGAAATGCAGGGAATTTCCTGTTTATTTAGAGCAACCTGGCAGTTTGCAGTTACTCTCGGTGTTATGACAACATTACATAAAGACACTGCCAGAACATTTTAATTTCAAAAACTGATCACACGGTTGATTTTTTGTGAATGGAGTGCTTTGCCGTGATCACTGGCAACACAGAGCAATTTGCAATTTACAATGAGGAATGAGCAGTCCATCAGATAGTCAGTCAAGGTTGTATACTGAAACAAACAGAGGGAAAAGAAGAGGAGCACACTGGGAGCTCTCCTTTTATAGATATAGCTGTATCTAGCCTTAAGTGCAGCAGGTGGCTTCTGTCTGTGGTTACACTGATCAGTGCTTGGGAATAATGACATTATATATACAGTAAATTAAATATGTAAACGGTAGACTGTCCTGCATGCTTACAGGATGCCTTTTGGAGGAGGAAACAAGTGTGGCTGTTGCCAGAAAACTGTCTACTTTGCAGAGGAAGTGCAGTGTGAGGGGAAGAGCTGGCATAAATCCTGCTTTCTGTGTAGTGAGTATTAAAAGTTCCTCTTCTGAGTCCTGCCTAAAAGGCTCTGAATTCACAAGAGGTGTCTCATAGGAATGCAGAGTATTTGGCATCAGAGCTTGAGAGTAAGCATCTTCAGGTTTTCCTCTAGACATCCCGCTCCTTATTTGGATACAGAGGAAGCATGATAAGTAGCTTGGTCTTCCTTATATGGCAGAAGAAGGCACACTTACTTACTTACCCTTGCAGAACAGGCAAGTATTCATTAGTCATACTGACATGCAGCAGTTATGTCATCTACCAATGAAAATGTGACTGTCAATATCCCCATCATATTTTCAATATGGTGGGGATATTGACAGATGCTGCCAACTTGCAAGTTATATATTTTGTATGCTGCATCAAAACTTGGGATTAACAGAAGAAATCATTAAATACACACTCAATACACGCACAAAAACATATAAAGTAATATCAAATTATTTTTCTCTGTTACAAGTGGTTTGTAAGAAGAACTTGGACAGCACAACAGTGGCTGTTCACGTGGATGAGATCTACTGCAAGTCATGCTATGGCAAGAAATATGGACCAAAAGGTTATGGGTTTGGAGGTGGGGCGGGTACTTTGAGCATGGACACAGGAGAGGGACTTGGAATCAAGCCTGAAGTGTGAGTATTAACACACACACACACACACAAACACCCTTATACATGTATATCTAAAGAGATAGATGGATAGATAGATAGATAGATAGATAGATAGATAGATAGATAGATAGATAGATAGATAGATAGATAGATAGATAGATAGATAGATAGATAGATAGATAGATAGATAGATAGATAAGTAGATAGATAGATAAGTAGATAGATAGATAGATAGATAGATAGATAGATAGATAGATAGATAGATAGATAGATAGATAGATAGATAGATAGATAGATAGATAGATAGATAGATAGATATAGATATAGGCAGACAGACAGACAGACAGACAGACAGACAGACAGACAGACAGACAGACAGACAGACAGACAGACAGACAGACAGACAGACAGACAGACAGACAGACAGACGGATAGACGGATAGATAGATAGATAGATAGATAGATAGATAGATAGATAGATAGATAGATAGATAGATAGATAGATAGATAGATAGATAGATAGATAGATAGATAGATAGATAGATAGATAGATAGATAGATAAGTAGATAGATAGATAAGTAGATAGATAGATAGATAGATAGATAGATAGATAAGTAGATAGATAGATAGATAGATAGATAGATAGATAGATAGATAGATAGATAGATAGATAGATAGATAGATATAGATATAGGCAGACAGACAGACAGACAGACAGACAGACAGACAGACAGACAGACAGACAGACAGACAGACAGACAGACAGACGGATAGACGGATAGATAGATAGATAGATAGATAGATAGATAGATAGATAGATAGATAGATAGATAGATAGATAGATAGATAGATAGATAGATAGATAGATAGATAGATAGATAGATAGATAGATAGATAGATAGATAGATATACAAACAGAAGGTTCTGGATGAAAGGTTTTTTGCAACTACTCTTTTATGCTTCAACAGACAAGCTCCTCATCGTCCAACAAATAACCCAAATTCCTCCAAGTTTGCCCAAAAACTGGGGGGTTCGGACGTGTGCCCTCGCTGTGGAAAAACTGTGTATGCTGCGGAGAAGGTTATTGGAGGAGGCAATGTGAGGATGATCAGCCTGATATTTCATTTTTTTATTGATTGATTTTATTATTTCTATTATTACATAGTAGACTGTGATTTAAACTGAGAATAACTAAACCAAATGTCTGCTCTCTCATGAAGTCCTGGCACAAAGGATGCTTTCGTTGTGCCAAGTGTGGAAAAGGACTCGAGTCCACAACCCTTGCTGACAGGAATGGAGAGATCTTCTGCAAAGGTTGGTGTCCATCAGTTACAGCTTGATAGATAGATAGATAGATAGATAGATAGATAGATAGATAGATAGATAGATAGATAGATAGATAGATAGATAGATAGATAGATAGATAGATAGATAGATAGATAGATAGATAGATAGATAGATAGATAGATAGATAGATAGATAGATAGATAGATAGATAGATAGATAGATAGATAGATAGATAGATAGATAGATAGATAGATAGATTTATCCACATTAAAACAATGCTTCAGGTTTGCCCTGGTTTAAACCTGACATCTAACAATTTATTTATTTTGTACAGGCCAAATACAGACTCAGGGATGCCTGTACATTATGCACAGGGTTATTCAGTGCCTGTAATGTCATTCACAGGCTGCTATGCCAAGGACTTCGGTCCCAAGGGATTTGGCTTTGGTCAGGGTGCTGGAGCTCTGGCTCATTCCCAGTAAAGCCTGAAGCCTCAGTTGACCTGGGTCTGACATCTGCACCCAGATCATCCCTTCCAGGATCCTGCAGTCAATGCCTTGCTTACTTTACACTGCCCTTTCACCACTGCTACAAGCAAAGAAGAATGAACAAGGTATAGAGTTTCACCAAGGACATTTAGCTCCATGATACATTTGAATTTGGGTTATGACTCTCTTTTCTTGAATGTTTAAAGACAAGCTCAACATTTACAATGCCTTGAATCTTGCTTATCGGACAAAATAAATTGAATCACATGGTGCAATTATAAAAGATTCTTGTACTTCTTTGGCACAAGTTGCATTCTATTAAAATCTGACTTTGTGTGAGCTGACACGTTTTTAGTAAAACAGCCACTAGTCATGCTTCACTTAAAGCCTGATATGATCTGCATGAAAAAAAAAAAATCAGGCCAAAATTAAAACTGGAGGAGGAGAGGGTATCCATTTTGATGTCGTAGGAATTCTGAAATGAGATGAGAAAAAGTGTCTTGGTGATGGAAAGACAGAGAGTAGCCCTGAATGATATGAGGGAATGGTAGGTTATGTGGAGCTCATCAATTGTGCAGGTGGGGAGAGTGAGGCCAGAGCAGCAGATTAAGTCCAGAGTATAGCCTTTGATATGGGTGAGAAAATCAACAAATTGACAAAACTCTCACAGAATGATGAAACGTTTCTGGTGAGAGGAACATGGATGTTGACTGTATGTCAGTGGCAGATCCTGGGTAGACAGCATTACCATCTAACCCGGCGGGTAGTTACTATAGGTGCAGGTTAACTCAGACAATCAGTGAGCTGTCGCTTCCTGGCACACAACCTGAGCAACACAACCTGGGACCGTTGCAGGTGGACTACCAATGGAAATATTGGGGGTTAGAAGCCTTGCATCAGCATTAATGCACATACCTGCAACAAAATCTATTGCGATGTGAGACTACCGCCTAGAACGGATGGGGAGATGACGGTCAGTATGAGGACACAGACAGAGCAGGCAGCTACACCACCAGGACAGCTGGAAAATTACTTTGAGTATGTATGCTGCTCAAGGATGGCAGGTCAGGAAGGATGAGTGGCTCAACTGTAATACCTGAGACCTGACAAAATTAGGAATAAAAAGATGGCCCATTACATAAATCTGGATCCCTAGTCAGGCCCTCCTTGACCTGCTCCCCACAAAGCAGCTGGCAGAGAGGATGGTTTCAGGAGGGGTGTTGTCTGGTTGGCTGTCCATTTGGCAAGACAGTGCATTTGGTTTGTGATTGTAGGAGCCAGGCCTGCACTAATCTGATATGCTTGTCATGCTCCTTCAAACTGCAGGAAAAAACTGATATAAAATATGTGAGGGGTTGGCCAGCTTTAACCAAGGTAGACCTAAAATCATACCTGTGTAAAGAGCAGGTACTGTGTAACTGCACCCTTTTGATTGAAGTGGCCACGTGGTCTATGGGGATGCCATGGTAGACAGTAACTTGACAAATGAACACGTAAAGAGAGTATTAGCTGTTGTAACAAAAGGTGGTTTATTTAAAAAAAAGAAGGTCACACTGAGGTGGGGAGGAGGAGACAAGGTGGTTGTGCCAAATAAAATGAAATGAATATAATAAAAGAAGGCCTGACTAAACTGTTCCAACTAAAAATAAAATATAAACCAAAGGTATAACTATCTTATCCAAATAAAATATACCAAAAAACATACACATGTGGCACAACCAATAACCCTAGTGTGTTACAAAATAATCACCTACATGAGTGCAGAGAATGTAAAGGGTACCCCCACTTACCGAATATTTACCACCTCACCCACACCTTACAAAACAGCAACAGCAGCAGCCTACAGCCAGGAGCAAAAAGGGCCGAAGGCAGGGATGTCCTTTAAAAATGCCGCCTTCCTGCTGATGGCCATCAGTATGGCTGGAGCGGACCAATCAGCTACTTGGCTCTACCCTCACAGGTGAGGAGTGTTGAGGTAGCCTGAAACACGGGGTAGGGGAAGAAGACACAAACAAAGCACACCGCCTGGCATCTATAGCACTGACCCAGCTGGACCCAGTAGTAGAGACACTTTATTTAACTTTCTTTAACTATAAGTGAAGCCACTGCTCCATGAAAGATGTCTCATTAGTGTTTGCACTGTGCATGTTATTTGTTGTATTGTTCTTTCCAACAACTGAATAAAATTAAGTGATGAGGAGAAAAAGCACCTTGGGTGTGTGTTTCTGATGGTATGAAAGAGGGGGTACAAATGCACACTGACCACCAGATGTACCACAGTACAGAAAGTGCAATGTCCAAATAAACTCAACCCATTAATAGTTGAATGTAAACCTAATTTCTTTATCTGCTACATGTTTCTCAGCAGCAGCATTCGCACATTGCAGTGCATAAAGCATTTATATGTGTGTGTGTCTGTGTGTCTGTGTGCACTCTGCGGATAATCTTTAGAAATGTAAGCTTCAAATATGCCCTTCATATCTGATTTGTGGACGGTATCACAATTATTCTTATTGTCAGACTCAAGTCCTCTGAGCCTAATTTCCTCCTCCCTACCATCACCAATGCGCACACCATGACCAAATATAACTTTGTTCAATGAACTGACCTCAACAACTAATATTTTACATGTCCTTGCTCTTTCAAACATAAAGGAGACTAATATTCGGCTATCCAGGGCATTGCCAGACCTCTAGAGCCACATAACGAACGGAACTCTCTGATAATAAGTACACATGAAGACTTGGGCTGTGTAACATACGGACCCCTTAAGGACTCACTGACTTAGATGCTCAGTCAGTGAGTGTATGAGTGCTGTTCCATTTCCAGGTCATCAAGTCAGCCCTTTATGCCCCCTACGGTAAGTCAGCAATGATACTGACTTACCGCAAGGAAGTTACCCACAGTTCATAGCATGGTGAGGTCACACACAGGGGATGCCAATCACAATACCAGAATAGTAAAGAAAAAAAGAGTTTATTATTTGCAGGAACACGAACAAGGCTGCTACTCTGTGACCACTGTGGCATTTTCCCATATCGCCCTATGGCAAGCCTGTCACCGAATCATTATTATTATTATTAATTTAAAACTACCTCTTGGATTAAGAGTGACTGATTAGGGAATCCATTCTTAACATGTGTGCTAGCTGATTGTAAATCAAACGTCAGTGTCAACATATTATTGTCAAGGTTAAGTGAAGGACAGACTGTACTGTTCCATTCATGGCATCTAGAGCCCTCACAAACTTTCATGCTCAGTCACTTACAACTGACATCACTGAAGTCATGGAGGGTTCAGGGCTTGAGTCTTTAGGGTTTGGACTGGAATTGGGCCTTGGTATATATACTACAATATGGGTTTCTTTTAATGTAAAGGTATGTCAGCCCCACGCCCCCATCTCTACCTGGTAACAATCAGACAGAGGACACAGAGAGCTCTAGGGGTCACAGTGGCTCTGACATGGCTTTTCTCATGTTATTTGTTGTTTTATGATTCCTAAAATAAACACAGGACCACAGTCTATATGTTCATATTATGGCATGCTCTTCAGGGAAAATAAAACTTTGAATATATGGAATGAACTCCTGAATATATTGACTGAACTCCCAAATATATTGCCTGAAATTCTGAATATATAGGCCGAACTTGAGTGACATCATCACGGCACCACCTCCATCCCCTGGTTAATTGCAGATTTTAGAGCTCAAAAGTGAGTGAGTCCACTTGCAATTTAATAACCACTGTTGTGAAACAATGAAAACGTTATAAACACCCTGGCAATGGTGCCGGTTTAATTTCAGTGACGGGACAGTAGGTCAGAGCCAGTCGTCAGGGGACGGGTCAATCAGTGAAAATCCAGGACAATGTTGGAAAACCGGGACAGGAGACAATACTAGTCAGAGCGGTGTTGTGCCAAGGTTAACCCACCACCGAAATGACGCCACTGCCATTGAGTTTATAATGTTTTCATTTTTTGAAATAGCAGCTATTAAATTGTGAGCTGACTCACTTACTTTTGGGGTCTAAAATCCTCAGTTCAGCAGAAGATGGAGGCAGTCCCATGATGACATGACTCAGAAGTTCGGCCCATATATTCTGGAGTTTGGTCCATATATTAAGGGATTAATTTCCTGTACAGAGTTCGGTCCATATATTTGAGAGTTTTATGTATAGTTTCAACAGCTAAGGTGTGAAGGAGTATGATCTAGTCAATTTGAAAATAATTACATAATGGGGCTTTAAATAATTGAATAATTGGGGCATGTCTATTTGATTGCCATATCTGACTGAGAGTGATTGACAAGTGGCCCTTACAGGTGCTAAAAAGCAAGGCAAGAGAGTGAGTTACATTCATTGGACACATACAGTAGGCTGCTCATTAGTTGTACATTTACTCATTTGGCAGACACTTTTATCCAAAGCAACTTAGAATTGAGGGACGGCGTTAGTGCTTACAGTGCAACAGGAGGCCACAGCTGGGCTAAAAGATAAGTACATGGGAAGTCAATGAGAAGCACATTTAGTTTTTGGATTTTTTTTCTGTTTGTTTTATTTAGTGATGAGTAGTGGGAGTAATGACTAGGAGAGCAGCCTCTTCAAGAGATTTGTGAAGATAGAGTAGGATGAACCCATCCTGATGGTGTTTAGACGTTTGTGCCACTATTAAGCAGCAACCTCAAAGGAAAACAATGTAGAGTGTCTTGTGCGTTTTTTGAAGGAAGGAGAAGGAGCGTAATATTGCTGCATTGGTTTCGGAAACCGGACCAGGCAGTGGCACAGACAGTGAAGAGGAACAGCAGAGCAATAACAACAATGTCAGCCATGTCAATATAACAACATCAACCACAACAGAAACACAGTTATATGTATTAGAGGACATGGACTGGCAGAGGAATTGAACTGCCCATATCCTGCTGACAGTACAACATAGAGTAACCTGGGAATGGCCTTTCTCCCTAGGACTACCCATACCCTTATCTGACAAACAATCAAAGCCCCAAGCAGTGAGTTGCACAAGACCACCCTTTCCTCCTGCCACCCAACCATTGTCATTGCTCTCTCTTCAGAACCTAGTGACCCCTGCCTTAGACCACTAGGGGGCAGTGTGTGCCACTAAAACCTAGGCTTTTCTACAATCAAGAGGCACCTGCTCTGGGGTCTCAACACACACCTAATCCATAGCAATCCATCACTGCTTATCAATAAAATAAAAAATAAAAAATTACAATATACCATCATAAACTCTTTTCTTTTGGTTATATGCACAATAGTGTCTAATCTGTCTACTATTTTCAAGATTCTCATGAAAGTTTGTTACATTAAGAAACGACATACTGTAAGAATTCCTGTTCAAACACTAGTGAATATTTTTGTGTGCTTCTGTATATTGGTTAGAAGACTCACAGAATTTACTAACAAAAGTCTCTAGTTTATGCCACAGGATGGCAGTGTCAACTTGCTGTCAGCATTGTTTCCAAGCAGCTGATGACAGCCTGGCATAAAATTATCAAAGAATTGACTATTTCTGACTGTTTGGCAAAAAGAATATGCTGCAAACTGAAAAACAATGTTTTATAGACTAAATGAGATTTAAATGAGGCATGTGCAATCAACCACAGGACAAAACTAAATTCAAATATTTGAGATTTGACAGTTTGATATAATGTAAACAGTGTCCGACTAACCAGACAACTGGCAAAAAGAGACAAACCATCTGTTATTATGATCATTATTATTATGATCATTATTATTATTATTAAAAGCAGTAGTAGTAGTAGTAGTAGCAGGAAATGTTTCGCCATGTAAATTCTTGAGTCACTGGGTTGACACGATGAAAATCATCAAAAATCTACTAAATGACAGTAATCAAGAGAATTTAATTTCTCCTTTAGACCATTAGGCCAACTCAACAGTGTAAAAACAGTAATAAGAGGGATTTAAATGGAGAACATCAAACACTTGACTTAAAACACTTTAATGACTTGGACTTGCATTGACAAGACTGCGTGTTATCTTGAGCAAGTCTCAACTGCAAAGACAAACAAAGACAGGGTTTAGGTGGAAGGGGAGCTCCCTAGAAACAGTTAGGAGTTAGGAACACACACACACACACACACACACACACACGGACCAGTCATGTTTTGACTTTGTCTCATGGGAAACATCTTCTTGAGTCATTATGTTGAATGTGCGTTCATGTACTAAAGGAGAATGAAGGTGAGGTGCAGCAGATGGTGAGAGGGAGTGAGTCTTATTTGACTTATCCCTTTGCCAGTGTATTAGGGAATAATGTTATTGGATTTCATAACATGTAGACTGTGAGGAAGAACCATGTTTTTTTTTAGAAATCTATTTAGATTAAATCTATTAAAATTTATTTAAATACATTTAGACTAATTTCAAAGACAGATGGGCAGTCACTGACGTATTCACCACAGGAGACCACAGGAATATTTCAAGAATCGTATATTCCCTCGGTGGTTTGAGCTAGCTCTTCCATACACAAGTTGTGAGAGGGGCAGGTGGTGTCTCAGACCACTTCTTGTGATTAGTGAGTGCTGTTTTTCTTTTATAATGGCAAACAGCCCTTTGCAGGGTGTCTGCACTTCTATTTGCTCCACAGCCCTGCATCATCCACTTGACTTAAAGCTGGGATCTTCCTGCTGTGAAGCAACAGTGCCACTCATTAACTCACTCATTCTTTTAATGCTGAAAAAATGAATGCATTGTTGTTGTTGTGTTTTGTTATACAATTCAACATACTGATTGGTAGCGAATCCAGAAGGAATTGTAACAATCATTTTCTTTCCTTGGAAAGTGGACAAGTTTGAGCCAGTGTCTTCAGAGTTGGTTTATAGAGATTACTTCTGACATCCTTGTGCCAGCCAGACCTGAGATCCCAAAAGATTTTGAAGGACAGTTATCCTGTGCTGTTCCCGTTCAGATTTTGCTGCATAAAAATAGACAACGTAAGTCCGTGGAGATTGCATTCATTCTAGTTGATATCTTCTGCCATCTGTTGGCATGTTCCCACCCTTGGTTGACATGATCTGCTTGCCGCCATGTGATCAACTGCTGGGTTTAAAAGCTTATGGTCTACAAAGGACAGCACAGAATACAAAACGCCACCAGACCTTGACTATCACACATCACACTCTCAGGGTAAGTCTGTGCACTCTTTTACTATGATTTTAAAAGGTGAAGCTTGTTTGTTTTTTGTTGTATTCTTCTATCATCCATCTGTACAGTATTTGAAAGGCATGTGGGTTCAGTTTGATGTTATTATAGCACATCAGGCTGATGCGTAATCACTCATCACCCTTCCCTAATGTCCTTGTGCAGGTGCCTAATTTAAAAATGTCAGACACAGAAGAAGTCACATATGAGTGAGTAAAATGAGCAACAAGAAAATGTCAGAACAGATGGGATCAAATGTAATTGAATATTTTTTGGTATATTTTCTTGTTTTCTCCTCAGGGGACAGCGTAAGTCAGTTTGTCAGTTAACATGTATGAGCAGTCTTCTACGGTTTGTACTGGAAATGTAGTTTTAACCTGCAGATTTAATTAAGCTCTGACTCCCTCAGTGCTGCACGGTTTTCTTCACTTGAAGAAATGCATGAGTGCGTCAAATCTTTTGCATGTTGCTGTATCAGATGTGTTTTAATGTCTACATTGTTTTCAAACACTCATAATACTTTGTCCAACTTCTGCTTTTCATCTCTACATGTGTGAAAAAAAGGGGAATATTGAAATGTGTTTTAACAATTTTAACAATGTCTATTTTCAAAACAGTGTTAAACCAATTGCATTTTTGGGGCAACCTTGTTGCTTGCTTTGCAGACATCTTCTCAGTCACTTACAGGAGCATGCTGCATTTGTTAATCTGCATGGCTTCACCACACAGCATATTGCACTGTATTTTTGGCATGTTGGTGCCACTGTAAAGGCAGCTGATGCCCTTGAGCTTTTGCAGGATAAACCTTTGTCCCCTCAGCCAGTGCTGACTGGCTGGGGGTGAACACTGCTCACCTTGTACGAAACATCCCAGAGGGTCTCCTCTGTCATGACAAATGGTGCAATGGTCATCATCAAAGAGATAAAGCCTTGCACCTCTATTTCTGCCCCCTTTTGTGAGGCTGATGTGCACTGTACATCCATGAGACTCAGTGGCACCTGTCTCCATCAATGTGGACTAAAGTGACTGTTACTGAGCAATGTAGGTCACCTTATGTTCTCTGAGGGGAAGTGAGAGGAAGATAGCCGCACAAACACAATGCCCACTTTCATTTTTATGCCTGCAAGAGGTCCTCTAGATCTAGGTTGGCTTACTTTCCTTTGAGCAGAGAGAGGTTAAATTACCCTCATAAGTGACTCAAGTCTGCTTTTTCCCACAGAGGCCCAATGTGGAGCACAATGTTGGGAATAGAAGACAGAGTAGTTTGAGGAATTTGCAAATAGTGCAAAACAGCATAAAACATATTATTTGCTACTTTGATAATTGCAATCCAAAATTCCCCAATCTTTACTCTTTAAAGTGATTCAAAGTGCTATGGTAGTGAGGATTTCAAACTGTGAGTTAAAGATGCACAAAAATATGGCTAGTCCAGGCTAGTACCCAAAAATAAAAACATGTGATAGGAAAAATAAAATGCTATTCATAAATGTTTCATATTGAAGGCGAAGATAATTACAGGTGACAAAAACACTGATGTTGATTTACACACAGCTTGCTTACAAACTACATGCTGGTAGTAGTGGTTTTGGTAGTGACTGTTTACAGTAAATAGGTGTGTCTTTAGTCTTAGCACAGTGAAATGAAAAAAGGGGTGTATGGTTGCTGACTGAAGTATTATTTCCAAAACCTTAACTTTACATAAGTGGGAAATATCATCATCATGATGATATCAGTTTTAGGGTCAATAGGGTCAATAGGGTCCTGGCAGCCTAAGAGCTGCCAGGACCCTATTGTGGGTATGTGGTGTATGTTCTTTTTCTTTCTTCTTCTTCCAAAGAAATCCTACTTCCCATGCATGAAAAATGATCAAATTTTGAACAAGAGTCCAGTGCCTTCAATACCATTTAAACCTATAGCAAATTATGAAGTCCATTTTTTCAAAATCTGTAAATTTTATTTAACCTATCTCCTTCCAAAACTTTTTCTCAAGCAACTCCAAACTTGGCACAGAGCCTCTTCTGACTGTCCTACATAAATGATCCAGACATATATTTGAGTTATCGAAAATTGAGTGTACAGTGCATCAAAATGTTTGACTATAAATGGCTCCATTGGTTTTATTTTAAACATTTCCTTGCTAAATGCTTAATGCATTTTTAATGTTCATTTAATATAAAATTAAATTTAGAACAAAAATTTTGAGTCATGGTAGATGATATTTGGAAATGAATTAATTTTATCTCAAACTTGCTTGAGCTTGAGCAACATTTCCACATCAGAAATTTTCCCATTTCTTTGTGAAAAGGTCCAGTCCCATGGCAAATGTTCTCAATTGGAAACACAAGACAATAGTTCTGATGGTGACACTACAACAAGCCTCTATATTCAAACATTTGTAAATTCATAACAAATCAACCATATGTGCTACAAGCGTTACAACTTTCATTTTTGCCTGAAATTTCCCAGGTGAATATGAATTAAACTAATGAAATACCTAAGGATAAAGTTAAAATTATCCATACAGTCCTAAAGAAACAAACTGCGCATTAGTTTTGTCCATCTAATCTAAACACGCAAAGCATCCACAAAATCTGTAATCACTGTGGCCACTTATTTGTCTAAAACTTTTGAATGGAGGAATGACTTATTAGTTGTCTGTTTAAGTTATCCAGTGAGAACATACAACTGCTTCCTCTCAAGTCTTAGAGAGAAACACATCAACATTCCTCTCTGGCCTGTGTCCATCAACACTGACACAACATGGTCCTGAGTGGTATGAGGACATTCCAACTCCACCACTATTGACAATTTCAGCAATTTCCACCCTTAAAATGTGGAGTGAATCCAGGGCAATAGATAGGCACATTTAACTTGGTTTTAATACCTGTTGTTTTACATTGAATTATAGCAATATGTTAGAGCTCACATTTTGGACAAAGTATTTTTTTAGTTAAAAACTTTCATTTTAAGATAAAGACAAGACAAGACAATAGACCTCTTACATTTAACAGACCATCTACATTGCAGATCATTCACAACTTACTTTTAAACTCTCTGAAATTCACTCTTCAGTCAAACTTATGATGTCTTTATGACATCATATAAACAGAGTGCCTACGATAGAATTATACTGGTAGTCTAGTGTAACGATATTATTGTGTACATGTCAGCATGTTCCCTCTGCACCTTTTTTACACCTCTCAATATCTTTCAACAGATGCTGCTGAGGAAATTGAAGGAGGTATGGGCAAGTTATTTAAGTGTGCAGATAGCGATAGGGAAGATGGTTGCGTTGTTCGCTTATGTTTTTGTCTGTGTATGTGTGTGGTGACTTGTCAACAGAGGATTTTGCTTTGATTGTTTTTTTTATGGATTTTGTTCACAGAAGAGGCAAAGCCCAAGTCAAAGTAAGATCAGACTATAAATACTCAAGTTAAAAGCAATTCCTAATCAGAGACATAATAGCATGAAAGGTTTTCATATTTCCATCTTCTCAGGCCTGGTTTTGTGCCAGGCTTGGCCGCTCCCAAAATCCCAGAGGGAGAGAAAGTAGACTTTGATGTGAGTTCATCTCAGTACAGATCAGAGTTATATCTGCAGATGTTTTAGGTAGTTTATCACAGTTTATCTTCTTCCACTGTTTCCAGGACATTCATCGAAAACGAATGGAAAAAGACCTGACAGAACTGCAGACACTGATTGAAGCTCACTTTGAGAAGCGTAAGAAAGAGGAAGAAGAGCTTCTTAGCCTCACAGATCGCATTGTATGTATACAGTATATCGGTTTTTAGCCAGTTATGTAAGCCTTATGCTAAGTCACATTTTTGTGTTAATAATTTGTTTTGTTTTGATCTTATGTTTACCTCAGGAAAAACGCAGGTCAGAGAGAGCAGAGCAGATGAAGATCAGGGCAGAGAGAGAACGAGAGCGTCAGAACAAAGTTGCTGTACGTATAACTGAACAAATAACATTTGCAGGACTTAACACATATCCAGACACACTTCCTAATGTCTGGAAGGTGTTTTGAAAGCTATCAGACATAGAAATACTCAGGAAACTGGCAAATCTTATTTAGGAGGTATGCTGAACAATGGCCAGACCATGTCATAGCAAAAATGCTTAAGAGACCGTAATTCTTGATGCCAGGAAGAGCGAGCAAGAAAAGAAGATGAAGAAGCAAAGAAGAAAGCAGATGAAGAAGCAAGGAAGAAGATGATTCTGTCCAACTTGACTTTCACTGGATACAAGGTGATTATTTAATTAGATAAATCTGATTAAAGCACATAACATGATATGTATACAAATGTGTACACATTACGTATCATTTTCCTTACCGACAGACACAGACTGGGCCGAAAAGACAAACAGAAAGAGAAAAGAAGAAGAAGATACTGAATGATCGACGTAAAGAATTAAATACTGAACACATGAAAGAGGACAAACTGAGGTTCTTTTTGTTATTGATTTCAGATGAAAAATATGCAACCAAATAGCAGGCACCATGTGAAATACTATCGTCTTATATGCATTAACACAGGGAAAAAGCAACAGAACTGTGGGAATGGTTACGTCAACTGGAGGCTGAGAAATTTGAACTTCAGTACAAGCATGGAAAGCAGAAGTATGAGGTACAATATGACATGTCACAGTTATCAGTTTAACCTTTTTTTATATCTGACTGGTAGAGATGAGGTAGAAATAAGAGGGAATATGAAGTTTAACAATGTGCAGAGTGATTTAGGGGTGATTAAGTAATGTTCTCCGAGCTATACTGTTTTGCAACAATTGTTAACTCAAACAAATTTATCTGTGCGAAATATTAATCAGTGCAATTTCATCAACTGGAACCTCATCTGACTCTGACAATCAAGTTGCAGACTACCAAGAGCAGCAAACGTGAAATGATTTAACACATCATTTTCACAGGTCACCGTGCTGAGGAATCGAGTCAGCGATCATCAGAAGATGTAAGTCTATTACAATATTACCGATGTTTCATACAGTGCTGCTGTTTCATGTTATGTACAATAAGAACTTATACATAAAAAGGCATTACATTCAAGAAACAGCATTTCGATTCATGTCTCAGACATCTGACTTGGTGTTCACCCCATGACCTTCTCCTGTTTCAACTGCCTCCTATTCAACCCTCCTTTCAGCTTCTCTCTCTATGCTGGTCTCTATTTGTTTGAAAGTAACAGCTGCCTGAAAGCATGACTTACATTTCCAAAGTCCACCCAGCCAAACAGGACTGGGCAAACAAAGAAGGGAGAGCACATGAGAGGTGTTTTAACAAAGGCCATGCTGGGGTATTTGTACATCGCACAGGCATTTGGTCTCAGAGGATAGATGGACTGTAATGGAGCTGCCGCAGATGGGGCATCTCATAGCTGCTTTATGATATCATCTAATCTAACTTGATCACACAGTCAGTGCTCCTGCTGCACAAAATGTGATTCCTGATCTCATTCTGACTGGATTTCTAAGCTTAAATCAAAATTTTGCTGAAAGTGTTTTCCCTGCAACATGTGGCTTGAACACTGCAGCATTTTCTCTGATCTTTTAAATAAGAAAGAGAATTTCAATATTTATTTCATGTTTAACCTTATTGTTGAATTTCCCTCAATAATCAATTAAGTTTCAATCAATCAATCAATCAATCAATCTATCTATCTATCTATCTATCTATCTATCTATCTATCTATCTATCTATCTATCTATCTATCTATCTATCTATCTATCTATCTATCTATCTATCTATCTATCTATCTATCTACTTTTATACTCCTACATTTTCTGTTAGTTTTCTGCTACTCTTGCATTAACTGCTAGAGCCACAACATAATGTTACGAGATACAAGAGCAACCCTGAAATGGATGAATGTATTCATGCTGGAGGTGCAGGGGTCTCAACCTCCAGCGGCAAGAGGAGATAAATACAGGAATACAGCATGTGGGAGAAAATCCCTTTCTAAATGCAGACTGACATGAAAAGCTTTCAACAGTTATACTATCTAAGCCTGCAGCAGCTGGGTCTAGATAAAAACAACACTAGAGTCTGTTTTCTATTTTAGAGTCAACATTTCCATAGATCATGGTGTGCCATGGTCAGCAAGAATTTCCCAGGAGATTATTAGGCATGGATGTGTGAAAACACCTCACACCTGCCCCTGGCTGAGTCACATCGGTTTCTGGAGAAAGTAGCACCTTATTTATTTGACAATGATTTGCTGTATTTGTTTGTCAGAGACAATGTAAACTTTAAAAAAATCAACATTATGATGCATCTGTAAATTTAGACAAATGCAGTACCTACAGGTAGAGCGATAAACTCTTGTCCTGACGAGCAGCTATGTGTTTTGTCTTGTTGGACAGTGGTTTACAAAGCTGTGCAAGTTTCTGATTATTTCAATTTAAATCAGCAGCACTGAGTGACTTATTTGCATCAGTAGCACAATTTATGCTTTCTGAAGCTTAAACATTTGAAGCAAAAGATAAGCATGAGCTTCTCAGATCACAGGGTTCAAGATGCATGTTTTCCCTCTGTATGGAACAAACCAGGTTCAGTGAGATGTACAAACTAGTCTTTTCTGCTGGCTTATATGATAGATCTCATCTGACTTTCACCTTCCTTTCAGTTCAAAGGGAAGTAGAAGCAAGCGTGGACTGAGGAAGTAACATCTGATGTCAACTCAGGGAATACTGGCAAGATATTGATTTGCTGATATACGTGAGAGTAAAACAAAGCGCATTATGTTTCATGAATAGTTGAACACCTGACAACTAATTCTAGAGTCAAAAATAAGATGCCGTTCAATGTGCTATATATGAATAAAGCACATGTATATCCACCTGAATGTGGTCTGAGCAGGTGAGTGTGTGTTATTGTGCTTATCAACATCTGATTACACATATGAGGACTTTAGTCTTTTAGAGGACTTTAGACTTTACATTTTCTACCATGTAAAATACGACTGCTGAAAGTGAGATTTACAATAGTTAACTGTGTTTAAATTAAAAGAGGTTCTTATTCAAGATTTAATTGGATATAAAGTCTTCTTTGTTTTCTTGACTTGTGAGAACCTCAAGATGTGTGCTTATTTTGTGCACAATAAAAAGCCACACCTTCTTTGATCCACTAAAACTGCTGATGCGTGCTTTCCTGTTGAAAACCAGTTATCATTCTTTGTTTCAGTTCAATTCGTCTTTTCCTTGCAGGCTTTTTTTAAACAACCATGTGCAAGCACATATATCTGTCAGAAGAGAATTGAATGAGAGTGAAATAACGTCTCTGAGGCATACTGTAAGCAATGCCATAAATGCCACCTGCCTAGTAACAGTTGGTGGGTGGATTATATAGTCTTTACAGTATCAAAGTTCAGCTTAAGTCAGCAGCTAAATAATGCACTGTAGTAGTTGGTGCATCTGACAATGATCTTGTTTTTTAGACATAACTTATCAGAAACATAACTTATCAAAATATTCACAAGATTATCTTGTGAATACTTTGATAAGTTATGTTTCTCCCCCCTGTTCACAGTGCAGGGTGTGTGCCACAGAGGAAGGTGTTTTGGCACAACCATCTGTGCACTTCACAAATGGCTATGATGAACGATCATGGACTCAGCGGCTTGAGCAATATTTTCTTTAGGCTTTATTTTTCATTAAACTTCATTGGCTGATATCATACAAACTTCAAATAAAGTTTGATACACCCTAAGCAAAGATTGTTTTGACAAAATGTAAACACATTACAGATTCAGATAATGTCAGTGTTGCTAATCACAAATCCATCCACTCAAAGGGCAGAAATTATCCTTTGTCTATACATTCATCTTGCATAATCCAGATAATCTGATGACAGCAATCTCAGTCCAAAATAAAATCATGGTCTTTATGTTATGATGCGATAAAGCAAGCTCACAGTACTAGCATATTGAAAGCATAGAGTTTTTGCTACCTGGTTGCTAACATGGCACATCTCAATCTTGACAAGTAAGAGTTAGGATACAGCATTAAAGAGTGTGACTGTGTATCTGTACTCCAAGTGATCATTCAGTGCTAAAATGAATGAGAAACACATCTTTCTTAAATGAGGAAGGCTGCTGTTCATGCTAATGTGCAGTGATGTGCGGCTGGTTTGCAGGTGGGTTACTTTGGTGGATGACATTCAGAGATTTGACCTCCTCCTCTTCAATTGATTATTTGAGCTGATTTATGTGCTGCCATGGTGACTTCATTCACAAATGAGGACTTAGTCATTCCTTGCTGCAGAACAAAGGTTGAATGTACATAAGCATTGCACTTACGGATATATGTTAACAAGTTTACAAATTCAATAATTATTTAATAATTATTCATGAGAATAGTTTACCTAGAGCTTTTTTTGTCACATGCAAATGTACAAAATACTGGCAGTGTAATTATAAAATATATGGCAAATGTATTGTATCGAACCAACTGTGCAAGATAAGAAAGAGCATAGAAAAATATTTTTAAAAAGCATAAATATTTTATCTAAGATGAGAAAGAGCTGGAGGGAGTGCTAAATACATCATTTAACCCTTCTGCGAATTTGAGTGTTACAGTAATCACACATATAACAAGTAATGTGTCTAAAGATGCCACAGTTTTGCTGCTATATGCACAGACACAGTTCCTCTGTCCTCTAACCTGAGGTACCAGACTTCTCAGCCATATCACTCAAGTGCCAAATTCTCTCTTACTCATTTGTCCAAGAGTTCACTTTCTTTCTGCCTGTGTTTCTCACAAATACCTGAGTAAGGTGTGGACTTAAGAGTTGAGAGTAGGAACCAGAGCAGACACACCCAAAACATGACAAAGCCTGGCACTCAGGATTAAGCTCCAACTCACCTTTTTCAGGAAGCTTTGGAAGTCTTTGTCTGACCAGAGCTTGTAGAGGAGCAGGGAAGCAGCTTTACTAGACTTGGGGAAATATCTTGATGACAAACAATGATAAACGTCAGTTTGGATATGCATATTTCTAACACATACAGTAAAAATGTAAATCCCAGATGAGCCATGAGTTTTACTGTGTGTTCTGAATAATTCTATCTACATGTACCAGCACACATACACAGGTATATTATTGCTCTGCTTACAATTAAACTGACCTGTTTTGGCTGATATCATTCAGTGAATGTATCAGATTGGTGTTGATCATGTGCTTCCCCATCTCAGGCTCCTTCATCAACAGGTAGCTGGCTGTTTGGCAGGCCATGGCCAGTGTATCATCAGATTCATTCCCCTCCTTGATGCCTGCACTCAGGATGCCCAGCAGATCCAGGAGGACTTTACGGGCTTTATAAACAAGGCAAACAAAACCCACAAACAAATACTGTCAAGCTTGTAAATTATTGTTTGACACACACATATATAGTCACAAAACTGCCTCTTACCTAAAGCATTGTGTAGGTTTGGGTTCTTGGTCAAGTTCCCTACCAAAGCCACTGTGCTCCTCTGCAGGTTGACTTTGTCCGACTTAAGGAGTGGACTAATAACATGCAGTCCATTCAATTTCTGCACAATGATCTGGCTCATTACACAGGAGACCTGTGGACACACAACATCATGCCGACCAAATGTTGATGGCACAAATGTGTTTGACAAGAAAATAGAAAAAAGTTTTCTATGGTTTTCTTGCAGAAAAAAATCAAAATGTGAATTTGAAGGGAACTCATTACAGTGCGTCACAGCTGAACAGGTATAATTCAAAGGTATAATTCTAAGGTATTTATTTTCTATCCTTGTCAATGTGTTTTCTTACAACTCCTTCGTGTGTGGTGAGGTTCTGCAGTGTTCCACAACAGGCCTCCTGTGTTTCTTCTTGTTGACTGGAGCCAAGCAGATACAGATAACTCTGCAGAGTTTTGGAATGTATCAGCCAACCTGCCCCATTTGGTTGTGGATCCTCGATGACTGGGAAATCAAAGTGGCACTGGACAAGAAAATGAGAGCGATTAAACTCAGCATGAAGCAATGGCAGAGTTAATGTATAGCAGCTTCTTGGGTAAATCTTGGGTACCATGGGTACTGCCTAGACTGACACACACATATGTGCACCGTCTAGTACTTCTGATACACTGTGGTACTGTAATAACTATGACCACCTGCATCTTACCTCATGCTCCAGTGATTTGCTCTGCGGGCTGAAGCACCCAATGGGGCCAGTGTCGCCCTGGCTGCGGTTTCTGCTCACGGGCTTGGCAAGAGCCGTGATCCTGCTGAAGAGAAGCGGAGCCTCGGCCTCAAGCTGGAATGTCAGGTTGTGCAGGATGCACACACAGTTTTCCACAGGCTGTTTCAATGGGCAGAAGCACACATGACATGAGGGGTATCTAGAGGTGGTCTGTGCATCCTCACCAACACAAAAAAACACTAATTTCTCAGTTTGCACAGTTTTGTGAAGCAATATCTTTTGTTGTTGTAAAGTTTCTCTGTCTGTACAAGAGAAAGTTGATTTTATGCTAGAAACACAAAACAATAGCAATACATGATTTAAAGTACGGTCAAAACTGAATATCACAACTATGATAATTACACAAAGACAAAGACCAGACACTGAATTATTGTGACACACAAAGCAGTCTTACTGGTGACGTATACAGTATAATATTTGAAATTATCGTCCCGCTTCATTTTGTGCTCCAACATTTGATCCATGTGCATGATTGTGGTCATACTATACTAGGTCATTTCTATTTGGTTGCACTACAACAACAATGTAATGGCAAAGTAAAATCAAATGAAGAGACACATTGCATTTCCTGCTCACACATACAGTAGCTACAATGTCTATATACTGCATGAAGGGCAGAGCCAGAGTAGGTTAAAAATAGCCACAAAAGTTTTCTTACCTTGTCGTCTGGTTTGTCTGCCTCCACACAGTCACTTATGTATTTGACCAGAGAGTCAATCAAACCACGACATTTTCTCATGGCTTGCCTGTTGCTTTGCTTTGAACTGCTTAGGTTTCTGTGAATAGCATGAAAAAATATGTTATGTAATCATGAAAGACTGCAAACACACTATGAAAACATAAAGAGAACAGAGAAATTTATGAGTGCTATGTGCTCTTTTCATCTCAGTTTATGATAGACAAATAGACAAATTCAAATTTTTCGTTTTTTCTGATTAAGAGTAGCTCTTTGCTTTATAACATTCAATTTCAGTATTTATGTTTTAGTTTTTTATGGTAGTGGAGGATTAGCAAACTTGGCATTTCATTTCACAGTCTAACTACCTGTTTTGGTGTACACATGACAATAAAACTCCTGGACTTCGAATCTTAATAGAGCACAATACCGCTCATCACTCTCGATAAGGAAAAGTTCTCACACAGAGTGTTAAATTAAATAGAGCACACGGTGGTACATGCTCAAGATTTGTGGTTTTGAATTCTGTGGATAATGACTGTAAAAACTCATGCAATAAGATCCTAACATGCATGAAAGCATGTAAGCACATGAATATTTTGCCTGCCTTAGACAGCCAGTGGTGTGGAAGAAGACCTCAGGGTCACTGCTATTCTGGTTGGGCCCAGTTGTGTAAGGCAGTATCACACGCTCCATTAGGACAGGCAGGGCACTTTTCAGCAGGTCTGGCTTCAGGCTATCAAAGGAAGACAAATTCCACAGCAGACCTAGAAAGAAAATATAAAGCTAAGCACTTTAAGAGCTGTACAGATCAATGTAAAAATCAAACATTATAGGGTGAAATCTCCACAGATATATTGTGCAGCTTATGTGTGTGTGTGTGTGTGTGTAATCCATAGCTTATAGAAAGCACAGTGTGTGATAGAAAACAGAAGAAAGAAAGACAAACCTTTTAAAGCTGATTTTAAGTTTTAGGTTCAGCTGATAGTGTAGTGATGGCTAGATGGCTAGTGACTAGAGTGTGATCATAGCAGATGTACATCCTTTTACACTCTTGTTGATAGCACAACATGCAACTGCTTAAAATCAAATGGCTGAGTATTGACAGCAGGATGTAAACAGCATGATGTTGTAGATCTGTGGCAGGTGAGCGTGTTTGCCTAAACATTTGCATAGCAGGGCTTGTTGTACCTGTCAGCTGTTTCTGTGTTTCTGCATTGTCAGTATTTTGGAGCAGAGTCACCACCTCTGTGACACCACCAGAGCGATGGATCTCCTCCTTGTTGCCATCACTTTTAAAGGCCAGATTTCTCAGGGCAGCTGCAGCTGTCTGGTGCACTCTAGAGCTGGGGCTATGCAGTAGTCCCAGCAAAGAGGGGATCCCGTTCAGCTTCAGCACCTATGAGAGAGATGAGCATGCCTCAGAAGATGGACGCAAACCTGAACCACAACACTACTCCACTCAAAGCAATGACAGAAAAAAAAATTCACAGGACATTGGTGTCCAAGGTGTATCTCCTGCCTTTCCTCCTGCCAGCTGGAGATGGGCACCAGCAAAGCCTTGCAACACCAGTGGGAAAAAGCAAGTAAGATCAATCAATCAATGACTGAATGAATGAATGAATGAATGAATGAATGAGAGCAATTATTTTATTGATCCCACAAGGAGAAATGTCACCACACCATACCACCGTCCTAAACCAGCCACCCTCTGAGCACCAGCCTGGTGCTCTAGCTTCAAGGCCACCACTGGCAGAGTTTCTGCCTGAGGGTATCCTAGAGCAGACACAGACACAGCAAGACAACATGATGACGCACCTCCTCTTTAGCCTTGTTGTCAATGAAGGTATTGTGCTGTATGTAGGAGGCACCACAGTGCTGATAGGTCTCATCCTTGAGGGAGAGGTACTCCACAGCCTCCTTCATGGTGATATCAGCAACTCCATTGTGTTCATTTGTCCTGAGTAAAAATAATTCAGAAAGGAAAGGACTACACATGATCAACCTCTGATCTGTATAATATGAAATGAAGAAGAAGAAGAAGAAATATATGTGAACTGAAGTTCACTTTCCATCCTCACCCTGTATCCACTTTGCACTTCAGATTGCCCTCAGTAACAGGGGATTTTGAAGCTGTTTTGGAAACATCAGCCATGCTGGACACCAACTGTATGTGTGTCTTGCTAGGACCTGTGACCTTCACAGCTTGTGGTAGTTGAGGCAGGGAGGTGGAGTTCACTGCAAACTGGCTGTTGGACCTCTCTGCCCTGTGGATCCTCCTGTTGGAGGGGAGTATCTGGGCAGGAGCAGAGCTGTGGGGCACTTTGGAGGATAGCCAGGCCATTTCAGGCTCACTGCGGCTGCTGTTCTTCAGACCCAACTTGTTGGAACCCACAGGACCAAAACCCCTCTCATAATGATAGGCGGAAGTCGCTGTGCTCTTCTTGGCAGTGGACCCCTTCGCACCAGTGAAAGCCTGTCTGTTGTTGGTGGGTTTCTCTGAACTGAGCTGCAGAGCCAGAAAATAATCAGATAATCTTGCCTCACAAAGAAATATTTCATTCCCAACTAATGAAAGCAGCCAGACTGCCATGAAGCCAGCAGCAACAAGTCTGTTGGGGAAAAAAGCTTGTGGTGTGTCTGTGTGTTACTTACAGCTGTGTGTGCGTGCGTGCGTGCGTGCGTGCGTGCGTGCGTGCGTGCGTGCGTGCGTGCGTGCGTGCGTGCGTGCGTGCGTGCGTGCGTGCGTGTGCACGTGTGAGAGACACAAAAGGCCTTTTTAGGAGAAGAGTCATTTCGATACTAGGTGTCTTCCCTAGATTCATATATTTGTTTTATTCATGTATTGATCATACGTTTAATGGATTCATTTGCCACCATTCATTTTTTGACTTAAAACTGAACAGATCGATGTGTCAGTATCTGGTATTACAGGAAGAGGAACAAAACAAAATCAGAAAAAACTATATACAAATAGTTTATCTATTTAAACTAGTATGTATGTGCACTGTAAAGTGTTTATGCAGAGATATTGAGTTCTAATATCAATATCAGCAACAAAACAAAACACTGAGTTTGTAGATAAGGATGAACTCTCCTATACTGCTTTGAACACAAAAATCTCAGATAAAATCATGTCTAGTTGCATTCTTACAATCAACACAGTTAAAACAGATAACTACCATAACTTACCGGTTTAGAATAGCCATTTGCAAAGAAGACACCTCCATTTGTTGAGCTTGCCTTCGGGCCATCGACAAATACAGAGTCATACGTTGGGCCTGAAGGAAAATATGAATGCTTATCTGTGGTTATCACATGTACAATAAATACCTGAGATCAGCGTCATTGATTTACAACTTTGTTAAAGAAAAGAGGAAAACCAAATGACAACGCCTATTTAGACAAGTGTTATCTTCGCTTCCTGCCTTTAACATTATGAGTATGTGGCATTTGCACAGAATCACCTGTAGATCACTGTTAGAGAGCAAAAGATGGATAACCATTAATGAAGATTTTCAGTATTTGCTTATTTAAGTTATATTACACCATAAACATTTGAAGAAAACAAGGCTTTTAAAATGAGACATTTTGATCATTTTGTTTGCGCGTGTGTGTATGTATATGTGAATATGTATATATATCTATGTGTGTGTGTGTATATATATGTATTTAGTATGTATGTATAGTATAAGTATATATGTTGCGTGATATTCTGTTGAGCAGTTAATTCAATTAAAGAGGGTCTGTCACACCCTAGCCTCAGTGACACCACCCGTCCACCAAGTGCTTAGGTGTGTGTGTGTGTGTGTGTGTGTGTGTGTGTGTGTGTGTGTGTGTGTGTGTGTGCGTGCGTGCGTGCGTGCGTGCGTGCGTGCGTGCGTGTGTGTGTGCGTGTGTGCCAGCTCTTACTGGTCGGAGACAGGGAGGTGGATCCGCTCCTGCTGCTGCTCTTGCTCCTGGACTTGGTTCTCCTCATGGTTTGCACCTGCTCCAGGACGCGCTGCTGCCCTGACCCGTACTGATTGACGGAGGGCAGCGCCAGCGACGTGTCGTCGACATCCTGGATGGACATGACCGTTTTCAGCGGCTCTAAACAAGCCATTGTGGACTGACTGTCCGCGCCTCAAGATGACCACAAAGATCCGCTCGCAGAGACGCAGCAACAGGAAGGATCCTGCACGGAGCAACAGGCACAATAAAGGCGCACCTTGCCCTGCCCCACACATTTTGACCACACCCCTGCCACACACTCACACGCACACTATAATGTCTATTTTCTTCGTTGGCACTACCCACAGCACTGGTTATGCCTTCGTTGGCATAAGCGGTGTTGTTTTCTTTAAAATACAAAAATAAGATTAAATAAATTTAAAAATTAAATATTTCTTAATTAAATATTTCTTTCTTTGCAGACCGAGCAAAGTTGTGTGAGCACACTGGGGCCCATGAATTGTACCAGCCACTGTTCTCTAGGATATGAGATATGTAAATACCCGCAATTCAACAGAACCAACTAAATCTGTAAAATGTAACTCGTAAATGTAAAGGAGCAAACTGAAATTACTTTAGGTTAATTCAGTCACAAGGCTGGTACATCTTAAACCTCTATTGTAAATCAAATGTACTGCCATGCCCCTATTTAACTGAACTTCTTAACCTTAGTTCTAGCATATAATTTATTCATCTTTTAGAGTGGTTCCCTTCAGGGAATTCAGGCACTGCAGCTGCCTGGAAGCAACTAGGGTGAGGTACTCCTGGCTCAGGGACACGTCAGCTGTGATTCAGCAATATAAGTTTATGCCCGATAAGGAAACATGGACCCAAAATATATGAGATGTGTACATATCCATATATACCTATTCCCCTGCTGTAGGAGCTGGTTGACACAATAAATTGTTGGGGGGGGGGGGGGGGGGGGGGGGGGGGGTTTACCGAAAAATGCCTTTTCATTTAATTTCCAATAATGTGAACACAGGAAAACAAAATTACATTTGTTGATTATATTTACTTATATATTATTATATATTATATTACTTATATATTATTATATATTTTCAGTATTTTCAACTCTAGCTTGAGTAGAAGTTGAAGTAAAAGTTATAAGTAGTCACCCAATTAATTACTCAAATAAGAGTAAAAAGTATTAAGTGAAAAAAATACTCAAGTACTGAGTAACTGCTGAGTATCCTCTGTTTGTTAACATCAAATAGTAGAAAAATAGAGAGAAGACAGAATATCTCTTGAAACAATTACAATAATGAATTAAAAATAAAAGGATAAATAATGAAGTAATACTAAATAAAATCTTTACAAAGTCACATAAATGAATCCAGCCACAATAACTTAACAACACAATGGGATCCATATGCACAGAATGATAATTCAGTGCGTTGTTCTGTTATATTATTCCAGATACTTTATTCAGTGACCGTTTAGATTACTGCTTGACTGCTTATCCACAGACTCACCATCTACCTCATACGTAAACATTTCACACAAACACGTCACATGACTACAGGCACTACTTTACGTAGTTTTTTTAACGTTGTTTTTATGTTTCTTGTCTTCATTTTTAATGGGACAGATATGATTCTTCTGTATGTCCTTGAAAGAAGGTATTACAGAAAATTGACAATAAAAAAATCCAATCTTAAGTTTTTCACTTTGTTCATCTTCTGTGTGTTGCATTCATGATTCTGTCTCATTAAAACAACAAGAACATCTCTGCTGTCTAGGAAGATCCTGACTGAGCTGGTGGTAGCCTGCACCATAATCCCAGATTGAGAGGTCAGAAAACACATGGAAAAAACCCACATTTGCTGAGTTGAACAGTTGCTTTTAATATGACTGCCACCCTGTGGTTGAAATGTATAACATTGCCTCATGATTACACATGTTGGCAGAGATTAGATGCGACTAAATTTGCAGTCTATTACATTAGAAATTGTGCTACTGATTAATGGTGAGCATATGAGTAAGTTTAACAAGTAGCATCTCAAAACAAATGTTTTTAACAAGAGATTTTTCAACTTTATTGTCCTTGGGCATTTGCACATGACTTGTAAAGCAAATCTAGATATAAGTTTTGACTAAGACTTGTGATTGATTCAGTTGCCACTGAAAACACATTTCATGGACTGCCATTTTCATTTTTGCAAAATTGCAAAAAAATAGGCATGTCCTCCTTCCAGATGCAGTACACAAACTTGTCCATGTCTTTTAGGCTGACCATATATTCATTTCCAAAAAGGAAGGCAGGGGGTACACTACCGGCACTACCAGGGTGCAACTTTTGTACTAGCAAAGTGGGGGCAGGAGGTGCCGACACTGGGCTCACAAACTTTGCTTTCTCTCTCTCTCCCTGTGTGTGCATTGTAGGGCCATACATAGGGCAGCCTGACAACCCAGACATTTTTAAGAATTTAGAAAATCCACTTCAGACACCCCGGAAAAGAGGACGTTTGGTCATCATAATGTCTTTGTTACTTCCAGGTTGGACTACTGCAACTCCTGACTAGCTGAATGCATTAGCAGGTCTTGGAGAGCTTTGTAGCTCATCTAGAACAGGGCAGCATGGGGGACACTAGGGGGAGAAATTATTTCTCTCCTGGTCTGATCTTGCTTCAGTGGCTTCTTGTACTACTTCAAAATCCTACTCCTTACATCCAAAGCTCATGCTCTGGCACCTTCTTTTATCTCAGGCTTTTTAGAAGCTACTACGACACTGCGTTCTTTGAATGCATGCCAACTTGTTTTTCCAATAATCTCGAAATATAGATTTGGAGCCAGAGCCTACACTTACAGAGGCCCTATCCTAGTTTAAGTCCAGGCAGCAGACAGCCTCTCTACAGATAATGGTCACCAACTGCAGCTCCCAGCAGAAACTGGGTCCTGTGCCCAGGGTCAGTGGAATGTGGCAGTACTGTATCACTCTTTTCTGTCTTCTGCTCTCTCTTACCTTCTCTCCCTCCTTATCTCTTTCCTTTCCTCCCCTTTCTCTCTTCTCATTTCATGTGCAGATTATAAACAAGCTGTAACTATGGTCATACAATGTATATGGTGTGTACAGTAGAGATTGTAAATGAACAGTATTGCAGTAAAAACTACAAATTGTGCTCACAGTACATATTATTATAAATACATTAGTACAATATGTTTAATAGGAGTGGGGATAAAGAGGATGGATAGAGTCTATGTCTCTCGCAGAGGTACTGTGGTTTCAGTAATTTCCTTTAGCAATGCTCAAGCGGAAAACAGCAGGTAGTGGGTACAAAAGGGCAAGAACAAACAAATTAACAAATTAATGAATGAAGCAAGCTGAACAGTTTCTAATCGAGCATGTGCACAAGTACAAGCACTTGTATTACTCTTCCTCACCACATTACAAGCACTGTTCTAATAGCCATGTTCTCAAGAATGAATCAAAGTTTTTTAAGTTGTTGATTGTTTATTTGCAACAAAACAACTGCATACTATGTGAGTTCACACTGTGTTCACTTGGACTGAACCAGTGGCACCAGACACCAACAAGTTTCAGTAATTTTTATAACAGATCCTTCAGAAACTCCACTTTTTCTAGCCTTTTGACAGACAATTACTTCCTATCATGACAGAAGATGATGCAATAGATTTCAGAAGAAGAACTGAGCGTCTTAACAACCCACAGTTCGGAGCATTAAAAGCAGTCATCTGTAGACTGTTGCTGAGTCACACAACTGCTTTACAGCATTTAATGCAGACCATTAATCCCCAGCCTACATACAGGGAAGTAAGAGCACTGCACACAAAAAACGTATTAGATATTGATAATGTTCTACAGTACATGATGTTTTGTAAAACATGTTCAAAAACATAAGTTCAAAGTCAAGAGTATATGTAAATATCTTCAGCACATTCCCACTGCTGTGACTGTTCCCAGGAGGAGTGCAGATGGTGCAAGAAAGCAAACTAGACATCTGAAACAGAGACAGACAGTGCTTGTCCTTTTTCTAACAAACTATTATAAATGTCTCCGATGGTGTGTGAGGATGTCTTCATGCTTGTGGAGGCTTTAAGCCGTCTGGCCCGAAGACAGAACTATTCCTGACCAAAATATAACTACAACTATTGGAGTGTCGGATTCAACAAAGATGTACTTCATATACATAAATCAGCAGTCTGGACCCACAATAATTGCATGGTGGACTGTCCAAATCACAGAATGGGAAACATGGAAAATAAAAAAGAAACAATTGGCCCCACTGAATCTACTGGCTGGAATGCAAGTTGGGCAGAGAGACACAAATTGTCACATTTATGATATTTAAGAATAGTGGTAGCAAAGAATGATCAGATTCTACAACAAAAAGCTTGTGTGTTGTGTGCATTGGAGAAATCTGGGGGATAAGGCTAAAGATGATTCTATAATTAGTATAAAAATATCAAAGTATGTCTCTCTCAAGTACATGTCCTACAGTATTTTAAAACTCCCATCAAAAGCAAAAAAACACATTCATTAATCAATCTTAAAGCTGGCTTGAAAGGCTCCTTTCAGTGATATTACTTTTAACTGACTATTATTCTTCTGGATTAAAGACAACGGGGTCGAGACCCTCTGGCGGCCCCCTCTGGCTATTGTGCAACTGAGCAAGAGGAAAGCCACGGAGCTTCTCCTGCAGACTGCATACAGCTAGTCTCATCTGGTCTTCAGCTCCCTGAAGTGATTTCACCTCCATGGTGTAGAAGACATATAACAGAGAAGTGGTAAGCAGGATTGCGAAGCACAGTGCGGCCAGCATGTAGAAGGAGGTGCTTGGGAAAGGTTGCTCTGCCCCCAGGGCCAACCAGGGCACGGCAGCAATTGCCAGCTCTAGGAACAGCAGGGCCAGCCCCATCATCCCAGTGCGAGCTGCGGTGTAGCGCATCCTCTCAGCACAGTGCAAACCAACTTTAACCTCAGTGCGGGCCTCCGTCACAATGTCCACCAACTCAGCCACCTTATCTGGAGATATGGAAGAGAGTAGTGGCAGAAGGCATTAAAAAACCTCATACTGAAGGTTCATTACTGAAGACAGATGCGATGCAGACTGTGTGCTTCATACAGTTACTGTACAATAAGTTGAGATTGCCAACTGAAGGGACACCCTATGTAAGTTGAAAGCTGTGTATGGACCATCTGGCAAATAGGCTTGGGTCTGGGTCTGTTCTGAAATATTACTCTTAAGCATTACACCCAACTGTCTCAGTGGAAGGACAACTAGTGTTAGTTGAGTAATAGAAGTGTGAAGTTTAGACTCTTTACTAACCTACATATTGGACTTATAGCATAGAAAATAAAGAAGCTTCCTTTGGATTTTAAAGTGTTTTCAGCAAAATTATCTGCCATGTCAGCAAATTTGTGATTCAATTAGCAAGAAATCAGCAACATTTGAAAGAAAACTTAAACTAGATATGATGCAACAGAAATCTGAGAAAAACTCAGTTGGATTCATCCTTGTGAAAATTAATCTACAATAAGTTGATGTTTCAGCCTGAAGCAACACTGTTTGAGCCACATGAGTAAGATTACCTGAAGTCAAGTCTAGATTATTTGTCCTGTCTTCTCCACTCTCTGCTAGATCAAGTGTCTCCAGTCTGAGTTCAGCTGTCAGAGCCTCATGGTCAGAGTATGGAAATGGATGGCCAACAACGGAGCCTTTTGTGGTAGACATGGAATCGCAATAAATGTCCACTTTGGAAGAATTCTGGGAATCAAAAAACACAGAACATTGTCAAATTGCAAAATAATGGGTTTTTGGGTCTTTTTGTGAGGACCCAAAATGCCACCCACCTTAAACAGGATGTAGTCGATCCGAATTCCCTTGTCAAATGGGACTAGTGACTTCTTGCTGATAAAGGGGTTGTCAGCAATAAGAGTCAAGCCATCTTCACATCCCTGCAACAGCAAATTTTGATAGTAAGGAAAAAAAGAATAGAAATGTTGTTCATACCTGACTTTTGGGTGATAGTCATCCAGTTTTTACAATCACATGAAAAAAAAAAGGTTAGTACTTGTTTTCAACTAATTGCTGGTCATTTGTGCAGAGCTCTTGTGCAGTGTATGTAGCTTTACACATTTGGCCATTAATCTTATTGAAGGTGTAAAACATGAAATTAAACAGCAACAACAAATTAAACATAAATTACGCGTACATACAATTACACTACATACATTAAATTTAGCAGTCTCTAAATAAGAGTCTCGGAGTCCAGTGGAAGTCTTCAGTAGCCGGTTACCCAGGTCCTGAGGGTGCATGTTGAGGTCACCACCTAAAATCACCACATCTGCCCCAGCAGAGGTATGGCTAACATGTAAAATAACATTTCATTGTTAGTGACATAACAAGAAGAAACTGCAGCTATTAAAAAGCATCTAATAGTTAGTAATCATGTTGGGATGGCCTCTACCTCGTCTACTTGTTTTAGATGCTTACTTCCCTGAACTATTGGCCACACACGAGTGTTCCAAAAAGCGTCCAATGTCAGCCCCGTTTTTCTACTCTAAACATGTACAGCTAAGTCAAACTATAAGCATAGCTCGACTAGGACATATCATAGTAATTCTGCCTTATGCATGCATGCATTTTCAGTTCAAATTACAGCAATCACATGCAGAAGAAAATCTGTTTCCCACCACATTATCTGGAGTTTTAGCCAGAAGAAGAAGTCTTAGTTTAAGTAATGTGTTTACATGCATGTTATTTGTCCAGTTATAGACAGATTAAGGCCATATCCACCTTTTACATCTGTGACATTGTAAAATAGCTAAATGAATTATATTCACAGTCCACTGTGGTCGGAAACATGAGTCACATAGAAAAGCTACAATTATCCCAAATGTAACAGGTGAGACTCCCAAGGAAAAAATTGGCAAATATGCCCGGGGTGGACACATATAATGTGAGCGATCATGCTGTGCTTGCAGACCAAACAAACAGAGAGACAATACCGAATGAACTGCTGCAGCTCCCATGATTGAACCACTCTGTGAGGTAGATAGGAATCCTTGTCTCTGCAGTACTCTGCATGCAGCTAAAATCACCCCCAAAAAAATTGAGAAAACATTGTTGACCGTTATCTCCGTGTATTAAAAAAAGTACACAAACTACAAGCTCAAGTTTGCAATCCTTACATGAGTAACATAAACATTGACAGTGAGGCTGCCAATGTTTAGGACGGCCATCCCGACAGCTTTACCTCCGAACCAGTCCCCATGGTGAGCCTAAGTATTGGAGAAAAAGTAACTTATAACAAAAATGGAGGAATGCAATTCTGCAAAGAGAAGCCAGATCATTTATGCCCTGTGAAGTTGTGTGTAGGACTAGAGCTGCACAATTAAAATGACTTACAAATTTCGTGAGACCCTAAATGTACCCTGAGACACACTGAGAGGTGTCTATTAATAATTTGCAGGACAGTTATAAAAGCATGGGCAGATCTTTGCAGTTGGTGCTTCTTGACTCATAGACACTGTCAAGCTGAATGATAATACTGGAAAAAAAAACTCAGGCTCTCTCAACTTACCATGTACGGATATCCATTTAATGAGTAGCAATACAGAAATGTATCATGGATTCTGTGTTTGGAAAAAATTGCCAGTCCGCTGCCTATGACTCCACTGCAAAATGAGAAGAAAAGGAGGATATTCGGAAAAAAAAATAGTGAATCGCAGACTAAACAGCAAAGTCAGCAGTATTGGATTACTGAGTAGGTAAAGCTCCTGTCCTGCTGTATGCACTAGATGTGAGAGCAGTTCTATTGGAGTTGACATTTTTGTGACCTGCAAAGGGGGGTTAGAGAGGTAGAACCTTTGATTAAGCCTTTTATAGAGGTCAAGAGAGAATTAAGCTTCAGAAGTTAATCCTTATAGGTAGGTACAAAGCTTAAAGGACATTTTCTAAATTGATGCAACAAAATTACGTTTTTATGAGACTGAGACATGGCATAGTTGTTTTGAAGATGGGACGACTAATTTGTGCATTTTAAAACACCATATAGGAAAGTAAAATATTCAGTGACAATTACCCAGAGGACTTGATGTAAAAATTTTACCTTTTGAAGTAATGAGAATGTGGATGACTACTGGCAAGTTTCTGCTTTAACGTGAGATAGTCTTTCTCACTCCAAACCTGTAAAAAAAGATCCAAAAACTCAAGGTCAGTCTCCAATTGACATGTGATAACTGATAAATGACTGAATAATCACAACAAGTTTAGACGTCTTCCAACAACCACCTCTTGCAGTAAAACAACATCATGCTCCTCCTTGGACAATAAATCTCCAATCATAGCATAGCGTTGCTGACAGTATTTGCTAAGGTAGCGGATGCCCCTAAAAACGGACACAGAAAGCACAGACCAGATTGCATTAATATACATGAAGACATTAAGTTTACAGCAAACAGCAGACCACAATCGCTTACCAGCAGTTCAGTGAGAAGACACGTAAGATGACAGAGCCTGAGTTGGCCATGCTGGTGGATCAATGGACCAGCTGATATGAAGACAGAGATAAAGATGAGGTGAAACGGCTCAGACATGTGCTGATGCACAGCAAATCCGACATGCACACATTATTTTGAATTTCTGGCTGCCAAAGACATTCTTAAAAAACAGGATCATAAATGGGAACAGTTCAATGAGGAAAGGGAATCTTTAGCTTTCATAATTCAACAAAGTTTAATTGCAAAAGCAGACATGAATTCATATCACATGAACAGTTTCAAACTGAACAAGCACACAATGAATAGTCTGACGAGAGGGAATTAATTAATTAGCACTGCAAATTGCATGTAAGGGACATAACAAAATCCAGGGACACACACCAGGATTCTGTTCGTAGACTTCACCTCTGCATTCAACACTATCATCCCAGAAACCCTCCACAGGCTCACAGTGCTGGCCCCCACCTGTCAGTTGATCTACAACTTCCTCACTGACAGGAGGAAGCAGGTGAGGCTGGGGAGCATCAGCTCCAGCACCCAGACCATAAACATAGGCGCCACCGAAGGATGTGTTCTTTCTCCACTGCTCTTTTACCTCTACACAAACAACTGCTCTTCAGAGGACCTGTCCGTTAAAAAAAAAAAGTTTGCAGACGACTCAACAGTAGCTGGCCTCATCAGGGATGGTAATGAGACCACCTACAAGACACGAGGTGGACCAGCTGGTCATCTGGTGCAGTCTGAATAACCTGGAGCTTAACCTGCTCAAGACTGCGGAGATGACAGTGGACTTCAGAAAGAGCCCGCCCGCCCGCCCAATTTACTCCCCCACAAACCATAGAATCTGCTCCCCTCTGGCACAACCTACAGAGCTCTGGACACCAGGACTAACAGAAAAACAGTTTCTTCCCCCAGGCTGTCTCCATGATTTCCTTGTAATACACTGGTCAGTACATGCCCATTGCACTGCTTACACTAATGTAAATACATTTATACCGTTTTCCTTCTAATTACCTATTCTATATTTTTTGGTCATGTGCACAGGGGAGAAAAAAAATCTGGAGCCAAATTCCTTGTATGTTCACAAGTTCTTGGCAAATTAAGCTGATTCTGATTCTGAATATAGCCCAGCTCCAGCTCTGGGCCTAATTTATATTGGATTCCCCATGCTCATAATTGGAAATTTCAGAAACTGTTAACAAACTTAACTGTTTGTATAAACTACACTACCAAAACAATTTATACCCTTTATAAAGCAATGCACTGTCATCTACACAGTGCTAGTTGTGTGTGAGAAAAAAGGCAGCTCTAATTTCATAATAACTGTTAACCATGTGCTACAGCTGAGCTAAGCTGACCATTGCACATGTGAATGTGTCCTGCTGTGGGAAAAATCATGTTGACTTTACAAAAAGAAAGAAAAGAGAGAGGTGTTTTTTTTTTCTCCTTGGAACAATACATGGGCCCCAATGTGGTGACATGAGTTTGTTGTCTGCAGAGAAAAAAGCAGAAGTAGTAATGCAAAAAATACCTTTTGTATCTTAGAGAAAATAATATTGGTTAAGAAGTATGTGGTAATGCCAACAGAGTGAATAGGTATTAGTGCCTAGCGAGTGTGAGTGTGTGAGTGTGTATGTGTGTGTTTGAGTTAGTAAAGAGTGAGAGGGAGAGTTTGTGTAAAATTAAAGGAGAGAAAAACAGAAACCGCCAGGCGTCCCAGAGTGCCAGAGTGAAGCTAAGGCCCATCGATCTCAACTACAAAGTGTTCATGGGGGAAGAAAACAAGCCACGTGATTGAAACTGTTACCATCTCTTCCATTTACCTGACGTGAACCAGAATAAAATCTTTGTAACGCAAGCGTACACACACAATGCGTGTATGTGTGTTAATGCATTATAAAACAATGTCTAATCTATCTAGCTATCTATCCTGAATGAAGATTTAAGTCATTGACACTTTTAGAAGAACTCGCACTTGCACTTTAATTGGAGCAGCTAGGGTCCGTGTCGGCCAAAAGAGGCTTGTCCGACGGTATCAGAGCAAAAAAGCCCACGGCAGCTAGGCGTACATGAAATGCATCAAGTTTAAGCTCCAGTCGGTGCTTTGGAGAGCTTCTCTCGGTGCCATGCTCGATTAATAGAGACCTAACGAAACTGCCAGAACAGCTCAGCTGCACTGAGCGTCAACACATACACATTAATATAAAGGACTGTTGAACAGGTAATCGGCGGGGGCTCTGGGATTCACTGTCTGTCGCTCTTCCTGCTCTGCTGTATTCAGGCATCGAAGAAGTCTGGACAGACCGGTACCTCGGTGAAGTTCTCTACACTCACCTTAGAATCGTGACGAACCGTGATGGACCGACCAGCGAGCTCAGGACCGACGCGAATAACTTAAATGCGTTTGACGACGTATGGCGCTACATGCTGTTCCTGGCGGCGGAACGTCAGTTTCATGCGTTGCTTACAATGTCCGGTTAGAAAATAAAACCGGAAAATGAAATTGGTCAATTGTTAAATGACAGGAAGTATGAAATTCATTCCAGCTTTTACAGATTCTACCAGAAGTAAATAACGGTGTAAAAATATTAAGTTATCACGTACATATACGCAAGGACGATTCCAGGATCAGAGGTTTAGGGGTGCTGAGCACCCAGAGAGCTCCTGGCCAGCCAAGATAAATGTCACTTTTTTACATTTCACTGCAATTGCTGCTGGTGTATCTTTGTATGTTTCAGCCAAGTACTGTATGGTTCATTCTTTTAAAAAAGGATATACAGTAAAAAAAAAAAATTATCTCTCACATTTTGAGGGGGTACTGGGATTCAATGTAGGGGTGCTTCAGCGCTCCTAAAAATGGGCCAGAAACACTGATGCTTACAGGTATGTTACTGAATGAAGACAACAAGGATGTAAATCTGTCTGTGACTGACCAGCTGTTGTAGTGCATGCCTTGTTGAAGGAGCTGGTTGAGGCAGCTACAACCAAGTCAGAAGGGAAGTGCAGCATCATCCAATCACCTCCTCAATTGTGTGAAGAGTCCTTCTGCGCAATGCCATTCAGCAGCAGTCTTTGTATTACAGTTAAAAGCTAAAAGACCAGACCCCAATCTAAATTAATGGGGACATGGCCAAACCCACCCTTTCACATGACAACAGGACAGGAAAAAATGTGTTTTGGGATAAGATTGGGATAAGATTCTCTAAGTTTGAATAGTGATTGGCTGTTTGTAAAAGGGGGGTGGCAAAATAATGTATTGTATTATTGTAATGTATTAAAAGAATTGGATACAGCACTAAACATGGTTGCTCATTCATGCCTATGGACCCTGGTCACCTGGAGAGTGGCTTTTCTGTCCTTTAATTGTTTTTGATATATAAAACAACCATGAATTAAAAATATGTATTAGTAATAGTAATTAGTAATAAAATTAGTAAATATTTTTGCAGCTGAGGGTGTCCTGTCAACATTTTCTACAGCTGTCTCTTTTACTTTTGCTGTCAATGGGGAAAATGCTTTTTGGGCCTCTTGGGATTTCTGTTGCAATACCAGGATTGGCCACTGGGTAAAGTGCTGAACATAATCCTTCAGACAAACTGCTAGCCTGAGGGGTATTTTCTAAAAGGTGGTGAGCGACTCACGAGCCAGGCAGAAGTAAACGCATGTGCCTTGTCATAGATGTTGTGGAGGTCAGAGAACTATGGCTATACACATTTGGTGGTGCAATCCACCATAGCGAGTAATTATATAGCACCCTGCAAAGAGGGTAAAGGGCCCACCAGGTCCACATAAACATTGTTGGAACACCTGGTCAGAATTGGAAATGGTTTGAGGGTCCCCTTGTTGTACTGGTGACCCTTAGTATCCTGACATGCAATTGACATTCCTTGATGTAGTATCTTTGCAAACATTGGGCCAGACACACTTGGATCTGACCGATTCTACTGATACTTGAATTCCCTGGTGTGAGAGGTATTTACCTCAGTTGAAAACTCAACAGCACCAGATGACTGGCACAACAGAGTTGTGACAGCCAGTGGAGACTTTGCAGAGGAGACCAGGACTGCCTTTCTGTACCAAATTATCTTTGAGCTTGAGGCCCATAGTCACAGAGTTAAGGTAAAAGATGTCTGGATTGTCAGGCTGGGTGGCAGACATAGCAGAAAAATCCATCCTGAGTTGCACAGGACAAACAAACACCTGCATCAAACAATCAGCAACGTGGTTGGACTTCCTGAATACACGAAATACTGTAGTGGCCCTACAGTAATTTTCCTGTTATGTTTAACCTTGAATTTACACATCCTGTACAACTGCTCCTTGCATGCTACATGGTATCAATGGAGCTGGTACACCACCACTGCAGTCAGCAAGACAAGGTCCACATACTTCAGTGTCCAGTTCTTTGAATACAACAATAATATCAGCTACTTGACAGACTGCTACTGTTTCACAGTCAATATGCATCCAGTGGAAATATAGGTAACGCTCCATATAGGTAGCTTTTCCATTTGAGCGGTACCAAATCTAAGTCCATCGGATCGCACCACACCAAAAGTTATCATCAGAATAAACTTCCATCAAACTTCAAATAAAACACAGAAAGCTTGCAGAGATTAGCTTGATCAGACGTCCTGGTTAAAACACTATGTGAAGATGTCTGCAATTTTAATGGGAGAGAAAAAAAGAGAGAGAAAGAGAAACACATAGAGAAGAGAGAGAAGAGAGAGAGAGAAGCAGAAGTCGCCGGCAGAGATCGGGTCTCAAGAAATAGTAGCACCCTGCCCTACCCCCAAAACAAAACTACAGGATAAAGCGAAACAAGCAAAGTAAACCATTGTTTGGTGCTGTTTCCTTTATACAGTGCGTTTGTGCTAACTTATGTAGTAGCGTCTACCTCCAGAGTGCACCAGGCAGCAAAGGTCCGCACTCGGGAAGTGAACCGCGGATCTGCCGCCGCAAATCGCAGGGCAAACTGCCGACAACTATGTGTATGTGGGTGTGTGTAAGCACGTGTTTGTGAACGATAGTGTGTAGCGTGTGTGTGCGTGTATGCGTGCAAGCGTGTGTCTGTGCGGGCGAGCGTCTGTGCAGCCACTTCCCATGCTGCGGCGCTCACATACCGCAAGAGTTCACCAATCACGCCCAACTGAATGAATAAAATAAATGTCCATAATTCTAAAAACAGTGAGGGGAGAGAAGACCACCTCCTCACATTTCCTTGCCCCTCTGCAGTCTCAGCCACACGGGTGGCGAGACAGTAAACCAGTCACAGTGTTCACTTTGTCTGCCCGGTACTGCACCGTGAACCGGTACGGCTGCAATGCCAAACCCCAGCGAGAAATCCTCGCGTTAGTGTCTTTCATGCGTCCCAACCATTGCAAGGTTGGCGGTGGTCAGTTTCAAGCCAAGCAAATTTCACTGCCAAGCAGTCCAGCTCCACTGCGGCGTACCTGGTCTCTCTGGGAAACAGTTTACGGCTTAAAAAAGCCACTGGACGTTGGTCCTCCCCTTCACCCTGGAAAGGCACTGCACCAATACCAACACCTGAGGCATCTGTATGCACAGTAAAAGGCTTGGTGAAGTCAGGACTAAAGCACTGGCCCCTTGCAAAGAGCCACTTTTAAATCCGCAAAGGCCCTCTCCTGCTCCTCACCCCACTGAACCTGATTGCTGCTGCTCTTCCGGGTGAGGACAGTCAGAGGTGCTGCTCGGCTTGCAAAATCCGGAATAAACTTCCGGTACCAGCCCACCAGACCTAAAAATGACCTCACGGCCTTCTTTGTCTGAGGTCTCTGGCAGTTCTGCACAGCCTCCACTTTGTCCTGCTGTGGTCGGATGACTCCCCGGCCCAGCACATGCCCCAGGTAGCGCACCTCCTGGGCAATGGCACACTTCCAGGGATGGACGGTCAGTCCTGCCTGTTTAATCTTGCAGAGCACCCCCTCCAGGTGTTCCAGATGTTCCCTCCATGTGGCACTATAGACCACAATATCATCCAAATAGGCTGCAGCAAATGGCTCTGTACCAAAGAGTATGATGTCCATCAGCCTCTGGAAAGTGGCTGGTGCCCCCTGCAGTCCAAAAGGTATGACATTAAAATGGAATAATCCCTGGGGAGTGCGGAAGGCTGTGTAGGGCTTGGTCTTTTCTGCTAGTGGGACTTGCCAATAACCCTTACATAAGTCCAGTGTTGTGATGTAGGTGGGTTTGGGTTAGGGTTAGGGTTAGGCCTCTCTATCAAATCCTCTAAACATGGCATGGGATATGCATCAAATTTTGACTGGGCATTAACCCGCCGAAAGTCGATGCAAAATCTCAATGTTCCATCTTTCTTAGGGACCAGCACCACAGGGTTACTCCAGTCACTTGTGGATTCACATGGAAAGTCTGCCTTGGGTTCCTCCTCCCTGGTAGCTCAACCACATAGGTCACATGGCCCATCCTACAGATGATGCTGTAAGGACCCTGCCATTTGGCCAGCAGTTTGCTCTCTGATGAGGGCAACAGGAGCAGCACTTTCTGCCCTGGCACCAGAGTCCTTTGCCTGGCCCTCTGGTCATACCAGGTCTTCTTCCTGGTCTGTGACTGCTCCAAATTAGCCCTTACCAGTTCAGTCATCACTGAGTCCAGGGGCCCCCTTACTGGCCAGCCAAACAACAATTCAAATGGCGAAAAGCCAGTAGACACTTGGGGTACCTCCTGGTAAGCAAAAAGAAGTCTTCATCTGACTATGTGACCGGCACTTCTCTGGCCCTCTTAACAGTGCCCTCCAGCTTGTCTTGTCTTCTCTGTCGTCTTGACTTCCTTGCTCTACTCCTGCTAACATCCTCAATGTTGCTGCTAGCAAAGGGCAGCTCAAGTAGCGTGTCGGTTCTGTCCTGCTTTGGAAAGTCTGTTCCCTTTCTGCTGCTTTGGGACCTTGTTACGAACAAGTTCACTTCTTTACTTGTCTGTAGCAACTCTGGCAACACTAGCACATCCTGGCCAATCAGCACTGGGTGACTCAACTTTTCCACCACCCCAACCGTCAGCTGATAAGTCTGGCCATTTACTTCTAAGTACACCTCTGCTGCTGGGTAGTCATGTGCATCTCCATTAACGCAGATAATTGAGACCTCCCCACCGGGTAACAACTCTCTCTTCTCAACCAGGTGTGGCTGTACTAGTGTCTGGTTGCTTCCTGTGTCCAACACTGCAATAGCCTCCTTCCCATTAACCACCACCTGTACTGTCTGCAACCTCCCCAGGAAACCCACTTGCAGGTCGCAGGAGACAGCTGTAGCTAGCTTCCTTGGGCTTCCGATTCGGACGGTCACGCCTTATGTGGCCCTCCTTACTACAAAGATGACATATAATTGATGTGGCTGTTCTGGGCCCTACAGGGTATCTGGGCTTTGTGAGGACAGTATTCTCCCTAGGGCGAGGCTGATAACCACCACCTTGACCAAAAGCATCCGACCTACCCCTGGCTGGCCTGCTTCAGGCGAAAACTGGTGCGCCTCTGCTGAGCTGCAACATAGTCCTCAACCATCTCTGCTGCCCTCTGGCCACTCTATGGATGATGAAATTTACACAGGATGGGTTATCACTGTTAGCGCGAACAGGCTAACTTATATAGTAGCGCCTACCTGGCAGCAAAGGTCCGCACTCGGGAAGCGAACCATGGACCTGCTGCCGCAAATCGGGGGGCAAACTGCCGACAATTATGTGTATGTGGGTGTGTATAAGCACGTGTTTGTGAACGATCGTGTGTAGCATGTGTGCGTGCGAGCGTGCAAGCGCGTGTCTGTGCGGGCGAGCATCTGTGCGGCCAAGTCCCATACTGCGGTGCTCACACACCGCACCAAGAGTTTACCAATCACGGCCAACTGAATGAATAAAATAAATAAAATAAATAAAATAAATGTCCAAAAACAGTGAGGGGGCAGGAGAACACCTCCTCACAGGGACTTTTTGTAGAACCACAGCTGTAAGGTTTCCAGTGGAAAAATGGGTTAACTCTAAACCTAACTTCTAAATATCATGAAGAGCATTGATTGCAACTACTATATTGTATTATACTTTAGCCAAGTTTATATCATTGCTGTTTCAGACCCAGCATCATAGAATTAGATGAATCCAAAATCGTTTTTCCTCATTTTTCCTCCTGACACGTGATCCAGTCCAGCCTCACTCTGTCACAGCCACTGCTGTGACCCGTGGTGGCCCGTGGGGCTCATGGTTCTCCTCCCTGTCCCTTGCTCCTCCTGTGGCTGATTACCTTGCAGAGGCGGAGCTGTGGCACACACACCTGATCACCATTACCTCCAATCATCTGCATTACTTATTCCTGGTCTACTCGTCCACTCATCGCCAGAGAGTCTCACACGCTATGTGGTAACCCTAGGCCAACGATCTCTCGAGACCAGTCTCTAGTTTTTGTGCTTTTGTCTTACCAGTTTCTCTTTGTTCCCAGTTCCCTGTGTCCTCTGTCTCTGCCATCAACCAGCTGTTCGAGCGTCATCTCTCTCACTGTCCCTGCATCTCCATTCCACCATCCAGACTCGGGGAAATAAATCTGAAACCTCCTGTGTGTGTGTTTCTGCTTTTTGGGGTCCAAGTCAAACTCAGCCGTGACACACTGGACTTCAATGGCAGTTAGAAATGTGCACTTTCAATGGCAAAATGCAAGATGCTTATTGGACAAATGCTGAAAGTTCTTTACCAGACCAGCAGGCCACACCCTATCCTGGATTTATGGGCTGAACTGTTTTCCCAGGAAATACAAATTCAGCCTTATAGAATGATTGGTAAACGTCTATTGATTTGAAAGATGCACAGTCCCATATCCTAATACACTCTCACCACTTTCCAGTTCCTAACCTTTGGCCTCTCCTTGAGCCAAAGGGATTTCCTGTGGTGCACAGACGCAACAAAAGTCCTGCTCAGGCAGCAAGGCATCACCTTGGCCATGTACCTGGAGAGGTGGCTCCTGTTGATGCAGTCACAACAGCAGGTCATGAGGCACATGCAGGATGTCATACATCATCTATGTTAGTTAGGTTTCATGATAAGGCTCAGGTTGTTACCTTCCTGGGGTTGTCTCTGCACTCACTGTCCCTCATTGCCACCTCTCAGAGGAGTGAGTGAAGACTTTCAAGACTGTCTTGTGCTTTTTCAACATGGAAAAACTGTGGAATTCAGATGCCTCTGAGCAGTGGAGGTAAAAGTACATGATTTTAAGTTCTCAATTAAAGATTTAATTGGTTCTGTTGAGTCATAAGATCTATCTTCTTATTGTCGAGAAATATGAATGTGCTCTGACACTGACCTTTGTGGAAAAGCTCTGATCTACCTCCCTCAACGCAATAACGTCATTAGTCATTAGTATGTCATTAGTAAACCTTCAGCCATAGTTGTGATAGTAAATAAACAAAACTATTTTACTTTGCTGTCCAAAATAACTGTTGTGATCATTTTCAATTTATCTTGAATCATGTGAATCATAATCTTCAGTCTTAAAATATTCCATGATTATTTTAGTAAAATATTTAGTAAAGCATATCACAATGAGTAAATATGACAGTGCAAAAACACAATAAATCTAGTCAAGTTCAAGCTTAATTTACTTGAAGGCCCAATTCACAATGTCCAGTCTAAATGATATGAACAGGCCTACAGTCTCAAATAAAACAGGTTGACAAAGAGGACAAAAATATAAAACCCCTGCTCTGTGAAGGATCACAGAGCAGGGCCCCCTCCTGCTAAAGAGAGAATCCTTTGTTGCAATGTCACGACTGTTTTGTTAACATTCTGGCACTGTTCACAACAGACAACATTTGGTGGGACTGATGTGTTGCCACAGAACCAAAGCTGTACTGGAGAGTAATGACATTGCTCTATAATTGCTTTTGGAAAATCTAAACAAGACAGAGTGGCATGTACACATTTAATTTGTTTTTACACATACACTTTTTGCACACATTCCTGTGATGCGTTTGTATGTTCCTCTATGCCTAAGTCGGTTTCCTTCCACGTTCCAAAAACATGCAGTTGTGACTGAATGTGAGTGAAGTGTGTGCCCTCTGGTGAGCTGGTGACCTGGTCAGGGTGAATTTCCTCCATTTGCCCTATGTGTACTAGAGATGCAGTAGGCATGAGGAAACCCTAAATACCACTGGGTATATAACGGGTTAAAAAGTGGATAGATAGTAATAAAATTAAGAGTGTTTTTCAGCAACTGGTTTGACTTAGTAATTGTACACTTAATGCAATATTTTAATTTGACATGGAGACCAAACCAGATGCTACATATTGATTACATATTGATACTAATGACAAGAGGCAGGATGAATTTCTCAAGGGCCCTACAATATGCGTGTGATAAGAATCATCATGGACAAAGAAATTTTAAAACATATTTAATAAGTTTTCTGGGGAAAAACGGCCCCAAAGGCACCATGCGTCTTTTATTGTTAGATACATTTGTTTGATAACATAGTCCAACCTCTACTTTGAAGTATAAAATTGCAATGCACATTGGTAACAAAGACAACAGTAAACCACCTTTAACCAAAAACAAAACCTGCCCACACCATTCAGAATATGATACATGAGATATCTTATTATTAATTATCAATATCAGAACAATCACACCTTATTTTCAGTGAGGCATATGGCAAACACTGAAAGTCAAAAGACAACAGAATCAAAACAAAACATGAATCTTGATAATGGCAAAAATGTCTGTATAAAATATAAATTGAGAAACCTGTGAGAGGAGTGTAATTGTATCTAGCTTGTGAAATATGACATTCAAAGCCAGGTGAAATTATTCCACAATACAATATTATCATATATTTGAACATTTATAGCACAATAGTCCAGTGAACCACACAGAGTAGAAACTTATCTTAGAAGGGCGAAGCAAATGAACAGACTTCACAGCATACAATCTTGTTTTTTCAGACAAAAGAAACAGTGATTAACCTCTCTCCACTTTAACCATGGTGTCTGTGCTGAGCTACTTGATCATAAACATCAAGTACTCCCTCAAATTCCTCCAATGTAACACATATTCCTTTAGCATCCACTGACTCACAGTACAGAAACAATTCTTATTTCAATTAGGCTACATAGCTCGAGGCAGAAATTAAGCACTGCTTTTGCTTACACCCTTCTTGATCTTTTAAGTGCAACCAAGCACACGTCTTCAACAGAGAGAAAATACAGGGGATTGCGTATGGATGGCAAAGCACTGGCTTTAGTTCAGGTTGGCATCCCTACTGTCACAAGTCAGTTATAGATAGATGCTTGTAAGACCTGAATTTTTAACTGTGTAATAAAAATTAAGAAAAGCTAGAACCTAAATAATACAGTAACACAACAAACCTTCTCCCTGTACACTGGGACTGTAAAACTTGGGACGATTTTTTGCAACAGGCTACATGAAAATCATTAATTCCGTCACATTCATTTGTGTGCCAGAATACAAAAAGACTGCCTCATATCTTGTCAGTTTGTGAGCTTCTTTTATATTTGTTTTGTATTTTTTTGACAAGATATAAATGTCAGACTATTTTCTGTTAAAAAACGAGAGGTAGTAAATAAGGCAATCCAAAGTGGCAGGCAATGATATCATCTTTGGAGAAAAGGCACTTGCTTTCCTAAATAAAACCTACTGCAACAACACCACTTGGCTCTGTTCTATTTCCCCTTCCGTGGCCCTGTTCTCTCTCCAATCCTATACACACTTGTACTTCTCTCATTGCTAAGAGCATGTTCCCTTGAATACTATGAGAGTGTTTTCACCCCTAAACACATTCGCATTCCCTCAATAAAACATGTCAAGCTCCATCGGGTTACCTCGGGAAAGTGACCAACTTCATCTAAAGGATGTTTAAACACATAAAAGACAGAAATTCTGTAATTCTTCCAAATTTCTGTAAATGTCGGCACAGTGAGATTCACTCTTGTATGTTTTCCTTGCAAACAATACTTTTTTAAAGCAATAAATTGTGTCTGTCAGTTCATTCTTTTTTGTAGTTATTTTTCCTGGATGGTTGTTGAGCTGGTCAAATAGAGACTGTGTCACGCTTTTGTCTGGGTTTTCAAAAACCAACTTGAAGAGCTGTTAGTCTTTAACAAGTCTGTAGACATGATACTGTGCTCCATGTTCACTTGTGGAAACCTCAAAAACAAATGCTATACATAGCAAGGTCTCCTGGGTGTCACGGTTTGTCACCACCTGTGGGACACAGATGGAACATCAAGTGTGAAAGAGATGTTAGAGAACAATTTTTCATTTTTACTGGTTTTCTCTATAACAGTGGGTGAAAAGATGAATACAACTCTCATATGTCTGTACATTTATGAGAATTTAGCACCATACAGTCTACAAATAGGAAGAATATATACCATTATTCAAGCTAATTTGTTTCAAATTTTGTATAAAAGAATTTGCTATTTATTCAATTTATAGTCTCAAGCTAAACTGATGAAAACACTGTAGTTACCTGTAGGATGGTGAAGTTTTCAAGAACACTGTTCATCATGTACTTTTCTGGCAAGTGTTTGAGTTTGTGGATAAAGTTGATCATGTATTCACACATGGGAGAGCGATGGATCCTGTAAACACACTTTCCTCCCTCCAGACGGGCATACTCTGTCTGAAACACACATATGCTCACTTAAAATAGTATTCAGCCTGCATGTTAATGGATTTAGAGGAGAATAAAACACAGTCTGCACATTTTTACCTCTACTTTCTCCACAACCTGCTTCCCAAATGAGCAGACTTTGGTAGAAACAGTGATCGTCATGTTCTCCAGGCTGCTGTACTGGCTGCTGACGCCATAAAAAGATCCAGGGCCGTCCTGCATGCCACTGCTGTTCAGATCCGCCTGGAAAGAGTGCGTGGATTCACATAGTGACTATCGCTGCATGCTTGGATTTAATTTGAGTTCATATTTTGAATCTTGTGAATTGTGAGGACGCAGTGGGGAAAGTCAGTGTTCATTTCTATGCCTCTTCAAACTTTGTGGACACCAACATTGTGACTGTGTTTACCTAGTCAGTATGGCAGGGTTACTCGCTGATAGCCATTAATAAGATAGTGGGTGTGCTAAGTAGGTGTGTTGAGGATGATGGAAGTGAAAAGTTATATCCTTCCCTCACTCTAACCTCCTTCATCCAAATGGTTTCTTCCGGCTCCACATTGGTGGTGCTCTGTGAGGCAAACTTTTGCTTCATAAACTGCCCCTCACAAAATAATGGGTAATATCACAGAGGTTTGAGGCTTGGTTATGACTTGTTGGGAGGCCGAGGTATTTGGGCATTTTGGGCAATTACATTTTTTGAATTTTATCCTAAAGTCAGACATTTCCTAAGGAGTTTGCAAGTAAGGACAGGTGGAGATCACACCAGGTGAAATACAAAGTTGGAATGCTGGGAGTCACTTGCAAATATTTGTTCATTAAAATATTTAAAATGTATTTTGCTTATGTAGTGGCATAAATCCTCTGGATTCTAGTACAGATAGATAGTCACAACTGGGCAATCCACTGGTGGCAGCAATTCATTTTGGATTGACTAGTCTTCAACATAACTGCATTTAATTGTCTCACATTGCGCTAAAACATTAAACTTTCCACATAAAGGTGAGTTCACACCTTTTCTGGATAATATGTACCCACACAAAAAGAAAAATTCACAGTGCAAAGTACCATTAACCACTGGAATGATGATGATGTAGTGATATTCACCCACCCAGAATTTTACAAGAAAGAAAGCGTTCTGAGGTCCTTTCTCATAAAGCTCTTTGAGGCCACCCTTCTTCTCAGGGAACTTGTCGTAGATCTGCCGAATGTCTACAGCCTCAAGAAGTGGGTCGCTGTAGGAAGGGTTGGTCTGTCCAATGTGGACAAACAAGTGTTTGCTGTACTGCAGGGGACAGATAAAGAGGAGTCAAGGGAGATCACAGTCTGGTACACCTTTTTAGTAACACATTTTGTTATGCATAAATAACAAGGATTTTGAGAAAACTGTTCACAAGAAGTGATGCATCAGCAGCTCTCCCTGACGTCCATCTGCAGAGGTATGATAATACTACATTAACTATAGTAGAATTAGTATCATCAAAAGCCTTAGGTGTTGGTTTCTTATATGCTGTTATGCCAACTACATGAACAAACTAAAAGAAATAGGCATAAAGCATGTTCTGAATCTGCTCACGTAAAAATATTGTCATGGTAACAGATGGACCAACATGAGAGATTTTAATCAGCCATTAGCACTCAGTACATTGACTAAGCGAAGCTGTGTGCTTAGTTTGTGAGAGAACAGGTGGAACACAACACTTGAACTCCATAAAGGCAGTACTTTGTGGAGTTCTAGCATGTTTTGTACTTGCTTTTATATAAACCTCAGTTCCTGAGGGCCTCTGGGGTTTAGCCTTATGTACACTGCACCCCTTATGTCACCAACAGATATTGAGGATGAGTGAGGAGTTTTATCAAAGATGTTCATTTACGTTGTCTGGGTCTCTCTGGACCTCCATAAAGGCTGAGTACTCTAACATCCGCAGCTTTGAGGAGGCGATGGTCCGGTCCTGCCACACTGGCACCGCAGTGGCGGATGGTGCAGGAGGAGGCGCCAAAGGCTCATAACCTGAAAACAAACACACACACACAAACATTTCATTTTTGCCATTTCTGGCTTGGTTTCGGTGTTACAGATGTGTGTCCCTCACTTACTTGTTATGGACTGTGGGACAGGACCGGATAGGCTTGTGTATGGGGGCTGTGCAAATGGTTTGATACTGAAAGACAATGGATGGTTTGATGAGAACTCCATACAGTGTCAGTATTAGGTGTTCATGTCACATGAGCCTTGCTATAACTGTATTTCTGACATATTTTATAACACCTTTACTAAAATAATCTGTCAGTAAGTGAAATGTATGTGGAATGCATTTGCTTTTGCACCAGCTAGGCATAAGTCCACCTGCTGCATTGGTTCATTAAGATGCAGAATTACACCAGTAAATTATGCTTTTATGACAAATCTGAGAAAGTTGTTTTGGCACTTTTTGAGTGAGTGCAGGTCAATACGGATTTATCTTCTTTTTGCCTTAATTCTCAATCAAACCTGAGGCAGTTAATTTGCCTTGCAGGGGTTCACGTCAGTGCAGGAAACATTTAAAACAGTACAGTATAGAGGAAGAGTTAGTGCTGCTTTGTGCCCAGAGTTGGAGCTTGGCTAGGGGGAACTTACGCATGGCTGGTGCGGCCAAACCCAGGACTCCTTCCCGGGTTGAGATCTAGAACCAGCCTGGTGTGCAAAAATGTGATCTGTTAAACATACCCTGCAATACCCACCTGCCATTAGACTCAACCCCTCAGCCACTCATTTCTGCTGTGCCACATCTCTGGCACCAATCTCTCTCTCTCTCCCCTTCCTTAGAAACTAAGCACGTCACACCACAAACATCTTGTGGTTAATGATTAAGGAGGGGTTTACTTACTCCTGAGAGGGTCCAGGCTGTCCTGGGATTGCAGACCAGAACTAGGGAGTTAAAAAACACTGTTAGTTTTCTCAAGATCAAATAATTTTCATGCCCAGGAACAATGATAAACATTGCACAGATGTGCTTGAATTGCACAGACAATGACTGTTGGGCTTACTCTGGCTGGTTGGTAGGGAGCAGGAGGAAGCGGTGGAAGATGATTCTTGATCATGCTTGGTGAGACAATCTGTGCAGACGACAGTGCTGCCATGTTCTGTAAGGCTTTGTCTTTAGATGCCTGATCCTACAGATTCAAACAGAGAAGTGATGGGAGTCAACCACTAGGTGGCACCATGACCTGCAGACTTCCACAATGAGGTCCACTGAAGCTGTAGCTGTCTATTATATAATTAAAAAAAAATACATTTTACATCTAACACAAACTTGTTTCATGGTTACGGTGATAAAAAAAAACTTTTTGAAAGAGCACCTTCGTAGCGTGAAGCATAGAGAAGAGGAGAAAAGATGAAGCAGTGTGGCTCTAGTATTGATATAGTATTAAGGCTTGGCTGACAAACTGAATGTCAGTGTGTTATCAAGATCACCACAGGAAGAGGAAATAAAAAGTAGAGGATCCTCTAGTCTAGAATGCAGGTTTGCACTTAAATGCAAATTTGAGGTTTACGAGGCAGATGTAAGAGAATGACTGTACAGGATATGTATTTTATGATTTAGAAACATATTTTAATCATGACAAAAATAAAACAAAACTTCTCCGGCTTGCAAAAAGACTGCAGGGATTGCAAAAAGAATGCATTTGGGCTAATTAAGCTTGATTCTATGATAAAAGGACAGATGCCTCAGAAGTGAGTCCCCGAATCAAAAACACCTTATGCAAAGCAAGCAAGACTTTGTTTCTGGCAGAGGGTGAAGGGATTACACTGCATCAGGCAGGATGCGGAGAACTGTGCAAAGCGTGGCAGCATCCAAAGCATTGTACCATTACAGGACAGCAATGGGATGAGATGCCATGCCAGCAGGGGATTGGTGCTGCCAAACAAAAAGGGGGAGGGGGATTGGGGGGGGCATGATGCACAAGTCAGATTCACTTACCAAATTCATTGCCTGAATCAAGAAAGAGAAAGAACATTAGTACTTGTAGGTCTAAATGCTGTGTTATATAGAAGTGTTGGTTGACATGATATGTGACTGCATGTCAGTGCAGGGTTTCCTCTTTTATTTAAATGCTACAGGCATGGTGTGCATTAACTCAGTAACCCATAACTCATAGTTTGCTGTGGCCTAAAACTGACACATACTGTACTATGGTATTGGAGGAATGCATGGATGCCAAACTAGGATTTCCGGTGACCATAGCAATTTTTTTAAATTAAAAAGCTCATGTATTTGCTAAAATCAACTTAAGAATCATGTTTGGAGACTGTAAAGCATAATGTACAGAGTACATTTTTTAATGGTTAGTCTTTTAGTATGTCTCCAGTGCAAACCTGTGTAATTTGGGGTCATTATATAGCACTGACTATTTCCCCCATGAAAAGTTTTATCCTTGGGGATTTAGTTAGGCCAAGCCATCAGTGGATTGCATTGAATGTCAAGCTGGCATTGTGGCATGTAGCTACTTGACATTCTGTTTTTACAGCTGATGCCACAGTTCCACTTTACAGCTCGCACAGATGCAGGCATTGTGAGTCTGTCAGACAGATTTGACAAAGTGCAGTAAATGCAGTAAACTGCACTACTGAATACCTCTTTTTTGATACACTATTTTGAATCAACTTCATGAAGGTCTGAAACCACATGGCCATGGAATTTACTGTTAATATTTGACATTTAAAACTGTCATTCTGCAGCACAAAGTTGTAAACTCCAAATCCAAATGCAAAATCCAAATGTATCCAAATGTATGCAAAAACAGCAATCACAGGAAGCAGAGAAAACACATTAATCAACTCAAGCAGTGTGGAGATAAATCCCCACTTTATTTTACAAGCCTGATTGACTGCAAATTACTGATGGCAAGAGTTTGATGTACAACACTGTCCACTGCTATAGTCTGGTTTGGATTTGCTGACACCACAAAAAAAAAAGTGTGGTTGTAAGATAATTTAAAGGTCTGGAAGCACTGTGAAAACACAGTTTACATGTGTGAGAAATTACTAGACTGTGAAAGACTAAGGTGCATAATGTGGCACTTTTGAGCCCCATGTCTTTACTGGTGGGAACAATAAGAAGAAAAGGGAGGTCCTAGCTTACAGTTTTATACTGTACACAGTTTTGTGCTTAACAACTAACTAACCAAGCAACTAAATATGCAACTAAACAAATATACTTAATAGAAAATTCACAAACTGGAATCCCTGAATACACAAGGTGATTCTTCCTTCAGTACAGGAGGAGCAATGCTGGCTAAAATTAGAATCGGTTAACTTGTGCATGATGGTGTCTACTACAGGATTAGTCTGCATAAAGGGGTTAATTTTGGTTAACATTAACACTGCAGAATGTGACATCTTCAGTATTCACAAGTGTCTAATGTATGTGTAAGTATTCAAAAACAACAAATAGCACAACGACTCCAGAGGGAGTCATATGATGACAGTCAGTCAAAGATGGGTGTTCTCTGGCTGTCCACTTGTACACAATACATTACACAGGGACTACAGGTATGAGAAAAGAGAGAATTTTAGGGAAAGAAAAGGTCTCAGAGAATGACAGTGAGCTGCAGAAGTCTGGCTGGCACAGAGAACAGATAGGAAGCTGGAGCGACATGCAGCAAAAGGATGTGGCTCATTATAACAGCATGTGCAGCATTCCTTCAAAGAAAAAGCTTCCCAATCAGTGACAATGCTTTCCCCACTGAGTGATGAGATCAACCCTAAGGTTCATTCAGCTTGAAAAACTGAGTTAAAAAGCTTTGCCCTCATGCATAATTACTAAGCAGGACTGCAGTTTCGGTTGTGAAATTCAACAGCAAACTCACTTGTTCAGATTTGTTTTTTACACTGTTTGGTTTCATTGTCAAATGCTGTATTTTACTTGCCAAGCTCACTTCAATGCATCTAGGTAGAATAGGCTTTGCACCAAAGCAAGACCTGGTCATAATGTGTAAACATTAGCAGGTTAGCACAAAGCCAAGCCTCTTGCAGCCCCGCAGAGCCCGCCGTGAAGCGCATACCTTTAGCTTTGACTGGATCTCGCGAGATTTTCTCCGGGCGAGAACCTGCAAGTGGCTAGAAACCTGCACAGAATAATAGGCAAGAGGAGGGAAGAGTATAAAAGATGACAGGGAGAGAAAAGACAGGGGAAGAAAGGGAGACGCCGTAACCAAAGAGGAAAGAGACGCCCAGTCAGTGTTGCCCAGTGGCAGGCTCTCACCACCTACCTTTATACCCGCTTGGTATTCACGAACTTTCTTCCGTGCTAACACCTGTATGTGACTAGACACCTAAAAGGGTGTTTTTGAGCATAAAAAAACAACATGCAGTCAGATTTACACAAACACACATGCGAGTGCAGGCAGGTATACACACACAAATTACCAATATGATATACAAGCATTAGGCTGATGATATTCTACATTAAAGAGCCAACCTGCTGCTGTAAATACTAATGCAATGAAAGTTGAACAAAATATTAGTAGCCTCTGTTTGAAATTGACACACCACCAAAACATCATATTGATACATTTTTTTGTTAGCAGTCAATATCTATATATCACACGCTCACACATGCGGATACATATAGCATAATAAAACCAGATTCATTGTTTCAAATTATTGAAGATTATTTTGGGAATAAATCCTCTAATAAATGATGCTGTGCTACTCCTCATCTTTGTGTAGTCTTAAAACTGTTAGTGTTACAAGCCAAGCTCACAAACGTTCTGATCTGAAGTCGTTTAAACTTGTTTACCTGCTTTCTTGTGCGAGTCTTGCCTGTCCTCAGCTTGATGTACCTGGCTATCAGTTCATTGCGGCCTGTGACAAAAATTGAAAAATAAAACAAAGCAAGGTCAAAAACAAAAACAAAAACATTATTGATGCAGTACCTCAAAGAGTACAGAGGGTGGCACTGTCATGTCTAGAATACAGGCCAACAACAGCAAGACTGCTCTCAGAACTCATCAGACACAGGACAAATACACTGTTGTTGCAGGTCAACGGTCGGAGAAAGTGCTGCAGTGTAACTTCCTGACTAAAAATAAGCCTGATATTTGAGGATTGATTTTCTCATTTTTTTCTTTTCCTTACATTATTTCATACCTTCTTCACAATTAGCTCACAAGTCCCTCTAGCCCACATATAAATTGTCTAGAAAACACAACCATGGTTTTCATGACATAACATGTACTCTCCACATTCTGCACAAACAGGTTGTGCAGAGACGATACTTCTATTCTTGTCTTTCCTGGTTGTCTTTACATTCAGTGATGCATTGGAGTCTCAGCAAGCACAGTCATTTCAGCAACAAAAGCTGTAATGGGGGAAAGAAAAGGCATCTTTTGTGTATGAGCAGTGCAAAAAGTATTATTATGTTGTCTCTCTGAAACTCAATCCATCAGTCTTTTTCACCCCTTCCTTTGCCAAGTCATGTTTACTGGATTTCTGTGGCTGAAAAGTGGACCAAAGGGAGAGATTGAACTGTAGTATCATTATGAATAATGGCCTCTACTCCTCTAAACTTGCTGACAGAAATTTACATCAAACATAACTGGTGGAGATGTGCCTGCTTAAACACGCACGCACACACACTAGCCCGTGTGTCTAAGAAGTGAGGTTTGACTGCCTTTAGAGTGCCCAGACACATAATGACAGGAAAAACAAGTCCTGTTCTTTCACACACTTTAGCACTTGGTCTCCAGAAGGCCTTGGTTAAAGCAATTACCATAAAAGTACTGCAGGCCATCTCCAGCAGGCTCACAGCACTCACCACGCTCTCTAACCAGTCGGCCCGGCCGTGTGCCAGCACAGCAAAGCACAGCAGAGCAGAGCTGACTTGCCGATACTGAGCTGGCCCGGCCCCCTCTCCCCCAGGCCAAGGATGGACACGCCCGCTTCAGCGCCTCCGCATTCCTGACATTCCTCTGAGCCTGTCACATCTGTGCTAGCCACTCTTATTGGCCTGGGCCCGTGAACACAGCCAGAGCCTGGGCCAACACACATGCTCATATAGGCTTCCAGCTCCAGCAGGAGTTAGAGACGGGGTGTCCAGAGACTGGGTGGGTGGGGGTGGGGGACTGGTGTGGGTGGGGGTTATGTTGGTTTGAGAGGCAAAAGGGGCAGCTGATGCTGTAACTCTTTGGGGAAACACAAAGCCATAACTGTCTCTGCCAGCAAATGCCACCTGGCAGCAAAGCAGCCTCTTCTCCCAAAACAACACCACTGTGTGACCCAACACTCAACGGCCGGCAGCACCTGCTGCCTACTATCCCAGCAGAGACCGGCAGAGAAAGAACAATGCCGACTTGACCCCCACACAACTGTCACTCTCAATCTCCTCAGCTGAGAAGCAGAATGGGGTGGAGGGCACATCGTCGTCCCAGCCATTAATTTCTGCTATGGATTTCACAGATATCTCATTGCAAAGCACCCTACACTGAGACACAGTAGGTGCTGTAGTTGTTAATGTTCTTCTTCACATGCTGACAAGAATTATATTAAAATGTCAGACATGAAGTGGCTGTTACAACTTTCTTTCAATGAGAGTTGATGGTTATTGGTAAAGAATGGTACATTTAAAAAATGTGTATGTTTTTTAACAGAACAGTTCAGTGACTGTGAGGTGATATATCTGTTTTTCCCCACAACATCTGCTCAGAGATATTTTGAATCACAGCTTTTATGTATGAGTTTGCAGTTTGCAGAAAAGACAGCACTTTGTTGAGGATAAGGCAAATAACTATCTAGATATTATCTAAGATATTAGATGACTTGGAAAACATTTAGGAAAATAACACTGGAGTTATGATTTTGCTGCAGCATATTGGACACAGCCTTGACTTTATTGTCCTGACTGAGCTGATTTCTATGTCAACACAGTGACTACAGATTTTTTTTTTCCTTTAATCAGGCCTAAATCCATCACCCTTCTCACACATCCTGCCATCACATTTTAAAAACCTCATCACACACAAGAAATACTATATTTCCCAAGGAGACATGAATTCAACTCTAGTTTTATGGCATAGAAAGAGTTGAGCTTCAGACTAACTAAAATCAGGTGGGTGAGTCGGTGCATACAAAGAAAGTCACACCCTGACATAATCAAAAGGTCCCAGGATTTTCTGATGTACACATACGTATTTCCTGAATACTTTTAAGAACTTTTTCAATGTGGTTGTAAAACAATGATGCAGTGGTTGTGAACAGAGAATATATGGATGATGTGATCTTGTCGATGCTGGCAGCCAATACCTGCTCAGGCTTGACAGTACGACAGGTGCATATGCAAACGTGCAAGTCTCACCCACTCTTTTCTCGGCCTGAGTTCATACTCTCTGTCTTTCCATCTTTCTATCATCTTCCTAAGCTGCTAATGATTCTCTGGTTGATTGCTCAACACTCATTCTGATTGCTGCGGGCGACAGGCAGCCATTCTTAACTTCTTCCCTGAAAAGACACGCCTATCTGTTTCTTTTACTGTGTGACTGCTGGAATTTTCCACTTCCACTAAGACAGTAAGTAAAAAGGTCATCTCTCTCTACCACCCACCCCAACCACCCCCCACCCCACTGTTTCTCCGGAACCCTTTCCCCACCCATATTCTCTCCCTCCTCCCTTCTCATAACATTGAGGTAATCCTAAATTGCTAACATACTGCTCAGCCATGACTGAAAACATTCCTAACATCTCAGTGAGGGGGCTGACAGGGAAGGCCTGCTCAGTCATCACAACACAGCACCCTGCTCCCTGTCTCTCCTACCTTTTCACATATCTTATCTCACAACTTTGCACATGCACTGAACCTGCTGCTAATTCCTTATGCTGCTTTCAAAGGTCAAAGCATGAACCTCCCTCCAGCACAGAAATCTTTCTGGTGCTTTGGACCCATAATGCTTTGCAAAAGTGACAGCTGCAGTGCTGGGAGAGAAAGCAAGCAGGAAAGACAGAAGGAAAGAAATAGAGAGAGAGAGAGAGAGAGAGAGAGAGAGTGAGCGAGAGAGAGTGTGTGTGTTTGAGATCAGTCAGTGTTTGAGATTTGGCATACCTGTCTAGGCCAGAAAACGCAGGAGAACATGTCAGTACAGCCCCAACGCAAAACAAGATAGGCAACATTTTTTTTGACACACACGTCTTCTGAGGATACCTTCTTTAAACTGATCCCCAGATATTGTTGAATTTATGTGGTGTTTGTTTTTTTGAATGAAGGGGATCAAAAGATCAAAGGTATCAGTGATCACAAGTAAAAAAAAAAGATTTTCCTTTGCCAAGTATTAGGTAAAAAGATTGACATTATACTCATGTACTGTCTTGGGCTTGCACTGAGACTGAAGACAGGAACCAGTTTGCCCCCCAGGGAGTATCTCTATCTTTCTGGCACAGTGATATCTTGTTTAATGTATATTTCAACTAGATATAACACTAGGATTTTGCAGTTTTCCAAAGACAATGTGTTAGAACATTTTGTGGCTATATCTAAACACCAGTTACGCTAACTGGCTGATGTAGACATGGTATAGTGATCCTTATATTATATTACATTAAATTAAACATTAATCTGGATAAATTGTAATTTTATAAATTCAAATTTACTAACGTTTGTCTCATTAAAATCATGTTTTATGCTCCTTTGAACTCTATGTCACCCATGAGCTACATAAATGACTGGCAATGCTACTGGGAAGTCTAGACAGGTTTGTGGAGCAAAGACTACGCATCTGCATAATATAGTCATTTTGAAAGGGCCATGGAAATTTGGCAATGGAACTCTTCCCACCAAATGAGAAAAAAAACTCCTGGCAGAAAAAAGTGGAAATCCCAACTCGGGAAGGATAACCTGCCTGCTTTTGGAGGCTACTGGTGTGTGAGACTGCAAAGTAGACAGTATTACATACAGTGCAATCGTTAACATTCTCCTAACCTCACGTCAGGGCAGCTTTTAGATGTCTGAGGTAATCACCTTGTGAGAAGGCTTCTTCTGGAGCATGCCTTGGCACTGCCAGCAGAGCCTCAGATGACTTTTGTAAATGGAGAGGGTGTTCAGTGCTCACTAAAAAAACAGGCCTCTTAAAGGGGTCCTGACAGTTTGTTGCTAAAGGGGCAGGTTTGTGTACGGCATACAGTTTTGTTGACTTTCTCATGACATATGAATGGAACATGGGATACCAAACCGCCCAGTTTAACAGGATTAGAGCTAGGGTTGATTTAAAGATAACTGTGTTCAAGATCTGTGTTAAGTACACTATAATACACTAATTTCAAAGTTAAGAAGTTGGTTCTGTCATATACATGATGCAAGAGATCTACTAATACTGCTTCTTATGTACATGTTCATTTGGAAAGCAGATTGATGCAATTAGAAATGTTCAGAGATTAGCACTGATATCATAAAAAGGCAATTAAAGTGCTGTAAATTGTAAATGCTTAGTGTAATAGCTCTCACTTTTATGCTAAATTCTCGAAACTGAGCATATGTCTAACAATAATTCATTCTTGAATCAGATGTCAGAAAGCAAGTATGTTGGCAATTGTTGAGCAATTTGCTTAAAACAACTGGAGTAGCAACAGAAGTTGAAATTGTGGCTGATCTATCCCAGGTATGTACTCCGCCTTGAGTATCAAAATTTGCTTGTGGATCATGTCAAAAGAATCCCATCTGATGTTAAGTGCAGCAAAACTACCTGAAAAACAGAGCTTTCTAAACATAAACTAAAGTTTTTCAAACACACTACACTGTATTGTGACAATAACTCGTGGTTCCTCATGTATCCAAGTTTTTCAAACTTGATGGGATGTAATTAAAGATATCTTAGAAAAGGTGATTACAAAGACTTGAATTCTGATGCTGGAAATAGTACAAACAGCAGTGCAGTTCATATCAATCAACATTTAAACATTTCCTACTTTACATGCAACTTAATAGTTGGAAGAGCACCTAAATAACAGGACTGGGAAAATGGGCTAAAAATAATGAAATACAAATGTTTTCAATTTCCGACACCTGGATTTCAGAGATTCTATCAAACAACTAGCCAACATATCCATCTGGAACTTTTCAGGAGATTAAGGGCTCAACACCTGCATTTTAATGAACATGCTGCAGGAAAAAGCAGAACTGTTCTAAAAAAACATATGGATCTTTAAAATCTTCCCCATGCCAACACAATGTTTTTGTTCCTGAGTCTCAATTCATGCTGTGCTAATTATTGCTAATTTAACCGAGTCATCCAGCATCAAACAAAACACTTTTTCACAAACCAGCTCAAACCAGTCAACCACAAGTGAAACTCTCCCAGCAATACCGGTGTGGGGAGAAATTAGTGCATGACGTTTAGCAATAAAAAGCAAAAAGCAGGTTTGTGAACAAAAGTGTAGTGAGGAAGAGGAGAGGCTCTAAAACAGCAGGTATAAAAGAAGGCTGTAAAGACTCAGAAGGAAAGACAGGTGTAAATCATTGGGAGACAAGGAGAGATGCTCTGGAGATGGCAATAACCAGCTCCCTCTCAGCTGGTGCAACTAGAAGAACCAGCCCCTGGGTCACAGCACAACAGGTACAGACTTGTTTAAGATTCCCCTGTGTGGAGAGAAAACATTCACCTCGGTGTCATAACTATGACACCAGCACAGAAGAAATGTATTTGTCTTGAATCTTTTTATGGTGTGTTGGTGGGTGTTTGATAGCCACAAATGCTTGGTCTTCTAGTTTTTGAGTTTATGTTAGTGGGCTGATTCCCATGTAATTGCTGTTTTTTTTTTTTTGCTGCTCTGGCCAATGTCCAGTGCACTCACCATACATCTTTCCCTCATCTGACAGAATGATTTTCCTCCTTCCACAGGGGGGGTAGATGGCCAGTGCCTCCTGGAAACTCTGCTCGATATCCGGGCTCCACACGCCCTCAGCGTCCCCATCCAGGGTCTTGTCCTCGCTGTCCCCATCCAGCCCATCGTCTGGGCTACCGTTGGCACTCCACTCGTTGGACGCAATGGTGGCGGCTCCCCCTGGGCCCGGTCCCAAGTCCCAATATCAAAAGATCTGTGATAGACCTGTAGAAGAAAAATACAAGTCTCTTAGCTGTTTTGTTGAGCATTAATTTCCACTGTAAACTGTGACTCAAGGATGTGATACTTTCCTTGAACAAGCGATAGCTACGCTAATTCTGAAAATATGCATTGTAGACTACAATAATGATATTCATATTTTTGGAACAAATCTATCCAAGAGAGTGGAGTGGAGTAGAGTGGAATTCAGACTTCCCAAGTTATTGAATGAGGGGTGGCTTTGGAGTTGTTGACAATTTCCCACTATTTTAGACAGGATGGGGAGTTTTGGAAAGGAGTTGGTAGGTTGTGGATGGAGGGGAGTTATTGATGTCAGTGATAAGGGTGAAGAGTACAGGGAGGAAGGCTTTCACAAGAAAAAAATTGGATTGAGGACTTCATGGAAACAAAACAGCATGCATAATGGTTTATATTTCATGTGTTAAAATGTATTGATTTTTGTTTGTAATATCTGGTGGGTCAAATCAGCCCTTGGCAGACAACTCAGTGGGTGAGTTGTCTGAGGTACAGCATTGCAAGATAAACTTGAGAATTCATCAAGAGTTCATAATATTGCTTTTTTCATGACATTTTCTTGATTTCACTCATTAAATTTGTGTCAGTGAACAATCTTAACCATAATTATTACTCTAATTTCCTGTATTTTTTCTCTGAAATGGCCAAATGCATTCAGGACATTCCATAAAATGAAGTTAAAAGACCTCACTAATCAACACTGGCCTCAAAGAATTCTTGTGGTCTGGGAACTGTGTCCCGATGTGGTTGGCTTATGTTTGACTACAGGCAAAGATCTTAAGTACTTTTCAAGCTGCCTTTTCAGCACTGTATTGTTTCTGAAATGGACGTCTATGAGGTCACCATGATTCTTCCAAGAGCCTTGTGTTTCTGCACATGCTGACTGAATGTACAATGGATCCACAGAGTGTCAAAATTACTCCTATGGAATACTACAGTGACTATAACTATGATCTATAACATTTAGATATATCATTTGTTTTCAGTACTTTTTTTTCATTATAAGGCACATCTGACCAGAAGAGGTTTTGCACAGTTATAAATTTAGAAAATATGAACAGTCTGATTCAAAAATATGAAAATCAACACAGAATCGGTCTCAGTCTTAATTTGCTTCAGAATATAGAAATGCAGATCACTGAAACTAGAGAGGCTACAAAAATGTGTAGTTCCTCATATAATCACACCAAATAATCTGCTGCAAAGACTTTTTTGTAATTTAATCTTTCTACAGTAGCTAGATGTGCATCAAAGCCTCATTTATACCCTCAAAACAAAAATGTCCAAAACTATAGGTCCAAAACCTTTCAGTCTCTTTTTATATCTCACGATCTGCAAAACTTATAACTGCTGCAACAACACCAAATCATCTGAGAACCAAAAACTGGTGAACAAGAAGTGGTGGGACATTATAGGATTATTCTCATCATTGTTGAATTAGGAAAGATCAAAGGAGAATAGACCAGTTAAAGATATTCTGCGAGACACAACCTCTAACATGAAATTCATGGATGTCACTGAGCCCAAATGAGAGTTTGACAAATATCCACAAGACAAGCAGTTAATTTTAGCTCAGGAGGAATTGGTTATGGCATACCCAGTGTAACAGGGTCACAGTGTGAAAACTCTACACCGAAAACTGTCCTGAAATTTAGCAGAATGATAACCAATATCAAATGTCGATGTTGAAATTTTTGCTTGTAAGTTACTATTAATAAATGTATTGCAATTCTTTTTGGTTGGCGGATTTATTGACCAACAATTTCAAATCCAGTTTATATACTTGTAATTCAAATAGGTTGAGGTTAGATTGAGGGTGCCCAGGTGCTGCCCCCTGCAATATTAAGAAGCAAAGATGTATTTCAGATACATATGGTTTCATCTGACTTTCTTCACCCAAAATGGCGATTTAATCCAATCCACCAGTTGGTCACAATGTCATGTTGCCAAGCTCCATCTATAGCCAAGATATTTTTACTTCTTACTTTACAGAATCCGAATCACAGGTAATCCATGGGTTAGTTATGCAACTACAAGGAACTTGCTTTGGTGGTTCATACAGAAAAGAGGCAGGGTGAATGGCATGAGTTAGCAGTACAAGTATGGGTGTAAAAATATGAAAATTTCATAGTGTGATTATAGTGACAAAAATTAGCATGGATATCTGTATATTGTGGTGTTGTTAAAATTAGATATAAATGTTAAAATTACACTGACACATTTAAATAATTTTAAAAAACAACCACCTCTCTTTGACTTGTCAATTGGCATAAATGCTGCATATCATAAGGTTAATATTTTTCAACTATTTAAAACAAACACTTTGAAGATAAAGAGCAAACATTCAACAATTTTCTTTTCATGTAGTTATGTACACAAAAGTCTTACAAATTCCGCCTCAGTCACAAAAAACCCTTTTAATAGAACACAAATGTAAACAAACTTGAGAGGAAAAACACAAGCATTTTTGTTAAATATTTCTTTAAACATTTACTTAAGGATCAATAAAACATCTGTCAATTGTATGTGTACATTCTCTTTTCCCGTACAGTGTGTGTGTGTGTGTGTGTATCTGTGTGTGTGTGTGTGTGTGTGTGTTGCTGTGGTGACCAGCCTGCTGAGCTGTGTGGACAGGACAGTGATGCTTGTTAAACCACAAGGTTTTTCAGAAGGCATTAATGAAAACCATACAACTTATCAGTATGCTGATAAACAACATAAGGGAGACCATAAGTTCCCCTCTATATTAAAGTTTAAATGAAGTTTCTATGTCAGTATGGCTATGCAGCTAATCATTGTTTGAGGGCATTTTTCTCTCGTTTTTCTATTCATTGTTATGGATGACTTAACTGGAAAACACTTGACAACATTTGCTTCTATGAGGAAAATAAGCACACTGCCATGGAGGTGAAAGCATCAGGAATGCACAGATGTGATTTGTTGGTTGTACTATGAATATTTAATACTGGGCTTATCGACAGCCCCGGTTGTTTAAACTATGTAAACTGCACAGCATTTTGGAGCACATAGTATGAAAGATCACAAACTTCCCTGCAAAAGTGGAAAATGTAATGCTGTGTAAAAGAAATATCTAATATATTATTTGTCTGGGTGCTCACAAGACTGTAGGAGGAGATGCAAATCAAAAATCAGCCCAAAGAGCAATAAAAATAAGGTGAAATTAGAAGAAAAATGGTGAAAGACAATAATTGTCCCTGGACATTAGGGTCCCAGTGGCACAAGAAGTGTTGTGGCTCCATATCTGACCATACCAGCGACATGGAGCACTGAATAATGCTATGTGGTTACATTTTGCGGACAGACACAGAGTTGACATGGTCAACAGAATGAAGAGATCAACAGAAATATCACATTATTGAATAATGACAATGTATGAAATTCTGTGGACAACTGCCTGCTAGATTTTATGTCCTGGTATATAAATTGATGTTAGCAGAACATGCTGCTGGGCTGTATATATCTGTGAGGGAACACAGCAACATTTATCTATGAAGGAGATGTTGGTGGTTGAGAAATTAGATTTCTTTATCTTGACTACTTCTCTGGCTGAGTTTGCCATGTCGGTTGTTTAAAATTAGTTAGTGTATTGTTAACGTTTGATCGTGATGTCGTTTTTCTTTAATAGTTTAATTTATTTTAAATCCTGCTGTCAGCAGCTGTTGGTTGGTACAAATTAAATCCAGGTGCATGAAACATAAACTCAGATAAAAACAGTAAAGGCACATGTCTGGCTCAGCCTAGAGCATGACAGACGCTGTCTGTGTGGTCTGATGTGAGTGTCTGTCAGTCAGTACAAAGTAGTTAATCAAAGACTGCACTGGTGCTGAGGGGCAACAGCTTCATTACGGGGCAGTAACTACAAACTGGTGGCACAGTGAGGGAGGGTGGGGAGGCCCCTCTATTGTTTATCTCCAATTATAGCTGAGAAAACACTGCAAACCTCTTCTGCACTATGAGCTGTGAGGGGCAACATGCAGTGTTCAGGGTAGGGTACAGATCTAACAGCCTGGATGTCACTGGAGTGTGCTCAAGTGAGGTGCTGCAAAAAGAAAGGCTCTTCACTAAGAGAGGGGCCTGAATTCCAGACATGTCCTTATTAAGGAAGGGCTGTGAGTGCTCACTGTTTCTCCTCCTGCCTCCCTTATGTCAACCCAACGCCCTCCCTCCTCTGCCCACCCTCCTACCCCCTCCACCCTGCACTCACAACGTCTCTACCCAAATAAGGAGAAGAGACAGTGGATGCGTGTATGGGAGGAGTGGGTGGTGGGTGGGTTGGTTGGTTGGAGAGCAAGAGGGGGTGTGTATGGGGGTGGCTGTAGTGGTGGGGGTGTTGTCCAATTTAGGCGTCCAGTTTAGGGTCTGGAAAACAGTGGGATTGTTCCAGCTGGAATGCAACATCAGCAGTGAACACACTCCCGCTTTGTGACGCTCGCAGCTTAGACTAGAGGCAAAGCAAAGTGGAGCCACTTTTCACATCACACATCCTCTGTGAGTCACAGGATTTAATAAAAAAGGACAATAGCTGTGACCTAATGACAAGAATGAGCTGTAATTAGTCTTCATCGACATTTCATGGAGTCAAATGCTGCAGCTAGCTTGACAGTCAAGTCATACACTTCAAAGTTGTAACCATGACCACATGCAATTTACAATCAACAGCAATGCAGCAGACTGCAAATAAATCAATAAATGATTCAAAAAGGCCACATTATTTTATATTATATCTCTTCACAGTTTCCTGATTTTTAAACTTAGGCTGCTTCATGCTCATTGGATGGTTGACTGAAGCCTCCTGACTGAATGGCATGCTGCTATGGCATTTATCATAAAAAAAATCAGTGACACACCTACTCTCCCACTCTCTGGGAGTTCGGCCACGAGACTGAGAGCAACAAGCCACAGAATCCCAACATGTAGCTGGAATAACACTGCAAAACTGCAATGTCTCTCATGTTGTCTCAAAATGCATGGTCCATGCGCCAAATTCCCCTTTTTATTTCCCTGAGTCTAGACAGACAGATTGCATCCCATACCATCTCTATCAATCTGCTTATCTTTGCAGCAGTTCCATCTCTGAATTGGATATAGTTTATTGGCTCCGCGCAGACGTTTCTTCATTTCTCTCTAGGCAGGATTGTGTGCAATGAAATGTCTACCTGAATTCCAGTAATTCTACTGAGTCACTCTAAGGCTGCTGGGTCATATGGAGAAAAGATGTCTGTGTCTAAATCAGGAGAGATTCTATCACGGGCATTTGCTTAGATGTGCCACACGGTGAAGGAATTGCCTTACAAACACCTGCAGACCTGAGAACAACTTAACTTAAGGATTTGAGAGACATATGAACTAATAAACTAATAGAGAGACATATGAACTAACAAACAAAAAAAGACATTTGCAGAACATACCAACATTTATACCTAACAACATCAAAGAAACATTTTCAGAAACATGTCCAACCATGACAGTCATGCACGCCCATTCAGCTGAGGGCAGAATTATCAGTATAAAAAAAACAAAAACACTTTCAGATATGTATATAGTTGGTGACAACAACAGCTGCTGTTGTTTAATTTCAGTATTACAGTATTTATTAATTCCATTCTGATTCTTCAGGGACATGAATAAGGAACATAATGAGATCATTTGAGGGTCTTTTTTGATGTGTGCAAATTGAAAAACTGCAAATGATATGCTACATCTTTAACTTTTAGTAAATATCTGCTTTTTCTGAATTTAATTCACCCAGCATGGTTCAAAACAGATAGCAGAGGAGCAACAGCAGATTAGTAAGTGGGTGCATCAAAAAAGAGAAAACATTTGTTTGGATCATTCTTCGGGTAAACGGGTCTATTGGTAACAGGTTATTCAGTTTAAGGATCTTCAATTTTGGGTGTGAAAGGAGCCACACTGGTAAGTGTGGCACCTGCATCAGAGAGCTTCAGCTTCAGGTGAAAAAGACTGGAAAAAGGATGTTTCTACACAGGCTTGGGAACACTTAGTAAAACACAGGTCCTGTCTGAATGACTTGGAATGGTGGTTGTGAATAAATATATATTTCTATTATTGTTTTTTGCATTATTTTGTACAGACTAATAACACTGACTTTGGATTATGGCACACAAACACTATGTGATCATCAGCTTTCTTCTCCTGTCCGAAAGTCTGAGCACTCTCATAACCATGACTCAGCTCTGTCCGGGAGCAGATTATCAACAGATTTCTTTTAGATCCGTCTCTTCTTCTGTGCAGCCATCAAGCCTGCTGTTTTTGCATGTCCCACCTTTATAATGCTACATATGCCAACATATTTGTTGACCAGTACACTAGAAGGATTTATTTGTGTCTTTCAAAAAGCAGCCTTTGTAAAGTTGCTAGGAGAGTTTGGACACTTGTTGGCATACAGCTGTCCCCTGGTAGCTGAGAGTCCCCCTACTTAGCTGAGAGTTAAACACACCTCTGCTCAACATCCCATTTATGCACAGTAACAAATCCACAGCCATTAAAACCACACAACTTGTTATGGTTGAAGGGTGCTCAAAGATCACACTGACCCAACCCCATACCTCCTACCCCCTACACAGAAACACACACACACACACACAAACACACACACACACACACACACACACACACACACACGCACTTACAGCCACACAAACATACTCTTGACAGGCCAAACAACAGGACTTGGTGGCAGAAGGAGCAGCTGCTCTATGAGGTCAGATTACAGATAAAGAAAACATTTTAGGTTCCAGGCCAAGAAAGCTGCTCTCTGACAAGATGTGAAAATGCTGCTATATTCCTCCCCCCACACACAAAGTGTGTCTGTATCAAATGCCTGTGTTAAGCCACAACTCAGCAGCTGGGTTCGGGGAGTAAACCCAAGGTGATGAGCTGGCCCCATCGTTGTCCTGTCTGCTCAAAGTTTGCTGCCGACATCACTGCCTTCCTCAGGCACACAAGCCCCAACTCCAGAAAATCAGAGTCACCACCCACCCGTCTCTCTCCTGTGCCTGTGTTTGGCCCTAATAAATTCTCTCCAGCTCTTCCAATAACTTCCTCCTACTTCCTATCTGGCACAGCGCTCAGGAAACAATCAGAGCTGAGAGTGAGAGGAGGGCTGGACTCACACGGCAAGAGGCAAAGAGAGAGCAGAGGGAGAAGTTCACACACAGCCACACCACATGAACTTCTTGTCAAGTCAAATATTTACAGTTAGATACCAGGTGCATTCTCAAGAAATCAAACTATTTCTCAAGTAACATCTTTCAGGCAAAAATAAAACTGTGAGACAACAATCCCAAACTTCCGTTACAGGTTTTCAAAACATTTGCACTCATAGCTCACACAGATTTTCATTTAGTGCTTTCCAGTGAACAAGTCACATGGAGAGGGAGCAGGTGAACTCACTCTGAGGTAAGAAGGGGCTACTGGTTTCCTAAAGGAGTCACTGAGGCAGATAAATGAGTATCACACGTCGAGCAGGGCATGAACATAAGGCCCTATTCATTCATTCATTCATTGTTGTGTCTTGCAACACTGCTGGCTATGTGGTCTACTTTGAATTGTAACACTTTTATAAAATTAAGCTCACATCCAGTTAAGGAGGGAAAGACTGACATAAAATCAGGCAAGTGCCTGAATCAGCATTTTAATCAGAATTTTCCGAGGGACATAGCAGTGAAGCCATTCTCTGCTGAGAAGCCTGAATTGTTCATTTGGTGGTGAGGAAAGTGGTTTGAAGCCATAATCTGTGAAACCTTTAAGACATGCATAACTTTGCTGTAGAATGTGCCAGCCAATAACTCATTTAACCATACAAATTGTGGAACAAGTCATTAAAAGCAGTCGTGGCTTTGATCAAGGCACACACACACACACACACACACAGACACACACACAGACACACACACACACACACACAATATCCCAGAGAGGGCCAGACAGGCCCAGTGCAAGAGTGGGCCAGGTTGCCTCCAATGGAGGCTGAAGAGGCTACAGCAACTGGCATGCACACACATTATTTTATAAGTTCTCCTGCTTTGCACAAGGTATTATGTGGAACGTCACTTCTAACAGTGGGTCATCAGAGAAAAAAACAACTAAAACATTTAGCAACTTGGGGACAAGTGACACAAAGAGTATACTGTTCTAGGCCACTCCCTGGCTCCTCCCCTGTGGGCTCTAAATTAGAAGCCAGGGGGCTTATCTGTACAAACCTCATGGTTTTGAGCATATGTAAACATGTGCAGTCCATTAACATAAGAACAATCTTAATAAATTATATTACTGAGAACTTGGAGGTTGAAAAAATGGCTATTTTTCTCAGAATGATTTTGATTTATTTTTGGTTGGTGGTCGAGTATGAAATGCTTAAAATTATGTGTTCATGTCTTGCATTGCTTCACTGTACCAAGTAGCTCAAAGCACAATATGCGTTTCATCAACACAGCTATACTCTTTAACCCAAATACTCCCTGTTACGTCGCCCACTGTATTCCAGATTATCACTTTTGTGCCCCTAGAGAGAGCTGCAGGCTTTACTCTTAGGCCTTCTGTCTGGTCAATATGCACATATCAGTGGTGTTAGTTCAGAATGGGACTGATAGAGTGGCAATTGTCGACCATTTGGGACAAGCACTTATGGGGATGATGCTAAAAAAATGCCAACATTTGCACAAATTGGAAAAAGCTCATTAGCGACTATTCTGTGGATTTAACACAAACGGGCAAAGCTGCTGCTAACAAATGGTCAAACAGAGGAGCAATGCAAGGAAACAGACAGGATGCGGCTCAGCAGTGGATCTGGTGCCACAGATAACACTAGATCTTGTATAGTTCATCTGTAAAAGAACTGAATGTATTACCTGAACCAATGCAGTGTGCGGACCCTGTGCTGGATGTACTTTTCATACACATACACATGATCCTCTCACTTGTTATCTATAAACCTGTTTCCTTGTGGAAGAACACATACAAATGGTTTCAGAGCTTTCAGCAGTATTTCCAAGCTGTTACAACAGCCTACTGTTGACAATTAGCACATATTTACAATAAAGTGGATGAGGTTAGACATTTTTTTCTTAACTTAGTTTAAGTTGGAAAAATAGTGTTCTGTCTTGTTTCTGTATTGCACAACATCTTGAATTGTCTAACAGTGGGATGGTGCAGTGTCTCCACATCTTCTGATTCAATACTGATTTTTAGAATCAAGAGCAATCCCACTCAAGAGAACACAAACTAATTACCTCTATCCCCTGAAAAACAGCCAGGAGGAACACAGATGGGGCATAAAGAGAGAAAACCGCCACTTTAAGAGGATATTTACCCCCAAGCCATGTAATTGACCTCAATAACATGGGTTTAGGTCCCAAACTTTCCCCTTATATTTAACTCTCAAACGAGTACACAACACTCAGGGTTGAGAAGGCTGAGAAACATAAAATATGCTAAAAAAATGGGAAAGGGAACGACCACATTGTACATTGGGAGGCCAGATGCATTCGTGCTGTGTAAAACAATGAAAGGGAATCTGTCTGAGCAGCAGAATCCTTAATCCTTTCCAGATTTACCCATCAGCATCAAAATCTATTATTAGGCATCTTGGCGTGTCTCATTTAGCAAGGACACACTGGTTGTACTGGTTGGTCATTTCACTACAGAACATTATTTCCACATGTTTGAAGAAAGTTGTTCTCAAGGAGGGCTCAAATTGGCTATACAGCCACTCAGGCATGATCTGTATCAGTGCGGCATCAGGGAATTGCACAAGAGATAGATGCAAGCTGACTTCAAAGACCTCTTCAGGGGCCTAACATACTTAAATTCAGTCATGAAGACTTAAAGACAGCTGTTAAAGCTGGCACTCTGCTTTATAGCTTTGCTTCCCCGGATTAGAAATTCTAGGAAATATACAGAAAACCTGTCACTTGGTAAACTCGAGGCATTCCACTGCGGTAAGAATGGATAAGAGATAGACAGAAGCCCAACAGACACAATAACAGGTTATTCTGCTTACTGCAACCAACCTGTCAGACTGCATTCTGTTTTTTAGTCAAACCTGTTGACTGGTAGTGCATAACTTCCGTAGCACATATGAGTGAACATATGAAGCACAAAGGAGACACTCTTAGATTTTGTAACTACCTCACACATTTGGCTGCAGCTTAAACAAAAAAATCTAAGCCTGAGCTTATAGCAAGGCACAGGAAGAGAGCAGATGTAGCCTGCATATAATCATACAATTAGCTTGCATAAGTATCTATGCATCTCAAATCCTCACCTGTGAATTATGTACTTAGGGAGGACTTTGCAGAGTATCATTATATATCCTACTTGTTGGCACTGAGGACAGACAGACAGACAGACAGACAGACAGACAGAGAGACAGACAGACAGACAGACAGACAGACAGACAGACAGACAGACAGACAGACAGATAGATAGATAGATAGATAGATAGATAGATAAATGTTTACATTTCTATTTTGTATGTCTAACAACATATTTCTTCATGTATGAAATACTTCACATATACCCATCTGCTGTTAGCAAAAAAAGAAAAAAAAAACAAAAACAAAGAACAACATTGTCTCTTGAACATTTCGAATAATGACAAAAGATCAACAACAGACTCAATAATCTCAGTTACATTTCCTCTGTTTGCTAAATTGAGATGCACAGGTTTTCTCAAAGTTTCCTTTCTGTTGTGAACACGCGAAGAAGTTTGTGCTGCTGTTGGTGAACACAAAATCAGCAGTACTCACTAGCTTGACTTACAGCATATATGAAGATGAGCTCTTACCTTCAAGGATGGAGAGGTCCAGACCACACAAAAAATGTGAAATGTTCCAAATAGTCTTTTTTTGTTCCTCTCTCTCTCACTCGCTGTGTGTTCCCCCCGAGGAACAAGGAGCTGAAGCAGATGGGTCCAGGTATCTACTGTGCGGGACAAAATAAACATATTGGCGCGTTTCTCCGTTGTCAGAGAAGAAACTCTTTTAAACCTACAATGTTAAGAGTGACTACTCGGCGGGTGGAAATATGGTTGTATAGAGCCTGTCATGCATATCCCTGCACCCTGGCAGTGTCGTACACAATAGACTACCCGTTCGCAAATGTTTTCTTCCCTCGCGACGCGCACAAAAATCTCAGAAATGACAAAGATCTCAAAACTTCACCAAGAGCCGAGCGGCGTGGAAAACACTGCCCAGAAAAGTGCTCTTCACAGACAGAAGTACCATGAGTGGGTAACTCACCTCTGTTTTTAGTTCCAGTGGCGACAGTCACCTTCTACTCATGCTCCTCCGTGGGGGTAGCTGGTCACTTTGGACACTTTGTTGCTATTTTGCGCCTTGTTTTTTTTTTTTTTTCTTCTCCGTGATACTTGTCAGAGCTTTGCCTTCGCCCTATGTCCGATGAAGAGACTCCTGCTACACCATTGGATACAAAGCGGGTAAGATGATGGATGGATGGATGGACTTTGACAGTATAAGAGGAATGTGAAGTATGACTTTGGTATGAAATCAACGCACTACACTTCGGAGCGAAAGGGGAGGGAGGGGGAAAAAAAAGATTTTCAAGGAGGAGCAAGCGGGACGCGTCAATCAACAGATTCGGGGGCGTGGTCAGGGCACCAGACCATGCCCACTAAGCTGCAACTTCCGCTCTTAAAAAAAAAAACAACTAACAGCACATGGATGTTCCAATTTCATACAAATGATGTAGTGAATGACTAGGTATTTTCCTAATAAAGTTCATGCTTTTTCCAGGCAAGTGCTGACATACTTCGCCTGTATATTGGAGGACTGTGTTGTGCTGTGTAAGGTCAAATCTAAATCAGAAGATTTATTGCAAAGTGGTTATAAAATTGAGTTACACATCTATGATTACTTTGCTTTGCTGGTTGGTGAAAAGACAGGCAAGGAAGATAGTAGTGCACCTTGTTTTTAGTTTGTTCGAATTGTGAGAGAAAACCTGAATACCTCCAGGAAACTCTCAGAGAGAACATGCCAACTCCACTATTAGGCTTCTGGATTAGGCTTCTAAATTGATATGAACAAAGTCATGAAAAAAGCAAAATGTCTTAGCTTTATGAAGAAATGTTTCATATGTTTAAATTATTTTCACCAAGTTCATCTGTGACTGAACAAACTGCACGAAATGGCCCAGACCAGGACATTAATCAACGATCTTGAAGTGCAGGAGGAAAGGAAGACAAGAAGAAATAATATTTGTATAAAATGTATTGCACTGGAGAACTTTTGCATGTTTTAAGTAGTAGTAGAGTAGTGACACTGCCATTGCTGTTGAACAGGGGGTCTTCTTCAAAGCCCTTTAATAAAGGAGTTATGCCAAGTATGCACATTTCAATGGGCTTTTTATTTAATTCATTTCATTTGTTTATTTATTAGTTTTATCAGATTGGCAGATCATGAATCTTTGCAATAGTTCCCGCAGCTAACAGCAAACACTAGCAGCAAAGCAGAGTAGCAGTGGAATATTTTGTTTGCTATCCATGTTAGAGGGTAACACATTTAAAGAATCATATTATATATTCATATTAATACATGCTTTAAAGTATGTCATTTGTAATTATGTAGATATTGACACATTTTCCCAATAGCAACATGCTTTAAATCAAGGTAAGGTTCAAAATTCAGTTTTCATCACTGAAATCACTTGTTTAGGCACACAAAGGAAAAAAATCACTACAAAAAAAAAACATGCCAAAAATGTTGCTGTCCAATAAATGGTGAAAAAATGAAAAGCACAATATTTTATTTTGAAATGAAAAAAGATGGCATAATATGCAAGTACAGTTGTTGAAAGTATGCATAAGACAGTACGGCTGTAAACATATCAAAGACTGACTATACCTCCACCTACACATTTATTGATTTTCCTAACGGGCACCTCCCATAGGGATCTATCTATCTATCTATCTATCTATCTATCTATCTATCTATCTATCTATCTATCTATCTATCTGTCTGTCTGTCTGTCTATCTATCTATCTATCTATCTACAGAACACATCAAATGTGTTCATTGATTCAGTGACTAAAAACAGTAAAGTAAAATAGGGATGAAGATACAATGCTAATTAGACTAATAGGTTAAAATTTGCTGGATGAATACGTTACTCCACTTTTATCACACTGTAATTGCAAAAATATGTTTTCTTTCCCAATTAGATTGCAATTCAGATTATCTTTTTTTTTTGACAGAGCATTGTATCATCCTGCAATAGCTCCTTCTGTTGGTCAACAATAGATCTGCATCATTTCAGCATACAGCCCATTGTTAATCCACTGCAGAGGCACAAAACCAGAGCTTCTGCACATGTAGGATGTGTGCAACTGATTCACTTGTTTATGGATTAACTACATTAACCTTTGAGAGTGACAGCAGTAATCTTGGCCAATTGTTGAGCAGGGATAATGGCAGAGGAGGCACTTACTTTACGGCATCTGTCCAGTGGAGGTGCCAGCTTCAGGCTTCATTTAATCTGCGAGTTTGGACAACTGCCTGAGCAGGTTCAGGCAGAATATACACCTCCCACTTATTCTTGTTGCCTTCAGCTCAAACAGGTTTTGCATCCTGCGGCTGTTCAGGACTTGTAACTACTGAAGAATAGTATAAGTGCCACTCAAAACCTGTAACTGGAAGAAATCCTGGGGAGATACCCTCATGGCGTATCATACTGTTGTGAAAAATGTTTGTAATGGATAATTATTATTGCTCAAGCATTTTTGTTTACTTTCACACTATATACTCACAGTTGTATTCAGTACCCCAGACAAAGTCAGAAAAGAAAAATGAAACAGTGTCATACATATAAATATACACATTCACATATACACACACAATTATAACTACATTTACAGAGCCAGCAGTATTACAGGGAAAGTTGTTTGCATAATACGGGAGGGCAGGGAGGGTTACCAACTGAGAAACCTGTGTGATCAATAGATGGACAGAAAAGAAAGAGAGAAAAGAGAAAGAAAAAAATGAAAAGAGAAAGATAGAGATGGAGGTAGAGAGAGAAATGCCTCTCAGTCACATCCTCTCAGCACAGTCACATCCTAGCTTGGTTTTCACCAAGTGAGGGGATCAGTGACCCCCTATACAGTACTCCACAACCCCTGTTCAGGTGCCTGTGGTCAAAATTTAGATCTGCCCCTCACTCCTATCCAACCCCGCCCTTTCATCCAAATATGTTTTGTTCTGCCCCAAGGATTCAATACCCTGTAAGCCAAACTGAGGCAGATGACCCACTGGCGGTAGGCCAAACCTAGAGCAAATATAGGTAAAACCTACATATGATAACATTTCATGTCGGTCAAACTCCTCTGCAATACTTGTTTTTACTATATACCAGTTAAACTTAGGTATGCGATGACTGAGAGTGGCCTGTCAACCTGGCAACTGACTTCTGGATTTTTTTTATTTTTCTATTTTTTTTCTCGTTACAACTAGGATCTTAAGACACATCCTACATATTGCATCTTTAAAGTGAATCATAAATTGCCATCATCTCTTCAGGTAGCCAGAGATTATTGGTTTCTCCTCTGATGACATTTACTCAGTGGTAGTGGGGAACAAAATGATAAATGATTGCTCGATTACTGTTCCATTTTGAACAAGGCCAGAGAATCATCCTCTGAAACATCAGAAACCCAGAACATCTGTCAGGGAAAACTGACTACCCATTGGCAAGCTTTCTTTTATTGTATTTCAAAATATTCCTTTCATTTTGAGTACATTTTTATTCCAAATAATAATAGATATATGTTTATTTAAGCAATTCTAAAGGATTTAGGGATAAATACTGGTATTGCTTGGAAAACAAATAAAAATTGGGGCACAATCATCATTTTTACCGAATCGGTCCTCCTGACAAGTGACAATGGGAGGGTCGATCATTTCTCTATATCCTGTTTCACCTTTTTTAACACTGTTTTGAAGTTGCTGTCAAACAGATCCTTGCACTTATAAATTACACAAATACCCAAGTATGTAAAGCTTTAAAAACAGAGGGAAATGAAGTGATTTTGGAGTGATTTAATTTATATCCTGAACTTTGCCCGGCCTTGACAATGACCTCAAGAGCAATTGATATAGAAGTAAGTACAAGGGTCTGAAAGAAAAATGGTGACTTCATCCACATAAAATGCTAATTTATGGTAATGTCCAGCCCTTCGCACACCAACTAGATTTACTAGCACTATTGCTAAAGGATTTATGGCTATGTCAAATATCTGGTGGCTCTTGGGACACTATTCTCTCCCAGGAGAGAGAAAAATTGTCTGAAATTATCTTGTTCCATCTCACTGAGGCTCATGATGTCATATGGCGGTGATGGTTGTTGTGAAGATGACTGGGTCTTTTTCATGGATTTATTATAAGAACTGGAGGGTGCTACCCCTCTGCCAGTGATCCAATTTTTCCCTGTGGCCATCCATGGTCTTGTAAAACAATGAATCCCTGTGGCCCAGAAATAGTTTTTCCTATAAACACGACAGCTAATGAATTATTTTTGTATTTTTAAGCTATGGACTTATCTTTACTTTATGATGAGATGAGAAAGTTTTCCGAACAACAACTAAAGCAACTAAAAAGTTCACCCATTCCCTTTGCCTCAGCCTCCCACAATGAGTGACTCTCCTGCACATGCTCTATGGGTTACATAATGCAGAAGTAAATGTGGAAGCTAGAAAACATTTCCGGATTATGTGACAGCCAAGCAAATTCCACAAGAATTAATTGGCTGCCATCTTTGTATACAGTTCTTATAATACATCGGGCACGTCTTTTTCCATGTGAGGTGAGTTTTAAACAAAACTAAAATGACAAATAAATATTGAAACAAACAATAGTGTAACAACAATATCATTCAACACTGAGCTCCTCCCAACAATGTTATACCTATTAGCACCCAAAAAACTCCAATAATAGTCTCCATACTTTTTCTAAATTTTCTGCCTTTCATCTAGTTATATAAGTTGACCTCTGCAGTACAACACAGGATACCATCTCTTTCACCCACACATATATCAAAGGTATATCCATTTTTTTCCAAGTTAGAGCAATCATTGTCCCGGCCTGCAGGAGACAAGTCAGTCAATCAGACTTTGTTGTTTTGAGCCTATAGTAAAGTTGTCAGGATGTACAGTATATCAAAAATAGTATACAAATATAGTATAGTGTGTATATATATATATATATATATATATATATATATATATATATATATATATATATATAGTATATATATAGTATACTAATATAGTTTGAGTGGAGGATTTGGTATTGATGCTTGCACAATATTCATCCAGTATGGAAATGTTGCTGATGAAAAATAAAACACTGCAGAGCATAGATGAGCAGTCTAGTAATTAGCGATGAACAGAATAAAGTGACGCTGGAGATGAATGAATATAGAGCCTTTGTTTAAATTAAATTATTGATAATTGATTATAATAATTATAATTATTATCTTGCTCTCTGTCTGACAGAGGGCGAGATAGAACAAGAGAGAGAGGCTACAGAGGGTCAGAGAAGCAGCATCCCTGTGTGGAAGCACCCTTACACCCACCTTTCTCATGAAATAGACATATACGTCATAGTTATACATATTTCTCTGAATATTGACTTGGCAGATGAGAATTTCTCAGCTCTGATGAGAGGAGTGAAAGATTGATGAGAAGACCTGTCATTCAATTGTGTGTGGCCATCTCAGACAGTTCCAAATGTAGTAGGAGTCTGAAACTCAGCATGCTGGATGCTCTTGACCTACAAGTGAACATAGTAAAATTTCTGCCTCTTAGCTGAAGGTATTGTGGAGGAGGGCCTGGTTCCAAAATGAGGTCCTATAAAAACTGTAGCCAACTAGACCATCAGATTCTGGAGGCCCTGGACGAGTGGCTATATGCTGGTTTGGCCCTGATCGGAGTCGTACTTTTCGAAGAGCGGGGCTTTGAACATTTGCCGCTTCCCGACTTTGAATGGTCACCACGGTCGCAAAAATAGAACAAATGGCCTGAAACACAATCTGCAGACCCCATGGGGGACCTGAAACAGACCCTCAGTACCCCACCTCCGCAGACTCTTGGGGAAGCAAAGTTGCTCTAGGAAGGTGCGATCAACATGGAGGCAGCAGATCCTAATACAAGACCTTCTGACAAGCAACATAGTCCAAAGCCAGGAGGAAACTTCAAGGGAAAGGTTCTCTCCCCTCCTCCATTCTGACTCAGGCTTTTCATCAGGGTTAAGAAAACCTCTCTCCGATCAATATTCAAAGAAATATGTATAACCATGACATATTTGTTAATTAAATGTGACACGGTACATTATAAACCATAAACATTTACATGTATTAGTTACTTACTAGTTACTTGTATCAGTACGAGTGTAAGAGTGGATGGTGCATAGCCGGCTTGTCGTGTGGCGCAGCTGTGACATCATGAAAAAGGGCGGCACGGTCGCTGCAGGGAGTTGGTGTTTTCTCAGAGTGAAAGCATAATAAACCACAATAAACTGTTAAGGGAATAGCTTTTCAAGAGTTTCGGTTCCTGAGTTTTTTCATAAGAGCAGTTGTAGAAGCCCTACATCTCGGACGTTTCATTAGTTTAGTGTCGATTCCTGTCTCAATCTGCAAATAGTAAACACCGGCTCCGTGTCGCAGACTGAGTCACCGACAGTCTTTGCCGTGAGCGGCGGAGAGCGGCACGGAATTATTAGTGATACTTCAGTGATACCGATATGCTTGTATTGAGAAATGTTGGCGATGTAATAAGAGAAATAATTTGAAGTGGGAAAAAGTGAGAAAAACACTTCCGGGCAGAGGATCCTCAGGTCGGCATGACCCGGTTATTATTGACATGAATGGACGGCTGGAGCCTCTGCTCTTAGCATCTCTGATTGCCTCGAGCAGTTTCCATAAGAGATAACTCAGAATCGACAGCACCGATTAACAGGCGTTAAGGATGCCTAGTTGTTTGTCAGTATGAGACGTACAGGGGTGTGGCAAATAGTCGGTATTTTACATGCTGGGATGAGAATGGGTGATCTACAATCACCACACAGCTAATGCTCGGCGTTAGCAGCGTCCAAAACATTGCAGTTTCACGTTATCCTCACAAGATCACAAAAATCTTTGCAAAAGCGAGCAAGCGAGTTCTTATGTACATTTACTGAGTAAATATTATGAAAATAAAATATATATTTCTTGCTAGAAATGTAATCAAAATGCATTTTTATGCAGAAACTCACTCAAAATATTGACGTTTCTGTTAAAAATGTGCGAAATGTCCAACATGTTTTTTGTTCTCACGGCCCAGATCTTAAAAGTCATGTGACTTGGACGCAACGTTGTGGGAAAACATTAGGCAGAAAAAATGTAACAGTTACACAATTTCAGGGCCATTATTGTAACTCCTCTACGTTTTGCACTGTGGACCAACGTATCCAGGGAACGTTTTTCATACAAGAGTGGGTTGTAAAATTCCCTCTATGCACAGGTTTTCAGATGGCGATGTTGCTAAATCATCTCAAATGACTCACCTCAGGTCGGACCTCTAGTTGCCATTTTGCCTTGTCGTCTTCTGCCTCGTTAATCCTGGCTGTCATTGTCCTGGTATAGTTTGGTTTATGTCCTTGGCTCTCCATTGAAGTCTGTGCACCTTAATCCTCAGGCGTCCATGTTGCTTTTGGGTCCATCACTGCAAACTTTGTGATATTACGATCTGGACACCCTGGACTCAGCACATGGCCTTGCTCCCTTTCCTGTTGACTGCCTCAGGTCCGGTGAGAGCACTTTACAGTTGCAGAATATTACTACCTGGCTTTCCCCCACCTCTGCTCAGTTCAGACGTGGTTCTGGCCAAGAACCAGTTTATCACTTACTGCTCTTTTGTCTTTGCATGCAGCCTCACAGTTTTTCCCAATAAGCAATCAAAGGTAGTGTATACTGTCCTCGATCTGTACTGAAGCGTGCAGCTGTCCTGTCTCCATCACTCAGGCCATCCTCATCCTTTCTTCGTTCCCCAGTCCGGTTTTGGTCCTTGAGTCAGGGGACTGTCCCAATACTGCTAATGCTACACTCCCTGCTTCTAGAGTTCGGACAATAGCAGCAGCCATTGCACCTACAGTACCATTACATCTTCAGTGCCCAAAACCGCTGCACCTTCATCACTGAGAGCAGTTGCTGTGTCCCCAGCTGCTGCCACTGCAGCCAGAGCAGCCAGCTGGCAGTCTCCTCAGCTGTCAGAACAGCCGCTGCTACGCCCCTGGTTGCCAGAGCAGCTGCTGCTGCACCTTCAGCCTCCAGAGCAGCAACGTTGTCAGCACCCAGAGTAGCTGTCGCTGCATCCCCAGAGGCCAGAGGAGCCACCACTGTGTCCTTGGGGGCCAGAGCAGCTCCTGCTACGTCCTTGGTTGTCAGAGCAGTTGCCTCTGTGCCAAGTGCCCCTGCATCATTCTTGTGCTGATGATTCGCAAAAATACTGCAATGCTTGATGGCATTCAGGTGACAACCAGAAAATATAATAAAAAAGGTAGTGGGGAAGGTACTTGAGCAGAAAGGTGATGCTTTAAAAAAATCCAGCACAGCACCAAAACACTACAAAAATGTTGAAACAAAAATGCAAAATGTAAACAAAATAGCCAAAAGCAAAAAATAAAAGTGTTAAACAAACAAAAACAAAAAGAAGTGCAACTAGGTCCTAGCTCTGGTCAGCAATGCCGAGTAATGCAAAGTAACACGAAGCAAAATTGCAACTTAAAATGGAGAACTTATGCAGCCTCACACCAAGCATGTGTAACTTTCCTCTCCCCCCTCAAGCAGAAGTGAGGGACACTTATATAGGGCTGTCTCTTGCTGCCTGGCTGGACCATATCATCCTTAAAATCAGGTAACGTCACTAAAACAATGTATCTACAATAAAAATAACCCATAATAAACTACAACAATTATAATCTCAATGACCCATCACACCCAACACCACCCCACTGTGTACAGTGTTCACAACCCCAGCTCTGAAGGCGAATGAAAAACCCCAGTGCGCCTCCACCTACAGTAGGAGCAGTGGAGCTGAGGCCATAGTGATGAGTGGGAATGGTGTTTATGGCTGAAGCAATGAATTACAAGAGGATTATATGTCTACCTGGTGGTGATGGTGTCAAGGCGATTTATGGTGGAAGGGAGAAATGACCGGTAATTGTGTTTTGTGTGACTGCGTGCTCTTTTTAAAATGCCTAAAGGTGTTTCCACATAGACCGCGGCAAGCGCAGGCAGTGGGCGGCAAACCCATTCATTGTGTATGTGGTTGCGCGGCGCAAGAGTGCAGAGCCAGGGTCGGTGCCTGCCGCGAGCGGCGCGCAAGAGTTGAGAAATGTTCAACTCGCGCTGTGACGTCATCGCAGCGCGTCCAATAGGAGAAAGGTTGTTGGGTCACGAGTTCCAGAGGACTCCAGAACTATGGAGGGGCAGCTAATCAAGTTTCCCGATCTCTGGGACACAAGGTTTACTGGGCAGGCGGTTAAACTGTTCCCTGCTTAGCCTAAGTAGACCTGAAAATGGGCCTTATGGAGCTGTAGCTCCCGGACGAGCCTGAAGTAGACCTCAAAACGGGCGTTATGGAGCTGTAGCTCCCGGATGAGCCTGAAGTAGCTCTCAAAGCGGTCGTTACGGAGCTGTAGCTCCCGGGCCCAGTCTATATTCCCCCAGTTCCTGCCTTCCCATCAGAACTGGATGGATCCACTTCCTCCTTTTCTGTGCTGCTCCTCTGCTCGTCTCCTTATTAGCACTATAGCCAGAACCTTTAATACACCTTCTCACAAGGTCGCCCTTAAACCAACTGCTAAATGTTGTTACTGGTAGCTTAGTAACCTTGCCGCCTTGCACAGCGGCAGCGCTGCGCCCGGCTGCGCTGTACCCGGCGCAGCGCCGCGCTCGCCGCAGTCTATGTGGAAGCACCTTAATCTGGATACTTCAGATAAGTAATATAGATCCTTATCTTACCGTGTATTTTTGTCAAAAGCCATTGAGAGAGGTGTCTATCAGCAAACTAATTCTTTCTTGGTCCAAAACAATCTCTTCAGTCGTTTCCAGTTAGGGTTTCGACCACAGTACAGCACTGAAACTGTAAGTATTAAGGTGTTAGAACCTTAAGGTGCAAGCCAAGAGCTCGTCAAGGACCAAGCCCTTCCTCTAGTTAAAACCGGAGCCAAACATGTCTCCAATTTGAATGGGAGAGGAAAAAAGTTCATTTTTTGTGGGAGTGCATCACCAGCACCCCCACAGCCCCAGGACCCCACCACTCATACGCACACACACACAAGCACACGTACACACACACGCACACACGCTGCAGCATGCAGCATTCATGCACACAGATTACCCCACAGATACGCAAACACTTCATAGTCAGTTGTGGCCTGCACTGCAAGTGTGCTGCAGTATATAGCACACAAGTCCTGACACTGCTAAGAAGAATTGCATCTGGAAGAATTGCATCTGAAATCAATGGGGAAAAAACAGGCAAGCCAGAGGCCCTACCAGAAGAAATTAATGAGATATGCCACTTTTAAGCACTGCCCCCATTCGAAAATAATGGGAAAATGCCTGAAAAAGCTGATTTCTCACTCAGTGTACAAACTAAATTTAAACTTTCATATGGTGATGACCTTGGGTTCTGTTTCTGTTGTTCTCATTATGGACACACACACACACACTCACAAATTTGCATGCTTTATTGAATAATATCATTACAATATTGAGCCTAAAATGCAGCAAAGGCAGTGTTCAGAAAAATAAATACATTTCACAAAATGATAAAACGAACAAAAAACGTGATAGAAAAAACACCTAGAGGAGCTCACATTTCAACTAGTCATTTAGGATGGGCTGGGAAAGAAAACTCCACATCACCACATGCTCACACTGGATACCAAGTACTAAATATTTCACTAACATTACAAAGTGTTTCACTTAATCTTTGTTGGTCTAACAATGTCTGCTACCTGCAGTTAAACTTCTCTAAAATCACTAAAGGAAGGGAATTATTTTATGCATCACTTGTCAGGGTTACAGTGTGTTGTTTAGATCTATCTATCAGGATAGATATCTTATTCTAGACTTTATTCTTGTTTGTGCTTCTCAGTGAGACATAAGTAATCTGCTGATATTTTAGTAACACAACAGAGCCAAACCCACAGTATAACATCCATCTTTGTTGCTGTCAGACACCTTCAAATTATTAATTAATCAACTCTCCAGTCGATGGAGTACTTACAAATCAGCAGAATTACAGACACTGAGATCAACACAAGGAATCTTTTGTACTTTTCAGTGAAAGATCAGATGCTAACTTGAAGTTGAATTCGATGTCTCTCCTTCATTCAGTGACTCACAAATCCATAAAGGCGACAGTACAGTAGCAGGTAGCATCATGTTCAAGGAACCATGGATTATTATGGCTGCCTCTCGCAGGAAGTGTTGAGGTTGCAGCCAAAGACACGAGTTATTGTGGTGACATCAGTGTGGGTATGTTGCTATGATGTGTCTAGAAAGCTGAACATCAATGTTATTCACATGCGATTTTGCCATCAAAGCTGGAGAGCGCAATGGCAAAAGCCTGCACAGCACACATTGGGTAGTTGAAGTCCAGCGTGAAAATATCATCTGCTATTCGGCCAAACTGCATCACAATGTAGTCCACTGAAAATGGCAAGGAAATGGTAAAACACATAAGTGGATGGATTCATATATAATACAGAAAAACATTGATTAATTTACATTTAAATTTGAGGATGGTGTAATAAAACACTTGCTCACATGCTCACAGTAACCATAACAGTGATCATTTTTACCACCTCGTACAATCACCTCATAGTTGTCATGAGGTGCTTGTATTACTACACAAACAGAAAGCAGAATACTCACAGTCTTTGCTATGGACTATCTGGAAGTTCTTGATGGAGGCCTGGGTGACCCTGCCATTGAAGTTAAGCACGTGTGATGCAGTTTCTTCATTCCACACAGGGGTCTTGTTGTGGAGCTCTATTATATTTTCCAACCTTCTATTTTGGTACCTTATCAACAATCCATCACATTCCTGCCAAGACAAGGCAGAAGAGTCAAAAGAGCACAAGGAGAGAATCAACTGATTTCACAAGATGGCCATATGTAGCTCAAACTGTGGGCAGCATGGAGAAAAATGTTGACATTGTGCATAGTTGGGGATTCTGGGATCTGATTTAACTAATTTCTGATGGTTTTGCACACAATCAGCAAGATTGTGAAAAATATCCAAACCTAAAAGTGACAGCTGGATAAATCTGATTATTATGCTCCTCAGTTGAGGATTTTCTCAAAATCATCATTGATGGGACTTGTTATGTACTCAACAGTATTATAAGTTCACAGTAAGCACAAAGATGATCAGAAGTTACTTGTCTCATTCTTAATCGAGGTGAAGCTGCAGTGAGGCTGAGAGAAGACTCATTTATTGATTATTTATTTAATTTATTGATTATTTATTAATTGATTGCTCTCCTCCTGTGCCTTCTCCAGTGATGTAATTTTATTATTTTGATTTTAAAGACTTTATAGGAGGATGGTAGGATGACAAATTCCAAAAGTCTTACATTTCTTGGTCGGAGAGGTACTCGCTCGTTGTCCTTGTTCATTCCTGGTATGATAACTGTCATCCTTCTGGGTCCTTTCATTCCCAACACATTTGTTTCCTGGTGACACAAATAAGTAAAAGAAGGCCTAAGATAGTATTTATGAAATATCAGAGCACTTAACTTACTGTGGGTGACTTACATAGATGATTCCTGCTAACTCCTGTCGTGCATTTGACATGTCAGGGAGCGCTCTTTCTGGATTCAAAGCATTGTCAAACACTGTAAACTTAGTCCCCATTAAATTAGACCTAGGAAATATATCAAAAGAATAAAGTCTTACTCACACCTTAACAACATGCGGATGATGTTACACATGTTGAATGGCTGATTTTTACCTGAGTTTTCCAACAAAGTTTTCGCCACCTCTTGATAAGTCTGTGGCATCAGTTGAGATGAGATAATTTGAAGTTGCACTCTTCTTTCTTTTCCTTCCAGCCAACAGAAATGTCTGCATAGAAAAAATATAATAGATTAAACAATGGACAGACAGGAATTTTGCTTCTTCAATGTTGAGACTCTTTCTGTCAGTCCAACTCTGCCTACTTGCTGACCCATGACTCACTTTATTCATAAAAAAATAAACAACAGCTGAAAATTCAAAATATTTCTGCAGCAAGCACACAGCCTTCACCTTCTTCTCATTGTCAAGGTGCATGTAATAAAGAGGGTAGAGGCTCTTGTCCATTCCTCTCTGGTCCCGAGTCACTCTGCACTTGATAGTGACACCCTGTGGGGCTGGTTGCATCACAAACTTCTCCAGGTCATCAAACTCAATTTCAGGTGAGGGACACCTCTCCTGCAAAGAGGCAAATGATATCATGTTTATTGTCTTACACTGGGATCCAATGTAGCCTGTACAATGTGGTAAAAATTCTTCCACTATTTTCATCAAGTATTGGACTGTGAGATTAGAGAGACCTTCTTCTTCTTCCCTTTCCCTTTTTTCTTCTTTGATTTTTCTTCTTTTTCTGACTCAGAATCATCACTCTCTTCTGTCTTTCCTGGAATATACAGCAACCTCAAATTAACTTATAGCTCAGACAAGCTTACTTCTCATTGAGTCAGATGATAAACCTGCCTTTCTTCTTTGTCTTCTTGTCTTTGTCCTTGTCTGCTGATGTTTGGAACATGGATGCTGAACTTGCTGCTGATTTCTTCTTTGATTTCGTTGACTTGGTCTCCTCTTCACTTTCATCACTGTCTGATTTGGCCGCTGATGGGTAATAAATGTTGAAATTGTTTGTTGAGACATTTTTACAACTCCTCTTACTACACAGTAACAGCTTTTGTTCTGTGATCACCTTTCTTCTTGCTCTTGGAGTCTTTTTCTCCACCTATCTGGAACATTGATGCAGGTTCTTTCTTCTTGTCCTTCTCCTTTGACTTGGATTTCTTTTCTTTTCCATCAGATTCTTTGTCCTCTGAGAAATGAAAAAGAAGTAATATTCCTATTTCCTCAACAAAATCATGTGCATGCTTAACCTCAGTTTCATTCCTACTTCTGAGGAATGGAGTAAACTGAAGCTGTAGTCATTCATCAATCATGGTCAGGGACCGGTTTGTAAGAGCAGAACAAATTTTGTATGAGCAGTCCTGAAATGTTGTTTTTGCTCTTTACTTCTTCAAGCTGCTCCATCAATTGCTCAAAAGACCTGAAGACATGACAACTATAAGGTTTCATCAAACCTTTTCTCTATGCTAGGTCTATGATTGTGACAGGGATCCCTTTCAGTTCAATAGTTTTAGAGTGAGGGCAAAGAAGAAGAAAAACACACTGACAAGTAGATTCACATTATTTGCAGATCTTTGTGCTGCTCTCATTCAAAAGATTTTCTAAAATATTCACTCAATACAACAGGCAGAAGTCCTCAGCCTCAAAAACACTGACAGAGATTTCAATGGTCACTTACCCTTTATCCTGGGGTCTATGCCTACACTGGGGTTACATATATATTAAACCCACAGATGGCAGAATCATTATGAGGTCATATCATGTTAAATCTGCAGATAAGACCCTCTCAAATCTTATATTTATCTGCACAAAGAACAAGACAAACAGTGTCAAACACTGTTGGCCGAAGTGAGCCAAAAGTTATCTTCTTTAGACTGAAAGCCGACAATAAATATTGTTCCAAGCAATAAAGTTCCAAGGGTTAGTGTTTATTATTTTTATCGTTATTATTATGACTTGAAAATTCTCATCTTGTCCTTTTTTTACATAAACAAAACAAAATTGTATCTCTAAACTGTGGCAGTCATGCTTCTGGGTTATTATGGGTGTTGCTCTTGGGCAGGGTTAAATGATGCAATAGCAGCCCCTCGAATATTTTTTAAAATCCCATAAGCAAGTTGGCATAGGCGGATGAAAATCGGTACACATTCTTGTGATATCCAGATCCACAATATAATCTCTTGAGGCCATGGTCCAAACCCAAGGAAGTTGGCCATTTTTGATCCCTTGCTGCCAATTATAGCTCGATCTTTAATTGCTTCCATGAAGTCCTATCTTCATGAAATGTGATACAAAGGTCAAGGATAGCGAGTTCTTACATTTGACAGGGGAAATTAACAGGGAAATTTCGAAATGGTCTCATGGCCACATACTTGATTCTAGCTGCTTCAAACTTGCAGGGTGATTGCAAACCCCTGGATACTCTGACGAGAGTGTTGCCCATTGGAAGAACAGAATGGCTATATAGCGCCAGCTTAAATCTTTTTTCTTAGATTTATTTCTATCATTTTTATATTGAATGGGTGTCATCCCAACAGCTTTCTGATCACAAGTTATGAAAAGCTTTTTTCTTTGTCAAGCAGTGTGGCCACCCCTGTGGTGCTGGCAATTCTGATGCCTAGCCATATATTGATACTGATTGGCTCCAGGTGCTCACAGGCTGTCTTGCTCACATTGCCCCTCTATGGGAACAGGAAATTACATTTTAAATTGACAAACACCAACCCTAAACTCCTAACGTGATCAACTCCATTTTGTGGCCAAATGGCAGGTTGATGAATCTACAGGTGTATTCTATTGAACATCAGAAATCATAATTAAAATCCAATTATTTGTCATTTTTAACAGGTTGGACCAATATGCTAATGATGTTTAATGACAATTACTTCAATCCTATCCTTTAGCTCTATTTATATCAGATTATGTGGATAAAATTGCCAAACTAAAATAACGTATCTTAGTGCATGACTATATTCAGCCAGTCACATAAGGCAGCAAACACTTTGAATTGTGTTTGAACTGTTTACTGTGGATGATGTCACATGTCCCAAACTGGCTGGACAAGCCCTCCAGCACAATGTCTGTCACTGTTTCAGCTTCATTTCAGGAAGCGCATAGGCCTCTGGACATTTTTAGGAAATAATCCTCCCAAACCTACAGTTCTCTAAAAATAGCCTGAGTCTGGTCCAGCAAGCAAGCTTCCTCTCCTTGAAGCTCCAGTTATTTAGTGTCCCATCAACTGCAGTCTCAACAGCCAGCTGTTGCACATGGGTGCTGTAACGGGGTGTCACCGTTGCCACGTTGAGTCCTTGGTCAATGAACAACACCAAAATAGGATGACTGCAGCTACACCAGCGAACTTGCAACTTGATCCCCTGGTTATCTGAATGATATAGTCTGTTCTGATGGTGAAGGACACACTGTGCAGAGGTATATTGTCCACACAGATCCCTCATCTCGGGCTGTATTCTACAGAGACCAGGACCACAGCTGATAATGACTGGCTGTCAGGGGGCTCAGTTACACCCAACTCCAGCATTGCGTGAACCTCCTTCTTAGCAGTCTCCCATGGTATCATGGGGCAGACAACAGGGGCACACTTGCTCCTTTCCTCTGATTGACTTGGCTGGTGGAGGATTGCTCATAGGCAGACGAGGTTTCCCAGTCCCGTCCCACACAAATTCTTGTTTATCTTGCTGGGCAGCACTTTGCCCTGCGGATCTATTCACACTTTATTGTCACTGCCTCAGACCAAAGAGCAAAAATATTTGAGAATGTGATTTATCAACTAGACCTATGCATTCGGCACCAAATGCAATGGCTATATCCCTGAACGCCCCGAGGCACAATTGAACAATGTTGCTCTGCGTTGGCCAAATAGTTCTGGAGATATAAGCACAAATGTCATTTTTCAACCATAGTGCTGCCCATTATGGCCAAACTTACAATACGAAATGCATGAAAACTGAATCAGTTCTTCCTCTCTGAGTGATGAATCTGTCTGCCAAATGTCAAAATTCAAATCCAAATGGTGTTTGAGTTATCGCGTTAACATGAAAAACATGCATAGTTTTGTTTGCAGCAGTTTCCTACATATGCCAATGGTAGTCAGCATTCCAACTCACTGTTTTATGAATTAGGCTTTTGGTGGCAGGTAATTGAAAATAATTCCATGATTGATTAAATATTAGAGGTTTAAAAAATGAATAGTTAGGGGTGTAGCTGTTTGATTGACACGATTGACAGTGTGATCCTCACAGGTGCAACAAAGTGAGGCTAGAGTGCAAGTTATGCAGTCAGATGCAAGTAAAATACTCGCATTAACTGTTCGTTAAGTAAGCTTGCTAATTCCCTTGTTCATATGGCCAGTTAGCCAGTATGGATCATATGGATAGGTGGGTGTGTTGAGGATGGCAGAAGTCAAAAGTTAGATCTGCTCCTCACTCCTCTCCTCTCTCTCATCCAAATATGATTTCTTCTGACTCCAAAGTCTGAATTTGGCAGCACACTGTAAGCCAAACTCCTGGCTTCAAAAACAGCCATTCAGAAACCAATGGGTGACATCATGGAGGGTTGGGGCTTAGACATGATGCAGAAGTTTGAAAGGCATACTATGTTGTTGAGGTACCAGTGTATCCTGGGTGTCATGGTGATGGAAAAGCATAATCTAATGTTGATGGAAAACAACATAAAGGAGTTTTGTATCATCTATCCATTGTTAATTTTTAGCAGATCATTTTTAAATGTGCCTGTCTCATTTACTCAATTAAAAATGCTTGATAAAAGATGTCCTTTAATGTTTTTTGCATCATCTTGACTAGGGGAGAGAGTAATCTCAAAATGCATCCTGATTAAGTTTAACTAAAATATTGCATTTCCTGTAGAAAATGCTATATGAATACTGATGTGGAAAGAATTTGAAACCCTACTAATTGCCTATGAAAAACAACATTTGCTAAAGGCTTAACATCTCAAAAAGTATAAAAGACCAAAATGAGAAAAAGCCACAGACACAATCAGGCAGATCAGAGAAAGATGAAATTGAGCCAAGAGAAAACAGGTGCCGGAGATGATCCAACCAATAAGAGAAAAGCAGCACCACTTTGTCTCAGGCTATACAGTATTCCCTTTTCTCGCAGTCAATGTGTTCCGGGACCCCACACGAAAGGTGAAAATCTGCAAAGTATTTATTTTATTTTTTATGATTATTCATGCCCCGTTTCTAGTACATGGTACTGGTTCAGCTCTACTTGTCTCGGCCTTGTGTGTGTTTTCATTACCTGGAATGTGTAATCCGGTTTTTCTAGCACTTGCTCACCCGCTGGGCCAAGCCAGGCCGAGTTGGGCTGAGTAGGGCTTGGTGACATCATAAGCACCAGCATCCAATGTGAGTTATAAAAAACAAACAAACGAAAACTTTCCTCCCGCAGTGAATTTTGACTGGATACGGAAAAGCACATACCTTGCATTGCCCTGCAACCTGATCTTTGTAGTATTTCCCAAACTACCCTTTGTTTTTCCACAGTATTTCATTTGGCTGCCTCCAACCTCTTCTAGAACAACGCTTTTCCCCTTAAGATGGCAAACAGCCACAGACACAGGATCAAAATGCCCCCCCCCCCCCCCCCCCCCCCCCCCCCCCCCACCCGATTTCCTCCATTGTGTGTGTATTGTTGATCTTGTTTTTCTTCCCCCTACTTTTAACCGGTGGTCAGCGGTGGCGGTGTTGAAGATGACATCACATACATGCGTTGCTATTACGAGCGGATACACTCAAAACAGCAATGGTTTATAATGGAAAATTATACATATATAAATTATAAACCTGCGATGCACTGAAGCCTCAAAACATGGACTGCAAAATAGAGAGGGAATACTGTATTGTGTAATCAATCAGCACTGAAGTGATAACAGATTTAAAGTGATTTAAATGAAATCTCTGCAGTAACACCTGCTAAATCTTAGGTCAACTCAGAGGAATCATGAGCTTAACACATTAAAGGACCCTCCCCCCATTTTTTTTAAATAAAAGAGACATTTCAAGCTGTGAAGTTATGGCACATCATAACTGATACAACTAGATTGAGTTTCAATGCAATGGATGGTCTCCAGATCACTGTTAGAGGTGGATAGTCAGTGTGTTGGAAATGAAGTTGGAGAAACTGAGTGTGCTCATTTGAAAAAAAGCATCTTACATCATTCTCTCCAGATTTCCTGCAAAAACTTAAATATTAAATTTGAAGTAGAATTTAAAAGAAAATTAAATGGCAGACACTCATATAACACTTTACACAAATGCTGATTTTAAGACAAGCTTACCTGATTCTTCTGTTTGTCTCTTTGATTGTTTCCACTATTTTAAAATGTAATCCTCTTAACTAAACATGGCTGCTCTTTTGATAGTTGTAAAGCAAAATAGGCATACTCAGGCATTACCTTTAGACTTTGATTTCTTCTCTTTGGTAGCACTTGATGATGGAGAGCTATCCTTTGCTGTCTTTTTCTTTGTCTTCTTTTTTGGGGCATCTTCTTCGTCATCATCATCGTCGTCGTCATCATCTGTTCCTGAACCTACAGAAATTCAATATTCCTTTAAGTTGCATTCAGTTTTTCCAAAAATATGTACGATATACTTATTAATCATTTATTTGTGTATGATTTATTTAAAGTTAGGTGAGCCCTACCTTTCTTCTTTTTTGGAACGCTTTTGGTTTTCTTTTTCGGCTCTTTTTCTTTCTCTTTCTCTAGACCCTCCTTGTCTTTGTCAGGTTTCTTTTTCTTCACCTTTTTTCCATCTATAGCATTTAAGGATTATTGATAGATGATAACTGTTATTAGGTGTGAAACAATATGTGACAATTTGCAGAAAAAATAAACAAAAAAACCTGCTCACTTTGAATGGCAGGACTATCCTCCTCTGAAACTTCTTCACTTTTCTTAGTCTTTGTCTTTTTGGGTTTGGCTTCCTTTCCATTCAGCTTAGCTTCTGTTGTGCTAATTGCTTCCTCTTTCTTCTTTTTTGGCTTCTGTGAATTTTCTTAGAATATGGGACATAAATTAAAGATGAGTTTCATCAGAGAGGAACAGGGGAAGATAGAACAAATAAGCACAAGGCTGAAATGAAAATAAAGTTTTATTGAAAACTATTTTTGGACTATTTTCTAAATTTAGTTTTTTTTATCAAAAACAAGAACTCACCATTACAAAGTCAGATGAAAAGAAAAAAAGAAGAGAAATACAGGAAGAAACAAATTAATACAGAAAGACATACACACACACAAGTAAACACTCATCCAATTTTCATAACATTTTAAACAACTTGCACAGACCTCCTCAGCACTGAAGTTTAAATTGTACATCACTGAAAAAATGGGCCTGACACACACATTGGAAACATTACAAGATGCGACATAACTTGCCAGTTATGTTATGCACAAAATTGATGCTGAGTCACAATGTACTTTCAAGCTATCTGTTCTATTAGTAATACTTTTCTACAAATTTGCTATTTCTGAATTGTCTGAAAAAGACACCATCATGATGGTTGTCTAGACACAGGCTTAATGAAAACTATGGAATGGACTTTAACCTCTGACCCTTTGTCTTCCCACTCATTATCCTTTCAGTACATACATACAGTACATACGTTTCTCTGTGAAGATTGCTCCAGGGATGAGGTGTCACATAAAACAAATACACATGTGCAATGAAGGGAAAGGAAACCTATCAGTGTTTTTACTTTGTGTGTCAAAAAGATGAGGAGCCTGACAACTAAAGCTCTTTGCAAAGTGACAGGAACAATGCATCACTGTCCAAGTCACAGAGAAAGAGGTCAGTGTGATTGCAGCCAGCGGAGACAGTAAAGCTAATCCTATTAGATTCAGATCCTGCACGGTAGATGTCTATTTGTGTCCACAACTCAGAGCAATGACGGCATACATGGCATTTGTTGTACAATTTAATGTAAATGGGATTTTAAACATCACCTTAATGAACATATTCACGGATCTATAGTAATAGCTTATTAAACTGTTCTACATGATCTTGCTGCACCCCAACTTCGTTTCAATTGCTCAGATGCTCAGAGCAAGTTTAAGTAATGTGTCTGCAACTTTGATTTTCTCACATTACTCTTTAAAGTAATCACATAAACTCTTTAAAACAAATATTGCCATATTATAGCAAATTGATTGAAAGAACTTGAATTTAATGAGGAAATTTATGAAATTGTGATGCATCCATCCCCTATAAACCTTAACTGTCTGCATTTGTTGATGCTGTATTTATTTTGAAGTTAGCCAATAAAGCGAAATTATAGTAAAACCGTATGTAGGAATGCAAAGATTTCCTCCTACCACTGTAGTGGTAAAACTGCAGCTGCATTTAGCTGAGACAATGCATTGTGTTGTTTGAATGACCAAGATGCTTCAGTCTTCAGGCCATCATGCATTGTTCTGTTACATTCCTCGTTCATAAACTTGGAAATATGTGAAGGCAGTCTATGTTGGATAACCTCTGTGTGTCTGTGATGTGTGATGTAATACTTCCTGTGTAAGGGTTTGTTCTGTTACCTCACATGTAGGTCAGAGATTATTCTGTCATTCTTCTGAAAGTCCTCTGTATGATTAAAGTTTAAATAACTCAAATATCTACAATCTAAGCTGATCTACAATCAAGCTTACTATAAAGCAAACAAATATTAGGAAAATGTTAAGAATGTGTTGTCTGTGGAGTTTATCTGGTCCAGGTCATCATTTTCCAAGTTCCAAGAGGTCAGAATAATGGCAAGTCTACAACAAATTCAGCCACCTTCTTTCTACAACTGCTACAAATATAACAAAATATAACAAAATATCAACACTGCATTGACAAGGTAAGTGTAAATAAAGTCTGACAACAGTTTATTTAATATTTTACTCTTGTCAAGGAAACCAAACAAAACTCAGGTCTCTCTACAAATATTATGTGACACCTCTAGGCAGCTGAATGATCACTAAGTAATTTTATACACAAAAGCTCATTACCCTGCCATTTACCTTCTCTGCTGACATGATGTGGCCTCCAACTTCAGCTCTACCACTGCTTCCCCTTTGAGTCAAGAAAATAAAGAAAACAAGCTTCACAAAAGAGACAATAAAAGACTGGGAAAGCCCTGTGCCCACTGCATCTCCATCAGCAGAAAGTTGTTAATAGGATTCATGTGTAAAGCCATCTGCTCTGTGGAAACACGTCAGTGGAAGAAACCAACAAAGGCTTGGGAGGAGGGAGAGGATTTGTTTTTCTTGTGTGTTCACTATCTACTTATTTAATACGCACCTCTAAGTCCAAGACAGCAGTGCTAGGTTTGGCATAGCGAGCACAAGTTCCACAAGTTGCAGAACTGTGTATAATGATTAATTTCATTGTTGATTTTCTTACCAGATAGAGGCTTGGTTATTATTAAATCTATTGGGGCATTAACAGCATCCTTAAAAACTGGTTTATTGATATATTGATAAATTATTCGTATATTGACATTGAAACAGCCAAGTATTCAACATACACCAGAAAATAGTCAGTTCAATACACTGGGATATGTTAATCTTCAAGACATTTGCATCCAAATGTATGCAAAATACTGTACACTTGGTATAGTGGGCATGCCAAGCCTCACAGTGGGTTTGTATCCCAATCAAGATCTTTTCAAGCCCCCAAGCAAAGCGCATAGGTCATTTTTTCTGCAGAGTAGTACAATTTTCCCCTGCTTTTGACCGCCCACAAGACCCAATCCACATTCTACAGCCCACAGAACCCCACATGACCTGAAGTATAAGAGGATTTTTAACAAAGCAACAGGTCCCCCCATCAACTGCTACACAACAAGGATGCCCGACCTGTCAACTAGGATTACTCTAATCAGTTGCTCACCATCTGTGAGCGTGTCAAGGATTTTCATTGAAGAGCAGAGAAGTGTATGAATTGAGTTTAAATTCACTGGAATTCACTGGTAATGAAATGGATTCAACTTTAACTCAGATAGCCTTGATTGCAAAAACTCACATCTGAATTCTAGACATGTCAAATTTTCAGATACGAAGAGAAGGTAGGTGTAAGAGATTATTGCCAAATACAGAGAAGATGCTTTCAAGCTTAGTAGCTGCTCTCTGAAATGGTGTGAGTATGAACTAACAAATTAAACAAAAAAAGTCAGGTTCAGTGAATTGTTGTAGCAATTTAACAAGGAAGTGCAATTTCCTCAGTTAGCCACCAGATGCTACCATATTCCTATAAAACTGCCTGTGACAGCTATGAGGCACCATGGACACATGAAAGTAGTGGAACCAGCTTCATTTTACATATTTTCAAATCAGATTAATCCTTAGCAGTAATGCTGAAATTAAACGGTGTTATAAGCTCAAGTAGTTTAATTCAACCTTTAAAAACTGTGTGCCATGGTCAAGCTGCTGACTGTTGAAAATGGTCACCTCTATTTGCTAGCATTTCTGCAAATACCAACATGATAGTTGGCAAGCACCCTAAGAAAGGCTAGTGACAGTACAGGGAACAGTGGAGCAGGCTCTCTTCAGGCATATTCTGAGTTTCCAATCAATGTACAGTTGTGCTTTATAATTGTGAGTGAGTTGGTCAACATGGCAAATAAAAAGCAACAGAAGAGCAGAGACTATAAAATCAACTCTCACCATATCAACAACTGTAGCAACAAGCCTGGATGAAATGAACATATTCATCAAAGTTAAAGTGATGTGTTATAGTGCTACATGACCTGTTCAAAGCAATTGTACAAACACTGAGCCAGAACAGATTACATTTAATACATACATGCCACTTCCAGTGGCAGTGGTCTGTAGGTGAGGAGCTGGTACGATGTTGATATTTTAGTTCACTCAAGTTCAATGCTGAAACACGGTGCTGAGGACATGAACCCAGTGGCACTGTAAAGCCTGGTGAATCATCAACTTAGAGAAGGCCTCTCTCTGAGGAAGGGCAAACAATGAAGATGAAACAGGAAAATCTGGTGTAAATGAAGGAGGAAGATTGGATAGAAGAAAAGTAGAAAAGTAGACAATGGCAGCAGGTCTTATCAACTCACTATAAATGGAACAATACTATTAAGTAACAGAAATAGTCCCTTAGGTTATAGATAAAATGAAACTCACAATCTCAATGTTGATTCAACAAGGTCACATCCTGAAAAAAATTGAGACGAGAAGTTCTTAAACCACTCTTAAACTATTCATGCTGATGCTGATGAAAAAAGTATCAATTTTGCCCAAAGTTTAGGTTCCAATTCTGAAACTTTTCATTAATTGTTTTAATAAACTATTTAATAAACTTTTTAAATAAACTATAAACTATTTTATTCTCCAAACGTTACTGCTATTAGGTCTGTAAAGCTGACAATATATATGTAGAACGAAGCAGAAACATTAATAAAGAAAAGATTTAGAACACAAATGCTTTACTTAAGCACAAAACAACATTGATCTGCATGATTCTGTAGACAGATGTACAGATATTGAGCCATTAAGTTACATAGTGTATCTTGTTTAGCTGTGACAGTAGCTTGAATTTAGTTATTCATTCATTCATTTTCCTGATTCACTTTGTACTTATATGAAAGAAACTTTACCAGGCTTTTTTAAACATTTCTAAATTTAATCCCTCAAAAAGCATTTGGTCATTAACTAGAATTGTATCTAATGTTAACAGTTTCTTATTGGCCCTCCCATCATTTGTACACACATGGTCCTCATTGGACAAGTGGTGTCTGCCTGGCAAGAAGATGAGACAATTTAAGAATATATATTTTAATATTTAATAATTGCCATGAACAGTGATTTCCCAAATCCTCCTTCACTCCTTCACTCACTCTCCCATTGTTGATAAAATATTAACATAAGATGTGCAGAGATGATATTACAGCTTAACAATAGTGCATTATGTATTACTATAGGAGAAAAGTACACATGCCAGCGCCCGGTGACTGTCTTTAAAGAAGACCAACACGGATAATGATGAAAACTGGTGTTCAAGAGAGTATACCTGTTCAAGACTATACCGATTGTATGAGTATTTTAGGAAAAATATAGATTGTCCATGTCTTTTAATTTTATTTTATTGTGGATGTATATATAGCTGTCAAACAGCACGTAAAACTATATTTGTCATGCCGCTGAATGTCTCATACTGACGCACTTCAGTGCCTTCAGCATCTGTTAATCGACGCTCTTGGTTCTGAATAGTGTGTTATGGCAACCGCTTTCCCACTATTTTTAGGACTTTTTTTAATGACATCTTTAACATTTCTCAATACAAGCACATCCGAATCATGCATGCATGCACCACGCTTCGTACCCAGAAACAGGATTGGTACCCTGCAAAAATAAAACTTAAAAAATAATTTGCCACTGGCAATAATGTGGCGAGGTTGATGTATTCAGGTTTGATGTATTTAGAGGTTTTGCTTCGCATTTGTGCCCGCATTTTTTGCTCCCTTATATTGTCCTTTCATAACTTCAGTCTGTGGATATGATCTTTCGTTCGTTAGTTCTTGTGAATGAATTTTTTTTTCTTTTAATCCAAGTCATGAGCACAGAAAGTTATGTTTTCAAACATAGGTGAAAAGAGTCTGCCTTTGAACACAACCCCTTCAGTCTGTGTTTACTAGCCAGAGCCAGTGTACTATTAGCAGACTGAGGCAGGAATCCACACTACACTGATGGAGCATCCAAGTTGTTGTTACAGTTTGAGGTGCTCTTATGACTGACAAAACTCAGGAACCAAGACTCTTGACACTTTTTCATGGCTTCATAGCTGCGTCACATGTGACAAGCCAGCTATGCAGCGTCCACTCTTACACTAGTACTAATAAATGTAAATGTTTATGATTGATAACGTACCGTATTACATTGAATAAACATATATGTCATAGTTATGCATATTTCTTTGAATATTGACTAGAAAGAGGTTTTCTTAACCATGATGAAAAGTCTTATCCAGAAATGAACTACAGAAAAATAGACCCTTTTACTGTTTGTATACAATGATGTATGCGCGCGCATTGTGGCAACGGAAGTGCCGTTGTTCCCCCGTTCATTCTTCATGAGAGATATCCAATGTTCAGTTTAGTCGAGCAACTGGACTTCTTTCTGGGGTTTGAAGACGTTTCGTCCTTCATCCGAAGGGCTTCTTCAGTTCTGGTTGGTTTGGGGGGAAGCCAGGATTTAAACTCTCCGGAAGTGGGTGGGACTGTGGATATGGGCCATTCCCCTCGTTATGTGACAAAAGGGGTCACATGAGTGAGCATTAGCACGTTAATACCTGTGGCAGTGAATGGTCACAAGATGGGCCATTGACACCTGTGGCGGTGAAGCCACACCCCCTCATCAAGTGACGAGATGGGGCCATTAACGTGTTAATGGCTCTTCCACTACATCAACTAGTGTCAATGTGTGAACGACAAAGGAAGATGCACGGTAGTGCTAAACACAACTGAGTATCATTCCAAGATGAACACTCTACTCAGCGACTCCAACACCTACGAAAAACTCAAAAGAGACCCAACCAGCAAATACAAGAAAAGGATAGTGGACTGCATACTAGCCTGGAAAAAGGACAAAACCATTGATGAACGCACTTACTGGAGAATACACCCCGGTGACTCCATCCCATGCATATATGGTCTACCTAAGATCCACAAAGACGGTGCTCCTCTCAGACCCATCGTGAGCAGCATCAACTCGGTCACCTACAACATCGCCAAACTCCTGGCTACCATTCTAGGACCCCTGGTGGGACACAGCCCTCACCACATCCACAACTCCACGGACTTCACCAATAAAATCAAGAACTTAAAAATGGACCCAGATGAAACTATGGTGTCATTTGATGTCACCTCCTTGTTCACCTGCATCCCCACCACAGAGGCCACGGAGACAGTCAGAACCAGACTACTACAGGACAACTCCTTGGACACCAGAACCAACCTCACAGTGGACCAGATCTGCACACTCCTGGAACTCTGCCTCACCACCACCTATTTCAAATACAACGGTGATTTCTATAGACAAAAACACGGCTGCGCTATGGGCTCGCCCGTGTCACCCATTGTGGCCAACCTCTACATGGAGGAAGTAGAAAACCAAGCGTTGGTTTCTTTCAAAGGAACCAAACCCAGCCACTGGTTTAGATACGTGGACGACACATGGTGCAAAATTAGAAGCCAGGAAGTGGAGGCTTTTACCAAACACATCAACTCAGTCAACAACTACATCAAGTTCACCAGGGAAGACATGGCTGATGGAAAACTACCTTTCCTAGACTGCAAAGTCATCGCAGAGGAGGAGGGGAATCTAGTCACTGAGGTCTACAGGAAACCTACACACACGGACCAATATCTCCTCTTTGACTCCCATCACCCCCTGGAACACAAACTCAGCGTCATCAGGACCCTGCAACACAGAGCAGAGAGCATCCCATCTAAAACAGAAGGGAAAGAAAAGGAGCACACACACATCAGACAAGCACTGAGAACCTGTGGCTACCCCAACTGGACCTTTATCAAAAGGAGGAACGGACAGAATAGTGAAACCAGCACAGATACAGGGAACCGAAGGAAACACATGGTGGTTCCATATCTATCCGGATTATCAGAGAAACTAAGGAGAATCTTCCACAAACACAACATCCCAGTTTATTTCAAGCCAGGAAACACCCTCAGACAGAGACTGGTTCACCCTAAGGACAAAACTCCAAAAGAAAAACTCAACAATGTGGTCTATGCAGTACAGTGCAGCGAGGAATGCCCGGACCTATACATTGGAGAGACCACACAACCGCTCCACAAACGCATGTACCAACACAGGAGATCAGCTACAACAGGACCACAGTCAGCGGTCTACATACACACAAAGGAGAAAGGACACTCCTTTAAAGACACTGATGTGCACATTTTGGACAAGGAGGATAGATGGTTTGAGAGAGGAGTAAAGGAGGCCATCTACACTCATTTGGAAAGACCCACTCTAAACAGAGGAGGAGGCCTGCGTCATCGCTTGTCTGCCACATACCACTCTGCCTTGAGATCCCACCCCAGGAAATTCAACTGCTCATCAACATCACAGCAGTTAACACCCTCTGGACCCTGTGATCATGAGGACCCATTCAACCCCAACCCTTCACACATTGACACTAGTTGATGTAGTGGAAGAGCCATTAACACGTTAATGGCCCCATCTCGTCACTTGATGAGGGGGTGTGGCTTCACCGCCACAGGTGTCAATGGCCCATCTTGTGACCATTCACTGCCACAGGTATTAACGTGCTAATGCTCACTCATGTGACCCCTTTTGTCACATAACGAGGGGAATGGCCCATATCCACAGTCCCACCCACTTCCGGAGAGTTTAAATCCTGGCTTCCCCCAAACCAACCAGAACTGAAGAAGCCCTTCGGATGAAGGACGAAACGTCTTCAAACCCCAGAAAGAAGTCCAGTTGCTCGACTAAACTGAACATTGGATACCATGACCTGGATGAATGAGAATCTCCACAGACGTATCTTCATGAGAGAGACAAAAACATTGAGAAATAAGCTGAGATAGCAAAATGTTCCCAGCATGAAAATGTCTGGCTGTTGATTTTGCAGTTGCAGAATCGATATTCTATCGATAGAATAAAGTTTTACAGTATTCTGAGAGGATCGCGACCATTTCAGAGCAACCGACAGCGGCTGTGACCGGGCACATGGAGACGTGCTGTGATTCTTGTGGGTTGTCTCTGTTCCTGAGACCAGGTCTAATGGTCAAAAATGTGCATCTCTGATCTCGGCGAGTGACCAATGACCAATTGACCGATATTTATACTCATTTAATGAGGGTCTGTTCCAGGCCCCCACAGGGTCTGCAGATTGAGTCTCAGGCCATTTGGTCTATTTTTTCAACCCTGGTGAGCACTCAAAGGTGAGAAATGGCAATGGTTCAAAGCCCTGCCTTTCAAAAAGTAAGGCTCAGATCAGTACCAAACCAGCACATATCCACTCAGGGCTTCTCTAAAATATATTGAAAATTCAGATTCACAGCAATTTAACAAAGAGATGTCCTCCAGAAGGGTCTATAGAATCGGATGGTCTAGTTGGCTATAACTTTTACAGCCCCCATTTCTGAACCACGCCTCATTTAAAAAAAAAAAAAAACACTGAGCTAATAGGGTGAAATTTGACTGAGTTTCAGACTCCTACTACCTCTGGAAGTGTCTGAGATGGCCACACACATGACGGCACCAGGACAGCACCTTAAAGAAGTGTACTTTCTCCTTAAACATACATACAAAGGAGAAAGGACACTCATTTAAGGACACTGATGTACACATCTTGGACAAAGAGGATAGGGGGTTTGAGAGAGGAGTAAAGGAGGCCATCTATACTCATTTGGAAAGACCTACTCTGAACAGTGGAGGAGGACTGCATCATCGTTTGTCTGCCACATACCACTCTGCCTTGAGATCCCACCCCAGGAAGTTTAACTGCTCATCTACATCACAGCAGCTAGCACCCTGTGGACCCTGTGATCATGAGGATCCACTCAACCCCAACCATTCACACATTGACACAAGTTGATGAGTGGAGGAGCAAACCATCAACACATTAACACGTTAATGGCCCAATCATGTCACATGATGAGGGGGTGTGGCTCTTTCTCTGCCACAGGTGTTAATGACGCACTCATGTGACCTATTGTCACATAATGAGGGAAATGGCCCACACCCACAGTCCCACCCACATCCAGAGAGTTTTATATCCTGGCCTTTCCCCAAACCAACCAGACCTGAAGAAGCCCTTCGGATGAAGGTCGAAACGTCTTCAAACTCCAGAAAGAAGTCCAGTTGCTTTGACTAACTGATCATCAGAAACAATTCAGAACCGTGAGTGTTGATTATCTGGTGCTGCAGGGTGCCTAGTGCATGAGATGAGTCTTTCAGGGGTGTTACAAAAAGTTGGTATTTTATGTGCTGGGATGAAAACGAGTTGTCGATAACCACCACACAGCTAATGCTAAGCAATACCATTGTCCAAAACATTGCAGTTTCCCATTATTCTGACGAGATCTGAAAAATTCTGTGCAAAAACGAGTAAGCGAGTGATTATGTACACTGAGTTCACTGAGTAAATATTATGAAAATAAAATATATATTTCTCGCAAGAAATGTAATCAAGACGCATTTTTATTTTTAACAAAAAATTTTTTTTCTGTTAAAAATGTGAGAAATGACGGCCATGTTTTTTGTTTTCATGGCCGGAATTTTGAAAGTTACACAATTCTAGGGCCAACTTCTCTATGTTTTTGCAGTGTGGACCTATGTATCCAGACTACGTTTTTCTAAGAGTGTACGTCGCAAGGAAATACTGCTGTAACTTGCACTTCCTGTTCTTTGCCTGTCTGTGATATTGAACAGCCTCTCTGAAGTCTTCCAAACCGCGGTGGATCTTTGACTAATGAACAACACTGAAAAATGATTCAACACTCTCCTTGGGGACTTATCCCCTTCATTTTTCTGAAACATGCAGAACTGAAATGCTTCCAATGGAGGCTGTCCCACAATCTCGCAACTGCGACTGACAAGCTGATCACAAACAGGAAGACAGAGAGTGAGTTAAGATTTGTTCTGTGAGATTGTGGACTCTCCTCTCCTCTTTTCTGACCTGCCTGAGGTGACACACTGATTCGTACCTGCTTCTATATGTTCTGTCAAACTCCAAAGTCTTCTAGAATTTGTACAGAAAAAAAATGGCAAAAAAATAAAGTCTGTGATGTCATACAGGAAGCTGTCTTGGATTTTATCTGAGGATAGACACCTGTTTCTGTGATGTGATGTGTGTGAAACAATGTGCCATATTCAAGACTTACTCATTGGATTATTTAAGTGCTATTTAAGTGGTTTTGGAAATGCTCCCTCCCTTTGGCCTTATATTTGCCTTAAGACCCCTATTCTTCTGTGCCAGCGTCTGCACCTGCTGCGTGTTGCAGACGGAGCCTCCAGCATGCTCCTGCGGCACCTCTGTAATGGTCTGCCCGAACACAGGTGGGCGGTACAAGTCTCTGCCCCCGGAGCAGGCAAAGTAGAGATCGTCCTAAAATAGGCTGACAATCGTAGACATATATGATAAATGACCCATTTATGGTGACTATATTTTGAATTCATTATTTGGGATGGGGTGCTACTGGGTTAAAAGCGATGTCTACTACGGTTTCTCTCTCTTTCTCTCTCTCTCTCTCTCTCTCTCTCTCTCTCTCTCTGTGCGAGTTGTAGGACCACACACAGGTTGCGCAAAGCGTGAGTCAATTGAAAAACTGACATTTTAATTAAATTAAGCACCATTAAATGCGGACATGTCTGGGAAAAAGTGGACGTTTTGTCCCCGTATTTAAACACAGATTCATAGCACTTAGCTGCTTTAAATGTACTCCCAGGGGCCTGTTGCACAAAACTAGGATAAGGGATTAAGCCGGGATATGTTGGTTATCCTGGCTCAACTCATCCATGGTCCAGTTGCACAAAAGCCGGATAGGGGGCAGTAGGACATGTTATGGTATAAGTTACTATGGAGATTTATTCTGTGGAGCTAGCCTGCTCCAGACAAGGAGCATGTTCCAGGATCTATTCAATCCTATCCCTTATCTCAGTCAACAGTCACCACGAACGGAAACCAGTAGTTATTCACTGCCCGCTACACATTGTTATCACATATAACGAGACCTACTGTCATTATTTGAACGTCTGTGATCAATAATTTCAATTGTTTAGGATACATAATTTTAGATGATGTTGCAATCATTAGATAGTGTACATTCCCACAGACTGTCTTTCTATGTCTCTGTCTGTCTGTCTGTCTGTCTGTCTGTCTGTCTGTCTGTCTGTCTATCTATTTTATTTTGAGATGGAAATCATAAATATTTTAGGAAAATTAAGTCATACTTTTGTTGAAGCAGCTGTGTTTCTGTGGGTTTTAATGTTCCTGTATCTCTTTCCAGAGGGAAGACCTCACCTCCTGGGTGGGTGAGGTCTGCAGCCCTCCTTTGGACCCGGCTGTGAGTGGTGAAATGAGGGCTATGGAGCATTTTGTGGAATTGTAGTTCAGTTCAGTGGCTAGGTTTCACAGACAGATATATTCTTAATCTTTTGGCACATCATCATCACATAGTCATGAGTATCAGAACTTTAATATAATATGCAAGAGAATGCCAGTCTCATAAATGTATGACTTTCTTTCTTCCACCATGTGGCCCTAATACTCTGTCATATAAAATAAACATCCAATATAAATGCACACAAAACAAAACAAAAATGCAAACAAAGCAGGTAAACCATCAGCTCCTTCCAAAACAGAAGCCACACAGTGACTCTGCAAGATAGAAAGCACAGAATCAAAGCACATTATACAACACAAGGATAACTACACATTCAAAAGGTCTGTATTTAATACACCCTGCATGTGTGCACACTGAAATAAACGCAGGACAAATGTTTAATCTACATCACACACACACAGTAGACATAAGAAAAGAAAAACTTCATTTATCCCAACAGGAAACAAACAACCATAAGTACTTTGAAAGGCGCTATATAAATCAAAGTAATTGTTAAAGTCATATTATTGGCTTATTTATCAAAAGAGTTATACTGTCTGATGGAGTTACATTTACACAATTTCACTCATATCTGCAGTTCATTACAAGTAACAATTCAACAGATTCATACTCAGAGAAGAACTGCGTTTTTGGAGATGTGAATGAATTGTAATTGTGAAGTTTCAGCAGAGCGGTGAGTGTGTAATTGTGCACTACTTAGACGTTCAGGTGGTGAGCAATGCTTTGCCACACTTTCTTTTTGCTTGATCACTGTGGCAGTGTTACCTTTCTTCTTAAGGATGTCCTTCACCTCCTCATAAGCCTTCATGAGGATTTCTGCCTCCATCTGGGTAAAGTAAGTTGCTCTACCGGCCATGGTAAATCACTGAATCTGTGATTGGTTGGTGGGGTCTATTTGAGGCAGCTGTGAGTGAGAACATATCCAGGATTGGTTTCACCTGGCTTGATGAATCCGTGTCTGCTCATCCTGTCTTGGTCTTTGTGCAACCAATTAAGCCTGGACTGTCTTGTTTTGGATTCACTGAGCCTGGCTCAGTCACTTATCCTGGATGTCTTAATCTTACTTTTGTGTAACAGGCCCCAGGAGTGCAGCTGAAGGAGCATTCATATTGGTCGATGTCTGTCATGATACATCCATGACAACAAACAACAAACTGCTTCTTCGTGAGAAAAAAATGAGCTCTCCCGCATTGTCAATGGGCGCAGTAGGGTGCAGACATAGGTCTTTTTCACAATTTTCACAGAAGCATAGCAGGGCCTTTAGAGCTCCAAGAGGCATTTTGTTACAAGAACATGTATTGCACTAAACATTTAAACATTTTACCATTCATATTGTTTGTTATATTTACAGTTAACATAGGTTGCAAATGGGAGTGTTTGCAATGAATGTGAATAAAAACAAGCAGGTACACAACAACTAAAGACCTTCTGGCTCTGTTACAAGACAGTATGGAAGTATTCACTTCTGATTCCTTCACCCAAGCTTATTTCTCAGATTCTCTGAGTTTCTCTCTCAACTTTCAGCCCTTAAAATTAAGTGAGATGTTAAATATATTCTATGGTTTATGTAGCTGCTTCTCTTTGTGTGCTTAGACAGCTCCCTGACTTCAGCTCAGAAACTGTTCTACTTTCAAGGATTTCATATATTTAGAAAAACCAAGCAAGCAGTGTTAGCAGTAACTTCTTAACCCTGTTCATATTCTATGCCTTCATGGGTGGGTCTGGGTCAATTTTGACTAAGCAAAGAATACCCTCCTGAAAAGAATTTACACCCAATTTTAAAATACACATCTTTAAATGTATTAATAACTAATCTGAGATGAATAAATGGTTGATTAATCCTTGATAAATGTTTCAGAAAGCAGAAAGAGTATGGTATATATATATTTACAGTACCCAATTTTGGATAAAAGCACCTTTCACACATCCTGTTTTAAACATAAAAGACATAAAACATAGCAGTCATAATGTTGTTAATATATTTATATAATATATATTGAACTGGTTTTATGTATGTGATTTATCACCTGGTACAACAATTAGAATTTTAAACACTGACCCTGTTGTCATAACGTCAAAATACTCTCCTACCAATGTGATAAAGCAATCATTAATGATATAAATTTACTATGAATTCAATATTGACAGAACACAAATCACATAAACAGAGAATTACTGTGAACAGTAGTAGTAGCAGTAATATGAAACCTTGCGTGTGTTGGCCTTGCATATGGGTTTCCTACATTTACAGCAAGTTGTCCTAGTTTTGCCCCAGTCGTTTTTTTTGGTGGGCAGAATATGATAACCACTCAATCTCATGCTTGTTGTTTCAATGCACCCTCTGACCTACTATGTAAGATCACTGCACAAGTGGGTTTTTTTTCACTGTCTCAAGATTCCTCACGACTCTTCAAAAACAGCTACATGTTCCTATGGAAACCATATTTTCTGCAAGAAGATATGGCTTCATGGAGTCAGTTCCAAGAAGAGAGGGATGTAGAAGTCAATTCCTCTCTTATTTCATAATCTACATTTTTTTTTTCACCACTACAATGACCTAATTATCTGCATGTGTTCACTAGTCTGACCTGCAAAAAAAAAATCCACCCGAAGGTATTTCTCATTTTTGATTCTGCCATTGTTTGGATCTTCATTTATTTATTTCTGTTGCACTTTTACTGTCACCTTCCACATTGAGCACATTTGTTTTACTTGAACCAAACAAAATGTCAAATGTCCAACATTTCTGTTCCACTGTTATGTCACAGGATTCTATCAAAAACTATGTCTTATTTGGATTAAGAACATTCATCCAAGTAAGAATAATCCATAATGAGAATTGTCTCATTATAAGATAATAGCAAATTGTGGCAGAGTATACTGTACAGATACAGCGAATGGTGGAATGGAGGGTGCAGGGAGACTGGAAAGATCCACACAAAATGAAATGATTTCCTTCTCTCCCGCAGTTATCCTCAGATGAACTTGCTCTGCTGCTTGGTGTTTGAGTGGTCACATCCTCAGTATTTGCCTATTTCCTTCTGTTAGTGGTTCCAATGACTATGTGGTCTCACCTTTTTGTTGTTCTTTCATCAATGCAAGTTGCATGTAAATACAGCTCTGCCTGAGTCATTGTCTATAAAAAATAATTTGGATTAAATCTTTGCATATGACTACTGTACAAAAACTGCAACTTAGTATGTTCATGCTTTGAGCAAAATGCATGAAAAATATAGCTTAAGAAAACCATCTGGAAGGTCCAAGTTCCAGACTTTCGACGAATTTCAACTTGGGGGTGGGGTATCAAACTGGCAAATTTCCTGTGGATAGAGACATGTACAATAACAGGTCACTCGACAGCTGAAAAAAATGTTATTGAACATTTAAGGACATTAAGAGCAGTCTCTCCAATATGAATTAGTGGATGGATGATACACACCAGTGCGGAAACAGTAATCCTCCTCAGTACAGTTTTCTCTATCAGCCTCATCAGTCCAATATGTAATACATGTAAAAAGCATTAAAAATGTACACATCATCAGTAATTGTCTGAAAACTGCAAGATTTCTAGTCTACTTGATGTGCATAGAAATTGATAATTTCCTAAACTTTTTTGCTCAACTTAAAAGACCAAAAAAAACGAAAAACCTGTGGTAACATCCCGCAGTTTCACTGATATATGCATAAAGCAGTCTCATGACAGCGATTCATGTCAGCAGCTGTCAGCTTGACATTTGCACTCTGACAAGACAGAGTAACATGTAATCAAGGGAATGATTAGTGAAAAAGGAAATCATAAAAAAATGAAAATAATTGAAAATTAATCTGAAATCTTAGGTTAATGGCCTGAAAAAGAGTTACAAGTTTTTTTTCCACAGATTTCTGATTTTTACTGTAATGCTGCATTGGCACTGAAACTGAAAGTGACAAAATCACCTGTGGCCCCTCAGGTTGCTCACGTTGCATCACCTGTGGCAACTCTACAAGCATGGTAGAAGTGACTGAGCGGGCGGGTCTCCAACTCCAGTGCAGATATGTCCACCCAAGTTGATCAGCTCTGCTCTGCTCTAAGCATGACAGTAGCTACAAGTATATCTACTGTCATTCTTGTTTTCACTAAGCCTACCGTAATTCATGACTAATGATTATATGAACATAAATGCAGCCAGGTGACTTTCAGTAATAGCGACGCTTCTCAATTTGTTTGCACTGCCTCACTCGCCACCGCTGTTGTGCCAAGCAAACCTAATCACCAGCGTGATCATGATGGCAGCTTGTCTCTCAGGTCGCCTCTGTTGCTTTCAGCATGAGCACAACAAAAGGCACAAAAAAGGTGCACATCTGGTAAGAAGATGGAGGAATAACAAAAAAGAGAATAGTGAGCAAAGATAAGTATTTGCAATAATAAGTATTTGCAAAAGTATTAGCAAAAGTATTAGCCCGTGTTTGAAGTTGTAAGAATGTTGACCCACATACAGTATCAGATTTATCTCGGATATTTGTTTCTGGGAAGCAAACCATGGTGGTTGAAATCCATGTGCACACTGGAATGAGGAGAGACCGCTGGAAGAGCAGACCAGGGTGTTGTGTGCAAACTCAAGACAACTGTGAGGCCCATGAGTAAGGGTTTTGGAACGAGAAGCGACCAAGGGATGTCTCCTGGTTCATCTGCTCTGTTTGGCTGTTGGACTGAGTGTGAAATCCTGAGGTCAGGCTGGCACAGGCCCCTAAGAAGCTGTGAAACTCCCTCTAGAACAGAGACATAAAAGAAGCTTGGGCAGGGGCACAAAGTGACAGACACTTCTGAACCAATCTGCCATGGCCAGGGCGATGGTGTGTCCTGAAAGAGGGATACCGGTAATGAATTTTCGGGACTGTGTGTGACCAAGGGAGTGATCGAAGGAAACTTTAAGAGATCTTGCAGTGGCTGCAAGTTGGGCAGGCCCCCATGAATACCTTTATGTCCTCCTTGTGTGGGTCCTACCAAAAATGAAGAGTGTGTAAAGAAAAAGACGAACATGTGAAGGTGTCAGGCTAGGCACTGAGAACCCAAATGCAGAACAGACACACACCAGATGTAGGGTAAGTAGTCTTTATTTGAACTATTCAGTCTGGTGTGGAGTAGGGGCTGGAACAGGACGGCCTGAACACATATAGCGGCTCTGCTAACGTGGCAGGAGGCACAAGGTTGGGTGCCTACCGTCGGTGGTAAATCGTGGTAAGGGACGAAAGGCAGGTCGATCACCAAGGGCTGAGGTTGAAGCAGGGTCAGGGACGGAAGGCAGGTCAAACAACTGGGGCAGGCATGAGAGCAAGATCCAAGGACGAAAACAGGTCAGGCAGGGTGTAGCAGTAACTGGTGATCTATGAGTGCTGGAGAGTCTGGCAGGAACCAAAGACAATCTGGCAGTGAGTGCAGGGCTGGGGTGAGACAAAGTATCAGGTTAACCGGGTGATCTGCTGCAATGATTGGTGGGAGAGAGCAGGGAAAGGAAGACCAGAAGGGAGGTTAACCAGCAGGAATCTGAATACTGACAGGAGTAGTGAGCCCTCTTCAGCACCTTAGACTGCACTGGGGGAACAAATTTAGTTTTTGCTGTCTACACTTTATGTGGCACTGACAGCAGCACCCCCCCCCCCCCCCCCCCAAAAAAAAAAAAAAACTTTTTTTTTTTTTTTTGCCTCATTCCACATTGTGATGCAAGCTCAATGTATAATTCATGGAATGGAGTAAATCCAGGCAAAAACTATCAATATTCTTACATTTTCCAAATTGGAAAATGTAATCAAGAACCAGTGTAAATACAGTTACACTGACCAAGTGTATATAACTTACATAAATAAATTTATATCGCAGTGGTTAGATTGGTTGTAACCACAAAGAGAGAAATGTTATTGTATGTATGTTTCTTTGCTTTTTGAAGGTAAGCTCTAATAAAACTACATTCAGTCATCATTATATACTGGAACATTTCCATTACTTTGTTACAAAAGTATTTGCTCATAAGGCTGAGGTTGTAGATTAAATAATTGTGTGGTATTAGTCCTCCCCCTGAGAAACTGTACAGTCTACAGTCTAATCTTTCCTAAGGAGACAGGTTGATCTACTATTTATGTCAAATATACCAGAGATAATGTGGAACTGGTCTCATCTTCAGCACGTTTGGCACACTGCCACATTTTAAGGTGAGGTCTTATTTAAAACTCTCTTGAGTGCATCCTGCTGTTGAGACTTGCAAAGTGATTTATTAGGTTGTATAGACCGTGGGATGGAGTAAATCCAGGCGAAAACTATACAGTCTATTTCCGTACTTGAGAATTACAAACAGTGCTTGGGGCAATGCTTGTGCTGACTTAGTGGCAATGAAACACTCTTGTGCCATCTTGTGGCCATAACTGATAATTACTCTTGTTCATCACATCTTCACCACACAAAGGGTGAAGCAGAGAATACACCTTGGACAGGTCTCTAGTCCATACACACACACTGTGTGATTCTTAAGCTTAGTTTGTACTTCCCTGTAGTGGCTGCACTGAAGCCTCCCCACCATTTTCTGACTTCCTCAATGTGGCCCTCGATTTGGTCCATGTTTACTTCAAAGTGGGAATTTTAAAATAGTAGTCTATTAGAAGGGGCAAGTCCCAGAAATTATGCCACACGGCAGACCAATCATAACACCAGAAAACCACTTTAAGCTGACCCCAATATTCTACTGGATGCTTTACACCTGCAACTTGCTGTAACCAAACTACAAACCGGCCCAAAAAATAATGGCAGCTCAATTCTTACTTACTAGCAAACATCTAGAGATCTACAGGGCAAGCCTACGAGATTGACCAGTTGATTGCGATCAACAGGTTGGTGACCACTGGTTTGCGGTTTCGACCTTAATAGATGTAATTAGACTGTAACTGGAGTACCTGGGGAAAATCCAGAGATTGGGAGAAAATGCAAACTCCACACAGAATGCCTTTGCTTTGACCACGATGCAAACCTTGTTGCTGTGAAATGACAGCACTAGTCAGCACATTGACTTGAGATGGGGACATAAGTCACTGTGGTTTGGACTCAAGTTGACTTGATTTGCTGTTTTGATAACTTGTGACTTGACTTGGGCTTGGAAGTTAAAGACTCAAGACTTGTCTTGAGTGACCACTTGTAAAGCTACAGTCATCTACACCATCTTGGTTGGTGAACAGTGAAACAGAGCTGAGGGTGGCCTCAGGGACATTGATGTTCAGATTCTAATTCAGATTAATGATTAGTAGTCTGATTTTCACAGTTCTGTTTAAGTCAAACCGATACACATTCAGTACACCATCAGAAAGAATAAACATATACTAATGAACAACTAGAACTGCAAGCAGTTATGGCAGGGGCCAAGCTTTACCGCATGTCTTGGACCCATGACCACATTGACCGGTCACAGCCACCTTTAAGAAATTAAAAGCTTTTCATAACTTTTCATAACAAAGCCAATGAGATGATGGTCATACAATATGAAGTCCACACGATTTAATCCTTAGGTGGAGTTCACTGAAAATTATAGCTGGAAATGACTCAGGTCTATTCAGGAAATGTTGGGATGTAAGGTTTTTCAGTGAGTGACATACAATGTGGAAGGCCAAAATGAGTTGGCTTTTATTACAGCGCCCCCTACATGTGGACATATGTATTTTTTTGTGCCCAGAGTTAAGGCCCCAGTATGCTACTGCGCCACAGGATGTGTGGCGCGCCCCGAGCCTCCAGCATGGTTCTGCACGAGCTCTGTAATGTTCTGTCCAACGACATAGGACGGTACAAGTCCCCCCCTAGAGGAGACGTAAATATATATATTTATGGTGACCATATTTTGAATTGATCATTTGTGGTGGGGTGCTTTGTGGGCATTTTGTCACCATATTTAAACATGGATCCATAGCATTTCACTGCTTCAAATGTACGAAAAGGACTACAGATGAAGCAGCGTCCTTTTTGGTCGATGTCTCTTGTCTGATGCATCCATGACAACCAACAACAAACTCCTCCTTCATGGGGAAAAATGAGCTCTCCCACATTGTCAATGGGGCTCAACTCCACTTACTGGTGTGGCGAGTTCAGTAGGGAGTAAACTGCACAGAGTCTGAGCGCTTCCACACTTTGTGCTGATGGCTCGGCGACCCCGGAGGAGATTTCTCTGCTGGTCTACGACCTGAACTCTCCAGAAACCTTCCACCAAACCTCTTCTTTACCCTTGTCCTTGTCCGGGCCCGGTTGCTCAGGATTGCTCTCGTGAAAGTCCTGGATGAGCGTAAGGTCAATGTGACAAGCCAGTACCCACAACCTCTCCTTGGGCCCGTACCCTTCCCAGTCGACATGGTAGTGCAGTCCTCTGCCACGCCGATGGGAACGAATAATCCTATTCACAGAATAAGCGTCTCCTCCCCCAATCTTGCGGGGAGGTGGAGGAGCTGATGGAATGGGAGCAAGAGAACTAATCTTGACAGGTTTGATCTGGGACACATGAAACATTGGGTGAATCCTCATCGAAGCAGGTAAGCAGAGGCAAACCACCGCCGGATTGATGACTTTGTCCACCGGAAACGGACCAATGTATTTGAGCGCCAGCCTGTGTGACTCCACTTTCAGTGGAAGATCAGGAGCAGATAGCCAGACCGTCTGGCCCCTCTGGTAAACTGGAGCTGGTGAATGTTGAGTGTTTACAGCCATCATTTGCTGAGTCTGGCCTCGCTGGAGACAAGCTCAAACCGCTCTCCAGATCCGCTGACAACATCGCAGATAAGTCAGCACCGACGAACACTCCACCTCCTGAACCTGGAAAAGTGGAGGCTGGAATCCATGGAAACACTGGAACGGCAATACCCCCGTAGACAAAGAAACCTGGGAATTGTATGCCCAGTCCAACAACGAAGACCAGGTAGCCGGATTCAATGAACACAGACACCGAAGTAGTTTCTCCATCTCCTGATTCATGCGTTCCATCTGACCATTGGATTGGGGGCGATAGCCCGAAGAAAGGCTTACAGAAGCATCAATACAGTCACAGAAATCCTTCCAGAATTTGGAGGTGAATTGAGGTCCACGGTCCTAAACAATGTCTTTAGGCATTCCATGGAGCCGAAAAACGTGATCAACGGCCAATTCAGCAGTCTCTTTGGCCGAAGAAAGATTCCTACGAAAACAAAATGGCAGTATTTACTGAATCGGTCCACGATTGTCATAACCACAGTGTTTCCTCTGGACGGAGGTAGTCCAATCACAAAGTCCATGGAAATATGAGACCAGGGTCGACGCGGAACAGGAAGCAGGTGCAGTAATCCTGCTGGAGCTCAATTCAGAGTCTTCTGCTGGCAGTAGATCCGGCAAGCGGCCACATACTCCCTCACATCAATGTTCAAGGACAGCCACCAGAACCTCTGGGCTACCGCCAAGATGGAACGTCAGACCCCCAGATGACAGAATAGCCTAGAATCATGTCCCCATCTTAAAACTTCTGCGCACAGGTCAGGAGGGACGAAATCTCTCCCCTAGGGACAAGACTCAGGAATCTCCGCACCCTCCAGGGCTTGGAGGACCCCTCCCAGGTAGCTGCCCCCACAATCAGTGAGTAAGGGATAATGGAGTCCCCTACAGGATCAGGACAGAGACCACTGAGCCTGTCATGCATTTAGTCTTTTTGCAGAACGCAAGAATTCCAGATTTTTGTGGTCAGTCCACACGATGAACGGGTCACGGATATCCTCCAACCAATGTCTCCACTCCTCAAGAGCAAGCTTGACGGCCAGTAACTCCTGATTCCCAATGTCATAGTTCTGTTCTGAATGTGAAAGCCAATGAGAAAAATAGGTACATGGGTGGAGCTTGTCTCTGCTGAAACACTGGGATAAAACTGCTCTGATGCCCACATCAGATGCATCGACCTCCACCACGAACTGCAGGGATGGATCGGGCAGAACCAAAATTGGTGACGATGTGAATTGGTCCTTCAAAGCCTTGAAGGCACCTTCTGCCTCATGAGACCACAGGAATCTCTTCTTTGAGGAAGTCAAAGTGGTCAGAGGAGCTGCAATGCAGCTGTAATCCCGAATGAATCGTCTGTAAAAATTGGCGAATTCAAGGAACCTCAGGAGCTATTTTCTGTCCATAGGTCGAGGCCAATCTTTTTACCGCAGCTATCTTGGTTGGATCCATCCGGATCACGCCATTGTCGATAATGCTCCCCAGAAAATAAACCGTGAACCGTAAACACTAAACTCACACTTCTCATCCTTGACAAAGAGTTGACTTTCCCAGAGTCTCTACAGCACTATCTTAACATGACCGACATGCTCCTCTTGTGTCTTAGAAAAAATCAAAATATCACCCAGATAAAGATCAAATGATTCAGGTAATCTCTCAAAATGTAATTGATAAATGAGTGAAAAACAGCTGGAGCATTGGTGAGTCCAAATGGCATAACCAAATATTCATTCCACATTCATTGTCCACTAGGAGTGTTAAATGCCATCTTCCACTTGTCTCCTTCTCTGATCCGTACCAAGTGGTATGCATTTCTAAGGTCCATTTGGTGAACTTTGTTGCACCCTGGAACGACTCCAATGCAGATGCCAGTAAAGGCAGGGGATATCTGTTCTTTATGGTATGTCATTCAAGCCATGATAGTCAATACAAGGGTGGAGTGGTCTGTTCTTCACAAAAAAGAATCCTGCCCTTGCTGGTGAGGATGAGGGATGCATTAATCCAGTTGCCAGAGCCGACTCAATATAGTTGTCCATTGCCTCCCGTTCAGGTGCTGACAGGGAGTAAAGACATCCTCGGGGTGGCACCGACCCCTCACGGAGATCTATGGCACAGTCGTAGCTTTGATGGGGAGGCAGGGACGTAGCCTTAGGCTTGCTAAACACAGGAAAATAGTCTTTGTAATCCTCCAGAACTCCTTGTATGTCCTCTGGACTCACCGGTTCTGCTCTGCACGGGATAAAGACAAGGCATCTATGTTTACAATCCCCTCCCCATCTACAAATCTTTCCAGTCTCCAAGTCTAGCACGGGATTGTGTTCCCGTAACCAAGGGTAACCCAGGATAATCGGAGCAGATGGAGAAGAGACAATATGAAATCTCAGAGATTCATTTTGATCCCCACCAATTCTTCAATTCACAAGAAGCCTGGTTTGCTCAGCTAACTTGGCCAGTAAGTGTCCGTTCAGTGCTCAAGCCGGTACAGCCTCCAGAGACACACCAAGCTGAAGCCCCTTAATCAATCAGTAATGACACGACTCCACTACACTCTCTAAGACCCCATGAAGGCAGAAACGGTTCCTGATCGAGGGTGTCTTAATGTCTTGGCTCAACGATCCCCTCTTTACAACCAGAGAGCCCTGTCTTTTACTGGACAGGAGGCTGCAAAATGCCCAGAATTTCTACAGTATAAACATGAACCCGCCTTCCACCTGCGCTCCTTCTCCTCTAGTTTTAATGTGGAGAGACTGATTACCATCGGCTCAGGTTTCAGTTCCGGCCTCCTGACTTCCTCTTCCTGGGTACTATTCCTGAACTGGAAGGGAAACCTATTAGCTCCGCGAGCTAACTTCCGAGCCTGAATGCAAGCATCTATTTTCACAGTTAATTCAATGACTTTGTCCAACGTGGTCTGGACTCGAAACCAAACACCTTGCAAATCTCGGCAGAAAAGTTCTCGTGCTCGCTTCTTGAAACAGGCCCTGGTGCTCGAACACAAACAACAAACAGTCGCCTGGCTTATTCTACACTTGGAGGTACCTCCTACATGCACGCTACTGCAATAAAAAGCAGATTGATTAGCTAACTCACTCCAGATGCCTCAATCCTCACCTGGTGCTGCTCCTGAGCCAGCCCACCACACCCCACTCTGCTACAGATGACGCCCAAACCATACCACCACAACACACTCAGGCTTTTTCCTCAAGAATTCTTGTTTAGAATAAAAAAAATACATCTATTATCAATGACATGTGATGGCTTCTTTAATTTACATTAATTATATTCATTAAAACCATTTCCACTGAGAAACATTTTCACAAATTTCAGACTCACATTTCTGTTAATCAAAATACAATATAATCACAGAAAAACAAAAAATAGAGATTGAAATGATTACCATGTAGCTGATGAAACAGCTGCCAACAGTCCAAACAAATGAGAAAGACCTTTGGTTATAACACAGTGTCGAAGTATTTCTATTTTCCTGTCCACATGGAGTAAAAGCACACTGCCAAATAGACAATCAACATCCTCTAATTGGATAATATCTTTAGTAACTGCTGTGTTGTAGCAATTAAGAATTGGAACATAAATGGAAAAATACCAGATTAGAGTATGTGAGTGAGAGTTTGTTGCTTTTATTGTAAAGGTCTGCCAGGAGGAAATACAACAGACATACACACACATGCTCATCTACATATAAATGGCACACTGAGTCAGATATCTGTGCACTAAACTTGTCTGCATCTATTAGGTTAAAGAATGTAAATTCACCTCCTGTAACTTTTAATCCAGTCCAATAGAGCATTTCAGACCAATTATCAATAAACAACTGTCAGTAAATAGTAATTCAGAAAAAACAAATGTGATTTATGTTCCTCTTTGTCATTTTTCATGTGTTACTGAGGTTGTTCATGTTACTGCTGAGGTTGTTGTCTGTAGTCCGGCTTGTCTGAGACCCTTGGTTTTCTTCTCCACAAACAAAATACCGTCTCCATATCTTCAGGTATGCTGCCTTGATCTTCTTTATTTTAAATGCATACACAACTGGGTTTACAGCTGAGTTGGCATGAGAAAGCAGGATTCCTAAATAGACAACTGTAATCGGTACGTCACTCGGCTGGCCAAAGTAGGAAATGCAGTTCATAATGTGAAGAGGAAGCCAGGATAAGACAAACAGTGCCAGGACCAGAAACAGAGATCCTGCCAGGTGTCTCTCTTTCCTCAGGTAGTTCTGAGATTGAGGTTGGACTCCATTTCCTGGTTTCTCTCGAAGGTTTCCTCGAATGGTACAGAAAATGTAACTGTACAACATAGTCATCACCAATAGAGGGATGAAGGTACAGAGAAAAAAGTTGAAGTAAATCAGGTATGACATGGGGATCACAGCTATAAATTGGCAGACAATGGTAGAATTGACTGATTTAGACAAGGTATCGTGCCTGTACCATCCAAGCATGGGAGCAAAGCTGAATGGAAGTGCAACAAGCCAACATGCAGCTACCACAATCCATGAATGCCTTTGTGTTACAGTCCGTTTGTACCTAAAAAGAGATGCATGCACATCATAATTAGGAATGATATAGATGCATTAAGTCACTGCAGTGTTAAAACATGTCATGATAAAGTTCAGATGCAGAAATGCTATTTATTCTCTTGCTATGTTCAACAGTGCTACTTTATATTTCCTTCTAATAAACCTTACCTGAGAGGAACATAAACACGCAGGAATCGATCCACTGCAATAGCCATGAGGCAGAAAACTGAGACAACAGTCAACAAGATGACTACACAGCTGATGAAGAGACAAACATAGAATGAAGTCTCCACTCGTCCATCCACCACCACAGCCAAAGGGATGGCCAGAATGCCCACCATGAAGTCGGCCACAGCCAGAGAGAGAATCAGGCAGAAGGTCAGCTGTCGTATCCATTCACTCCTCCAGAGTGCCAAAATAACCAACATGTTACCTAGACAGCAGCTGAAGGCTATGAACACCTCAAAGACTGTGTAGATAACTTCTAATGCCCCCATCATGCTTTCTGCTTGTTTTAGTTATTTGAGCAGCATGTTCTAGTTGATATCTGAGTCTGAATGTGCAGTGCCTCTTGTGTGCCAGTCATTATTCAGTTGGTCACGTGGACCTTTGCAGAAGTCCTTTTGCCTTTTTTTTAAGTTGCAGTGTTTTGATTATGCAGGGATATGCAAACGGAACTGAAAAAGCTTTTCACAGAAGTGGTGGAACTTGTCAACACAGGTACATCACACAGTATACAACATGCCACACTGCATCAGTTTTTAATCCAGAATTAGCTCAAAAATAGCCATAGACATAGGGAAAAAAATACACTAAACCCAACAGACATTGCACAAAAGAGGATGAGATATACTTCATTTTTATGGAATTTATTGTCATTATTCAAAGGCAACACTATGACAAAGTGACAGAAGTATGTGACAAGAGTTATGTAAACCTTAGATAATCTTATAAGCACTGAAACAAGGTTTTCTTATGACTGTTCACTTAGTTTTCTCACTTTCTCAGGCCAGTCTTTGAAGTCACTGATTTTAATGTATGCATTCTCAAGATTCAGAAATATTAGGGAAAATATTAAATATTTGGTGACACGGGAGCTGAAAAGGCAGTTGGGATCAATCTGAGAGTTAAATGAGTTGTTATTCTAATATTAATGTTCTCTTATCTTGTCTGCGTAAATCATATGAGCATGAGCACAACTTCATTTTCTTGGAATCTGCTTGATTTATTTTAAAGGGAAGTGCTCCTCTAATAAGGGACATTAATTTCCTACCTTGACATGGTGATGCTTCCTCAATTTGCTTGAGTCAGTAAGGTTTTTTTTTCAGTTCAAACCATGCTGTTAGTTTCAGATCTGCTCTTAGTTCTGAACTTTATTAAATGTGAGGTGACATGCATGAATGCACTTTAGGTCAGAGTAAAACACTCTTATTCTGTGTATAAGGTTATCCAAGGTTATTCCTCACTCCAGCCTGACTGTTTGTGTGGGACTGTCTATCACTGAGTTTTTCATTGAGGGCATTTTTTAATGTACTTGCTTAGATCGCCTCCAGTTCTGTAACAGTAATAACTTTTTTTATAGATGTTGCAGAGTCTTTCTAGTCTGTCTCTTCTAGACGCATGGACTGCAGAGGGTTTACCATGGATTGTACAGTATGGTGGTCAAATTGGTGCAGCTCAGTGCTGTTCTCTGGCTTGTATGCTGATTACCAGAGCCAATTTTCCCTATCCATTCTCCATTGTCTTGCTCACTCTATACCCACTGGGTCTAATAATGCTTCAGCTCACATTGGGCATTCACTGAAAGAAGATAATGGAAGTAAATATGAATGATTTCAATATGATGTGAATATGTATTTAGTTATTTATTATTATTATCAAAATATAATTTATCAAGGTACCTGTGTTTTTTGGTTGAACTTTATGATCCTCTTCCACATCTTTCCCTTTGCTGTTTGGCTTACTCCTCCTCTTGATCGCTTCTTGCCAGATTGCCCTTTTTGAATTTCTGTCTCTTCTTGCAGAGATTACTGTTGTTGTCTATGTAAGAAACAAGATCAAATTAAAATCTTCTGGGGTCTCTTTTGCATATTGAAGCACCTATTAAAATAAGAAAAAACCTGTAGAAACTACTACAAGCCAAACATGTCTACAGGCACCACTTTGAAAACAATGCTATTGTTACATGTATTGGAAACAAACAATTGTTGTGTCCCCTCATGCTTAACCCCTACACCTCACATAAGGCACTATACATACATAGCTCACTACATAGTCCCCCATAGCCCTCACTTATTGTCAGAGACTTGATCAGATGTTACCCAGGGTGATGTCTCTATTGTTGCATCAAACGTATGAAATTGGCAGAAAATACAGGGATGGTAGAACTCATCAAGGGGTCGTTTACTTATATTTGCACCACAGCTGTTGTGCCGAGTCCGCCATTAGAACTGGATACCAGACTAAACATTGTGGCCCAAGATATCAAAGCACGTCTGGACACTTGGGGGCTACGGGGTACTTTTTGGACACAGAGCTCAACAAACAGATAAGCAGGAAAAATTTGTATGTTTGACAGTAGCATGTGTCATGATAAATTTTAATTGCTGATGTGTGTTTATTGATTTTTAAATGCTCTTGATAATAGCCTGTGATTAAGATGATGCAACATTCAATAGTGTGGAAGTGTGGTTCTGAATGTTGTTTCTCCAGCCGTGGGGTCATAAATAATGGTATAATGAGGGGTATTTAATCAAGCCGTCTAAGTAGGGCATCACTGAAGGGCTAGGTGTGAAATGCATGGCCCACCACTGGATATTTCCGTACTGGAACAGTGGCAAAACAAAGTGGGAGACTGCTGAAAACATTAGTGGGAAGTAAAGCTGATTACTTCCTGGGGACTGATGCCCCTCAGCAAAATGCTGGCTCCCATCTGTTTATCACCAGCCAGGCTGCTTGACCCCAGACTTACTCGGTTACTTACAAATGTGAGTGTGTGGAGGCTCATACAGTTACCTCAGTGATAAGTGTTACGCTGTGAAGCATGTTAAATCCTACAGATACACTGATAGAAGGCATGCATCTGGGGGAGTTCTTCATAGTGGATGAACCTGAGATTGTGCCACTCCCACAGACTTCAGTGGAAATTGACATTTTCTGCTATTTCATCCAGTGTGGTCCACAGTATCACTGGAGGAGCTCCTGCAAGCCAGCAACAGAAAGTACAGAAAGTACAACATTGCCAGACCATAATTTATGTATTTTTAATCAGAGTAATTTAAATGTATTAGATTCCAATCTATTCTGTGACTAATATCAAACTGAAAATTTTCTGCATTATTGTCTGCAATTGCATTCAAATACATTAAGATATTGCAAGAAATACAGTATACTGTATAGCTCATGCCCGTTAAATAGTGTACGTTTACATCATCATACAGTATCTCTGTTTACAGTACAATGCTGCAATTTAAAAATACAGCAAAGTACTGAAAAAAATGTAGCATGTTATGGGTGACGTTGCTTCCAGTAAGATACTGTAAATTTACAATAAAAAGTTTTACAACGATACACTTATCAAACACCACACCAAGACTGAAAATCATTCCCATATAAGGTAGCGATGTGTACTGTACCTCTCCTGAAAAAAAGAGGAAATTGAGAGCAGGAGGGTGAAGGTGTTTCACCTCGGAATTACAATTACAGTGGCTGCCACTCCTTTCCCCAGGTCCTCCCTATTTCCTTCTCCCCTCAAACAAGGAGTTGTAGAGCATGATGGCAAGATGAACAGAGGAGTTCTTGAGTGTAGTGGTTCTACCTTTTCTTTCCCTGAATAGATTCCGGTTGTTGGTGATGTTCTGTTATATAGCCCCACATTCGAGGACCACAATGCCAGTCTGTGTGAGGTTTTCTCCAGGATTCATACGACCAAGTTTAATCTGAATCCAGAGGAATGTCATCTTTCTAGAGACCACATGGTGTTTCTCCGACATGTTATCTTGCCATGAGCTCCAGCTGGACCCTAGGAACACAGACAAGGTTAAGAATTGGCTAACCCCCCAGAATCCCACTGAAGAAAGAGCTTTCATTGGACTATGTTCATACTATTGCCATTTTGTCAAAGACTTTACACGGCGTGTGGCTCCCCTGTGCTGCCTAATGTGTAAGGGCATGCCGTTCCAGTGTACGACAGAGTGTAACACAGCCTTCAAGTACTTGAGAGACCTGCTCTCAGCTTCTCTTATGGTCACTATGCCAGATTGCATCCTCCCCTTTCAAGTCTACATAGATGCCTCCATGGATGCAGTAGGGGCTGTTTTGGCTCAAGATAACGTAGGTGTAGAGATTGTGGCGGTGTATTCTAGCCAGGCACTATGGGCCACTGAGAGGTACTGGAACAGGTTCAATAGAGATCATTGGATCATTATTGGAGATCATTGGAAAGGACCCTACTGGGTTCTGACTGCATTGGGTTGATCGGAGGTACCAAACCTCACCTACTGCATTGGCTGCCCATTTGGCTCTGATAGACTAGAACAGGCAGTCCATTGCAACAGACGTAACCCCCCTCCCTCCATTGCCATGGACAAAACGTCCACTTGACGTGTAAATATGAAAATATGTTCAAGTACAAGGGTGTCCATGACTGCACGTGGCACCAGGACACCCTAGGCAGGAGGTCAACGATCCACTTTGTACCCATGTCTTCTGACCTCCGGCCAGATGTCTTGGACAGAGAGGGGCTGAGCAGTCAACCAATCACCACCTGGTGGTGAGTTGGATCCGCTGGCAGGGGAGGAAGGTAGACAGACTTGGCAGACCCAGGCGCATTGTGAGGGTCTGCTGGGTACGCCTGCCAGAATCCTCTGTCAGGGAGATATTCAACTCCCAACTCCGGAATAGCTTCGACCAGATCCCGAGGGAGGCTGGGGACATGGAGCACGAGTGGACCATGTTCTCCACCTCCATTGTAGATTCAAAACTGTGGCCATACGACCTCCGGTGCCTGTCGCGGTGGCAATCCTACAACCCGATGGTGGACACCGGAAGTATGGGATGCTGTCAAGCTGAAGAAGGAGTCCTACCGAGCCTGGTTGGCTCTGGGGACTCCTGAGACAGCTGACAGGTACTGACAGGCCAAATGGATGGCAGCTTGAGCAGAAGCACAGAAGCAAAAACTCAGGTCTGGGAAAAGGCCACGGAGAAGGGCTATAGGTCGGCTTTGAAGAAATTCTGGCAAACCGTCCGGCACCTCAGGAGGTGGAAGCAGTGCTCCACCAACACTGTTTACAGCGGAAATGGAGAGCTGTGGACCTCAACTGGGGACATTGTCAGGTGGTGGAAGGAATACTTTGAGGATCGCCTCAATCCCACTGACACACCTTCCTTAGAGGAAGCAGAGGCTGAGGACTCAGGGGTTGACTCATTCATCACCTCAACTGGTGATGTCGCTTCTGCAACATCGCGTGGCAGTCAGGAACAGTACCCCTGGAGTGACAGACCGGGCAGTGGTCCCTCTTTTTAAAAAGGGGGACCGGAAGGTGTGCTCTATCTATTGGGGTATTAAACTCCTCAGCCTACCGGGAAAAGTCTATTCCAGGGTACTGGGGAGGAGAGTTCAGCCAATAGTGGAACCTCGACCAATAGTGGAAGCTTTCGACCATGTTCCTCGTTCTGTGCGAGGTACTCTAGGAGTACGGGGTCGGGGGCCCTCTACCGAGGGCCATGCGATCCCTGTATGATTGGTGCAGGAGCTTGGTTCACATTGCCAACAGTAAGTCAGACCTGTCCCCGGTGCATGTAGGCCTCCGACAGGGCTGCTCTTTGTCACCGGTTCTGTTCATTATCTTTATGGACAGAATTTCTAGGCGCAGCAGGGGGCCAGAGATGATCCGGTTCGGGAGTCATGGGATTTCATCTCTGCTCTTTGCAGATGATGTCTTATTGGCTCCCACGAGCCAGGACCTCCAGCATGCACTGGGGGGCGGTTTGCAGCCGAGTATGAAGCATCTGGGATGAGAATCAGCACCTCCAAGTCCAAGGCCATGGTTCTCATGGTTCCCAGAGAAAGGTGTCTTGCCCCCTTCAGGTCGGTGGAGAGTCCAACTTCAACTTCAACTTAATTTGTTTTAAGTGCCATTTCATAACAGCTGTTATCTCAGGGCACTTTACAAAGAGAGCAATAATGTGTACACAGTGAAAAACCCCTATCCTTAGACCCTCGCAAAGGCTGAGGAACAACTCCCAAGAAAAATACCTGACAGGGACAAAAAAAGGGGAGAAACCTTGGGTTAGAGACAGAGGAGGGAATCCTCATCCAGGACGGACAGGTGGGCACAAGCGAAACAGTACTGATGGTTAACAGTTCAGAATATAAATAAATCAAAAGTTGAATCAGTCCAGAGTAGAAAGCTGGAGGAACCGCAGTGGGAAGAGCCCTTTAGAGGGAAGGAGTCCTGGATCCAGCTCAGCATTTATGGAATCTGGGAGGGAAAAAAGGCACAGACACTCCAGGGACACATAGTCCCCGGTCCATATGTTAGTCCTACATAGTCACGGATTTGGAAAGGAGAGCAAGAAGTGGTGGAGGAGGAGAAGGAGGAAGAGAAGGAGGGGTGAAGAACAGACGGGGAGAGACCAAGAGGAGAGTGAGAGGCTAGAGGGAACGTGAACCCGGTTTACACCCACAGAGAGAGCAGAGAAGATAGAGCTAAATGTGCCTGGGCAGACTCAACCTATAGCAGCTTATTTAGGATTTATGGTGTATCTGTAGGCTCTGTCAAAAAGGAGGATTTTTAGCCTACTCTTGAAAGGTAGAGAGGGTGCCTCCCAGACTGAAACTGGTAGGCTCTGGCTCCAAATCTAGACTTAGAGATTCTTGGAACGACAAGTAGCCCTGCATTTAGAGAACGGAGTGTCCTAGTGGGGCAACAGGGTTTTATCAGATCTGAAATATAAGAGGGTACCAGACCATGAAGACTTTTATAGACAAGGAGAAGGATTTTGAATGGAATCCTGAATGGTACAGGATTCAGGATGTACAGGATGGTACAGGAAGAAGGAGATCTCTCTTTCTAGTTTTAGTCAGGACAAGAGCTGCCACGAGCTGCAGAGTTCTCAGTGTATTAGAGCCTCCAGCCAGTAAAGAGTTGCAGTAGTCCAGTAACAAAGGGATGGACCAGCTGTTCTGCTACATGGAGAGGGAGTAGGTGCCATATTTTTGCGATATTGCAGAGGTGGAGAGTATACAGTCCGTGAGAGGCTGTCCGTGAGATAAATTTTACATGGGAGCTAAAAGACAGGTCTTGATCAAAGCTAACACCTAGGTTCTTTATAGTGGTGGCAGAAGGAATAGCAAAACTACTTTGTAGTGCTATGGCATCAGATATAGACTCACATAGGTGTTTTGGATGAGCAGTAACTCTATTTTTTCAGAGTTTAGAAGGAGGAAATTATTAGTCATCCAGGCCTTAATGTTATCAAGGCAGGACTGAAGCTGCTGTAGATGTTTGTGCTTGCCTGGCTTGATAGGTAGACATAATTGAGTGTTGTCAGTGTAACGGTGGAAATCTATAGAATGACTCCTGATGATATCACCTAGAGGGAGCATATATAAAGAGAAAAGAACTTGACCAAGCACAGATCCTTGTGAAACCCCGTGGCTGACTTTAGTACGTGGAGATTGGTTATCGTTGACACAAACAAATTGATATTGGTCTGAAAGATAGGACTGGAACCAGTCTAAAGCAGTGCCTCTGATTCCAAGTTGATATTCCAGTCTCCTCAGTAAGATCTGGTGGTCAACTATAAAAAGCAGCACTAAGATCTAACAAAACAAGCATTGAAACAAGACCATCGTCAGATGCCATTAAGAGGTCATTAGTGACTTTAACCAGTGCAGTCTCAGTGCTATGATTCATTCTAAAGCCGTACTAGAAGGACTCAAATAAACTATTGTTATTAAGGTGTTCACAGAACTGGTTGGCAATGATTTTCTCAAGGATTTTTGAGATGAAGATTGGAGATTGGCCTGTAGTTTACTAGAGTTCCTGGATCAAGGGACGGTTTCTTGAAGAGGGGTTTGATTATTGCAACTTTAAATTTAAGAGGAACGTAACCTGTTGTTAGGGACAGGTTGATGTGGTCAAATAAAGAGATGGCGATTAAAGGCAGCACTTCCTTTAATAGCTTAGTAGAAATCGGGTCAAGGAGGCAGGTTGATGATTTAGAGGAGGAGATGATTGGTCAGCTGATGCAGGTCAATGGGGTCAAATGAAGATAGTGACCTGTCTGTATCCCCATCTGCAACAGGGTGTAGATTAATTGCTGTAGATGCTATGTGGTTCTTAATTGTTCATCTTTGTTATTTTGTCGTTGAAGTAGTTCATAAAGTCACCACTGTTGAGATGTGAGGGAAGACACTGCTCAGTGGAGTTATGACTCTGAGTCAGCCTGGCTACAGTGCTGAACAGAAACCTAGGGTTATGCTTATTTTCCTCAATTAGAGAGGAGTAGTATCTGGCTCTGGCATTTCACAGAGCCAGCCTGTACGTCTTCAGACTATCTTTCCAGGTTAGAAAAATATTGTCATTTTTCCTCTCTAATTTACGTGCTTGCTGCTTTTGGTGGGGAGTTTCTGGCGTATACCAGGGGGGCAATCTTGGTCTAGAGATATCTTTTAGTCACGGGTGCAACCGAGTCGAGGGTGTCGTGAAGGAAGGTAACCAAGCTATCAGCAAGATGATCAATGAGGGAGGGACTTGGGCTTTCGTAGCAGAGAGGTGAAGTAGCACCAAGAGACAAGGGAATCGCTTTCTTAAAGTTTGCTAAGACACTTTCAGTTAAGTGTTGTGTATATATACTGCTATTCTTTCTCACATGACCGGCTAGAAGGAAGTTGAAAGTAATCAGAGTGGTCAGATATAACTGGGTTAGGAAGAGAAACGGTCAGGTGTTGAATTTCAACACCATAAGTAAGAACAAGTTCCAGGGTGTGATTACAGCAGTGTGTGGTTTCATGCACATGCTGGCAGAAGCCAATGGACTCGACTATAGAGGTGAATGCTATACTGCAACTATCACTGACTACATCTACATGAGTATTGAAGTGACCGATGTTGATGATTTTGTCAGTTTTGAGAACTAAGTTTGAAAGAAATTCAGAAAATTCAGAGAGAAAATCTGAATAGGGGCCTGGAGACCGATACAGTACAACAAGTAGGACATGCTGTGTCTTCAAGCTTTGGTGACACAAGCTGATGATAAGGCTTTCAAATGAATTATAAACAATATTAGGTTTAGGTCTAATTTAAAAGGTACGGCCAAAGTCGGCTGCCACCCCAACTCCACGGCCAGAACATCGAGGGACATGGTAATTAATGTGGCTGGGAGGAGAGGCCTCATTTAGGCTAACATAGTCACCCTCACAAAGCCAAGTTTCTGTGAGACACAACACATCAATGTTGTTGTCCGAGATTAATTCATTAACAAGAATGGCTTTGGAAGACAGGGAGTGGATATTAAGTAATCCACATTTAATGCCCATGTCCTGAGAAGTGAGGCGTTTAAGTATCTGGGGGTCTTGTTCACGAGTGAGGAAAGGACGGAGTGTGAGGTGGATCAGTGCAGTGGCTGCAGTAATGTAGTCGCTGTATCGGTCCGTCCCGAAAGAGCTGAGCTGAAAGGCGAAAATCACAATTTACCGGTCAATCTACATTCCTACCCTCTCCTGTGGCCATGAACTTTGGGTCATGGCCGAAAGAATGAGATCCTGGATACAAGCAGCCGAAATGAGTTTTCTCTGCAGGGTCGCAGGGTACTCCCTTCAAGATGGAGAGGAGCTCTGTCACCCAGGAAGAGCTCGGAGTAGAGCCACTGCTCCTCCACATTGAGAGGAACCAGCTGAGGTAGCTCGGGCATCTGTAGCTGATGCCTCCTGAATGCCTGCCTCGGGAGGTGTTCTGGGCATGTCCCACCGGGGGGAGACCAGGAGAAGACCCAGGACACGCTGGAGTGACTATGTCAATCGGCTGGCCTGGGAACGCCTTGGGATCCTCCCAGAAGAGCTGGAGAAAGTGTCTCGGGAGACTGCTGGCTCTGCGACCAGGCCCCGGACAGATGGATGGATGGAATATGAAAATATTGCATTTCCCTGTGTACCACTAGTAGGAGCTCTAGCAGTGTACCACTGTTTGAGAAAGGTGGTTCTAGCGGGTACCCGATTTCTCTTTGTGTTTCTTCCCTGCAAGTTTCTTTGTTTACTTCTTGTTTATGTTTTGATATTTCACAATTCACAGTTTATTACTATTAATCACAATTTAAATCTCTCATATGTTATTATATTTTGATACCTCCTCAGTAAATTTCACTTAGTGTGTCCCACACTAGCGGCGCTTTATTGTTGCCTTCAGTGGGACTCTCCAGGCAGAGTAAAGATAGTATGATCTGTATTTGTATATGGTATATCTTTGTAGAATGTAAATGCTTCACTGTCGAATAAATAATTTCTGATTCTGATTCTGTTTTACGGAAACTTGGTGACTGAGAAACAGCACAACACTGGGGAGGCAAGGACTGGACTTGATGTCAGCTCCAGTGAGCCATTGCAATCTGTGTCTTGTGCCAGGAGGGCTGTGAAGCTGCCAGTTCATTTTAAGGACTTTGTTACATGTGGTTAACTGACATGTTTACATTGTATGTCAAGTATTATGCTCTAATGTGTTTTTATTATATCAAGTGCATGTAGACGAAGTGACCTACTTAAAGATACAGTGAGGCATGTTTGTTATTTGTTTGATTTTTATAGAAAGGGTGTATTAGTTTACTGGATATGCGGTCTATGCAGATGCCCTGTGTCAGTAATATCTGGGGTATATTGTGGCATGCGTGAGACTGTGTTATTGAGGGGAGAAATAGTGCCCTGATCCAGTAGAAGACGGACGGATGGAAACAAAGTAGAACATGGAAAGGCAGAAAAAAGTCAGACGGTCCAGCCTTTTTCCCAGGAAATGTTTTGATGGTTGGTGGTAAGCTGTTAATTGTATTGCTTGTCAGTTAGTTTGATAGTGAAACTGAGCGTTATGTGTAAGTGTTTATGGATGTTGAAAAGAGTCATGAAGGGTTTCTTGTCTACAAAAAGAAGTAACTGCATTTTCTTAAAGTCTCTCATTTGTTGAGTCAAGCACAACCACCAAACTATCACAGGAACTTCCAGTCCACACGTTCAAAACATAATCCCCAGACCAAAAATAACATAAATAGTCTATGCTGGACGTAGTTTGATTTCCTTTCATTCCTTTTTGTTTCGTCCTCGTTTCTAAATAACAATAACATAGGTAAACAAAAAAATTGTGCCATAAAAAGGGAGCAACAGTAAACAACAAAACATATAAGTGATTACTTTTGGACATTGTTACCGGTCGTCTGTACCCATACATGAAATCTTCCCAGCTTCGACAGGCTTGTCCTTGAAATAATAAATGGCAGGTGCCATTGTGGTATCTCGATGCTAAAAATGGTGATTTAGCTAAGATATGTCTTCTCCTCCTTCCCCTTTCCTTTTTGAGAACAGGTCAACATGACTGTTAGTTTATTTTATTTATTGTTTTTTGCAAGGGAAACCGTGAATTGGCGCAGAGAGCGCTGATTTAAAATTGGCTGCCAGGTAGCGGGCAGGACCAGTGGCGCCAGATTCACTGTAATGGGCAGGAGCTAGAACAGCCGTCGTGACACACATGATGCTGCAGGATGGCAGGCAGTGGTGCTAGTGGTAGCACTGGAGTGGTGGGTGCGCGAGGGGTGTCTGTGTGTGTGTTGCTACGTGAACTTCATCAAAGCTGAAACTTAATTTGACTTTCTGACTCTGGAGTATAATGCTAGGGCAAACACTGTAGATATTTTTTTCCCACTACGTTGGTTTGCATGGCTTTTCTTTTCAGGTTTTCCATCTTTCTGTTTATGATCTCTTGCATGACTGCTTTTTGGTTTACTCCTGCACTTTTGTTTCCCGCACTGGTGACATTCACAATCTTTGTACCAGCAGTCATCATTATTATGATTTGCTTTCCCACAGTGGCAATGTTTTTCACCATGCGAAAACACCACATTCACTTTCAGGGAGCTGCTTAACCGTTGAACTCGCTTGCTGCTGTCTCTGCTGACACTGCGTGTTCAGCTGCTTTCTTGAACGTGAGCTTATCTTCAGACAAAAGGCGCTTCTGAAAGTCTCTTTGGCACTGCAACATACTGTGCTACTGTTTCTCCTTCCCCCTGATTTCACTTGTGGAACCTGAACCTTTCAGCTATAACAAGCGGTTTCGGTGCAAAATGATCTTTAAGCAAAGTCACTATTTGTTCATAAGTCTTTTCACCAGGTGCTACGGGAGCGACCAGACTGCACAGTAGTCCATACGTTTTTGGTCCCATTACACTAAACAGCACTGAAACTTTCTTAGTTGCTTATATGTCAGTCAACACATTGTTAGATTTCAGATTTCACAACATAAAACAATAGCCAAACTTCCCCATACTCATTTATTAAAAGACCTTAATCATAACCTCAGTAGCTACACTCACATCTCTTCCTACATGACTGAATTAAATACCAACAGGACCACCTTGATCACAACCTAAATACCTACACACACCATTTCCCTACATGATTAAATCCACATAATGACATCAACAGACATCAACAGGACCACCTTGATCAACACCTACATTTACCTTTTTTTTTAAATCATGTTCACAGTAGACCCAACCTTTCCCCCTCTGGACACTTTCCATTGATTCTTCTCTGAAATACAATCCTCCTGAAGCAGATATAAAGATTTCGACCACGAACATACCCTCAGAATTCTCCTGGATATTGTGTTACATGATCCTGGGTGCCACTCTGTGATTATTGTTCATGATTTCTCCTGTGAGATTCAGAAGCACTCAAAGCACCTGATGAGTTATTCAAGGAGGCTGGCTCATGGTTGACTAGCACATTTGTTATCCCAAAATGTGCATGTTCTTCTCGGTCCAAACTTGCACAAAGCTGACTTAATATTCACAGTCAGTCGATGAAAAGTCTTCCGAACTACATGACTTGTCGCCAATTTATGTTGTGTTGCTAATATTGTTTGCTGACACACAGAGCACGGAGGACATGCTTCTTGCTGGTTGTATTACTTCTTTCTTACTTCTTCTTCTGCAAGTGGTTACATTCATTGTTCCTTGTGGCAGTCTGCCCCCCTAGTGGTAACTGTTGGAATGGTATATTTAGGTTTATGCATAACAGTTTTGTTACCATATTTAAACATAGATCCATAATATTTCGCTGCATCGAATGTATGACAAGTTAGTACAGATGAAGCAGCGTCCATATTGGTCGATGTCTCTCGTCTGATGCATCCATGACAACCAACAACAAACTGCCTCTTTGTGGGTAAAAAACTTGCTCTCCCACGTTGTCAACGGGGTTTTTGAGCACTCGACTCCACCTTCTAGTGGAGGTAGTGGCAAGTTCAGTAGGGAACATGCGCGACCAACACATGGGTTGGCACGGGGTCTCAAGTTTTTCCCTGCGCAAATCCGTCTGGACAGACGTGCGTCTGAGCCATTTTCGCAGCAGCATACTGGGGCCTTTAGAATGCAGCTCCGGGTAACTGACATGTGTAGCATTTTGCCCAAGCTGTTTTAAATTAGTGCTCTATACATATGTGGAGAAAGATTGAACACTCGTCATTTCTGTGTTTGATTTACAGGTCTGTACAGCTATGGCGCAACACCAGCTGCTGTTCTCTTTAGAGTGTGAGTGTTCCTATGAGTGTGGTGCTTATGGATCGTGTTCTCTTCATTATTTGTACTATTTGTTTTCCTCTAACCTGCAAGCTAGCTCTAGTGTAGCGTAGCACTGAGTATCATATGCTACAGGCTAGAGTGGTTTGTATTTTTCTTTTTTTTTTTAATTAATTATTTGTCTCATCCCCTCCCAATTACCTGGTACCATCTGTCGCTGGTGTATAGGGTAGCCCAATGTGTGCATGTGAGAAGTTCCACTATCAGGCTGGATTTCCTAATCTTGATGACAAATGTGTAGCACCAAGTGTACGATAAAGCAAGTGTGTAGCACCAAGTGTGAATAGAAGTGTGTTCACACCCTAAGTGTGGTTTGAGGACCCTGGCGTCTCACTAGTGTTTCTCCCCCTCATGTACAGCGGTGTTCCAGGTCTTTGTGACCTTTTCCCCTTTGCCTCTATTTGCACAGCATTGTTTAACTGTGTTTATTGGACTTTTAAAAGTCTATTTAATAAAGATTATTTTTTGATACTATTTCTAAACTTCCGTCTATGCATCTTATTAGATATTTAGTCCTTTTGTTTGGATATTCTCAGCAGACAGTGGATAGCAATGGGTGGCATAGTTAGCTACATTTTAGAGGCTTAACTGTTATGATCTGGGTAAGATCATGATTTCAAATTAAGTGAAGACCCAAACGCACGACTCAAAACACAAATTATATGAGTGATAGGGAATTTATTAAAGAAACTAAAAAGAAACCAGACTGAGAACTAGACTAATGAGAGGGGGGAAACATAGTGAACATACAACAGTGGAAAAACTCAAGGAGCAAAGGTGAATAAATACACAGACGAGACACGAGCATGTGAGCTTACCCCTGGGAGAACACGAGGATAAGGACCACAAAGGAGCTTGAAACACTAGGAAACCGAAATGCACTAGGAACTTGAAATACAAACACTAAACTGAAATACAAGAAAACACTGTGAAGAACAAGAAGAACCAGAAAGAACAAAGAGCACAAGAGAGAGCTGCGACACAAGCAAACTAATCAAATCAAAATGCACTGGCAACAAGACAAGACGCAGACTTTAAACACCAGTGATTAGGGAAGAACGAGACTCAGGTGTGACATGAGGGAATGGCAAGTGAGCGGACACAAGGAAGGTCAGGCTTTCAAAATAAAACAGGAAACTGACAAGACAAAACCCCAGCACAGGACAAAACTCACCACAGTGACAGAAACAGACAGGACCATGACATTAACACTTATAAAAGACATTTGGAAGATAACACAGCAGAGAAAACAGCATTGAAATAAATTAATATATAAATAAAATGTTAAAATGCACTTGGAGCAAGATATACTAAGTATTAGAACGTTGTGGTATAAAAGACATAAAGAATACTAAAGTGTAGGCTTTGGTGTAAGTCTTTGGTGTAAGTGTAAGTCTTAGTATTAATGTACTTGGTCTTAGATTTTTGTTTATACTTTTCAGTATATACTATACGTCACCATCCTATTCCTATGTATATAAAATATAGTTTCTAAAAAGTACTCTGTATACACGTATACTGCCTCAGTTTTAGTAAGCATACTCATAGGCACTTGAATAAACGTTTTGCTAAGGGCTGTGACTTTTTGCAAACTACACCCACCTCTTCTGGTGTTAACCAGCCCTATAGATGTGTCTGGCCAACGGGGTCTCAAACTCAAATGCTGGGTCTCGAATCAGTGGAGAGTGTCACCAAACAACAGACTTACCTCATTCTCTGGATCTCCCTTGCCTTTACTGCATGATTCTCCAGCACTCTCACCTTTTGTGGATCTCCCAGCTTAGACCAGTGGATCTCCCAGCTTAGACCTCGTCCCAGCCTATTTGCCTTCGAACCTTGTCCTCAGATTGTGTTTCCTGCCCACCCCTACCTGTCTTGATTTTTGAGCTTACACTTCATTTGTGATAATCCTGTCTACCTGTCGTTGACTTCAGAACATTCCTGTTAACTCAGCCTCCTTCTGTGACTGAGACCTTCCTGCTTTGACCATGCATTGGTTTTACACTCAGACTTTCTCCTTGAGTTTCTCCTTGAATAAGCTAGAAGAGCTTTCTCTTGAACTATCCTCACCTGTAGCTCTTATTGATAAAGGACACAGATAGTAGTAAGCAGTTCATCAGTGAACAGTTACACAGCAAATACTAGACTGGATTTATTCTTCTTCTTGGGTTTAGGCATGAAGAGGTGAAAATCTGACTAATTAGCTGCACAACAGTAGCTTGTTGACTGATGTCAGTAGTTGTCAGTGTCCAGAAATACAAGTTAAACAGATGTTCATGTGAATGCATTCTGTGTGATAAATCAAGAAACTGGTCACCAGTCCATCGTAGGGCTGGTTGCTCTGTCCATTACACCTAGGGGTGCTTTAGAGTCTCTGATTTGACTCCAGAGGGATGCATGTAACACAGAATGACAGAGAGCCAGCTGAACTGGCAGTTTTACCATGTCATCCTCAATTATATACCATCCGATTTATTAATTTGCACACAGTCATAAGAATGCAATTTGAAGGATTATCACAAATGAAGTGTAAGCTCAAAAATCAATGAAGAGTCAAGGAATGAAGAGTAAAATGCATTTTTTTATTGGATTTGTGAGCTTCAAGGATTCAAGGACCTTTATCACATGTTAACATGATGTGAATCAAAATGACTGTGGTCCCAGTGCAAGCCAGTTTAGGCTTAGGAAAAAATGTAATAAGACAAACGAAAAGAAAAAGTATAAAATAGAAACAAGCAATATAAGGCATGTAAGAAGAAATACAAATATGTAGACTCAAAGTATAAAAGATAAGATACTATAATACTATAATAAATGTAAGGATCCAGAGAAATGGAATTATGCAACACTTTTCAAGTCTTTAGCATTGAGTATCACAAATCCAGGCAGGCACCCAAAAGCACACAACACCAACTGGGGTTAAAGTAGACTTTATTAAAAAGAACAAAACAATGCAAATGCCTGAACACGGTGAAACACACATGGTGCAAAAAAAGGAAATGAAAAATGGAAATGAAAACAAAGCCACTGCTTGAGTTGCTTAGCTAAGATAATCCACAAAAAACAAGGCAAAGCCTGAAATGCAAAACTAGGAAAAAACAAGAACAGAAAACAAGGTTGAGTACTAATCCACGCACACAGAAAACTAAAGGAGAACTGGAAAATTCCAGTGCGCAGAAATTTCCAGAGTGCTCTGGGATGTGTGCCCGTTGGTTTGCAACACTTTGTCTGCCTTTGGATTGCTCACAAGACAGCATTCTGGGAGTGTGTGCATATATGAGAGAGAGGGAGACTGAGTGAGTGAGTGAGTGTGTGTGTGTATGTGTGTCCATGGTGAAAACAACACACACAAACCACAAGTTCATCACCATATCCTGGTTGAGAAATTAGCTGTTTTGGTCATTTTCCAATTCATTACTTATTGGGGCCCGTGTAGGGCCCCTGTAGGGCCCCTAGCGGGCCCAAACGTTAATATTCTGGAGAGAAGAATAGAAGCCAACTTCTCTCAATTGTTTTAATATATAATTTGTCTGGGTGCTCCCAAAACTGAAGGAGTTTTACTCTTTTCGGCCATCACTTTGAAATAACATGCATGTATGAGAGCGACTGAGTGTGTGCATGTGTGTGTGCATGAAGTGTTTGTGTGTCTGTGAGGTCATCTGTCAGCCTGCTCCAGCAGGAGACTGTCAGCAGAGGAGAGACAGGAGCAGGTACTTGACCACATGCTCTTTGAGATGGTGCTAGTGAAAAACAGTACAACCTCTCAACATGCAACTCGGTACACAAACAGACCACAAGCTTCTTGAATTTTTTTAATTAAATCGAAGTTAGTAAGTGAAAGTTTGAGGGTTGTTTGAGGGTTTGTTCCCATTCATTCTTATGGGAAAAAACGAAATTGCCCAAGTGCTAAAGACTTGGCTCTAGGAAGCTCTAGAAGCCTGACAGCCGCCGTCCCCGCCCCATCATAATTGAGTTCGAGCATTTCAAAGAGAAGGAGCAGGTAAAGTGCAAAAGCCGTGAGGTTCAGGGGACTGACTTCGGGCTGAACAACCAGTTCCCACAAGAGATTCTGGATCAGCGCCGGGTCTTGTTCCCGATCAGGAAAAGGTTCATAGAAGCTAGATCTCGAGCTGTTATCCCTTATTTTCTAATTCCCATCCTTCATGTTCTGTGTCTTTCTCACTTTGTATCCAGCAATCAGCTAAATATGTTAATAAAACATGCATACAACTTTAGTATACACTTTAGTATTCATACAAAAGCAGCCACACAGGCAGACATTGAGTCATATAGTCACTCACACATCCACCCAACATCAAAATACTCACCCACTCCCCAACACCACTCACCTTCTAGCACTAACGACTAACAAACTAAACTAAGCATGAACACTCTCAGGTTTGTCACTTGGAACGTCCGCGGAATTGGCTTCAGGAAAAAAAAATTCCAAGTTTTCAACCACCTAACTAAGTTGGAGGCAGATTTTGTCTTACTACAGGAGACCCACATATCGAAGTTAGCCGAACACACGCTTAGACTCACCACTATTCCCCCATATTTATCTAGCTAGCTACAACTCAAAACAGAGAGGTGTGGCCATCTTGGTCAGTAGGAAAGTTTTCTCTTCTAAACACTACTGTACATCCTGAAGGGAGATTTATTATGATTAACATTTCAAGCCACAATATAAACCACTGCATTGCCAGTATTTATGGCCGCAGCAGCATCAGAAACTCAGCGGGAATAACAACTCACTCCCCTGAAGAAATGACTAACACCTTCAGGGACTTTTATAAGAACTTATACTCTTCTCAAATAGACCCACCAACCGATGCTATAGAAGACTTTCTAGATACTGTAGACCTTCCTACACTCAATAAAGAACAGATCTCCACTCTGGAACTGCCCATATCGCTGCAGGAACTCCCTGAAGCGCTTTGGTGCTTAGTGGAAAATTTTCTCAACTTATCACCCCGAAAGCTACTATCCAAAATATAAACTCTGTTAACAAAGACTGACTACTCAATCGCCCTGCCCTCTTCTAAATGGGAGGCAGACACGGCCCTTACTCCAAACCATGAATTCTGGAAACAGATTTGCCTTAATACCTTCAAAGTGACTCAACCAAATCTGCAGCTCATACAATATAAAATCCTCCATAGAACACATTACACGGGACAAAGGATGTTCAAAATGGGACTTGCGTGATCCGACACCTGCGCACATTGTGAAGATGGCATACCAGATCACTACCTGCATGCCATATGGCAATGCACACCAGTGTCCCAGTTCAGGCAGAGGGTATGCGAAGACCTATCTGTGCCCCTCGGGCACCCTTTATGGGCCTCACCATCACTCTGTGTGCTAGGGGACCTTAACAAGACTGATCTGGAATCCCACCAAACCTAGCCTCTCCTCACTGCCCTAAGCATTGCAAAGAAAACTATCCTCATGAATTGGAAAGACAAAGACAAATTAACTGATTTCAATAGCACATCAGACAAACTCACGGCACTCAGCACTAGCTGTGTACTGGGGGGGGGGGCACCCCGTTGGGTGCGTGGCACGCGGCGTGGCGGCGGACCTAACTTGTGGGCCTGTTGCCCTCAAATTCCCCGGGCAAGGGGGAGGGGCTTGTGCCCTGGCCGCCCGGCCGGCTTCACTGTAAAAAAAATACAATCGCACACACACAAATGATACATCAAAATGTGCGGCCCCTCCTGAAGTCCACGATCATCTCCTTGGTCTTCACGTTGATACAGAGGTTGTTTTCTCTGCACCAACCCTCCAGGTGTTCCACCTGCTGCAGGTAGTTGGATTCAGACGTTGTGGATCCTCACAGACTGTGGCCTGTCTGTTAGGAAATCTAGGACCCTGGTATTGTAAATTATATAATCCTTGTGGTACATCAGCAAGTGCAAATCCACATGCCTTGAACAAACCATTACTTCTGTTTTTGAAGACAATGGTTTAGTTTTGGTTTCTGGAAAATGAGCAAAGTTACAGGCTAAGTTGTTCTTTGCTGCCCTCTTTGCGGCTCTCCAGTGAAATTTTGGGAACACAAAAAGACAACACATGCAGCAAATGCTTAAAAAAATTCTATGTTTGATATATACAGTATTGCAGTGTTTTACTTTTTTTTAATTTTACATGTTTTAAGAGTTACAGCATTTCCAGAATTGTCACTGCATAGAGACTCAAACTGATGAGGGCATGTAAGATGCCAGAGAACTTTTAAAACTGATTTAGTGTCTTCTCATTGACACTTTAATGCATAAACAAGAGCCTGACATCATGCTGTCCTGAAACAGTGTGCTGAGTCATTGCTTCCGCTTTCCCTCTCATACTAAAAATACAAAAAAACTAAAGTGATCAGACTGCATATATTTACAAGCAGGCCTAGAATCTGCTTCCTTAAGCAAGTGAGGACCATCACAGTGATTGCTTGCTTGGAGATACTTGCTGCCAAAGTCTTTTCATGCTCAGGCAGACAATTAGATTAAGTTTTTGTAAGTAATTGACTGAGTAACTTGTGGAGATAATTCCGGACTGCAGTTACAGCTGCAATATTAAGAAAGGCTGGGCATGAATAAAATGGGATGTGATGCAAGAATCTTGTGCAAAGTGCAGCAGAATAAAAAAAAAGGTTTTCAAAATTCAGAAATTTCAGGTCACACTGACTATTTTGACAACACACCTCTTACATAAAATATCCAACATTAAACAACAGAAAGAGACAAACTGTTTTTACACCTAATGGTTAGAGTTGTAATTAAAAGTACTCAAAGGGAACATGTGAGGTGTAACAACTATGGGCTCCTGTAGTACTGTAAAGCAGTTGCTTTTGATAAAAGCATTTGTAGTACATGTTTGCATCAAAATCATTTACTGGCATCATGGTGAAGTCAGATACACTTTATCCTTTTTCCTGATAAAAATATTTTATTATTTTTTTCATATAGACAATGAGATATCATTCTAATTTATGTGTACTAAATGTGCACAAGACAATGTATAAAAAGTAATGTCAACATGTAGCAGTGCCACTAAAGCTCCAAAATGTCAGTAAAGTAAAAAAAAAACTAAAACCATTACAACATGAATCTGGTGTCTTAGATAAGTGACCATTGATATTGCATGTTCATTGCCTGGTAACATGATGATGCGGGCAATGATTTTATCTAATGAGATAAAATCATCTCTCCACCACCCCACATCCTATCGAAATGGAGCCTGATAATTCTTACATAAAGATAATTGTGCCTCTCAGAAACCACACATATAGAGACACACACTGAGACACACCACTCAACGTGAGCAAAACTATTGCTGCAGGGTGCTGCAGAAAGCAGAGTCCCTCCCCTTCATTTTATGACTACTGGGGCAGGGAGAGACAAAAGACGTAGAGGAGTAGCGATGCACTCAGTTGTGTGCAGAGCTTCAACAGCATCATCTGAGGATCAGTCACCCAATTGAATACAAGAGCCAGTTATTGGGCAAATGTAGCAAGAGGGAAAAGTGCAGTTTATTCAAGTAAAGAAGACAGGTAGCAGAAGATGCTTTTTCTAAACTGGATGCAAGAAGTTTTAGCAACCAAGTTTACAGTTTTTTTTTTGCATTCTGAGTTCAGGTGATAAACGTTTGAGAGTGGTGAAAATGTCTTCTTCTCCTGGCATTGAGCTGCGGGAGCATGTGGACATGATGTACATTTCTATCGAGACAGCAATCGCGCTAGTCTCTGTATTGGGGAATGTGCTGGTCGTGCTGGTAGTGTGTGCAAACCGGTCTCTTCGCAACACCACCTTCAGCTTTATCGTGTCCCTGGCTGTGGCTGACATAGCTGTGGGGGTGTTGGTCATTCCCCTAGCCATTGTCATCAGTTTGGGATTTAATACTCAGTTCTACACCTGTCTATTCCTCTCCTGCCTGCTGCTCATCATCACCCAGAGCTCCATCCTCTCCCTGCTGGCCATCGCCATTGACCGATATCTGCGAGTGAAGATCCCAACCAGGTGAGGGACTGCTGTAAATCCACCTGCAACTTGATTCTTTGCAACTTGAGGCATATATTTTGTTTATATTTGTTGGAAAAAGCTGACTAGAAATACCAGATAATGCAGAAACAATGCCATTGTATTTTCTGTTTGTGGTGCAAACAATCAAATTTTCACAAATGAAGACAACAGGAAGCAGATGTGATTGCCTATTCCTGTCAGTTGCAGATTTTATGTCAAAATAAACTATGATCCGATTAATTTTAAAATGTATCATTAATATAAGAGCCTGCCTGATTTCAGGAAAGTTCATATCATTAACTACAACATGTATCAATCTAATTCCGGGATTATTTAATCTGCATTTTTGAAAATTATTATTTACAACTGCCACTCTTTCTCCCTGATTTTCTTTATTTTCAAAAGTATTAAAAGTAGAATACATAAGGCTATAAGCAGAGCCAGTGATCTGATTTTTTGTGGCATCATAAAGCTAAATGTGTGCATTTAAAGTCAACCAAGAGGAAGAGGAGGGGGTTCTGGGTGTTGATGTCTGACATGGTGGTGCTATATATCGTCTGGCTTAATGCAGATCAATAGGTTGGACATCAGAAGCTTTTAAGCAAATTAAAAGGCCCCTATCATTCTACAACTGGCACCAGCACAGCCTGTTGAGGGAGTTTGGCAGCCATTCATACTAGTTACTGTATACCATTTGGATTCTTCTTCCTATGGTGAGAAATATTCTCCTGAGCAAAAACCCATGGATTGACAGTAAGTCTCATCCAGTTATGTGCATAAGTGCATTGAGGTGATTGAAAAAGCTGTCTCTGTGTCCACTAACCCTGTTCAGGTACAGCATCATTGTGACCCAGAGGAGAGCATATGTAGCAGTTTGCTTGTGCTGGGTTCTCTCCTTCATCACTGGCCTGGTTCCAATGATTGGATGGAATAACCGCAACGCTCAGGCAGACCTCAATGACTCCAGTGTCATTGTCTGCCAATTCACCACTGTCATGAGGATGGACTATATGGTGTACTTCAACTTCTTCGGCTGGGTGGTTGTGCCACTGTCTATAATGATCTCTCTGTACGGGGAGATCTTCAGGGTGATCCGGCGCCAGCTGAACCAGCGTGCTGAGGCAACCTGTGATGGAGAGCGTTACTATCGGAAGGAGCTAAAGCTGGCAAAATCACTTGTCTTGGTGGTTTTCCTTTTTGTGTTGTGTTGGTTGCCAATACACATCATGAACTGCATCAATTTTTTCTGCCCAAAGTGCCATGTGCCTAAGTTTCTCATGTATGTTGGCATTTTTATGTCCCATGTGAACTCAGCACTTAACCCCCTTGTTTATGCTTTCAGGATAAAGCGATTCCGTCTCACGCTGATCCAAATCACTCGTCAATGCATGTTTTGTAAACCCACAGAACCTAGTGTGTGCCCCACCAGCACACTAACCCCCACTCAGATAGTGGGTGTGAAACTGTGATCAGTGGTATGTCTGGACTCGTTGACTTGCTATACTGCTCTAGTCAGACACTGACACAAGCAGGGGAGGCATGAATATGTATGTATGTTGTATGTATGTTCCCAGCATTCCAGTGTTTGTTCTTTTTTAACTGCATCACTTACATTTAGCTAACACTTTTATTCAAATTCACTCATATTATATACATTTAAAAGCTTTTACAGATAAGTCATATTATCCCTTCAGAAAAGAGTGGCAGTAAATAAAATGCACATATGTAATATACACTTTGAAAACCAACTACACCAGCTCTGAATGTTACAAAGTTTTGCAGAGCATTGCAGAGTTGATTCATCCACACTGTCTGTGGAAATGCATTTAATGATAACTGGCATTTGGGCTGGTTGGTGCCCCTTCAAGCCCTCTCTTGGACATAACCCTGCTTGTGGTGTTGTGTCCAGATGGACTGCTGCAATACTGTACTGCATCTATAGAGATCGTTTACATTGCTATGGAGTAGCAATGACAATTTTGTGGATTTGTGCAAGGTGGAATACTAATCCATTTGTCAAAACACTTGAGGAATGTACAGATTCACCTCTAACCAACTCAAAATTCTTTGACTCAGATGGAATATAATCTTTTCCCTTCGGCCTGTTTTATTCTGTTGGTACATGATACTTTTTTAACTGATTCATATTGAATTATAATGCTTATGTTTAATATAAGTGATGTTGGAAACATTATCTGTTAAAAAGCTTGTTCTTCTATTCTACAGAATAAAGATTCATTTGTTCAAGATCCTGATGGTACAGCTCTTATTTCACATTTACACCAATTAAACACCTTTTAAGCATCAGTGAGAGTCCCTGTGGTAAAGTTTATAGGTACTGTCATTGTTGCTGCTGAATAATAATTGAACACCATCACAAGGATTATAAAACAGCAATGTGTCAGCATGCTAATATTATCTAAGCAGCTTGATAAAATGTAAATGTATCATAAAATGTTTTTTGCTTTGTTTACAATCACTGTTTAAAAAAATCTTTTATTTCAAATAAAGCTAGGTCTCTTTCCCCAGTAGCCCAGAATGGACAAAGTAAACAGCTGGAGACAGGACCCCCTGAAGTTGTCGTCTGCTCAGTAGACAATGTCATGATGATTTGTTCCACCTGTCAAGGCTGCCTAAACTGGAGATCTTGAGAAATTTCACAGATACTGTAACAGAGATTGTGTAACAGAGAAGTGTGGGTAGAAAAGAAGTTGTTGAAACATTTTAACGGTGGTGCCAAGATCAACCACCACACTAAGTATTGCTTTTAAATATGCAGCTATAGCACTAGCCTGCACGAGTCTTGTGGCACTAGCCACAAGACTGAGAATGAGATTAAATATAGTACAAATATTAATTTTCAAATGCCTACACTGAACATTGGCACAGCAGCCTGAACAATAGCAGAGGAGTCAGAATGGAAAGATTTATGAAGGGAGATCAATAGAATGTACAGTGTGTCCTAAAAATGTAACGGAAACCCAACGGATTTGAACTGCTGCGAAAAGACCCTGCCTGAAATGCAAATTAGCGAATAAACCACTGAAGAAAATGGGACTAAACACTATCAACATCAATGTAATCCAGTCATTTGCTTTATCATAGGATTCAGGCACCACTTAGACTGATTCAGCTACTTTGAGACGTATTTCAATTGCTCTGTAGTGTAGAAGAGGCTCTGAAGCATTTGAGTAAATCACCCACAGAGCATTACACTGAGTGATTTAATATAACTTAAGAGCTAAAGCCCAAGCTAAAGCTGCGCCAGTGCTGCTTTGTCATCAGTTTTGACTTCTGTCTGGACACAGTTCATGTCACACTCCATGCACTTACATAACATCATACTGGGGAGGAAAAAAAACAGGTCTAATCCAATATGAAACACATGAAAAGCCACTTGATATGCATAGTTTGTTCGCATATTGTACTGAGGACTGCAGATATATTTTCCTTAGCTGACCCCAATCAGCAATGCTTCAACTCCTAGAATGTCTAAGACTTCATGTTTTCATCGTAATATGATGACCTGCTTTTAAAAACATCACTGTCTACCTCACTCGCCATCTCTCCATCACAAACATATCGATACACATTTAACCATCTGTCACCTTCATCTGTGCAGAGGGATTTGAAACTGCTGAGTGTGGTCTAATCCCCAGCCCTCATCTTAGTTAGGTAACCGCTCCTCAACCGACCTGACATTTACAGCCTATACAGCTGGTAGCAGCAAGAATACTTTAGAGACACGAGGCAAATGCTTGGAGACAAAAAGCCAAGGGACTCAATTTTCTGTGTGCATCTAAAACTAATCTCCTCTGAGGTAAGGCTCCCAGCAGCTGCCAAATTTGTCTTAAAAATTGTGATTTAATTTCCTATTACAAAAGTGAAAAGTGATTTATGAAATGTGAGGCAGTATCTATTCTTTTTATCAGAGCTGCAGAAAATTGAGAATGACTCCGGAATGAATTGAGAATGAATTGAGAATGAATTGAGAATGACTCTGGAATCTGAATTTGAGGTGAATTTGAAGTGAGGGAGCAAACAAAGAGGGTAATTTGAAAGTGTTTAGTTAAACTCTATGCCAGTATCATAAGCGGATGAGGTAAGCTTATAAATTCATATTCATATTCCTCAAATTCTGAATAATATTATCATGACATTATGTCATTGATTGAGTCTCAAGTTTGATGCAACTATAATATTACACATTTTTCCTCATTTAGGGACAAATAAGAAGTTGTTTCAGAATTAATGATATGATTATTTATATTCTGAAGAAAAATACAAATTAGCTGTGTCTTACTTAATATTCAACGGAGGCCAATTGTAAAACTATGAATTTAGCTAGGGTCATAACATATTATCTTTTATCATTAACGTATCAGATAACTCACAATGGATGATGCAGACAGAGCAGATGAGAGTCCAGACCCAGAGGCCCCAGAGGAGGAGCTGGATGATGACCAGCAAGCCTTGTTACACATTGGCAACTACAGCGAAGCCCGGCGTACGCTGCCCTGGGAGCAGTGGACCTTCAAAGAAAAAGCAAGCTTTTTTATGGACCGCATGTTCCTTGGATTCTTGTTCATTTTTTTCCTTGTGTTAATGGGAGAATGTGGGTATAAAATATGGTACCTGACAAAGGTGAACAAGATTGCAGAGCTTCTTACAGATTTAGTGGAAAATCTGTTCAACTGGTTATTCAAACAGGAGAGACAAGAGGAGTTGTTTGAGTTGTAGGTCAGATATACAACCCAGATTCTGGAAAACTCTGTACACTATATTTATTTATTTTTAAATTAATCACTTCCATCTAGGCTGTGTTAACAGGGTGTTCCAACATGTTCCATGAAGGAACACGTTGCCCATGTAACATCATTTCAACAATAATGTTTGACAAAGTGTTGCACCCTGCTCAGTTCTTGCTTGTGATCAACACAGCCTTTAGGGAGTGCCTCTTTTCTACCCTTTCATGACACTCTTGTCAGTTAGCAATGAACCTGTTTATGTGGACTGATTGTCAGAGTTATTTTGGGAGTATTGAACAGCACTGACAGTGTTGTTGTTTCTTTCGAATTTGTTTGAAATATTTTGATGGGATTAAATCACAACAAGCAACTTGCTGTCTTGTCTGTTTACTGTTTTAACTATATATTTAATGTTATAAAGCGTATAATCAAGTATAATAAAAGTATTTGATCAAAAAAGGGCATGCAACTATAATTCATTTAACAATCAGCATCAGGCTAAATAGTCACACACTGGTGGTTATGTACGGAGCTCCTTAAGGGACATCAGTGATGAAAAGGAAAAAAGAAAGTTTCTCGTGCACACGTCTAAGTTTCATGTGCTCACGTATTAGTTTTACGTGAGCACGTGACAGTTTCTAGTGAGCATGTCTTAAGTTTTTACGTGCTCTCGTGATAGAGAGCGGCGAGCAAGGCGACAATGTCCGAGATGGAGATAGAATTTAACTCTTCTATTGACATTTCTAAACATGCTACACACACTGAAACGCGGCCACACTACACAGGTACACATCTGAAACTATCACGAGAGCCCGTTAAACTAAAGAAGTGCTCACGAGAAATTATCACGAGAGCAGGTAAAAACTAAGACGTGCTCGCGTGAAACTATCACGTGAGCACCTGAAACTAAGACGTGCTCACTAGATATTATCACGTGCTCACGTAAAAATAATACGTGGCACATGAAACTAATACGTGAGCACCTGAAATTAAGACGTGCGCACGAGAAACGCTTTTTTTCTTTTCATCATCGATGTCCCTTTAGGGGCTCCGTAGTTATGAACCTGGTAAATCTACCCAGATTTTCCCAACCTAGATTAAGGTACATTCACGTTTGAGAGGGGTTTTTAGCACCTGAGCAATCGCCAACCAGCACTAGCAGCAGCAGAATGTTGTGATTTCCAGTGAAGAGCAGACAATAATCCAACCCAAGTCTGAAGATTTTAAAGAAAAAATTAAAGAGAGACTTCAAAAGTTAACAAATTTTTCAGAAATACTGCTCAATCATGTCAGGGATCTGACATTTACCATATTTGTGTATCCCCTCAGTTCATTTGATGTGTTTTGTCATGTGTTAAAATTTTAGAACAAAAACAAAACTGAAAGTGGTAAATTGGTTTATCGCATCTCAAAATCGCAAAGCTTTAGAGCTCACTCTTTTCTATTTGTAAAATGATATCCTTGTATATAAAGGCACTATGAGATGGGTCAGCCAATATGGAAAAAAAGTTAGGCGAAACACTGTAGGACGACTGTAGGACAGTACGTTTACTACTGTTGTACATTTTTATATTGTAACATAGAGATCTACAACCTTCTCGAAATTTGTGATTTTTTCTCAATGTGGCCCTAATACTTCGTTGTAGAAAGAAATTGTGGCTTGTTAAATTCGAATAAAAAAGTAAAACATCTGATGTCACTTCCGGTATCCTTCACCCCTCCACCCACACATACGCCTCTTCCTCGTTCCCGGAATTTGTAGCGTGACCGACGTTTCGTGTCTCTTTAGACTTAAAGTAAGTCCAATATACTGACTCTGTAAGTGTGAGTATGTGCATCGTATAGTCGACCGGAATTTCAACGTTTCATTTATTGTCGGTGTTCCCCTGTGAAGACCAGCTCCGCTCAGCTCAACATAGCTTAGTCGGAGAAGAAATGCAGTCAGTAATGGAGGACAGTTGCTGGAGAGCGTTGTGCGCCATGCTGCCGTCGTGAAGACTGCTCTTAAAATATTCTCGCCTTATTACACAGTACTGTTGTCATAACACAACATGACGACATAATACATTGTAACCTCAGTGTGATGTCATTTGCCTTAAGTATAACCTATTTTTTTATAAACCTACTACTTAAGGATATTACCTTATATTCAAGGAATTCAGATTATAAGGTCCACATAATACGTTTTGAAAAGACCGTTTTTACTTAATGTTACTTCAAAATATAGTCAGGGAACAGTAAGTAATCATTGCTGGTGAGCAGACATAACATGCACAGTATTAATGTTTATTGGTGCAAGAAGTTCCTGGCTTAGTAAGAAAGGCAGCAGTAGTTGAGGGAGTATGGTCCAAAAACCAGTATGATGACTATATGTATGCAAAGACGGTAAGAATTGTGTCAATAAGTTATTAGTTACGATGAATAATAGTCATGTTGAAGTCGTTCGTCCTCTGCCTTGGGTCCTTTGTCCTGTGCCTTCCACCTGTCCCCAGTACAATTTCCCATAAAACCTTATTTGTGCTGTACTTCAACTTGCATGTGTGCCTCAGACAACTGTAAGTTGAGATGTGAAACAACTCTGAACATGGTCATTGTTTAAGCAGTTCATCTCTTATTTTTTGTCTTTATTGGTAATACAGAATGCGTTACGTGGCCGCTTACCTCCTCGCTGCTCTTGGTGGAAACACCAGCCCCACTGCAAAGGACATCAAAGCTATCTTAGGCAGCGTGGGAATCGAGGCAGACGATGAGCGCTTGAATAAGGTATAACATTCAGAGAGTATTTTATAAAAATACTGAATTAAAAGGTTCTGTCGCTGAATCATGCTCATGTCTGCAGGTCATTACTGAGCTGAATGGAAAAGATGTCAATGAGCTCATGAACTCAGGTAAAGGCCACACACTGGAATAGGAATCGTTTTAATCTTAATATTTTTCTTGGGAATAACCAATTTGTTTTCTCTCTCTCCTTCTCCCCCAATCTTCACAGGCCTCTCTAAGTTGGCCTCTGTACCAGCAGGTGGTGCTGTGGCTTCACCTGCTGCTGCCACTGGGGCTGCTGGGACCGCGCCTGCTGCTGGTACGTTTGTGTCCTTTAATCTTTAATTTGAAATTGAAACTATCACATTACAACATTTTAATAATGGCATTCTTAAATGGCATTATTAGGGGGTCCTACGTTGGTTCTATTGGAAGGTTGATTTGTCTATATTTACCCATGTATTCTTTAATTTCAGTGGAAGACAAAAAGGAAGAGAAGAAAGAGGAATCAGAGGAGTCAGATGAAGATATGGGATTTGGACTCTTTGATTAATCTACCTTCTCTCTGCTTAAAAATCAATAAAAAATGTAAAAGTAAGTTGTCTTTGTCCTTTTTATTTGTTTTAAATAGCTGCCATTTAATAGCAGTTGTTCTTAAAGGCATTACTGTTGAGTGTTCTATAAATAAATCGAGATGTTGGAAGCTGTTTTGTCACATTCTAAAAATAGTTTTGCCTGGGCACCTCGGTGGTGGACAGTCTAATATCCTGCATATGGTCTGTCCAATTTTCAACTGATGCACATTTAGTTGTCTTCTAGATTTAATCACTCAGCTTGGTAAGTGTTAAAATATTTTGATTCACATCCATCTCGTGTATTGAAACAATGTAAGCATCGGAAGCTTAATAGCATCATGCTTGTGAAAGTAAATTTTCCATTCTTCCTCCATGCTGTGACAAGACAGATCTGAAAAATGTATGTGGAGTGACAGACAAACCTGTGAGGAAGAGGTACAGAGCATCATGATGCTCTTCAAATAGACAAGGGCCCATAAAAGTCTACAATAGGTAGGACTGGAAGTTAGAATTGTTAAGACAAATACAAACTTTATACTCATATCTGTGTGACCTTCAGTTCAGCAGCATTGTTACTGTAGATGACACCTGTAATTTAGCTGCTGTGATTAGCACTGTACTGAAACAGCCCTATAAACCTGTTTTGTGCTGATCCACCACATGATGACCAAATGAGATGTGTCACCAGTTCTGTCACATTTACCTATTAATTCTCACCTACTTTTGATTGCGCAAGGATGGATATTAGTCAGAAACATAATTAGCAATGTTTTGCAATCTTTAGAATAAGGTCAGGCACATTTTTTTTTCAATTATGTAATGCTGCTTTTATATTGGTTACCTCTCCAGGGTGTATACCCTGCCTTTGGACACAGACTGTATGTCATATTTATGCTAGATGGCACTGAATGACTTGGCAGGACACTGGTAAATTAGAGGTCCTGCCATCTTATTCAGTATTTGTCCTTTTGTGATTCCCTCTTTTCTCTAATGCATGGGCTGTGTAGCACTATGACACTCATCCAACAAATACCAACATGCACATGCTATTAAGATGGTCTTTCAGATGGTTATCATGCCTGCAGGGTAACCTGCACCTCATGTCACCACATACCTTCACCTTGAAGCTGACAGGCTGTCACATTCCATGTGGTAACCCAAACGCAAACATTTAAGATTTGTACTTTGTTATTAAACTTGACAAAAACATTGTTTTTGACCTTCAGCTGATCGATCCTGTTTTGTGCATTCAACTACTCTAATCAAGACTGAAGATTTCGATTAAAGTAGTTGAATAAACTAATCGAGCTCTAATCCTCTAGCTCTAATGCTTTAATCCTGCTGTAATCGAAACTCCCAGTTTCGATTAGAGCAGGAAAATGACTCCTGCATTATGCAAACAGAGCAAGCTGTTGACTGTGTTGTTCAGTCTGACCATAGACAAGTAAAACATGGCAAAATTAAGGTTATGTTGAAGATTTCAGCATCTAATGAGGGGATTTGTTGACACCCCTTGACTTGTGACCATTAAAATAAAGCTTTCTGTGGTTTTGTAGTACTTCCTCTACGTTGTCTACACGAGTGGGAAAAGCCAATTCCTTTAAAAAAAATAATAGGCCTGGGCGATTAGGAGAGATTATGACTAAATTAAATCACCAAAAGTCTTAAAAAAGTTTTAGGCTCAAAGAAACATCTGAGCATTGTTCATTTTTATTGGAGTGCACGATATGAATGTTTTACTCACCTAAACATAGAAAACATATCACTTTTTTTTACTATAAGTCTTTGTTCATTTAGAAATCTTAAAAATTAAAAAAATACAACTATATAATCTATCATCTAAATCAAAAAAATAAAAGCACATTGCATTGTCTTTTTGTATCATTGAAAATGAGTGTCCAGTGTCCTGTTAGTGGGCCATCACCAATCGTCATGGAAATGGATCCCGCCTCCACCTTAACATCCCTGTCAATTATTTCTCCCTTACATGATATTATTGAAGGGTAATTATCAATATGACAGTGGTTATGCCCACTGGGCATGCCCACATGGTAATAATCACATGGTCATGACCATTTGTTGACACACATCTGAGTCTGTTCAACTGGCTTGTCCACAAACATCCTACCAAAGTAGAATAATACAGGTATTCTTTCACAAGCCAACAGAAATCAAATGATAGTAGTAACAATTTGCAGTTTACAAGCCTAAAACAATTTCAGCTGTAGTGTCTCAAAGGGACAACAAGAAGTTAAGAAGAACTTGTTGCAGGGATTTGTAGCTGTGTTGCTGCTTCTCAGCTACTGTCACTGTCAGACATTGGACGGTCCGTCATTGCCTGTTGAAAATATTCCAGTCACTATACAAATTTATTCTGGATAATTCACACAGAAAAAGACAATCTCTGTAAACTCTTTCGTAAACACAACTGTCCTTACCTGCTTGTATTCAAAGCGATCTTGCAGGTAGCGGTTTCCCAGGCCTGTGATGTGTCCCACATTCTGTTTAGACAGCCTGGCTATCTTGGCTGTGAAGTCATATGTAAAGGCCAATTTGACAAGCTCAGGAGCTGTTGGCAGGACTGCAGGGGAATTGTGTCCTGGTAACGCCTCCTTCTCTAGGTACGCATCAGCCAATGTCTGGAAGGAGGAGTACGACATCCGCTGGAAGAAGTTGCTCAGGGTCGGATTATCCTTCATCTGAGGAGAAAAAGAGGACAAAGACTGTCAGTAATGCATTGTGGTCAACAATAGTCAGTCTTGTTAAGATTTCACAAAACTAGTTTGTCCAACCTTTGGTCCATCCTTACAAAGGTACCTACAGTAGTTTATGATCTTGTAAGTCAACGTACAGCAATACTTGTACGTTGGTTGAATCATGCAATTCTGCATTTTGGCCTGAAAAGCTGCATATACTGTATCTACTGGGATTAATGGTCCCATCAGCAGATTGATGAACTAGCTGCTGCAGCTTTGTCACCAAAAGAAAAGCCAATTCAGCATAAAAAATAGATATAACAGAGTGATGAAACAACTTTCTACAGTTTATTGATTTGTCTTTTGCTATATTGCTTGCTAAGTTTCAGTAACATTTTCCTTCAAAAAAGGGAAATGTACCAACCTTGATGTCAATTGCATCGCCCTGCTCCTTTGTCAAAACAATGATCCTCTCGATGATTTCCTCTGAGGTAACATAAAATGTGTCGTCAATGATTTTATCAACACAATTAAACAGCAATTTGGAGTGACAGAAACGATGACAATGCAACCAAGAAACACTATATTAAATAGTCATTTACCTTTTATCAAACAATTTTCTGTAAAATAAAAAAACAGCTTAAAGGTTTTCAATACTGCTGTGATCCTGTACTTAGACTGTGTACTCTCAGTTCCTCACCATCAGAAAGTGGTTTAACTTCCACTTTATCTTGAACTTCATGGACGATTTTCTGCAGCTCCTCTGACACTTTCTCGTAGTAGGAGTATGTTGGCTCAACACTGACAGCTATAAAGCAAGAGTCACTCATTGGTAAATACACCTCTGCAAAAGCAACACCACCACTGTGACCCAGACTCCCACATTAACACTTCATCCTACCAATAGTCACTTTTATTTTTTATTTACCTTCAACTCGGGTGATGTCTGTTTGGTTCAGGTTTTTACCCGATCTGTTTCGCTTTACTGTAGAGAGCCTTTTGGAGAACCTCCTCTTTAAGGACTTCTTCCTCGAGGGAATTCTTCTCTGTGAAACCGGAGTGGGCAGGCAGGCTGAGGGCGCTTCTGCTTTGGAGACCTCGGGAACTTCACATGAAGTATCATCTTCTTCATCCTTCACCTCGCTGCCCCTCCGAGAGAAAATGCCAAAGAAGCTCTTCCAAAATGGAGACTTCTTGTTCTTCTTGGATTTTTTGTGGGGCTTCTCTGTTTCTTTAGGAAGGGTCTGGGGAAAGTCTGTGAGAGGTTCACCCGCGTAAAAAGTTCCAATCTCACCATCCTTTGATTCCTCAGACAAATGGAGGAAAGGGTCACTGGAATGTCGTCTTTGCTTTCTTGGTATTGTCACCCACTTTTCTTTCCTCTCGGCCCTCCTTTCTTCCAGTGTACCATCATTAAGACTGAGGCTACGCTTCACGTACACTTCCAGCAGACGGATGGTGTCCTTGTGCGGCACAGAAATCAGTTGGCCATTGTAGGGCTGCTGAACCTCCGTCTGTTTTTCCATGATGACCTCACTACAAGAAAGAGAAATCAAAACAATGTTGAAGGAATGTTCTGCATCAAAAGTTGCTCTCCACTGCTCTGGGAAGATCAATTAATAATTATTAATCAGTATTAACAGAAACAACATATCAGTTGCAACCTGACATTTAACTGTCTGGTTTAATGGCAAATATTTCTACTGACTACACAGTTAGCTGAATTTGCTTTCACATTCTAATCAAAATGACAAGAACTGAAAAAAAACCAACGCATTGCTCTATCAAGCCTGTGGATTTAATCAAATGCGTAACACCTTGTAGCGACCACTTCATCATTACAGAAAGCTTTTGCAAAGGAAACCAGGAAGCTTAAGGAGTTATTGTTCATAAGTTATTGTTTTTAAGACTAGATCCAACCAGTTCTTTTAACCAAGGCTGATTCATGTTTTATAAGCCAACTGATTGGTTGTTACACTACACATATGGAGAAATTCTTTATTTCTTAGCGATACACACGATACAAATGCAGACACTGTGCTAACAGAGTCCACTATCATCCTGCTGGTGACAGTATCTCACACTGTTTCTGATGACGGTGTTTCACAGCGTCACAAAAGAGAAGTAAACAAGTGATGAGTACTGTGAGCAAAATCTGTCCTGGTCACCAGACTGACTCACCTCAGCAGTTGCAGCTGTGTCCCAGCTCCTAGCACAGTAGCGCCCAGCTGTCACTGCAGCTCCGTTTCAGCTCTCCGCTGCATGGACTCTGTTCCGCGTCTACACCTGCATGACGTTTGGCCACGTCACCCCCCACACAGCTCACCTGGGCCCACAAGCACTCCCCTGCCGCCGTCCTTATTAGGACACAACGGGTGCGGTTGCGCCTCCTCCATCCAGGTAGCACAGAAAGTTCTCCACTTGTTTATGGTTTTGGCGTCGCACGATTGGGCAAAGTTTCCCTCCCTCCATTCGCAACACGCATGTAAGAGGAAGTGACAGCTGTTTCCTGTAATAGGAGCTCAACTACATTCAAGATCCCCGGGTTTTTGTTTGTATGGCATGTGAGGGTTTTTCTGAGGTAAAGTCAAGAAAAACTACTGCAAGATTTACAAATATAAAATCAATGCTTAATCATTCACTGTTGTTATTATTGGGGACAACAATAATGATGTATAATGTGCATTATTGATCTGAATCTGTAAAGTATCTCGATCCAAATATCAAATAAAAATAAAAGTCAAATGTGTTGAAAATAATTGTTACAGAAGAGGAATCATAAATACATTACACATTATTTATATCCACCTTTACACACACATTATATCACAATATCTTTAAATGTTTGTTACCATTATTCAATTTTGGTCAGAGCATTTGCAACTGTGCAGTTGCTGTTTCCTTTAATGTAGTTTTGCAGTGAAGCCACAGAGTATCATAGTCCCCTAAACACTGTGAAGCAGCTTCTGGCTGAATTCAATAATAAATCCGGCCTTTCAGGCAGTCAAATCCCATTTGTATCATACAAAGACAAATTATCTACCTATTTGTTACAAAATAGGTTAGATTTGATTCAAGTTGACCTAAGTAATGTAACCCTACAGAAAATAATAAATTGTTACTACCACAATAACTGTTCGGATGAATGATGATGTAATTCATATGCACATGCACCATGTCCCTGATATGACAAGTTAATATAGATGTGTTAATTCATGCAACCTGAGGTGCATTTGGGCTGCATTCAGGGGTTGCTAATGTGCACCATTTATCAGATGGAAAATAATTTTGAAGGGGGATACCTTTGACATCTTATCCTTTGCAGAATTACACCATTTGAACAGAAGACACAGAACAAACTTGACATTAATATTATTAATGCCTTAACTAAACCTACATGCATGTTTCGAAGCTCATACCAGTGTAGGCCGGCATCATCTGGAGTCTACAAACATTGATTAACTTCAGGCAAAAATGTGTTTTCTTTTCACACATTATCCATTATACATTATTTAAACATACAGTGTAACTTGTATTACCTTATATGTAGTCACACTTGTTTCTCGTCTTTATATTTGGTCTCTCACAATTTCTATTGACTTGAGTATGCAACAGTACAAAGAGGGACTGTTACCTTACCATGCAGTTGCATTCTGTTCCAGGTTTGTGGTGGGAGCAACCAGACCACTGGTACAGAACCTGAAACATCCTACATGTTGCCATGGTGAGGCAGATTATGATCAAGGAGGCGACATAGTCATGAGTCTATGCATAAGGCAGAATTGTAAAAAATGTAGATCACTTTGTTCAAGTTTTATGTACTTTGAACACATGGACATTTCCCCTAAATTAAAAAATGTTTGAAAAATGGAAATTAGCATAATTTGGACTTTAGAATTACAATTCACTTAATAACTGATGTCTGGCATAATGAATATTAACTTCACCTGGAAGATTTGCTCTTGGTTCATGTGCTGTAATCTTGATATTTGCATGATTCAGATTGGCTGTTTCCCAAAGACGTTTGTAACAACTTGTTTGTAACAACAACAAATGATCAGTAAAACAAAAACATAACTGGCTGCCTCAGTTGAGAGGAGGAGGGAGCAGTTGAGAGGAGGAGGGAGCAGAAGGAGCCTGTGGTCATTCTAAAAGCAATGTACTATTTACTGCCTGATCCCAGGTGATACTTGAGGTCACCTTCATTGGTTATGCCTGTTAAGCAGGACAAACGTGAGACTCATGTTTCGTCTGCAATTTGACCTCCAGGGCTGACGCAGTGCAGCGAAACTCTCACAGTGAAGCTACCTGTCATAAATCCTTATCTCCTTGAAAAATGACTCACCCTCTGTGTCACAGGAGTTTATGCTACAATCTTAAAATGATAGATGGGAAATCCCAGTTACAGTACCACAGAGCAAGCAAAACATTATCAGATGACCTCTGAAGAAAGCAATGACACTGAAAAGTTATAGTTTGCCAGCACATGCTGGCAAATAGCACTGTATTGATTTACTGTAAAGCTAATTATAAAGCGCTCTATTTGGTATACTAAGAATTGGTAGTCAAAATTGTCCATTTGAGCCATGCTGAATTATTCAAGTCGACCAAAATGCCAATTCAATATTTGATGAGTTTTTAGCAACAAAGTCCTTCTGCCACAAGCCCTCAAACGAAGAACTCTGAGAGTTTACAGTCACTTGTGAGAGTCAACATTTTCTGGAATCATTGCTGTGGAAACAAGGCAGAAAAAGCCATACAACTCTAAACCAAGTATAGTAAAGTATAGTAAGCAAAGTCTCATTATAACCACAAACTACAAAATATACGATGGATCACGTTTTTCATTGTCATAACCAGGAGCTTGAAAGTCACATGACTTGGCCCTATGCAGCCAGGAAATGTTTTATGTGAGATTGTAAGATCATACCAATTACATGTGCCATTGGACCCTAGGGTCTAGGGGCAACTATTGTTCTTCACTATGTCCTCCCAGCTAATTTTAGATTTTCTACTCCTACAATTTTGCGAGCACCCAGGCTAATGATATATCAATTAGCGTATGCTTGACTGGGATCATTGTACTATTATCTGGCGGAGCAAAAAACTGTCCCAATTTTACTATTTGAATGACTGGAAAGAGGAGCAAACATGATACATTTTAAAGTTTAATGCCCCTCAAAGACCCTGTAGTTTTTGCCATTTTGCTTCTGTCAGTCTGGCTCTGTCTATCTTTTGTGTAGCACACTCTGCTATGAAGCATGAGCATATAGTCGGCACGTGTTTCTAAATAAAGCTCTCTAGACTGTTCTTCTTTTTTTACCGTTTACTGTAAAGTTTCTTCAGGAACAAAAATTACAAAAAATATTGAAAAAAAGTACAAGATTCACGATCATGGAAAAACTTAAACACAGTCCAAAACTAGTGCGCAAACTCCACTTCGTAGCTCTCCAACTTCTGTATGGGCTGTGCAGGTCACATCAATTACGTCGTGACGTCACATTTGTGCACCAATGCACACCCAGCGCCCTCTCCATAGGTAGCTGGTCATCATCGAGATTTAGAATCCTTGTCCAGGATTGACATTGAGCTTAGATCGCCATCTGGCCACCATAAGAACCGCAACAGATCCGTGTCCTCACAGGCACCTTCACCTGGTAAAAGATGGAATCGATGTCGGCCATCATTCTAATAACATCTTTCCTGAACCTTGTCAGGACTCCCAACCGGGGTGTTAGTGAGATCAGGTCCCTGTAGAAGTTGAGTATTTAGCGATATACTGGCACAGTCAAAGACGAGCCTTAGCTTCTGCTTTTTGGGATGATATACTTCATGGTGAGGAATAAACCACACCCTCCATTGGTTGGGCTCCAGTTCCTCTTCTGGAACCTTGATGGCGTATCCCTTGTTCAGCAGCTCTTTCATGAACCTGTTATACTCTATATGGAAGTCTGAATCCCTTTGAAACTTCCTTTTGAGACTTCTAAGATTCTGTTCAGCTAGAGATCTGTTATTGGGCATCTTTACGACCTTGTCTTTCAGTGGTAGTCCGATGCAGTAATGACCATCGACCATGTGTACCGATCTTTCATCTAAGTCCAGGAACTGATGATCTTCCTTTCAGACTTGTCCTCATATCTTCTCTCTGGGAAGTCTGCATTGTACAACTGAATCAGCAGATTTTCCACGTTAGACACAGATGTACGATTGACTGAATGACTCACAGTGTCTCTGTTGGCTGTTGTGCTCCCTCTGAGTGGGCCGTTAATAACCCATCCTAGGGGTGTTGTCACTGTGTATGGTCCTTCTCTACAGTTTATTATCCGCCGAGGCTCCATGGCTTTATAGACATCGGTTCCGATTAGCAATCCAACCTCTGCTTTTATGTGCAGAATTCGAACCTCCACAGGTAAGGCCACTGATCCACATCTTTCTGCAATGGTGTGTTGTCTCTTTTCACTGGGATACTTGGTTGAGTGAGCACATGTGGGAGGTCTATGTAATTTTCTTCTTTCAAGCCACACACCTCCAGATCTGTCGGTACATGTGAGATGACCTTCTTCTCGGATCCCATTGTAGTGAGCAAGATTTCTGGTTTCCTTCCTTTCAAGTTAAGTTGCTGCATCACCTCATTGGTGCAGAAAGTGGCAGCGCTTCCTTGGTCAAGAAACGCATAGACTTGCATTACTCTATTACTTCTTTTGGACATAATCTTCACTGGCACTATAGATAGTATAGTTTCCCCGTTACCTGCCCCGGTAACTATCCTGTTTCCATACACTGCCTCTACGAATGCACAAGTTGCTTCTTTATTATCATCTGAGTTCTCATTTCCATCACTTTCTGGTAAAGCTGGAGCATCCTTTGTTACAAGTAGTATAGTTGGGTGTTTTCCTGAGCATTCCTTACATTGCATCCTTTTACAACATTCCTTACTCATGTGACCTTGTGTGAGGCACCCACAGCAGAGCCCTTTTGTTGTCAGGAATTTGATTCTGTCTTTGGAAGTCTGTTCTTTTATCTTCTCACAAGCCTCCAATGCATGGCTTTGTTCACAATAGATACAAGGTTTGTAAAGCATCAGCTGCTTTGACTACAGCATGCCGTCTTGGTTGTGCTTGTCGAGTATCACCCTGTCCTCCAACTTTAGAGGCGTTTGTAACAAAGCTACTCACTTTTCTTAATATTCACCTTTGGCTTTCCTCTTCCTTCCACGTTGGCGTCCAAAATATCTCCAAACAGTGGGTCACTGATTGACTTTTGCTTGCCAGTTAATAAGGTCCACCACATCAGAAAACCTGGCTCTCTTTCCTTTATCTGCTTGGATCTCGTATGCTCGATCTCTCCAACTCTCTTTCAGTTTAAAGGGTAGTTTTGAGATGACAGCCTTCATGTTACTTGGATTATCCATCTCATCCATGTACTCCACATCTTTCATGGTGTTTTGACATCCTATCAGGAACAAGGCATATGCATGCAATGCTTTCTTTTCTTCTGCGTTTATTGGTGGCCACTCAAGGGCCTTATTTATGAGAGCCGTGGACATTCTCAGTTCGTCACCATAATGTTGATGGAGGAGCCTCCTCGCTTCTCTGTAACCTTCATCTGGACTCATGTGTTCACAACTGCGGACAAGGTCTCAAGGCTCTCCACTGGTGAACTGCTGCATGTATAGCAACCTGTCTCTTTGGTTTGTAGTCTTACTCTCAATAGTTTGCCCAAATGCTCTTATGAAAGAACGATAACTGACCAGGTCCCCATAGAATATTGGAACTTCTCTCCTTGGAAGTTGTGACACAGATTGCTGCTTCACAATCATCTCGGTTATCTCATTTTGCCACTGCATTATTTCACGGATGCCATCAGGAAGGACTACTTCCTGAGGGCTCTCTTTATTTGCTGATTGTGATTGTTGGCCTGGCTGTAGCCCCGATAAGAGCGTTAGCGGGCTGAGCTTGTTCCTGTGTGACTATAGGTGCAGAGGGTTTTACTTGACGATGCTTCCCTTCATCCTCCTCTTTCCGCTCTAACTTGATTTCTTTCTACTCCGACTTGATATTTTTACTCAATCCTTCCTGACCTCCATAGTCTGCATAAACCTTTATCGTAGCATCAGATGCAGCAATCTTGGCCTCTAATTCCAGCTGTTCCCTACTTGCCTTCAACAGTGCCTCTTCCATTTCTGTACATTGTATACATTGTATACACGTCGAACTTTGAGGCAGATGGGCTACAGCAGCAGAAGACCACGCCGGGTGCCACTCCTTTCAGCTAAGAACAGGAAACTGAGGCTACAATTTGCACAAGCTCATCGAAATTGGACAATAAAAGATTGGAAAAACGTTGCCTGGTCTGATGAGTCTCCATTTCTGCTGCGACATTCGGATGGTAGGGTCAGAATTTGGCGTCAACAACATGAAAGCATGGATCCATCCTGCCTTGTATCAACGGTTCAGGCTGGTGGTGGTGGTGTAATGGTGTGGGGAATATTTTCTTGGCACTTTTTGGGCCCCTTGGTACCAATTGAGCATCGTTGCAACGCCACAGCCTACCTGAGTATTGTTGCCGCCCATGTCCGTCCCTTTATGACCACAATGTACCCAACTTCTGATGGCTACTTTCAGCAGGATAATGCGCCATGTCATAAAGCTGGAATCATCTCAGACTGGGTTCTTGAACACGACAATGAGTGCACTGTACGCAAATGGCCTCCACAGTCACCAGATCTCAATCCAATAGAGCATCTTTGGGATGTGGTGGAACGGGAGATTCGCATCATGGATGTGCAGTCGACAAATCTGCCATCATGTCAATATGGACCAAACTCTCTGCGGAATGTTTCCAGCACCTTGTTGAATCTATGCCACGAAGAATTGAGGCAGTTCTGAAGGCAAAAGGGGGTCCAACCCATTACTAGCATGGTGTACCTAATAAAGTATACATATATATATATATATATATATATATATATATATATATATATATAGTACAACATATCATTTGTTGTCATGGACCAGTCACCCCCCCCCCCCCCCCCCCCCCCCCCCCCCCCCCACACACACACACACACACACACATACACATACACCAGCTTTTCTTCCAAAAAAAACATTTATTCCTCAAACAACAACTTTACAACTAGGATCCGTTACAATACAGAACAAATCGTGTTCCGTATTGATTCAATACGGGACGCCAGATTTAACAGCCAAATAAAGGACGATCCTGTACCTTAAGAGACGGGTGGCAACCCTAATTCACCCCAGCTCATCCTCCATTACTCCCAACGCAGGTTAACACCAACACTCATGCACGGACACAGTGGAGAGGGAAAAGTGTCATTTCTTGACTGACAAGGAAATCAACCAATAACATCAGCCTGTCAGCCAGAAGCGTTGTCTGTACCCTTTCCGTAATCTGAAATGTCGTTGTGTTTTCTGAAATGTTGTGTTTTCTGAGATGTCGTTGTGTTTTTTGTAATGTCGGTTTGTTTTGTGAATTCTTCTTTGTTTTGTGAAATTTTGAAGTGTTTTGTGAAATGTTGTAGATATTTCATAAAATTGCAATAGTGTATCATGATAATGAAAGGTCCACAGCATATGTAATAACATGAAAAGAAAAAAAAAAAGCTTTGTACTCCTGCATGCAGACCTTATGCAACAAAAAAATCAGACATAGAGCGCAGCACATTTGACATGGAAATTGAAATCATGGATGCTCCTACAAAAAAAAAGACAACACAAAAAAAGAAGTCCCTGCATTCCTGCAGTGACTTTTTTCTAACCCATTGTAACCCATAATTGGAGGCTTAAGACGCGTGAAGCTTCTGTCTGTTTCCCAGTAGTTTCCCATGTCATCTTCTTTTCTTTAATTCTTGAATAATGGAAAAAGTATCACACTGTGGATATTTCTACTTTATCATCATTGACATGCCTTACAAGATTGTAATAAAAATTGTCCCATGTGCCTGTTACTGAGATATCAAAATATTGTGAGATTTTGATATTGTTACACCACTAATTACTTTAAAGATGAATTAACACAAGTGAATGATGTTTAATTAAACATATCAAAATTATAAAAGCTGCTTTTTGCTGAAGTATTTTTATTCATAAGTCACGATTTTTGAGTTATGGTGCAGCCCTAGTACATAAAATTTTATCAGTGGCGGCTGGCCAGTAGAGGGCAGTATGGCGCCGTCCCACCACTCACCATTATATATCTTTTTTTAGATGAGCAAGATAAGTGTTGTATACTTGGTGAGTTAAGTTGCTGTGTTCATCTGTGTTGTTTGAAGTTACTGATTGATCACATTTTTCATTCCCTGGGAGCGAGAATCGTTACTCATAGTCTGTCGCAGTAAGTTGAACATGCAAAGTTTCTTCGCATCAATGCAAGAGTGAATGCAGCTGGATTTGCATGCCACCACCCATAACTACACTGCAAGATGTCATCACTGTTGTCTGAGACAAGGTGTGTTGGAGTGAGTTGGAGTTTGAGCGGAAATGGTTTGAGTTTGAGATGGTCAAGGAAGAAGCAAAATGGAGAGAGAAAAATTAAGGCTTTGCTGACGATGATCATCACAATTGCTGTGATGGTGCTTCTCAGCACGGAAGAGAAGTAAGACCTTCCTCAGGAACACAGTGGCACAGGAATATCTCACTACAATGGCCATCCTGTCTGTGGAGAGGAAACTAGTCAGAAACATCCCTGACTTTAAGCATAGTCATAGAGAAATTTGCTTCTCAGGCATAGGACAGAATTTAAGCACAAAAAGTAAAGCACTACATCTCACTATAATGTTGGTTTTGTTTTTTACATTTATTTAAATTCACTGATGGTATATGCCTATATTGGAGTTTGTATATAGTGGAGTTGGTATAACCTCCCTGGAGAAAACTACATCAGCTGATTTGACCAAAAAGTGGGAAATTCCAACACACCCCTGACACACTGTACATATACAAGTGTTTGTAATCCCAAAGCTAAGTCTACCATTTCATACTCACACTGTGTCATGTTGTTAAGATGGAGCCTATCCCAGCGCTCACAGTGCAAGAGACAGGAAATACAGTGGACATGTATATTAGTATATACGTATATAAGTGCTTGTTTGTGTTTGAAAAAATATAGAAAATACTATTTAAAAAATAGTAATAGTAATAGTATATATATATATATACAGGTTATAGTAAGTGGAGCTGAGCTGAGCTTTGTGCCAGAAATATGCTGCTCATTTTTCATAAGGCAGCCTTTCTCTTCCTCCATCTCTGCTTTTGTTTAATCATGTCAGCCACACAGTCAATACAGGATTGTGATGCAAAACCCATGGCTGGATGTTTTTAGTCTGAAAAGTCAAGGTCATAATCAATGACTAAAGTAATACTGTAGGTGAGCACAGCTGAACTTTGATCAATATTAAACCCATGAGAATTTCTCTTCCACTTGGTATTATACCTGTGCTACACTGATGCACTACTCTCACTTTGATCAACATCTGAACAAGGTCACTGCAACAGTGACCCAACCCTTTCCCTTTGTGTGCTCTGCCCTGCCTCCAGAAGAGTTTTCAGCATTGGAATAAACAAGAACACAAGCTGCCAAGCTACCAATGATTTTGCCCTCTGGAGGGCATGGACTGCAGTACTAAGGCTGCTGTCTGTGCAGCTCTGAACCTGGCTTGTCCGCTGACAAAACAGTAACCCAATCTACTGGTGGGAAACTTGCTGTCTGAGCTTTGCTGCAAGAGCTCAGCATTGTTTACCCTGAAGCTCGTCACCAAGTTGGAAAATCAACTGAAGAGTCATGCAGATGGGGTATTTTTAGAAGTATTAAGAGCTGCAACTCAGGCTGCTGTGTCACAGTGATCCCACCGGCATCTGCTCTGAGGATGAATATCTGGGAGGAAATATTTATCAAAGGCAGGATGGATAGTTGATCTCTTTGTGAAATACTCCATAAATAATGACAGCCTAGCAATGACCTTGACTTAGCTAGGGTAATTTGTCTGTTAAATGGTGAAAATATAACAGGCCTCATCTGTGGTATACCACTGTGCCATCAATGACCAACAGGGCAACCTGCTGACCTGACTTTTAGCTAGTGACCATCAGGCCTCGCCACAAAAAACAACCAGTTTGCTTATATAACTGAGGAGGAAGTCAGATCAGGACATTTAGCACATTGTGCATCAGGTCTCCAGAACATGCACCATTTTACGGCCTTGATGTGACTGTATAGGATAGCGAAACATCAAGTGAAATGGCAGATCTTTGGCTCAGAGGCAAAGATACTTGATCATTTTTTTTATTTCTTTGTTTCTTACACTTAATATGGTACTTTTAATGTGACATCAAGAGTCATTATCACAGCAAGATGATTGATAACAGAGAAAACAATGTTTATATATTTTTCAATTTCCCTTTTCTTTCTTGATTGATATCCTACACAAGAACAATCCTCATCTACTATTCTTCTGCACACCTTTCATTAGTCTGTGATATTTCTTTCATAGATTACACAGACATACAGTGAGAAAATTTCACCTTCAATCTGCTCTTTACACGGATTAACCATGTATCATAAATCTATTCATTATCATTATCAATCACCATTATATAAACCCAGTCAGACAACTGAGAGGGTTCCCTCTGAAATGGAGCGAGAAAGGAAGATGGGCCATCATGATGTCAATGAAACTTGGGTCAATGATAGCCAGCTTGTGGTGATAACTAACATTCACTCCACAGGCATTACGCTGGAACCAGCATCTCCATTATTCACTATTAGACAAAAACTTGAAATTTTCTCGATGTCATCAGAGGGAAGCTGTGCATGGTTAGAATACATGTTTAATGAAAGGCACTCTTTACATAATAAATAAAACATAGCAAATTATGACATTGTATACTGCACAATGTTGACACATTGAGTATTAGTGCTCAAAAATTAAGTGCTTCATTACATGGTAAAGTGCTGAGTACCAATATGATATATATTCATGACATTTCATCTTAAATACAGTTTTCCACCCTCACATCATCATTACTGCATATTGTTGGATTATTAGAAAGGCATTGATTGTGTCACAGCTGCATCCATTGCCATTTCTATGGTATACAAGCTGTATGTATCTATTCTACAAATAAATTTACATACAGTACATTTTCAAGTTTGGAATGTGGCATGCATAAATAGTACCATTTCATGTTGTCCTCTCACACATTCAGTTGAGGCATTGGCTTTCCCTATGGAATAAAAAGCGCATGACCATATGATTAAAGTACTATGATATATTAAGATACAATAGCTATGCCAAACTATCAGTTACTGGTAATAGGAGTTTAGCCTCATATCGGCACATTATGCCATGCAATACAAATAAGAGAAGAAAGTTACATTAATATTCTCATTAAGAGCGTAGAGTTGTTTTTTCTTGTCTTTACCCTTTCTTCTATTCTGTCAGGCTGAATACAAATCTATCTCTCATATTTCATGTTTTCCCTGCCAGTAGCTGAAGTATGTCAGATATGTGGAGAAAAAAGGTACATTCACACCTTAATATCATATTTGAAGGTGGGTGCAGGTAGAGCTAAAACAGCATAATCTGGTGTACATGCCATATAGCAAAATAATGATTATTAAAAACAAAACCTGTGATTTGAATTGCTGCTTCAGAAACCATGCTGGATGCAACTTTGCATGTACTATAATACAGCAACTTAAAAACAGTTTAATGAAGTGTTTTGTATTTAGCAGCCTATCTACAGGATTAATCACAGGCACCATAACCCATGAGTCATCTATCAGATATTCCTAAACTGTGTCATATGAAGAAATCTTGCCATCTGAGCATTTACAACTATAGATCTGCTGGTAAGTCAATACGTGTACAGACATCCTTGTGCCTTACAAAGGACATGCTCTGCCCAACCTTGAAAATCATGCCAAGTCCTATCTAGATATTGCTGAATAAGACAAAGTATACAGTATTACAGATTGGGAATGCAACATGAACTCTGAGTACAATACTTCCTGTTTAAATGCCACAATTCTCAAAACATCTGTAGAATTGAATTCAACTGAATCACCTTTAGTTTCCCTATTAAGGTTAGCTGACATGGTAGTTGGGTTTGGTTGTAGTTGTGTTAATTGCACTTTGACACATCCATAGGCAGAAAAGTAACTTATCTAAATGCTGCACTACCATACAAACTGCCTATTAATACTGTAGTAATATGCATAGTTGCTTCCACATTTGAAATAAAAATATTCAGAAAGACACTGATATCACCCAGTCTGTGATACGTGTGGATATGTTCAGTTTGTCCATGTGTTCTTCATGTCCTTGATGTGAATAAATACATCTTAATCAATGTACACCATTTTTCTCATTCTGCCAGGTGCCGTTGCTTTTGTTTAGTGAGGGTGTGCTTCCATACTTGTTTGTGGATGACATTTTCTGGGCAGCCTCTGCTGCTGCGTCCATTATCTGTTTCTCCTCCTGCTCAGTCTCACGGTGATAGAAATAGTTAAAGTTGGATACGATGACTGGAACTGGCAAAGCGATAGTGAGGACACCAGCAATGGCACAGAGGGTGCCGACCATCTTACCTCCCATGGTGATTGGACACATATCTCCATATCCCACGGTTGTCATTGTCACCACAGCCCACCAGAAGCCATCAGGTATGCTAACAAACTGCGTCTGTGGCTCATCAACTTCTGCAAAATAGATGGCACTTGAGAATAGGATGACTCCTATAAAAAGAAAGAAGATGAGCAGCCCAAGTTCCCTCATGCTGGCTTTCAAGGTCTGCCCCAAAATCTGAAGACCTTTAGAGTGTCGGGAGAGCTTAAAAATTCGGAAAACTCTCACAAGGCGGATGATTCTTAGGATTGCAAGCGACATGTTCTGACTGGAGTTCACATCATCATCAGGAGTGGTAGCTAGCTCTGTGCCCAGGGTCACAAAATATGGGATTATAGAGACTATGTCAATGATATTCATGATATTATTGAAGAAATCACTTTTGCTGGGGCATACCACAAAACGCACACCAACTTCAAAGCAGAACCAAATGATGCAAATGGTCTCCACGATAAAAAAGGGGTCTGTGAAATAAGCAAATAGGTCTTTGGTGGCTGGGTGAGGAGCAGAGCCATCCTGAGTCCCATTCATGAGGGGAGTTAAACCTGGGATAAAATCATTGTCTTCCCTGAACTCTGGTAGTGTCTCAAGGCAAAATATAAAGATGGAAATGACAATGACAAATACAGACACCAGAGCCACTGATTTGGCAGCACTGGAACTCTCTGGGTATTCAAACAGGAGCCAGAACTGTCGTTGGAGCTCATTAGACGGCAAAAGGACCTCTGGCTCTTTGATAAACCCTTCATCTTCACGGAATTGCTCCATTGCTTCATGACCCAACTCATAGAAAACTATTTCATTTGCAAAAACATCTAAGGGAACATTGGCTGGTCTGCGGATTCTCCCCCCTGACTGATAGTAGTAGAGAATGCCATCAAAAGACGGGCGATTCCTGTCAAAGAAGTACTCATTTCTCATTGGGTCAAAGTAGCTGATCCTCTTCATAGGGTCACCTAGCAGCGTCTCTGGAAACCTGTTCAGGGTGCTGAGCTGAGTCTCAAACATCAGGCCTGAAACATTGATGACAACTTTCTCGTCTTTTTCTTCCATGCAGTGCTTCTCAAACAAGTCTTCATTCTCATAGCAGTCCTTTGCCATCTTGCTGAAGACGCTGTCTGTGGGAGACTCACTGTTGATGAGGAGCTTCAGGTTGGAGATCAAGCTGCCACTGCTGGAGTTGGCCTTGGTGGTTAGAGTTGGAGTAGATGGTGACATCCCATCCTGAGCAGACTGATGCCCACGACGTCCTCTGTGTGGCGATTGCTGTGGGGAGGTCAGATGGTGAGGGAGCAGGTTTTGATCAGGGGCCTCTGAGGTGGGTGAGGTTGGATACCCGGAGTCATTCGGGTCTCCCATGTTGATTCCAACATCATCCATGTTTTCAAAATTAACGAGTGGGACCTCCATCCCCCTTTGAGTTGTTGCTAGCCGCAGCTGTGTCCACTGGCCTGGTATGAGCACAGGCAACAGAGTGCACACCAACAGCAGTGCCACACCAAGGATCCTGCCAGGACCTCCCTCCTCCTGATTCTCATCCAGGCAGTTGTGCACGCTTCTGGGGGCTCAGTGCTCAGTGAAGTCTGTAAGACAAGCAAAAGAGCCAAGTTGAGATACATTTTGTCAAACAGTGCAAAGTGGTTTTGTTAGTGGAGAGTTTTTTTTTTGTCAGCTCCTGTTTACATCAGCAGAGAATCTGCCATTTGATACTGGACTTGTATAGTTTTCCCCACCCCCTGCCAACCCCAGATTGACTCTGGTGACCCTAAAGAAATACACAAACTTTGCAAGCTCTGCTATGAAAGTGCTTACGTGGGATATGGATAGCATTACTGCTGATTGTGTGCGTGCTACAAAAATGGACATGTTTAATTCACTCATGGAAAAAACATCTGAGTCAATCATTGCTGCTTACTGAAAGAAAAAACTCATACAAACATGATTGTTCCTCTTAATATATCAGTCTGCTACCATCCTGGTTAATTCATTTCATTCATGTTCAGGGTAGTCTATCAGCATCGCATTTACTTTATCTCTAAGTAGCCGTTTATCATTACAGTTGTCTGGTTTGGACAGGTAACCAAATACTGACACATGCTTTAAAACTGCAACCTCCATGTCCACTTGACACCAAAGGACCTGCGTACAAATGGAGACTCATCTGGTTATATTTCCACTTCTATTCTAGCAGATAATGTAACAACTCAGGATAAAGGATTCAGTCTTCTCATGTAAGGATATCATGATAGGACTAATGTATTGATTGTGCCTTGTCAAAAAAGCAGGGTCATTGAGTCCAACAGAGAGGACATTTAAGGACGCAGGGGACAGGAAGGTGCTGATGGAGTTTCATCTTTGCATCTAAAACACTTTTCACTGTTCTTTAAGGCTACTACTTGCCAATAAAACCCTAAATAAAATCTTCACGCGAAATTAACTTGGCTTGATCTCACATACAGCAAGCCTTACAAGAAAACAACATATTCACTGACATCACAGATCTGGAAATTACAAAGAAGTCACAGATACATGCAAACATGCTTCTAATGTTGAGTTCAGTTTAATTCCAGTTGTTTGCAGTTGTCTGTACCACTCACCCACGTCCCGGACTCTGCAGAAGTTGTCAGACAGCTTGGCAGCTCTGCTGTGCTCCCCCTTCCTCCCTTCAATCGTTCAGTCATCCACACTCACAATCAAGAGTGCCTGTAGCTCTATTAAAGCTCCCATTGGGTAAGTTAATACCCTATGTGAAACCAGAGATGCACACATGCAAACGTACACAAGCACGCACACACAAACACGGAACGACACAAACGCATGTGAGAAAACTCACTGTGTTTTGAATGTGGGGGTTACCTGGTTTTGTTCTCCCTGCTCCCTCCTCAGATAGTGGGATAAGTGAGGATGTTATAGGTAGCTCTCTGATAGGAGATTTACCCTGCAGGAGCCAATCACAGTTTGATGTGGGGAAGTGAGAATGGGACCTACTCTTCCCCCTCTCTCCTGTATCCACATGCAAGCTCATCCAATTCACCCTCACCTTGGGGATTATACGCCATTCTTCTGCTGTTACAGGACTTGTCATAGCTCTCAATACCTGCAGCAGCAAGAGTGGTAAGAGCTTTGTCTGTTTGCATCGCTGACAATATATCCTGACATGAGCTGTTATATCATAGATTTTCATCTGTATTCTTTGAAATTTGATAGAATTCCACTTTCATTTCCTTTTTAGCAGCAGCTGCATTAATAAATACAGATTTCCCTTGAAGGTGATGAATAGATTTGTCAGAGAATGTACTAGGTTATGAGAAAGAAAAAGGAGTTATTTTCCATATTTTTCCATGCCAACGCTACTACTTCTGCGCGTGCCAGTTATTGAAGTTATTGAAGGGTTAATAAAGTTGCCCTGTGACTGACAAATATATCACATGTCTAAAAGATTGAATTCATGTTACAACAATGAATGCTATGCTTTTATAGTTCTGCTGAAACCTATTGAAGAATAAAAAGTTTAATCTAAATTAGTCTTTTACTTTCTCAGAAGGGCAGCCAATTTGGCATCACAGGATGAATATTGTGTTTCATCACAGAGCAGCAGTCGCCTGATGTGGGGACCATTCCCACCGTCCTTCCTCCTTTCCTTCCTCACTTCTGTCCTGCTGCAGCCAGGAGTTGGCTGTCTGCAGGTCCCCACTAACAATGCAGTGTGAGCCGCATCACTGCAGGCACACACCTTCAAGGTCAAAGTGTTTTCAGACTTTAGGTCTTGCACTTTGCCACACATCATTACACACCATCACCTCCATGGATCTTATTATTTAGTCTCATGAGGACATAATGACCATAGAAATCACCAAATATAAGCACTAAATGTTTGTGCCTGGGATATACAGTACAGCACATCCAGGTTTATCTTTGCAGATGGAGTACCAGGACATGCATGTGCACACACAGACCCTGGGCAGCTGACACAACACTCTTTATGTGAGGATTTCTTTCTTGTGTGATACTGCAGTGTCCTGGGTGTATCGTTGAGAGTGCAGTCAGCTGAGGCACAACCTGTCACCTCATAATGGTATTTGCTACAGGCAATGGATGACAGGAAGATGGACAGTAAAGGGGAGAGGGCAAAGCACAGTAGCCGGACATCGAGGGTAAATAATCAATCCATTCCCCTGCTCAACGATTTGTGTCTCTTAAAGTGAGAAAGGGGAAGTAAATGGGTGAGATGGACTGCAGCTACTGCAGTGTCACTTGTCTCAGGACTCTGGATGTTGCACCCTGATGTCCCTCCCTCTGTCCTTCTTTGCAGCCCTTGATCTATCATCCCTCCCCCTCCCTCCCCTCTCGATGACACTCTCACCTTACCCTTTAACAGACGATGTTGACAAAGCAATTCCTCGATCAGCAAGCTTGTGTGTGAACTGTACTGACGCTGCATAGGTACAAATAACTCCTGCACACCTTGATAGAGCTCGACTTTGAGTCAGGACACCTGACAGGAACAGCAACATTTGCTCATCCAAAATAAATTTTAAAAGCAAAAGCAGTGTTTGTATACATACAGTCTATATGTGATACAATACATACATTACATATGTATGGCTTTTAATGTTCCACATGTTTAAACTGTTTCCCTAACTTTAAAAAAATATCAAATTTATCTTCAGCCTTGTCATCATGTGTCATCAATGTCATCATTTATACATTTTGTTCTATTTGCAAAATACTGATGAAGTGCAATGCTAAAGTGTTCCTGAAAACCCAAACAGTAATTTTAAATTTATATTATTGATGCTGCACTCTTTGTTATTTGATAAAATATTGTTTATATATTAAAAACAATTATCATTACATGTCTAATAAACTAATAGACTGCTGCTTAATTTTTTCCTCATTCTTCTCCTATTTCTTTTATTATTTTCTCTCCTGTCACTTAGTGATTTATATGCATAGGTACAGTGACAACATGCACTATTCAGAATCAGCATAAGAAATAAATCAGCCCAATTAATGATTGTTCCTATATTTGTGAAATACCACAGTAGGATGAATTTCACAGTCAAAAATAAAACATACCAGCAGGTCATGATTATTCTGCTATGACTCTAACCCTAACCCTAACCCTAACTTAACCCTTACTCTGTTTGATCCAAGTTTAGATCAGATTGGGTAAATTACAAACACCCAAGAGATGAATCTCTTTCAGTTCTGTGACTTTGGGAGCTCTGCTCAGCTTTCTGATGTATGGAGGGTTTTTTTTGGCTTTTGTTTCATTCAGCATATGTATTGTTTTAATGTATTACATGTGTTTTAAACTATATGCTTTTGGAAATCACAAAGTAAAAGCTGTGGGATACTTGTCTAACTATCTTGTGCATATGATCTAAGAAACTAAGTAATTCTATCTCAAAGGCCCATATGTTCTTACAATAAGGGTGACAGGATTTCAAAGTGCATGTCAGGTAGATCGGATTAGATATTTCAGCCTCGTAATCTTATATCTGCTGTAAAAGCAGCTGGTTATTCCAGGCTAGTAATCCTATATATTGAGGCAAAGGTTTTCCACATGCCAAATAACATGCAAGGTTGGGTCAGGAGCATGCAAGGGCATAACATCCACAGTAAAGAAACACACAACTAATATTAGCTCTTAGTTAAACTGAGGCCTAACCAGATAGCAGGATTGCTGAGCTAACCTGTGATCTCAAGTTAAAATTCATAGAAGTCAACAAAGGTCAGAGTAAATTCTTTTTATTTATATTGAACATTTGTACAATTTGCGAAACTAACCTGCAAAATGGCAAACTGCGGTAGCTTGGTTTCATTTATTTAAATAAGACATACAAACATACAGACAGACAGACAGGCAGAGAGACCTGACAGACCGAAAGACAGACAGATGGAGAGAAAGAGAGAGACAAAGATAAAGAATGAGCTAAATATTGGCACAAAATATAAACTACATAATAGGAGTGATATTAAGGTGTAGAAGCTAAAAAGGCACAGGATATAATTGGTTGGTGGTGACAATGAATAGATGGTATGGCTGATGCTGGAAGATGAGCTGACAGCCAAGTGTATGGCAGCACAATAGCCCTTTAAGACTATCACGTCAAGACAAATGGGCATTTATCAGACACTTTTGGCAAAAATCTGCCTTTCTGGTTTAGATTAAATTTGTGAGTGAAAGCTGAAAAACCTGCTTAATCATCACACCAGTTTAGCCTCTGGCAGTGCGATACTCAGTCTTTGTGCACTAGAGGTTTCAAGTTTTACAGCATTGTGGTGTTAGTTACATACTGGACAGAGACTGACCTCTGGCCTGGTCATGATGTCAGAAAGTCAAGCTCATACACCCATGAAAGTGAGCACAGAGAAACTTTCCAGCTCCGGTGGTTGGATCGGAAAACAGTCTCTGAGTGTTTTTTAATTAAGCACAGCAGAGGTCAAACATCCAGACAAAATCACAATAATTTTTCACTTGAATTTACTTTTTAATGCATTAAGAGAGATGAAAAAGAGGGTTTTTCTCTGGTTTGTCAGTTCATTCCTCCCTCCATCATGTGGATTTAGAATTTGAACTGACTTGGAGCACTGTTAGTCCACTAAGGAGATAATGCAACACAGGAGATCAGCCCAGAGAATCACCCTGATAGATGAACAGCGCAGACTAAATACTACAGATTTAATTGAAATGACTGGATTGTTTCCAGGCTCACTAATCACAAGACAAGTGCTAATCTTGGATGAGTCCTTGACCAACATGGCAGAGGGAAGGAGGTCAGTGTTCACAACGAACCAATCAGGCTGCAACCACAACATTTAACACCGCAGTTACTGATTAAATCACACTTTCTTTTTGTAAACATCTCTTCTCTTCTCCACACATGGGCTGCTGGCAGGGTGCAACAACATCCTTCAGCAGCTCTGAATTCATAGTTCACTGATGATTGCTTCAAAGCACCAGCACACACATTGTGCAGTACATGCCTCCATGCAGTGACCGTGAAGTCAGCCTTGAATGCCACACACTTCCTTTTGTGAGAACACATCTTACTATTGGACAGGGAGCACTGAGCCCACTCTTTATGTTCCCATAAGGCCTGGTGTAGTTAACAAAAGACAAGACTGAGAAATGATCTAGGAGATCCACCAGAGGATTCTGACACTGAACTACAATGATCAGATTCAAAATATTTAGGTAAACAATGCCTACTGTATTACAGTTAAAAAGAATTTGATAGCTCTGTGTTACTAATAACTATACAAGCAAATTAGGCTACATCATAATTTACTACATTTTTATCAGGTTTAGCACTTCAGATGCCAAAGGAAAACAGACTTGCAGTTTAGTTTACAGCTTTAATTCACTAGAACAGGAGTCTTGGTTTTTGTGTCAGGTTGGAACTGCACAGGGGAGTGGCTGGGGAGTGGCATGGTTGGAAAAAATGGCAAACTAGTTCAGAAGTTTTTCTGAGATTAGAAGAGACACAGTTCATGACAGTACTCCCATCTCACAACTCCATCTCCTCCTTAGAAGATCCTCAGGAGATCTTGTTGATCTCCTTATGCTCCGCCTCGATCTCCTTAGCTGACAGTAGGGGGAATCACTCAGATAACGTAGCGGGTTGCTTGGAGCCCCTGTTGGTGGAGGCGCTGTTTCACCAGGTGGGCAACGGGAGGTTGGCAGAGGCTCTCCTCGAATGGGTGGGCGGAGGGCTTGTCTGACTGGACGAGCCTGGGATGAACTTCCTCTTCTAGCAGTTTGATCTAAGTGTGACAGATGGAATTGGATGATGATATCAGGATCTAGGATGAACTGGTCTGAAACCCAAAACCTCTCCTCTGAGCAGTAAACCTCACCATTGACCAAGTACTGAAGTCCAGAGAACACAGCATACCGTGAAGGCTTGACCCTCATCCATCATCGAGATAACCATAACATGGAAATTTAACTCTCACACCGTGGTGAGGTTTGTCTTGTCTGAGGGTTATGTTTGGTTATGGTTATGGTTGTCATTTCCTGTTTTATTTAGAAAGCCTGAATCCCTGTTCTTGTCAGGTCACTTACCCTCTCCATGTGTTACACCTGAGTCTGGTCCTCCCCAAATCAGTGGTGCTTAAAGTCTGTGTCTCCTCTGTGTCTTGTGCCACTGTGTCTTGTATCTTTGCTTGTGTGATTGGTCTGGTTTTGTTGGTTTCTCATGCTCTTTGTGAGCGTTTTGCCTGACTCCTGCTTCTCCTTGTTTCATTTTCTTCTAGTCCCAAGAGTTAAGTGTTTTCATGTTTCATGTTTTTCCCAAGATCCCAGTGTTCTCCCCAGGGTAAGATCACCATCCTATTGTCTTGTTTGTGTTCACTAGTGTTACCTGTGTTTGCACATTTGTCTAGTATCAATAGATTCACCTTTTTTCACTAACTTTGTTTCAGTCCATAGTCATGCAATTGGGTCCTCGTTATAATTATTTAGGAATGGTCTCTGTCTGACCGCTCTGACAAAAACAACTATAAACATAAGAAAGGAGGGTAGATTATCATGAAATGTGGAATTGGAACATCTGCAGTTGGCTGTGTTGACATATTGAACTTGTGCCTGAAGCACAGTGATGTGGGCCTTGGACCAAGTTTGACAGCAGACTTTAACAAGGGCCTGGGAAGAAGGACAGGAACCCTCCCTTTCCTGGTCTGTAAACACAAGGGGCTGAAACCCATGGACGCACTGGAAGGAGGACAGTAGAGTCCAGTAGAGGTGCATAACAAGGTGTCAGGCACATATTTAATTCATATCAGATGAAAGGACTAGGACAAAGTTCTAGTAAGACAGACAACAAAGAGACTTCTCCAATTCCTGGTTCAAATTTTATCGGGAATGAAAACTAGAAGTCGAATTGGCAGTAAGACTACAAAACTCTCCAAAATGGGAGAATGGGGACAAAGTGGCGCCATCTGCTGACGGTCTACAAAGGTCATGACCACATTGTTTCCCACTGAAGGGGGAAGACTAGTGACAAAGTCCACAGCAATGTGGGACCATAGGCAATGCAGTACTGGGACAGGATGCAGCGGACCTGCCGGTGGAAGGTTAGAAGTTTTTCTGCTGACAGCAGGCAGCCAGAAAAGAAAAAGACATCCTCCCTATAGGTAGGCAACTAGAAACTCTGGAGTAAAGCGTTCTGATCTCAATGTCCCACGAGACTGATGCAACAACCAAAAGAGGCAGAACTATGGTTTCAGTCCAGCAGGGATCTTCTCGAGAGCCAAGGAAGTGCTGAGACAGAGCACCAAGCTTAGTATTACAGGAACTGGGACAATATGAGAGAGTGAAGTTGAGTGTAGGGAAGAATAAGGCCCAACAGGCCTGGAGTGAGTTGAGTGTTTAGCTGAACTAAGGTACTAAGTTTTTTTTTTTCGTCCACACAATGAAAAGCTCCTTGAACCCTTCTAACCAGTGTGTCCTCTCCTGTATCACCAACATAACTGCTAAACCTGCCCCTGCAGGGGATGGACATGGTGTGATGGAACCATCAGACCATATTGATGGTCTGATGTGAGAGAGTCTGAAATGTAATCCTCCTCACTATATGCCATGTGGAGGCACAACACCAGTCCAGAGATTATTAAAGCAGTTATATGCCTGATGCGGAGGAAGCAACGTAGATTTAGCTTTACTAAGCATTGCATAGTAGTCCTTATAATCGGGATATAAGCCCAACTAGTAGCAGTTGACAGACAGTCCTGACAAAAGGCTAGCCTCCAGTTCTCAACAGTGCCAGTTTCCCAATCAATAAGTGGACTGTGGTGTCACAACCAAGGAAATCTAAGAATGAAAGGAATCTGAGGTGAAGGTTGAATGTGAAACTGCATGGTCTCTGTGTGCCCTCCGGAGAGCAGCAGATGAACAGGAGTCCTAGCACATGACCATGCTCTGGCTGGCACCGCCTCTGAAAGCTTTCTCCTGATACCGACTGATCAAATTCTCATCCAAAATGTTGCCATCCGTACCAACATCCAGGAAAATAGCCAGATTCTGGGTCCTGCTCTTTAGCAACAGATGTTCCCTAAAGCAGTGGACATGATTGGTGGAGAGGTTTGTGCTGACCCAAGCTCACCAGGTTCTTTCCATCTGCTGATACACTCCTGTCTGTTACTGGGGAGTGACCATCTCCACCGCAAGACAAGGAGAAACCAGAGTGTGTCCGTTCTCCTTTTCGTTTAGGATCAGGGAGGTGCACCCTAGTTGCATTGGCTCCGGCTTGTCCAAAAGTGATGCCTGAACTGAAGCCCCTGTGCCTGCAGTGTCCGGTGCATGCAGTAGGGGTTGAGACATGAGGAAGTCAAGATCGGATGGCATGTTCAGCAGAAAGTGTAGAAGCAAAAGGAGGTCCAGGGTACAGAAACAGGGCAAGTTACCAAGGCGTTGACTATAAAGAGGAGTCCAGAACCAAAGGCTGTCATGCTAATCCTGGCAGGAGAGACGGGTTGGGACGAGAAGGTTGGGAACAAAACAGTGAGATCAAAGGCTGGATAGTCATGCAGGTAGCTAAGACAATCAGCCATGAACCTGGATCTGAGAGGAGTTTAAACATTCCACTGATAGAAGAGGCTAATGAGTGGGGGAGAGTGTGTCTGTGACTAATTGAAACTGCAGAGGGGAAATGGCTGTTAGAGGAGTGGAAAACTATTGTAGGTGTGTGTCTGAGATCATCACAATCACGGATCTTGCCAACATTTACTACTTAAATTTTTACAATATAAGTTGCATTTTATCTCCTAGTCTTCTGCTTCAATTTAACAATCTTTTGCTGTCTAAAATATAAGCTCCATTATTTAGATTTTACAACTGCCCAAATACATACACTCACTCTGCATCAGTATACATTATATAACATTGTAATTACACACTGAATTTGTTTTAAAGTCATTCAATTTACCTTGTTATCCAGTGCTGACAGGAGCTTCTCTGGACTCACTCACTCACTGACTCAATCTTGTGTCTGATCAGATTAAGTGTCTAATGGCAGGGTCTTAAGGTTTTGACAGGAGGCAGTGACATTACAGTTAAATACTTCACACACACAGCAGATGCCTTCCCTGTTCATACCAAATTTAGGACTTGTGCAAAAAACATGACATATACAGCACATATATTTTTTATGCTTTCTATTATTTTAATGGAGTATGAAGCCTTCACATAGGACAATAAATGTGTCCTACTGAACCAGAAACCTCACAGAAGCAGCATGAGGCAATTTTTTTTCATTGCTTGTAGAGTCATCAACCTCTCTGTCTGCCTACCAGATGGTCTTGATCATATTTCACACTTGTTCTATGGAGTCGCTGGTCACTCAATAGTGTTTCTGTGTATTCATATCCACTCTTACCCATTTAGCCTCGGTTGAAGGTCAGAAGGGAGTTTAAAAAACAGCAGCACTGGCTTTTTATGACTGGTTAGTGTAATTTCATGACATGTAGCCATGATAGTAGTGTGGTTATAGACAACCAAGAGATTTTTATATTGAGTTGCATTTAGTCATTAGTATTAACTATTGCCTGTTTTTCTCCAACACACAATCGCTTCAGAATTAACTGAGCCTTGCGCTTTGTGTCCAGTGGTGCGCTTTAGGTTTCTGGTTGCCTCCATGTGTCAGTACATGCAGGAATTAGATACTTTGGCGTGTGTGTCCGATGTGCTGAACAGACTGCTGCTGCCATGCTACTAGGAAAGAGAGACTCTGACCATCTGGTCAAATCTTGTCAACTATTGTCGCTGCTGCATGGTGAAATCAGTGTTTTTATATATCTGGTGTAAAAGAAGCTTGCACCTGCAACAAGGCTTTTACTATCATTATTATCACCAGTATTATTAGCTTGTCCCTGTGTTTTTATTTTTTCTGGGCTATAGCCAGTGGATGCAATAATAATACCTTTAGGATACACAAAGCATTTATCTATCTAGCTATCTAGTTATTTAGCTACCTTCCTATCAAGCTATCTTGTTAACAATCTATCCACCAAAAAAGATTACAGGGTAGCAAAATTATTTGAACTGAATGTGTGAAACACATTCTTGAATTACAAATATAGGCATGTTCCAAATTATCCTCAGCATCTGTCTCCTAAACAAGAGCTGTTACTTGCACTTTAAGGCCCATTTTCTATCAGCAGAGGGCAGTGCCAAACCACTCATTACCCATCATGCAATTCTTTCCCACTGATGTTCTCCACTGGAACAACATTTCTCCTTGGCTTATAAAATATTTCTGCACAGTATCCTTGTGTTGAATCCCTGTGAGGTTTCTGGTTGCCTGGTGGAGCCTCCATGTTTGAGCCCATGCGGGAATCAGATACCCCTGGTGTGTGTTTGTCAGTGTATGTGTGTGTGCATGCGTGCGTGTGTGCGTGCGTGTGTGTGTGTGTATGTGTGTATGTGTGTCTGTCACTTTGTCTGAAGTGCAGAGAATCCTCAACTGCTGGCATCTTTCTGATAGGCAGATAAACATATACAAATTCCTGAGTATTTTATTTGAATCCAGCACAGCGCTAATGGTCACTGTTGCAGAGGTATTTGCCATGGGAAAGTAGAGCAGCTATAAATCTTTTAAATGGCTGAAGTGATGGCACTCGTTATCACACATTTCATATGGGACCTTCAAAAAACACAATGGTTAACAGCAGTTTATTGATACAGGATAATCAATGTGTAAACTTCTCCCTGTAATTTAAATCTTTGATCATTATACACAGCTTTTCCTACACTATTTTTGAGGATTTCTTTTTCCCTTCTTTCTCCAGCATGAGCAAAATTTAATAACATACATGATTTAGCATCATTTTTTTCACTGTACAGAGGCTTGTTCACCACCAAGGAGGTTTCTACTGCATCGCTCTCTTTGATCACACATGAATAAAAAATGAAAGCAATCTGCTAAATCTGCTTCACTATCTCTCCTTCCCAGTTTCTTTCACACAACATGAATGCTCCACACTGACACTTATTTTTTATTGTTTAAATTCAGACTCTCATAGAACAGACAATCTGTATTACCATTTAAAGCTGCCTTCATTAGTATTTTCACTTAAAATTTGTCAAATTATGTGTATAAGACAAAATGCTCACACTTATGATGAATAACTATGACTATAACGATAACTATAACAGCTTGGAGATGTGTTTTAAACTCTTTTGAAGCAAATTATTTGGCACTTATTTAGCATTTGACCACACCATGGTTAATGTACCTACATGCACCTATTTCAGAAAAAAAAGAAGATATAATCCACTGTGGAAAACCGAGCTGGCAAACATGGTGCAGCATTTAGTAGCCAAAGAGTCAAACATTTCTCTCAGAAGAGTGAGAAGATAGTTTAAGAAAAGTAAGATGAACTTGAGTTTGACAAGGGGCCAGATTTTTACAGAGATTTACTGTTAATCCTTATTTTACTTACCCCCTATTTTCAATTACTGCTGAATGTGCAAAAGGAAACTATAATGATGCAATAGTTACAGTTACATTAATTTATCAGAGTTGTTATTTTTGATATTATTAGTTTAGAAGAGTAAAAAAGCATATGTGTTCAGATTATGGATGATACTTTTGTGGAGGTCAGTTTTACAATTGAACTCAAGCAAAATGTTGAAAATAATCTCTCATAGTACAGATTAGTTACTTTGTACAGCAACTGCAGCAGCAGTAGCTGTGTGCAGAGCAAGTCAAGCAGACTAAAACTCAAGCAGGGAGGTTGTCCGTGTGGAATACTTTAGATCAACTGTTCAGCTAAACTGATCAACCACAGATTGATCTCTGTTTCCTTGTCCAAATGTGTCTAACTTTGTGGTCTGGTTAAAATATTTCTCTTATTTCTCAAACTACTTTCATGTGACTGTGTTGCTAAATACCAAATTCCAAATTAATTGAAACGAAATGTTGCTGGTCAATGGCTAAGAGTTAAACAACCTGTTCTCACTCAGCTGTCATACAAAAAAAAAATAAAAATTAGTGCACCATAATTAATAATTTTTACTACGAAATAATATGTATTGCCATGGTCACATGACCGGTGTGGTAAAAGCTGTTAATTATAGACTATATCTAAATATCATTTACATTACATGTTTTTACAGTTTTTGTAATACAGTTTTCAGTGCTAGTTCTGTGGCGATTCCTGTGTCTCTCTTTTGAGAAAGAGCAAATGTGTACGCTTGTCAGTAAATAGCACAACTTCATTTGTATAGTCATTATAAGAAAACTTACATTCACAGAAAACTTCTCCATGATGATCTAGGGTTCACTGAAAGAAGAAAATGGAATTATGTTCACTGAGGACAGATCTGAGACACAACTGGATTGTGCATAGCAACCACCCTAGCAAGGTAGAAAGATAAAAAAAAGTTTATGTTTTTAAGACTTTTCTGATCTTTGCACCATCGTTAGGGTTGTTGCTAGGATGCTTCGGTTGCTATGGACGTTCTGAATTCCAGTTCCGGTTTGCTTCATCTCCGTCCGAGAGAGAGCGCGCCATCTGCTGGAGAGATGATGCCATGTCATCCTTGGCCAGTTTGGCAGTTGTCATTCAATTGTTTGTGGCCAGCTGAGACTCTTCCAGAGGAAGTAGGAGAATAAAACTCAGCATTCTGGATGCTCTTGACCTCCTGATTAGTATGGTCAAATTTTATTCACATACCTCAAAGTGTGTATGAGTTATTCCAGAAAAAGCCCTCCACTGTCCCATTACTCCTGGAGCAGCCACCTCAGACACTTACAGAATGCTAGATGCTCTTGACTTCCTGATGAACATAGTAGAATTTCAGCCTTATAGTTCAAAGTTTTGAGGTTATACATATATATGTATATATATATATATATATATGTATATATGTATGTGTATGTATATATATATATATATATACATATACATATATACACATACACACATATATACAGGGCCGTTGCTGCCTATACGCAGAACACGCGTAGTGTTAAGCAAAGTTGCTCTAGGAGGCTACTATCAACACCTAATACAAGACCTTCTGACAAGCAACAGAAACCAACCAGGACGAAACTTCAAGGGAAAGGTATTTTCCTCTCCCTTCTCACATGAAGCCAAACTACACAGAATATGTATATATTTCTTTTGAAGCTTTGACGTCATGAAAAAGTGTGGCTTCAAACAATTGTTTTAAGTTTTATTTTTGTGGGGTACCAATCCAGGGTACGGAGCGAAGTGTGTGCATGTGCACTGGTGTCACTGGAAATTTGCATGAAATGTTGAGTTGAGTGATCATGTTGAATTAAATTAACCAATGGGATGGACAAATGCAAATGCACAGCAGTGACCAAATAGGCTACAACAGCCAAAAGTTTCGAAGAATGGAAATGACATTAAACCCAAAACACACAAACAACAAAAAAACAATGCAACTTAGAAACGCTACAATCACAGCAACAATGCAGGACAAAAAAATAAATAAATAAATACAGAAACCCAAAAAGCAAATGTAAAGAAAAATGTGGCAAATGTCAACTTCAGACAAAACTGTTGAAAGGTCTTTCCTTAGGCCTCTAAGGAAATTTGACCGGGGCAGGTAGACGAGTTTAGTAGACATGGGCGGGATGCTCCAAACTACCTTCTGAGCGTCCTGATTATGAGTTTACAATCTACATTTCTCTCTTGCGTTTAATTTTTGGGTTTGGTATTTTCACCGTTTTTCTTTTGTATTTGTTTTTTCTGTGTGTGTTTTTGGTTTTACATGAATTATTTACATTTGCAGCTTTTGACCGTTGTGGCACATTTGCCCTTATCAGTCATTATAAAAACAATACAAGACAGAGCAAAAAAAAATAGGACACAGCATTCACTGTCATTTACACTGGGAACCTGCAACTTACTTGCTGTGAGGCAACAGCTCTTACCACAAACACACACACATACACACACACAGACACACACACAAAGATGCTGTCTTCCATCTGCTGTTGAGCCGATTCCCTGTTCATCACATTCCAATGTCTAATTTCTTTCAGCTGTAATCTACCTCCTCCTAAGTGTTTCAAATCTGCTGTGACAAAGGAACCAATGTTTCCCTGGGAACATGTGCCTCTGAACTGATAAGCACAGTTAAACTGGTCTCAAATCAGCCAACAAAGACAAGTAAAGAGAAGGAAGCAGGACGGTGAGGAACTGCAGGGAGCTCTGAACAAGATGTGACAATATGCACGCAGTGCAGATTTCCTCTTCCTTTCTGTGCACAATCTCAGAGTGGGGGGTGGAATGTAAAAGGGGAGAGGCTCTGAGACTGAGATGATGATGAAATATTAACTGAAGCAGGATATTTAAAGCCTATGACATTATTTCCCTGGTTGGCATGTTGGAAATGCCCTGCACCAGTAGTAGCCAGCAGTGAGGAGACAGTTTTCGCTGTTGATCACGAGAAATGATGCTTATTAAATATTTATTGTACTTTCTTATCTCAGCACTAGTCTTGGTTACAGGAAATACACTGTGTAACAGCTGTATGTGGAAATAGTGATTTGGTCAGAGCTTCTTTTCAGGTTCCGTTCTCTTCTCTTCTCTTGTCTTCTCTTCTCTTCTCTTCTCTTCTCTTCTCTCCTTTCCATCTCCTCTCCTCTCCTCTTCTCTTGAGGTGGAAACATGTAATAATGTAAGATAATAATAAAATAAAAATCTGAATATTTTTGTATTAATATAGTATATTATATATGTATATCATACATTTTATTTATACTTAAACATCTAACATGTGTAGCCTCTCGCTATTACTGGTTTATAAATTCTTACAAGATACTTTTATGTTGGTGCATATAATTTAGAGCTATAGTAATTAAGTTATCAGATTGATGCTTTCCTACTTTTGGGATTCATGTGGGGGAATGGGGTGTACCAGCTTGTTGGGTTAGTCAACCACAGGCACTCCATAGACCTCACAGAACTCTTGTTGGACCCTGGACAGCGTATCACCTGTTGCCAGAGGATCTCTCATCTGGCCCACCTCTCCCATCTATTGCCTGGCCTGGAGACCATTGCTTTGAGATTCCCCCTGCTTTTGCTTGCTTGCTTGCACACATGCCCTTTTTCCATCTAGATCCTTGATAGGGTTGAGAGAGTCACTGACTATCATGTGTTTTGTTTTCATCTTTTTGGTATGTGGTGCAACTGTTATTATGGTTGCTGTTACTGTACCTGTATCCGGTCCAGTTTTTCCAACTAATTTAATAATACTACACACAACAATCTTGAAATAAACTATATAAACAATATGGTGGAGTACTCTAAACTGCATCTCTTATCAAGCCAAACTACTTGACAGTATCCAGCAGGGCATACTGCTCCACTGTTTTTCCACTATGTTTTTTCACTATGCAAAGCTAATAAACATTTCTCATCTTGAGAAATGTATTGAGAAATGGTTTATTACAAGCAAATACAGAATAAGAGAGGTATTAATAACAATTGTTATAATCTCAAATAATTCTCAGGAGGAAAGAAAATAAGAATTAGAATTTAAGAAATACAAATCTTGCTTGATCGGTGATATATCAAAAACTGAAACTGATATCAGAAACTGATATATCAATGAAACTGCTACCGTATTTTTTTCTAGGATTTAATTCATGAATATCACAGATTTGAGTATTAATAAATACATAAATAGATAACAACTCAAGAATTGATTCTGCCTTGTATTTACATGCATGCATATCTCAGGAAAAGAAACAAGTATTTCAACACCAAATTATATATTCGACAATATTAATATTTGGGGGGTAAATCATGTAGAAATCCTTGATTAGAAAAATTCTTCTTTCAGGAACTTAATGAATCAGGAACAGTAATCCAACAAAAAAAGTTGATGTGATGCAAGCATCATTCTTCACCCAAGATGACCTCCACCTTTCTTTTTATTTATCACCAGCCATGACTTAATTAATTCAACCAGCTAATGCATCTGTCAGGTTATGAGATGATTTGGTGCTGAAGACAAACCTGCAATGAAACCAAGATGGGTCAGGGAATGAAGTGTCGTCCTTCATGACTGACCCCGTGGCGAGGTCTTTCCTCACTCTAACTGGTAGGCCCTGGGTGGCTCAAGTACACAGTTCCTTCACAATGGTGGGGGCAGGGGGATATGGGCACAGAAGGAGGATAGGTCCTAAGTGGCACCTGCCACTTGGGATGCTGGCCTGGAGGGTCAGGGGTGGCCAGTGCTCTATTTTCCCCAGGGGATGGTGGGTCAACCCAATGGCTATTCGCCCCTCCGTCTGGGCAGAAAGTGGTTGCTGGATGCACAGGATAATGGGACAGACCCTGATCTCACCATCCTTTTCTCCTCTCTCTATCTGCTGTGATATTGCTGTTGTTGCTCTCACTGTTGTTTCCAGGTGTGTTTTGTCGTTGTTGTTGTTGCTGTTGTCATCTTTGTTGTTGATGTCTGTCGTTAACGCCGCTGTCCCTCTCTCTTCTCTGACTGCTTTATGTCCACTAGTACAGTCCAGCTCAGTGATCCAATCCAGCAATATTGCAGATAGCCTCTATAAAATAATGAAATGAAACAGGTGATGACATCTGCTTGGTACTACAAAGCCATTTATTATATTGTATTGTAAGCCTAAGCTGCTGGGGTCCGTTTCACAAAGCAGGTTTGGTGAAAACTCTTTGTTTGTAACCCTGAAATCGGGGAAATTATGAGTGGTTTGGTTTCATAAAGGGAGGTAACTCAGACCAGGGAAAGAGGGGTAACTCTAGCCTGTTTCACAGAGATAGGTAAACTGTCATTCAGTTACTTTGGTAACAGACTCTGTGAATGTAACCTGGTTGGGAGCAGGTTTTCTTCAAGAAACCTTGAGTTGCTAGCGGTCTACTCTCCTTAAGCCACACCCACTTTCATTCATTCCGGTTGACCAGTACCATTTTACTTCCCAGTCCATTGAAAACATCCATAAACTCATCCAACCTCATATCACTAACATCACCCTCTGTCAACATGCACTTTTATCGGACCAGATTTTTTTGCGCTCCGTTTCTTTGTGAACGGTAGTTTTACTTATCATGTCGGTGATGCATAAAGCCACTGTAGGCAGAGTAATTAAGGAAACAAGTTTCCCAGGATCACAGGTAAATGATGAAGAAATCAGTTCAAATTAATTATTACCATTCAAGTTAATTTAATGACATGGTGCTGCAGGTTTTCTGGTTACACTTGGAACATCACGGCTTCCTCACATAATGACTGTGTGAATAGCAAGTCCATTCAGAGCAGTAATGTGAGGATAAATTGATTATTGTCTCAAAATGTCAAATACTACATCACACAGCAAAAACTCAAACTCACGTAAGATTTTTTTTCTGGTCGTAATGTCTCATTTCTAGTCAATACAAATATCATTACTGTACACTTACAAGACACATCGCCTTTTTTCTACCTATTTCACTAAAATATTATTTAACTTGAAATAAGAATGAATGTCTATCAGTCTCTATACATGGAGCACCTGTGTTAACTAACTCAAATCCGCTGTTCTGGAACCAAAAACCTTCCTATCTCAGAGTAGATCGACTTTGAATATATAGAATGAACCCTGAATACATGGAATTAAAACCTTGAATATATTGAACGAACCCTGAATATATTGAATCAAATTCGACTGGCGTCATCATGTCACCGCCCCCATCTTCTGCTTAACGTGCGGATTTTAGACCACAAAAGTAAGTGAGTCAGCTTGAAAACATTATGAAATGAATGAAAACATTATAAACACCCTGGCAGTGGGGCCGGGTTTATTTCATTGACAGGATAGTGGGTCATTTGGAGCCCCAGTCCAGAGGAGCGCAGTGCTAGGAACAGCTAAGATACTGTGCAGAAACCTCAATATCCCACCCCAAGAGGGTGAGAAGGAGTTTTTTTTCTCCTATCCTCATATATATAGCTTTCTTCTTAGCCCCTCGAAGGACTAAACATGTGCACCTTTAAAGAAGGACTGACCATCATAGGGAACCACAAGACCATTCCATTATGATCAAGATAAAATGATGAGCCTGCTCAATAACAACAATGAATGCTAATTACTAATTGATGTTCCAGTGTTAAATAATTTAATCCTGTAGTATTCATTAATATAACTCTTATAGTGGTCATTATCATGCAAATTACATCTGATTTGTTTTATTTTACTATATTAGTACTTAGTAAGGAATCAGTTTTGTCCATTAATACTTCCTGCTATTTCACAACAGCACCCCTGGGGGGCAGTAATGTTTTTTTTTTCTTCATCTTTCCTCCCCACTGCACAAAGAAGGCTCTGTGTAAAACTAAAAGGCTATCTCCTTGATTTTTACCTTACATTAAGCTGAATTGCTTATTCAACTTAATGTAATTTGGGGAAAAACAGCTCATCTTTGTGATGGTGCTTCATCTTCACAACCTTATAGACAGAGACAGAGAGGATGTTTGCTGACTGATATTACAGCAAGGAGTTAATGAGAATAAAAGCTCAACACCTCGTAATAGTAGGGTGTGGTTGCCCTGTTGGATTAGCTGCAGGTCCCACAGTGCTTGTCTCCTAATTACAAGATAGTGAGCACAGTGAAAATCTGTGGGACTGGCTAACAGGGCTCCTGTGGGTATGCTACCATCCCTGACAAACAACACACACCCCCATACACTCCTGCCTAACAACAACGACAGCAATAGTGAGGTTGTGACAGTGGCCACCTGCAGCAGGCGTGACTTCCTGCTCCATCCTGTTTGCCCTGGTTTCAGCAAAGTGAGCTGCAGAGCGCTGCACTGCATCACTGGATCAAAGCAAGACTAATGACTACAGCAAAGATGTAGCTACACCACAGAGGCCCCAAGTGTTCCCGCATAATGCTGAGCTGTAGTTAAACTGAAAGTGGACTAAAGATAGCAGAGAACACAAGACGAGACAGCAGCTTACTCTTAGGTGGAAATATGATAGGTGGAATGTCACATCAGAAACATTATCATCATTAGCAGCTGTTACATTTAATTATTTCCTCAAGATGCCTGAATTTATGAATATGAATAAAATTAAACAAGTACAAACTTTTTTTTTCTGTAGTATGAATATTTTCAATATGGAGAATGTTGCTGTTTCATCTGCCTTTACCTACAGTATCAACCCTTTTCTCCATTTCCACGCCTCATGTTCCTTCTGTTTCTCCTTTTCATTTGTCCAACATAAAAGGCTATTAATAGAACACCCTGTTCTCTTTTTTCGAACAGTAGCAAGCATATACAGTGCACTTAAAGGGAGTGAAGAAGTTGAAGAGACCGGAATGCGTTCAAAAATGTCCTCCGCAATGCTAATGGCTACAAAGACTGGAGGTCCCAAGAATAACAACAAAGGAGACTATTCATCAATCCATGGCATCTTGTATCAGTGCAGATGCTCCTCAGCTGAAATTAGCTCCTCAAATCAGTTGCTAGATGAACAACCTGCCAAAGTGAACAAAATGATGAGAGGTCGATAACACACGCACATGCACACGCACACGCACATGCACACACACATACACAACCATACAGAAACATCTAAGGGTGCACCAGCTTTTGTCAGCGGATGCCAACACCAACCACATTATTTAAAACCAAACAAAGGGCATAAATAACACACAAACACACTGAACACAGCTTCAATTGAATTATTATTGGCTTCATTATTGATATTACTTTGTCAGGGTTATGAGCATTTGCAAGGATTATACGCAATTTTAAATTCACGTTTTGTTTTTTCTTGTCCATAGATTGTCCTTTTTGTCTTGTAAAGTGCAGGTAATACATTTTAAATCCAGACTTCACATACAGTATATAGTACATGGTTTCTGATTCATCATCCACTGGTTATTATTTACATTATTCCGTCACATTTCATTTCATAGAAAGAAAATCCGTTATCCATTGTCCCAACATTGATGGACGTTTTCAGGCCTCTATGACATGGGAAGGATGGGTGTGAACAACTCTACATACTGTTGCAGTGGATGCCACACTATCAAGCTCTGTGGTCAAATGAAAAAGAAAACTTTCACTCTCAAACACACGTGTGTACAGATTGCATATTGATCTTCTTGTTTCCAGAATGCATTTTTTTTTCTTTTTTTTAGAGAGACTTGTCTCAAAGAGCTGACACCATCTCTCAGACACACCCAAAACTCAGTTATTCATATTCAACCAATGAGGGAATATTTGTATATGTACAGCAGCAGAATATTGCAAAGTTTGTCTTGTCTTTCTTCTCCTGCTTAATGGGTCAATTGAATGTGTCGACAGCTCCTGGGATTAACATGTAATTGGTTTGAATAAAATACAAAAATCATGTACTTAAACCATCTCAACTGTCAACATATAACCATTCTCCTCTGCATAGATTTCTCAGTGTATTCACTGTTGGGCACCCTTCTCATGGAGTGGATTTGCTGGTGGGTCCCTCAGTATGTGAGAGATGATATCTTTAGAGGTTGTTATGCCTCCAATGAAGAAAGACAAGATCATTTTAATCAGCTCCACTGCCACTGAATAAAAACATTTCACATGTACAAATGAGGATGATTATACTTGTCTTTGTGCTTTAAGCAAAAATGACTCACGATAAACTCTGGTACACAAGTTGCTACTGTGAATTTGGTTGAGGTACAGTTAATGTGCCCAATTTCTGACATGAAATTTCAGACAGAAGAATGTTGTGTCTTAAACATTAATCAGCAATATCTCTCCAAACCAATGTAATGAAAACAATAAGATGCTTTGCATGCATAGACAAATATTTTTGGTCAAACTGTTTTTTTTTTGTTTGTTTTTTTCACAAATACAGATATGCAAATGGCTGTTGCATAAATGCAGCTGTATAACCCGGCTAAGACACTAACATTCAGTTGTTTTCTCTTTCACTCTCATGCATGCACACATGCATACACTCAAGCACAACATACCTGTGCATCAACACACCTGCATCAATACTTAACTAATGATTAGTTATCTCAGATCTCAGACAATGGAAGTCAATGTAGGTCCACTCTTCCACACCACAACAACCAAAGTATTTTGGAAATATTGCTTAGAAAATATTATAATTAAATCTTGTTCTACCTTGAGTTTATCCATCCACCTTCTTGCTATTCTTGTAAAAGCATCAAATACGACTACTCCAAATTATTCACTTAGTTTCTAAAATTTGTTACAGAATATGTGAATGCAGACATGGATCTGGACAGAGGCAAGTTCAGAAGCCTTATGTGAGGAATCCTGAGCAAATATTGGCAGCAATGGCATACAAAACAGTTTGCTACTGCAGGTTACAGACTGAAGCAAGCAGAAGGAAACCAAACAGTAAAGATGATTCGGTTAGACAGTTCTTGCTACGAACCTTTTTTTTTCCAATCCTTCACCTTTTTGATTACCTAAGACATCTGTGAAAAGATGAAGAAAGGCAAGAGACTCAGGAGTGAAGTCAGAGGACCCCTAGGTTAGCCAATAGCTGCTACACTGCTGCTAATTATCACTTCCCTTATTGATGTTACTGCCTTTGACTGTTACCTTGGCAGTGTAGAGCGGACAGTGGAAAATCTCAGCTGGACACAGTCATAAAATCAGAACCTAATTCACATTCAATGCCAACATTTAAAGACAAAGAGAGTGTCTGGCATCAAAAACTTTATGGTGGGCTGGTAGACACCATTTAAATTCTGAGCAACTTAACATAAATAAAAGGAAAAGGCTTTGAGTAACAACATTCTGTCTAAGGATGGTACACTTTTAAACAATGTCCCCGCCTTTCTACAACTATTCAATAAAAGGCAGTTTCTGAACTCACTGAAGCAAACTTTTTGGGTTTGAATTCAGGATGTGTGTGAGGTTTACCGGAAAACTCACTTTTAAAAGACAGCGTACTTGAAAGGGCTAGTAAGAGTGTGTCTTTGGCACTCTGAACAGGCTCTGAAACAGGAGAACATAGAAACAGTGCTCAGAAAATTAGTTATTTTCATTAGAAATGAAAACATGGCAATGATCTGCACATTGTGGAAAGTCTTTCACTTTCTCTTAAACATTGCTATTTAAGGTTTTTTTTAAGTCTGATAAAAGAATGTGTACTGTATGTGTGTACTCTCTGTATACATATCCTCTACATGCACACACACACAAGCTATGTATATATATATATATATATATATATATATATATATATATATATATATATATATATATATATAAGAAATAAATATATATGTATATTGCAATAATTATTCATTTACTACCCTTAGAGGCTTCTTCTTTGAGCTTGAATGCATGCTTCTAGGAATGTTTTTGAGATCATGCAACACTAGACAAGTAGCGTACACCCAGATAAAAGGCAGTTTGGGGGGAGAGAAGCATTATATCATACACAAGTCCTTAAAAGTTGCTATTTCGTTCATGAGGACGTGATCATATGACGAGACCTGTGAAAAAGACAGTGCTGCCAGTCTCTCACAACTGTAACTGGGATTAATATCCAAACTAGAGTGTGATCACAGCTGGGTATATTTATGGTGATCTGGCGAAAGCTTAATAGAATTGACCTATTGGGTGGAATGTTATTTTAGATGAGGCACCGTATCCTCTCCAGTGTAGGACAAAGCCTTATGATAATTCCTTTATAAATCCTAAAACATACATTATGTTCTTGTGCCAGCTAAGAGCAGGCATCCTTTTAAAAGTGTGGATTTGTATTGAAGGCAGTGTACAGACAAATATACAGTGATGCAATGAAGCAAAGTGGCAGTTAAGAAACAAGTGGAAATTCTCATTCAGATATAAATGTCATGCAGTAATCTACTGATTTTTAATCACAGCAACTATCTATCTACCGGCTATCAGAAAAATCACAGTTAACCTACCTATCTATTGTAATAAGTACTGCTGTGTGCGTGTGTGTGTTTGGGTGAGTATGTGCTGTTTATATGAAAAACAATACAAGAAGAAACATTCAAGTTGTCCTCAAAGCTTTGCAGTAAGACCGGTTTTGGGTGAATGGAAGGGGTAAGCTTGCATTGCAATACATACAGTACATGTAAGACCAAAGCAGTGAAAAGGCCATTCTCAGTCATTCATCAGATACTGATGCCTGCTGTGAGGGAAAAAAGGTGTCGAACCATAAGCTTAGCGCTGATGGCTGTCATTCATCCTTGGATTAACATGGTGTACTTTACCACCAACCTTGTACAAGTCACCCACAGGCCATGTCAGTGGACGAGTGGGCCTGCATTATGCTCACATATCCTCTTATTTGGAAAGGCTGAAGCATAAGACAGTTCTGTTTCATTGGCTCCAGGAAGCAGCATATGTAGCGCACAAGGAGGGCTGTTCAAGAAGCGCATGGCAGAGTATTGTGCCTTGGGAAATGAGGGATCAAGGGACTGAGGACAAAAGCAGGACCTGTGCTGTGTTGCCTTTTTTTCTTTTTTGAATACAATACATGGTTGTTTGTTTACTTTTTTGCTGTGTTTCTCCCTTTTTTTATTTGTGCACTACTTTTGGCTACTGTTGTGAAAAGGGAATCTTACAGTATTACATATGTATATATATATATATATATATACACACACATATATATGTATGTGTGTATATATATGTATGTATGTGTGTGTGTGTGTGTGTGTGTGTGTACATATATAAGTGTATATATATATATACATACATATATATACATTTATACATATATACATGTTTTTTAGCGTCACACAGACAAAGCCAACTCCATGCAGAAATGCAAAATTTTAAATTTCACTCTGACAGTTATCAAGGGTTTTAAGGGCAAGTGAGGAGTGAAAATAGGATGAGAAAGGATTGAGCTTATGATCTTTGTAGTATATATTTTTTCCCCACTATCATTATCATCTCTAACATTATGTATTCTATTGCCATGATTATTCTAGCACAAGGTACAGTGGGAGACTGTACACCTGTCCCACCCTGTTGCTCAGTTCCACATTTCCCACCTTGGCGGGAGGAAAGCAGCCAATGACTACACATCTGTGAGCATTTTGGTGATGTTTACATAGTTTGTGTTGGCCAGTGTGCAGTTGGCCGTCTTAAGGTTCTCCTCCTGAAAGTCCTCATTGCTGTTGTTCACAGCCTCCTGGATTTCCATGTAGTCGGATTTACTAATGGTAGAGCCACTCCGGCTTTTCTTCAACTCCTCGGCAGAGTCAGCTTTGGGCACACTGACTTGCAGGTATTGTGCCTGCTCCTCTCCTTCAGTCTCACGGTGGTAGAAATAGTTGAAGTTGGACACGATGACAGGCACGGGCAAAGCAATTGTCAGCACACCGGCAATGGCACAGAGTGAACCCACGATCTTACCACCGATAGTAGTTGGGACCATATCACCATAGCCAACAGTGGTCATGGAGACCACAGCCCACCAGAACGCATCTGGGATGCTTTCAAACTGTGACTCAGGCTCGTCTGCTTCAGCAAAGTAGACAGCACTAGAGAAGAGGATGACTCCTATGAAGAGAAAAAAAATGAGCAGACCAAGCTCCCTCATGCTGGCTTTCAGGGTCTGGCCCAAAATCTGCAGGCCCTTGGAATGACGTGAGAGTTTAAAAATTCTGAACACTCGCACCAAACGGATGACCCTGAGAATGGCTAAAGACATGGCTTGCTGACCCGCTTGACCATCCTCTGGCCTGTCTGCTAGCTCTGTGCCGAGAGTGATAAAGTAGGGAATGATAGCAACAATATCAATAATATTCATTATATTACCAAAAAAGCCTGCTTTGCTGGGGCAGGCAAAGAAGCGCACTAAGAACTCAAAGGAGAACCATATAATGCAGAGAGTTTCCAGAATGAAGAAGGGGTCAGTGAAGTAGGTGGATGTATAGCTAATGATTGTGGTATTGGTCTCAGGTGAAAAGACTTTCGCATGAGACTTGTGCATATCATCTTCGTCGTTGCGGAAAATGGGCAGGGTCTCCAGGCAGAAACTGACTATAGATATCAGGATGACCATGACAGAGATTATGGCAATAATCCTAGCAGGACCTGAGCTCTCTGGATACTCGAACAGCAGCCACACCTGTCTCTGAAACTCATTGTCAGGAAGAGGCCGCTCCTCCTCCTTGATAAAGCCCTCATCTTCTCTGAACATCTCAATGGCCTCCTCACCCAGTTCATAGAAGCGGATCTCCTCTGAGAAAATATCAAGGGTGACATTGACCGGCCTTCTTAGCCGCCCCCCTGACTGGTAATAATACAATATGGCATCGAAACTGGGTCTGTTTCTGTCAAAAAAGTACTCATTCCTCAGTGGGTCAAAGTAGCGCATCCTCTTTTTGGGATCCCCAAGCAGAGTCTCAGGGAACTGGGAGAGGGTTTTGAGTTGAGTCTCAAAGCGCAGCCCTGAGATATTGATGACCACCCGCTCACAACACTCATGGTCGGCCTCTGGGTCATAGTCCTGTGGGTGTCCCGGGTGCGCAGCCGCCTCGTCAGAGGGGTCGCCTGTGGCAACAGTCATTCTGCAGGGAGAGGAGGCCTGCACTTTTCAGTGAGTCTGGGTCCCGCAGCCTGGAGAACTGCAGGCAGGGACCATGAAAGGGTAGGGGCTCAACAGCATACAGACCTGTCGTCCACAGGATGTCACCTAGGGTCTGACTGTATGTAGGACACAGAAAGCAGAGACAGATAACAAGGTCAGGTACACCTGAGATATGATTCAGCAGCTCCATCAATACCTGCTCCTTTGTCTGCAGACGACAGAGGTGTGCTTTAATTTGAAGAGCAGACAACTTAAAACGATTAATGTGAAGCCACTCAGTCATAAATACTGTATGTAAACTTATCAGTTATGAGAGGGCAGTCGAAAAATGGCTCATGAAAACTTGAGGTAGACATCCCTGTTTCTTACTAGAGCAATTTATATGCAAATTAACCATCCATCTTGCATATAAATTGCTCCAATGCAGGTAAAACAGGAGCGAACTCCCAAATAAAACCTCCAGGAGGTCATAAATTAGGACACTTATCTGCTGCATTGGACAGTATTCACTGAAATGAATGGGATGATCTTTTGCAGTGAAGCCAAGCATGAATATGGCAATGCAGCAGGCACCAAATTCATACAGACAGCATCCTGTCCAGAATATGACTGAAAACTGCTGCAGTCTACAAACACTAATGTGCAAGATTTTTTTTCAATTTTACAGTTACAGTAAAATAAACTGCAAATGCCGCAGCAAAAGCATTTTCTTTTTGCTGGAGCATTTTAGTTTTGAGATGCTGCCTGTCTCTGAAATATTCAAAAACACCTATAAATAATTGATCCACAGAGGAAAATAGGTTTCCAGAGAAAAACTGTATCTGTCATCTAGTTTATACGTACTCACAGAGTGGGATTACAGGCTTTACGAGATAAAAATCCCTCTACATATCCCTCAAACATATACTTGCAGGTATATTCCCCATTATCTTGCTCCAAGTGAAGTGCCAATGAGTTGCAAAATGCCAGAGACGATTAAAATCGGTATAAAAAGACAAGCTGCAGTCAGTTCATACATACCTGAAAACATATTCTCCATATCTGATGTGGTATGCTGCTGCTGCTGCTGCTGCTGCTGCTGCTGCTGTTGCTGTTGCTGAATGCTGCTGCCAAGAATGTGAATAACCAGCTGCGACAGGCAGGTCCTCAATCTTCAGCAACAACAACAAAATGAATTTCCAGTTCAGGGCAGCGGATGATGATCACCTCATGTTGTCTGCAGCATCCACGCCGTGTGCGGGTGTGTCCGCCCTTTCCCCTCCCCGGCTTCTTTTCCTTCGGGTAGCCGTCGTGGGATGGCGATTGGCAAGAAAAGGGAGGAAGGAGGCGATCAGGAAGGTGGTGGCGGTGCTTCCTCAATAAGCAACGGTGCTGGGATCAGCAGAATGATCTCCCTCTGCTGTGAGAGTACATAACCGCGCTGTGCGGGGCTGCAGAGACCCGCAAAGGTAAGCGGTCCTGATAAGGTGCTCAGAGAAGCAACATCTGCAAAAGGAGGGGTGAGGGGAATGGGAGGGCGGAGTGGGGTGGGTTGGGGTGGGGGGCAAGACGTGGAGAATGAAGTGAGCTTTAAATAAGAAGAGTTAATCTTATTAACGAGATTTAATAATTAGCCAGACGCCTTCTGGGATCCATGCACCAAGCTTTTAATTTGTGGATGAAAAGCTGCAGCTCAGGAAATGTCATCAGGAAACGTCATCCACCCAATTTACACGCATGTGTCTCCTTTTGGAAGCGCACCCACCATGTAGCACCGCATCACCGCCTGTAAACCACCGCGGCAGAGCTGCTGGGGCAGGGCGCGCCGTCGGCTCCGCCGCGCTCCTGATCGCCTGCGTGGTGAGCGGAGCAAGTCAGAAGAAGACTTGAAACGACATGCATGAAAGAATCGCCCTACGTAGTGGGCTGCAAGATTATGCAATTGCACAGAGCCAGAGCCCCACACACGCACAGAAACATGCAGTAGCCTTTGGATGGTGCTGCATGATGGTCTCAGCTTGCCAGAGCTCATTGTTCTTTTTATTTCGGCTTGAGGAGAGATTTTCTTGCTGTGAAATTTGTGCTTGAGGAGCAAGTGGCTGCTGGTTTACAATACTGAGCTGCATTCAGACACTGCTATGCATACCAAGAGAAATGCTGGTGATGGAGAAAGCAAAAGAGATAAAAGGCACTCCACCCTCACTGAAGCCTACCACTCCTTACCTTATCTGCAGTATACGCATTTTAAAGGGGCACACTTCAACAGCACCGACCAGCAAGTGCACCGTTGAGAGTTTTGGTGTGTTCAGGTAGGACTGGACCATCGTGAGACTAGGTAAGCAACACAAGAATCCTTACAAGCTGTGAAGAAACTTGATGGCATCAGTCTGACAGTCTGATTGCTGCTGTTATTTTGGGAAGTGTAACAGCATGCTCACATCATGTCACAAACAATCTATCTGAATCACATTTGAGAATGCATCTATCCTATTCTGGCATCTTTTCTAAGGTTTACTGTTGGGACTGTGTACACCTGTGCACAGCAGCAATGACCATTATGAATTCACTTTCTGCTTTGAAATTCTTGTTACAATGGTTATATTTGCAACCTTTTCCTGCTACAAGCTCCTTTAATAATAGATGTGAGAGTGACTAAAATAGAGCAAACCCTCCATGGATACACCTTGCTATATTCAGACCAAAACTGATCAATAGCACATCCTCGAACTGCTGTAAACTATGTGGCTGGAAATTGAAATGCCATGGCCAGAAATGACCTTGAGAGAAGCCAAAGGTCAGAGGGAATCCTTTGCCTGTGAAGGAAAAAGTGAAGAGCAGAAACTGGAGGGTGAAGGGGAAGGCCAGTAGGTGATTTGTGTTGGACTCTGTTTTGCCAAGGTTTATCCTGGCAGACCTAAGACATCAGCCGGCCCTTCTGCTGGCCTGCTGTCACACGAGCAGAAATCTCTCCCTATCTCTTAATGGTTTTACTAGGTTCCCCATGACAACATAACCATTATTTATGAGATGGGGGCCCATTACAAAGGCTTTTAATGCAGCTTCCAAAGCTCAGTGCACTTTGTATTAGCTGGATTGCTTTAATTAAAAGCAAAGGATCCCAGCACCATAAACACTCACATGCCGTGTGTTGGTGTGTAGATGAGTGTTGACGATGAATTTGTTTCCAGGTGTTTGGGGATTGCACTTGTCTATGTCAGATGTTTTGGCACAGTAATAGAGAGCAGGAAGAAGAACCTGAAATGAACTGAATTGCCATTGCCACTCAGCCATACTAATAAATGACGCTATGGTAGTTTTTTCAGACTGTTTTTTTTTTATTAATTTCAAGGACAAGAACATATGCAGTAGATTTGCCAGTCTGTCATAAAATACAGAGCATCCAAATTTTTGTAAATATGATAAAACAGGAAGTAATTGACAGGGATATTTTGTACAAAAAGGTCTGCAGGTAAAAGATCAGGCATGATGTCATAGACAAAAACTGATTAGATGGTTAATGTCAGATTTCATCTGAAATAATTTCCTACAGCGAGAAAATTAAAAGCTCTGATTTTTCTCCATATCAGTTGGTTTTGGTTACATTTGTGTCCATGAATTAATAAAAGAACTAACCTGATTCATGTTTTGAATAGATCACATCACTTAAAATTTCCAGACAACTTTTGTGTATGTGTGCATTCAAGTTCCAGTTTAGCTGAGATCCTACAATCACTGCTCTTGCATCCTCACTCACTTGATACTGCATTGCAGCAGCTACAGGTTTCCAGCACACACACACACACACCACATGAAATAAGGCAGTTAACAGAGAGGTACAGACTCACAATATGAGTCAACTTCAGGACTCAGGCCAACATAATGCAATAACATGGAACAAATAATCTCTGCATATCATGTTGAGCTATGGATTCACTTACCCATTAAAACAGATTTGCTGCTTCTAGAGATGGTGATGCAACAGTCTCCCGTATATAGTCATTCATTAGTGAATCTTCTGATGCAAAATTACCATGTTTGATGTAACATGAAAGCCTTAAATCCAATGCAGCTTCTTTCTATAATATTTTTTCTTAAATTCTTAAAATATGTAGAAATCCCACCATGCTGCTGCTAAACATTTATTTCCAATGCAGTGCCACCCAAATTTTATTTATTTCAGCCCCCCTTTATGATGAGTCATTCCAGTATCAGTGGTCAGGAGTGAGAAGTGGTCTATAGTAGGTTATTCATACAAGTATACAAGTTTGGGACAATGCTAAGAATGTGAAGACAGGGAATGATAAAAAAAAAGGCTTAAGCAGATAAATTAGTGACAGTGCAGTGCTATTTTGTGTGTGTGGCAGGGACAAGCAGAAGTGAAGATATATATGGGAGTGAAATGAAAGAGAGACCATTGTGCAAAGAGAGGGAGAAGGAAGGGGGTTGGAGGGAACAGGAGAGCCGTGCTTGTCAGAGAGAGGCCCAGCAGAATGAGGGCACATGCTGGAAAAGAGCCAGACACCAGGAGAGACAAAAGGACACTCCTATACTGCGGTACACCGTCAAGCTGCATCCCACTGAAATCTCCACAAACACAAACACATATGCACACACACATGCACACACACACACACACACACACACATTGTACTGAACTATGAAATGTATTGTCACTTATAGCACAGCCACATGATAATATTATATGTGAGCTGTATTGGTTCATCCCATTGTGTCACAGGTCAAAAGTTCTTTGGCCAAAACACTTTTATCCAAAGCAACTTGCACAGGAGAAAAAACACAAAGGCACACTTAACCGTACAGCTGTTGTTGCTTCATTCAATGCAGTGTGTTCTGGTGGATGCTGAAGTGAGGGACTATGAGTCAGTATGTGTCACTGTTACAGGGATGCACTTATCCTGTGTTATTCAATGTGTGCATCCATACGCGTGAGTGAAATTCAAGCCAAGGTAAGTCCTTGCTCCAGGTACACTTGGTTATACTACACCAAGGTCACATTTAAAATCAGATGCCTCTTGTATGAAGCGGAAAGAGCATAAATGAAAGTGATTGTGTTTGTGACACCACTAAATTTTTTAACAAAACTCAGTTTGAACAAAGTATAAAATATAATTTGACATTATAGCCACTACTGGTATTCACAGTTATACTATAATGTTTCAGAGGAAGTAATCACAGATGTACATTATAGTTGGGATTAACAGTAAGACTTTATCAATGTGGTAAAGCAAGCCTGTGATTTGTCTTTGCCAGTTTCTGGAGGAACCTGTGCAGCAAAGTTACCTGAAGTCAACACTGCAGGACATCTGAGAGATGTACCAGGTCTACAGAGTTGTCGTGTCATACATACAGTCATGTAAGTAAAACTTAACAATAGCATCAACATCAATATTTTCTGTCAAGACTAGGGACAAATAGACTACTGGAAAGTGTTGAGAAGCTCAGATTTTCAAAATTATCTGAAGTCAGCATTGTTACTGTAGTCTTCTGTTCAGCCTCATTCAGTTGCTACAGAGACTATCTCTAGGGGAAGCAGTGGGAGGAGGCTGGGTGGTGACATCACGCCTACAGCATCTCTGATGTTGCTGGGATATTTCAGGTAAAGTTAGAGCACGATGACAAAGCACTTTTCATTTTCCTGCAGTCAGCTGCATCACTGAAAGATGAAGTGGTGTTCAGAAACAAGCGGTATTAAGAATCATCGTGTTAAAAATGTGTGAGCATTTCCTAATCTGAAACTGTCTTCTGCAGCATGTGGTGCATCTGTAGGCAATTTTGAAATGTTTTGTATGTGTTCAATGTGGGGTGGGGGGGTGGGGGGGTTGCCCTTACCAGCATGCTCTCTAATCTTTCTTTTCTCTCTCTGAAAGCCCTGGGTCTTAATGCTGAACAGTGAACTTTCTGAATAGCCCCTACAGTGCCATTACATGTTCTCAAAAGAGCAGATGGATGAATGGCACCCTGAGAAATAATGGCAGTATGTCTTGTGGTTTCTATTTTTAGCAGCACTAAGCTACAGTTTTAGGGCAAATACTGTACTACATAAAAATACCATCAGAGAAGGAGTACTGTGAATAGTCTAACCGGATTGCAGCTGCTGCTATCCCTTTTTCTTCTACTGAGGTGTTGTGAACACAAAGTAAAGTTTCAGAATGACAACAGGCTGGCAGGCACTCCCTGCATTCAGGGAATAATCAAAGGCAGAGCACAGCTGTGAGACAACACTTCTCTCATGTAGTAAATGTTGCCATCATGAGGGGGACCTCCTCAGCCCCCCAATCCCCACCAAAACTGAGCTCTGTCCTTCCTTACGTCTACCTGAACAACCTAGTCTCATATAAAACGCTGTCTGGTTGTATGTTGTACTATACTGCAAAAACGTAGTGAGTTTACAATGGTTCTTATGTTGTCTCACTGTTACATTCCTTCTGCCTGTACTTTCGTACAGTCTCTTTCCAGGTCCTGTGACTTTCAAGCTCCCAGACATGAAATTGAAAAACATGATGGACATTTCTTTTATTTTTAATTGGAAAAATCTACATTTTTAAGTTTTTTCTGTATTAAAATGCATTTTAATCGCATTTTGTGAGAGAAACATTTTATTTTCAGAATGTTTCCTCAGTGAATGTACATAATCACTGGGTTACCCGATTTTTCTGCTCTTACTGCTGTTGCTAGGCAGGTTGCTAAGGATGCGGTCTGTTCTGATTTCTATAATTCATAATCTAACTCCAGTGTTATACATTATGTGTAACTGCAGTGGGACCTTTCAAACTGTGAATGGGTAACATAACAGCAGAACTGGGAGGGGCCATAAGGCTCAGATTTATGTGTGAGTGAGATGAGCTGATCGTTTTTCCCAAAAACATTTTTCCACATAACATGTAGTCTTGTATTTAAATATAATCATACTCAAAATAAGTGATTATTGTTAATTTTAAAAATGTCAGTTAAAAAAAAAAAAAAACAATACTGGGGGCGGGGAGAGGGACCCCTATAGGCCAGATGCCACTGGTTTCTCTGAATACATGTTGCCATGAATATTGGGGAATATTGTTGTCTTAACCCTGATCTGATGTAAAAACCCTGAACTGCAAATAAACTACCTTTGCAATACACACTTGTGTGTTCTGCAATATTGTCCATCCTGCATTGCCACAGTGGGATAGAGATCTCAGTTGCCGAAACAGCCTTAGGTGTTGAACAGGAGACAAAGGATTTTTCAGGTAACATATATCCAACATTGCAGTAATGTTGTTGTCACTAACATGTCAAACAACACATGAGTCTCATACTCCGCCCACACAGCATGCCATCTCCAGGGACATGTAAATGCGAAATAAAAATTTCCATAGCACTATTGCAAAAAGCTTCTATAGCTGAAAAACCACCTCATGAGAGGGCAAAAATATTTTTGGAATATTTGAGAGGTTTATTGAAATGTAGGTATTTCCATTACCTTTTTTTATTGCGATACTTTTGGTTTTGCACATTTCTAGGGGTAATGGAAATGCAGCTTGTGTCAAAACTTTTCCAATGATGTCGTTGCTGTTTTCCTACAACAAGGTTTAATTTTCATCTGCTCCAAGCCAGGGGGTTTGAGAATATATACCTAACATCCCCTTGGCTGGAACAGGATCCTCAGGGCCTGAGGAGGCTGCTTGTTAAGGCCCCTTTGGGAATAAATCACATATTCAACTTTTAGGATGAAACGTATGTATATTTTAGGGAAAGACAGAAAGATCAAGTGTCCTGAGTTTCAGACCAGTGCCACCTCCAGGAGACGAGCAATTAAATTGGAGGCTTATTTTGATACCTTGTCATTTCCTCATGTTGTGGATTCAATTATACTGTGTACCTCATGAGGTGTCTGGTAGTGACTGTGGGTCTATTCACTTTGACTTAATGCTTTGTTTCACTACTAATGCAGCAGTTACCATCTTCCAGCTGTGTAACACTCAAGCTCAGTAATAACACTCTTGCATTACTTAGGTCTAAAGAATATAAACAACAATTAACAAAAATACCTGATTAAGAATGGTATAGCATGATCTACATCCTGCTGTTTTACATCACAATCTGTCCCTGTTCAGATTTGCACATTTTAAACCGCTATTTGTAATGCCTGGAATGAATATATGGATGAGCACATAATTATGTCCTTGAACCTAAATCTTTGGCCAGAAAACACTGTCAATATACAGCAAGGCCTAGGTAGAAGTGCTTTTAATTTGTTCATTCTAAGTGGCCTTAAAACTAAACACATCATCGACTTCTTGCACTGAAGAAGTTGTAAACAATTTAATATTCAGTGTGTACGGATCCACCCAAGGGTTGAGCTATCAGAGGAGCTGAGAGCGTGGCACTCCCTCAGCCCTAATAATATTCTTAAATAAGGTCGAAGCTGCAGCTGTCATACAAGGTTACAAACATGATTGACATTATTATCAGAACTTACAAACATGATTGTTATGAGTCGTAAAAGAAAGAGATACCATTTGAAATCACATTTTAGTAATTCATTTTAAGGTAAACTTAGGCTACTCTACACATTACCCGCTGAAAAAGATATCCTGAACTGCAGGTGTCTCTGATTGACACTACACCTTTACACTCTGCAGGAAATGATTAGAAATACAATGATGCAGTAAAATTCCAGTAGGGGGCAGAGGAAACAAACCTGCTCAACAGTTCTGAACTGGAGCACCTGAAGCTGTGGACAGGAACATTGAAGCTACCATGGCTCTGCATATAAAATTATTCAGCATAGGTTTGCATGGGACATAAGTTAAATTAATGCTTTCTCTAGATGACCAAATGTGGATGATCACTTTGCACTAGTTTGAGTAAACCTTCACTCCACATCAAATGAAAATTTCTTATGGTGTGTTGTTTGCTTGCATGGATCCCATTCTCACTGCACATTGGAAGAAGGAATTACTGTTTGTATATAGAAATCAAAAAAGGAACATATCTTACTTAAATAGTTGTATAACAAATACAACTTTGACATTTTAATTGTCAACTCTTATCAGACCAGCTCTTATAGGAGGAAAATATTAGCCTTTACCTGTTTTCATACCAAATATTTAGTTTGATAGGCATTAAATTCTGAGTATAGGAGTAAAAATGTGCATGAGCATGTGAAAAGAAATTATTTTTGCTGGATAGTCATTAGAGTCTGCCTGTCTGTTATCTGTTTGGAGAATGGACAGCGACAATGTCTTATTCTGGGCCAAGGTATCCACTGTAAGGGTTAAAATGTTGCTTCATTTAGGACTGCAGTATGTTAGTATTTAATTTTCCAAATTGGATTTAACTTCTCAGTGTTTATAAGACTAAGATGTGAGTCTTACAAAGGCAAAGTGTGAGTGAAACAATTATAAGTGGTCTTTGTTTACAAACTGTAATTTTTTTGTCTCCTTGGAAATAAAATAATTATGGGTCATATGAACAAGCCTTGAAGTGGAGTATGAAGATAGCTTCCTGTTCTGCATTAAAACTGAAAAAAGTAGTACTGATAAGATCACGAGATTTTATATAAAATTCACTGAAACATTTTGAAGTTGACTGCATCCAGCAACTGTACACTTGTGCTGTATATCTTTTAGATGGTGCAGGAGCAATGTTTGTACACATGTAAATATACATTTATATAGTATTATTGCTATTGGCCCCACAATAAATTCTTAAAATGTGTTTATGTACAGGAGAAATGTTGGGTATATCCACACTCATTTGAACTGTTCCACAATAGTTATGGCTCTATTTAGATGGGCTTTGACACACACCAAAATGAACAATTGCTATTTATTATGGACACTGGGGCACATCTAGTTGCTCTCAGAAATGTAAGAAATATCAGAAGACTATCGAGACCTGGATGGTCTTGTTTTCATTTTACACAGCAGAACAAATATAAGTTGGTTGCAACTAATTCTCCTATGAAGGCACAATAATATATTCAGTCTTTTAATGAATTTATTCAGGTGGGTTTTGTTTTTTCGTATTAGTTATCCCTCCTTCAGTCGGTCAAAGTAGTCACTTCAATGATCCACTAGAGGGCAGTGCCGAGTCATATTCCAGTCACAGTTTGTCCATCACCACCACTCTGCATGACTTCGACCAAGACTATCAGTTGAGGACAGCAGTGGCTGAAACAGACTTGAATGTGAATTTGATGCAAAGATGCATCTGTGCCATCTTTACCTCATGGAGAAATCTCTTTCATGTTGAGTAAGGAATGATGAGATGCAGCATGACGCAGTCAGAGGATTGATTAGTCATCGTGTTATTATTACATAATATTAACAAATTACCATTTTCCTCAATCAATCACCTTTTGGAGTTTTTTAGGTGAACATGAACTAATCTAAAAAAAAATAGTTTATGAATGGTTTGCTCAACTAAACAAACAAGGCGACAAGAATTATACCATAAAATTAAATAATCAATAAAAAAAATACAGAGTGATAATTCATGATTCATAAGTTAAAACACAATTTTCAGGAGGTCTGAGAATAATTATCATTTTGAAAAATCCCTGCCATGTTACAAAGCTGCACATCTAGTAGGCACTGTCTTTAATTTCCATTTCATTAGTTTGCAGTTTGTTTTTGTGCGTTTTGTGCGTAGTCTGGAGCTATTTTAGACAGGGGATGAAAGGTAACTGACGTCCATGACTGAGAGAACGGAGCTCATACCTGATACACATACAGCAGCTGAGGTGACAAAACATAAGCTATATTTCACCTTTTCACAATATTTATAGATATATTCATCTCCCTTGCTTGACGGCGCATGCTATGACAAATAATTGGGATGATGTTAATTTCACAACCATTTATGAAACTGAGAAAACTTAAATTTGGCCTCTCACAGAAAAAACAAAAAAAACATCCATCGACAGGCCTGCAACACAACGCCATGGTAACATCAGAGGGGAGTTACCCAGGAAACCACCGTCGTCATGGAGACTGCATTACTGGACGGGCTCATACGTATTCCCTCCCTTTCATGCGGTTGCCAGGACGCACATGATCTCTAAAACAACAATTATTCACACTTTTTATACCTCCGAGATCACTTCGTTTCTGGTTTATTTCATATAGGCTATATAGGCAATTCTGGATTGAAAAAAAAGTTTTATGAAAGGCTTGACTCATTTGAAAGTCTTTTCCATCTACACCACTCTGAATAATAATCTGAACTAAAGTCAGTGTACAAAATCTCCATAAGTTATGATTTTGAATATAACCTAAACAGGAATTTTTAGCAATTGAAAAATTACCATTTTAAGTTACTATACAGTTTAACTCTTTAGCACAAATCGGAGTGGGTGTTTTTCTATCTCCTTTATATATGAATTGATATGACATGATATAATATATTAACATATATTAACGTATTAACATTAAGATATGTAGGCATCATGTGATAATGTACACTGCAGAAAATGTCTGTTTTAGCAAGCCTCTCTCTCTTTGGAATAAAAATTTTATTTCATAATAAATCATCTAAGTTAACACTTTTGCAATGGGTTTTGGTTCATATGAATACTTATCAAGATTCTGTCCAGAGATGCATGTGACTCTTTACTGGAAACCAGTGGATTCCTCTTGATTACTTCGTTTCCGTGAAATAAAAGATCAAAAATTAAACGAACATAAGGTGAGCAGTGACTTTTTAAAATGACATTTACGCATCACCCATCCACAGATAAAGACGGAGACTTTACGGTCGGCTGCAGGCCTGGGTAAAAAAATAATCTTATCGCTGCACTTCTTCATAATGACCCGCACTAGTATTTACACGTCTGTGAAGATCTTCTTGATGTTGATACAGTTCTGGTTGTTCTCGGTGCTGAAGTTGGCCTGTTTCAACACACTGCTGATGCCCTCTTCTATTACCATGTATTCAGACTTGCTGAGGGACGGGGAGCTGCAGGACCTCCGTAGCCCTTCGGAGGGGAGGTGCTCACAGCTGTCTGGTGGCATGCAACGTAGTTGCTCCTCTCCGTCTGTCTCCCTATGGTAAAAATAGTTGAAATTGGATACAATCACTGGCACCGGTAAGGCAATGGTCAACACGCCTGCTATTGCGCACAGCGACCCCACTATTTTCCCACCGATGGTCACAGGGTGCATGTCTCCGTACCCCACAGTGGTCATTGTAACCACTGCCCACCAAAACGCATCTGGAATGCTGATGAAGTTGGACGTGGGGTCGTCTGCGTCTGCAAAGAAAACTGCGCTGGAGAAAAGAATAACTCCGATGAAGAGGAAAAATATGAGCAACCCCAGCTCCCTCATGCTTGCCTTTAGAGTCTGGCCCAGAATCTGGAGTCCCTTGGAATGTCGTGAGAGCTTAAAAATTCGGAAGACCCTCACCAGCCTGATGACCCTCAGGATGGCCAGGGACATTGCCTGCTGGCCGCTGCTGGTCTCCCTGTCGGCCAGCTCAGTCCCCAGAGTGATAAAGTATGGGATTATGGCCACGATGTCGATAATATTCATTATGTTTTTGGAGAAGGAAGTTTTGCTGGGACAGGCGAAAAACCTGACCAGAAGCTCGAAAGAGAACCAGATGATGCACAGGGACTCTATTACAAAGAAGGGGTCTGTGAAGGGCCTGTGCGGCTTGGGAGCTGTGCCATTGACAGTGGTTGCCACTGTGGCTTGGTCCCTCTCGTCTCTGAATTCCGGCAGAGTCTCTATGCAAAAGATAACGATTGAGATCATAATGACAAGCACTGAAACGATGGCTATCCCCCTGGCTGGCCCAGAGCTCTCAGGGTACTCAAACAAAAGCCAGACCTGCTTCTGGAAATCACGTTTTGGCAGTACGCGCTCCTCTTCTTTAATAAAACCTTCATCGTTGCGGAATTTCTCCATGGCCTCCTCTCCGAGCTGATAAAACCTGATCTCTTCAGAGAAGATATCAAGGGGGACGTTGACAGGTCTCCGTATGCGCCCGCCTGACTGGTAGTAGTACAGGATGGCATCAAAGCTGGGTCTGTTCCTGTCAAAGAAGTACTCGTTTCTCAATGGGTCAAAATAGCGCATCCTTTTCCTGGGGTCCCCCAGCAACGTGTCTGGGAACTGGTTAAAAGTTTTGAGTTGCGTCTCGAAACGTAACCCCGAGATGTTGATAACCACCCGCTCACAGCATCCTTGGCGGCTGCGCTCATAATGATCCACCGACAGGTGAGGAGCAGAGAGCACGGCAGGCTCCTCCACGGTCATGACACCCGTCTCCACCTCCGCATAACCCCGGCTGTCCGCTACGGTCCTGAACTTGAGCCTGGAGGACGAGGGCGACTGGTTCCCACAATAGGTCTGGTCATCCATGCAAATATTCTGGAGGGACCAGAGCTTTCAGGTTTGGAGAGCTGAGACCGAGACTCACATCTGTCCTAACCATCAGGTGACTGTGCGTACGCACACTGACGGGCAGCGCTCCCGTCTGCCTCTCTCTCCCTCTCTTACAATAACGTCGACACCCGCCCACGTTGTGTATATTGTGTCCGACAAAGGTCCACAACCCGCCCAGTCGGAAATTAACTTGACACTTATCGATGTTGCGCGCAAGCACACACACACACACACACACACACACACACACACACACACACACACACACACACACACACACACACACACACACACACACACACACCTTCATTCAAACTCAGTGGGAGACAAACGCTTGTGAGCATACATGTAGGGTCAATCTGATTTCATCCTTTTATCAATAAAAAATATCTGTCTAAACGGGAGTGCATCCCACGCCTCAAAATTGTTAAAAACATGTTTGTATACAGAATTTCACATCACACAATATGGAGTAGTATAGGAGTGTGTATCACAACAAAAAAACAACAAAAAAACATGTAACTAGTTCTTGTATAGTTCTTCTGGGTAGGTTTTCGACATCTGGGTTAAGAAAACACCTATCTGGTCAATATCAAGACGTTTATAGCCATGACATTTATTTTGAATGAAAAAGTATGTTATAAAACATAAACATGTGCATTTAGAACTATTAAGTGCAAGTTTAGAGGTGATTGCTGCCTCTCTTTTTTGACTTAAAGGAAACGCGGAAGAATGTGAACAACTTTGTCCCTTGTAAAATTATGGGTTATGGAAATACATTTGGATCGAGAACAGATCAGAGGCACAACACATGCATGATCCGTCAGACAGAGTTTAACCGCCACCAAATCAGAACCGAGTCAAAGCAAGGACTGAGAGTCCTGAGCAACCACCCAAGCGACAGTGGAAAGATCTTAAAAATCGTTGCAACAATGAGCAGGCAAGTGATTATGTACATTCGTTGACTGAATACTCTGTAAATAAAAAATGTATTTCTCGCAAAAATGAAATTTAAGGGGATTGTTTATACAGAAACTATCTCACAATATTGATTTTTATATAAGAGAGAGAGGCACATGACTAGAACGCAGAACAATAGGAAACGTAGCCTATAGACATAGTCATCCAATTCAAGGGCTATTATTGTACTGTAAGTCCTCTACATTTTTGCAATTGGACCAACTTAGCCAAGGTACATTTTTATATGAGACTGGGTTACAGCATCTGCTTCACACCATTCATTCATCACACCATTCATCATAATTATGGAGAACAAGAAAAAGCATTGTGGATTTATTTAAAGAATGCTCTGTCAGATCGGTCTGTCTAAGACCATGTCAAAGAAGTAATAACAGGACCCAAACACACGACTCTGGACTCAAACAAAGTTAGTGAAAAGGTGAATTTATTAAAACAAGACTATGGTGAAAGCACAGGTAGCACTAGTGAACACAAACGAGTCAAGAGGATGTGAGCTTGCCCCCGGGAGAGCTTGAGAAAACACTGAACACAAGAGACTTGATGAACATGAAACATAAAGCAGAAGCTCTATCACCAAGCACACAGACTTAAAGCACCAGTAATCAGGTACAGGTGTGACAATGATGGTAAGGAGTTGCAAGTGACAGAGGGCACAGGAGAGAGAGCAAGTGAGCTGAAAACATAAACGCACCCTTAAGTGTTAGTATGAAAAGACATGAGGATTAGCAACTTAATTTCTACCAGAGCATGCTGTCCTGCTCTATGGATACAGAGAATGTTAAGAGAAGCATACCAAGTTTTGACTTTTGTGAGGGCCATGATTAATGATGAACATCACAGTGCTGTTTGTGCATTGTGTTGGAGAGCTTCATCAAAGGTGTCTGTGGCTCAAGGGACACACAGGGTTAAGAGCTTCAATTAAGTATAGAGTCTGATGCAGCTGCTGCACTCTTCTCTTTCCAAATATGGCAACTACCATTACTCCACTATGAGCATACTCAGAAAATCATCCTAAAGTGGATGGCACTGATCAAATAATTGATCTTATTTGCACCACCTAAAATAGTTCCAGGGCATGGGAAAACCTCACACTTTTAGAAATCCTGTATACAAATTGGAAAACTGTCTTGTAAGTAGTGTCATACATTCTAGCCTCTTTAAAAATATCAAGATCAAAGAATATTAATTAAAAATTTACATAATTTCACTGACAAACCATGATTGTGAATGAAATGCTATGTTGGACCTTTTTTCTGTCTCTAATACTTTCAAGTACTTATTCAGATAAGCAAGATTTATTCAGATTTTCTTTCTGTACATTTTCTTAGGTACATCGATAAAATAATGCTGATGCTGATTCCCACCCAGGTTGTCAAATGCTGATGTGCTAAGGTACATCATATGCTATCAGTATGGTGTGAAAAACAGTGAAAATATATATGCAAACACACAGACTTGCAAATGTATGCAAGGCTTACTGAATCCACAATTTTCACATTTTTATAAAAGATAGATAACAATATTTACCACCTTTTATGACAACATACTGAGATTGACAGCACTGGTAGACATCACCATTGTGTGATAAGATGGTGATTATTATTTCTCCACGTTTGTTCCAGTCTTGTCAATACTGTATACACAGAGCTGGAGTGACCTCCATCATTTGAACAGGTCATTTCAAAAAGTCACACAAAAGTCTGATATGATGGTGTTATGAAGGTGGCGATAAAGATTGTGCTATCTGAAATGAGGCACAATTGGCTGAAGCCTCACTCGCTTCCCTTCTGTTACAGTGACAGCTAGTAGCATTGAGGTAGCGGGACTAAGCCATCCCTGCATTATGCAGATGAGAGGATGAGAAAGGTATTGTCTAAATAATGTGCAAAAGTTTGTTAAAAGATTTAGTGAATCTTAAAGTTGCAACAGCACTAAATTGTTAAAGGATATCTTTAAATAGGCTAATTTTTTTGCAGCCCAAGCACATGAAATCTGCTGTTATTTATTTTCCGGGTCTAAATGATTGACAAGTATGTCCTGCCCCCACCATTTACTGTCTGTATGGGCTTTCTTAAGCAACAGGCCGATCGATGTGGAGTGGGCTGATTGATGACAGGCATGTGCCACTCATAGAATGTATATAAAAGATGGACTTAGTTACAAAAAAGGTTACAAAAAGGGAGGCTAACGCAGAAGTGACTTTATTTGCAATACCATGAAGATCCACTGGCCTGGCTCCAAAAAACACTTTCTCCGCTACTTGCCAAGTCAAAAAACATCATTTTCAATCATGAAATGCACATTCAATAATTTTTTATCACAAATTAAATTATTGTACCATTATAGGATTAACTCTAATTATCACACATGGCATTGCTCCTGAACTTGCTCCTGTCACACCCCCTCTGCTACATCTGACAGCCAAACCATGCCATTCCCGTAAACACTGATTTAATGTCTCAGGTGCTATTTTGTAAAATTGTCTTTTCAGTGTAGGACACTACAACAGCCATCTCAACAGCTCTTGAATTGTATGAGTTTTATATGAATTTTTTCTGTCTATACTTTTCCTAAAGTTCTGCATCCAAGTCATGTGACTTTCAAGCTGCCAGCCCTGAGAACAAAAAAAACATGGTGGAAAAATCAATATTTTTAGGCAATTTCTGCATGAAAATGCACCATTTCTAGAAATGAACATTGAGGCAGACCCTCTGCCATTCTATGGGTCTCCAGCATATTGACACCAATACAGAGACATAACAGTTCTCGATTTCCAATACTTAATCACAAAGATAGGCCCAAGTACCTAGTTCTGGGACTCAGGAGCTCTCCTCCTGCTCCTTCTCTATGGCTTCTTTTTCTTCTCAGGTGCAGCCAGCACACTGGCTTTATGGTGGGCTAATTGGTCAACTCAGCTCACCTGAGCCCAGTCAGCCCACCTGGTGCCGGCTGTACTTGGGCTGGCCTTGGCTGGCCTGGCCCCGCCTCCTGAGAAACTGGGACCGCCCCGGTCACAACCTCAAATATAAAATTTCCTTTTATTCACTCAGTGAATTAACGCAATCACATGCTTGCTCAATTTTTGCAATAATTCTCACTAGAAAAATGTGAAACAATATTTTGTTGCTATGGAAACTTCCAATGCCAGTCAGTCAGATGGATCAAATCATTGCCCATGATGTGTCTAAGCAACCCTTTACTCAGTGGCAGCAGGAGAAAGTAATGCTGATGAGTTATGGTTGGAATGTTGTCCACTGTGTTTTATTTTTAAATCTATTGAGGATCCTGTTTTTGGCCCAAATCCTCATGTTTCAGACCTCACCAAAATAATGTGAAACTGCCACGTTTTGTCACTAAGAATACTGCTGTCATCTAGCATTGCAGTTGTCACATTTTTTATGCCTGCACTTTTCCCATGATTCTGCCAGTCTCGTATCAAAACATTCCCTGGCTGTGTTAGACCATAATGCAAAAACACAGAGGGTTTACAATAACAGCCCTTGTATGGCATATGAAAATTGTACATAAGGCAGGTGTCAACATCCTGCACACATTTGGCAACTAACAGTCCCTAAACAAATTTTACTGATTTCATCCAGCTTAGTCCGACAAAAGATCTGAGAACATATGCCCGACATCCCCTTGGCTTGTAGCAAGATAAAAAGCAACAAAGACATCATTGGAAAGGTGCCGACCGAGAGAGTAACATGTCAGTATGCACACTGTTGGTGGCTCCTGCTCATCAGAGGTGACCTTTGAACACGGTAAGAAATTGTGAGAAATCATCTATCTAATCAATATTCAAGGAAACATATGTAAAATATTTATTTCATGAGAAAAGTATACTATAAAACATGAACATGTACATTTATTAATGCTAGTTTAGTGGCTATTGCCACTTCTCCTTTGTGGCAGAGGAGCCAAATGAGCAAGTAAATGTACATTCACTAAGCAAAAATTCTGAAACTAAAATATAAGTATCTGTTCCTCCTGCCTCTCTGACATCTATAATCTGTTCAACACTGATTTGGTTTCTCATTACAACACTGAATTCCACAAAAAACAGATCTGTTCATTTCTACACCCCTTGGATCACTCCTGATCTCCATCTCATGTCAGCAACTTGAATGTCTCCATAGAAAAACTGGTCTCACTATTCACAAAGAAATATACAGTCAACTCTTATAATCTTCTTCTTCTCATTCACTCCCCACAGGATTGTGGGGAATGAATACGTCTGTATCACAGTCAATGACCAGCTCTCCTTCACAGAGCACATTGCAGCAGTTTATCGGTCATGTGACCCAAGTAAGGGTCCCAACTCCTGGCTCAGCCAATGGTCACCTCCACCCTCCTTTACAGCAATTCTCTTCTGGTGGGCCTTCCCTTATGCACCACAAATTCTCTACAGATGGCAAAAAATGAAGCAGCACACCTTGTCTCCAACCAGCCGAAAAAGGTTACATGTGACGCCTCTTCTGATAGACCTCCACTCGCTACGTATTGCTGCCAGTACTAAAACCCACTATTACTCCAGTATTCAAAAACATTTCACAGTACAACCTGGACACATGTCAGTGATGCTCCTGGGGTCATAGGGTGTTTCGGGTCTTGACACAGGTGACCCAGTCGGGGGTGATCAAGCTTGTGTGACCTGACACACTCAACTTGTGTCCAGGTAGCGCACTCCACCACGCCTCCTTCCACCTCAACCAGAGCCTCATATTTTGCCCTCTTCCCCTCCTGAGCTTCTTCCATTTAGTATTCCCAGGGGACAGTTAGTTCAAAGAGCACCACTTGCTTGCTGGCCATGGACATTAAGACCACGTCCGGCCGGAGTGATGTAACTGCAATGAGGTCTGGGAATCTTAATTGTTTACCTAGGCCAGGGATGTCAAACTGGTTCCACAAAGGGCCGTGTGGCTGCACGTTTTTGTTCCAACCAAGCAGCAACACACCTGACTCCACTATTTCAATTAACTGATCACAACCTTCAGACAGCTGATTGGTCAAACTGTGTCCTCTTGATTGGTTGGAACAAAAACCTGCAGCCACACGGCCCTCTGTGGAACCAGTTTGACACATGTGACCTAGGCCGACTAGGAGCTGTCTGTCTCTTGCTGTTGTAAGCGAGCCCCCCTTGATCTTCTTCGAGGGTTTCTGGGCTTCTCCCCTGCTCGGACAGAAGCAATCGTGGTGTTGGTTGGATGCTACTGCTTGCTTGTGCTCATACCAGTGCAGATGGTGTCTGATGCCCATAGGACATGGTCATGGCGTCAACGGTACCTGCCACCTCCAAAGGCTTTTGAGCAGCAACTGATGTTCTAATGTTTCTCTTTTCTGGCAGAGGTGGTACGTTGGAGAATCTGACAGGCCCTAGATGAACAAGTTTGAAGGCGCTGGAGAAAGTCATACACCCACTGGACCAAGAACCAGACCTACACACCAGCTGAGAGGACCTTTTGGTCAGCAGTATCTCTGTAGATTGTACTCTGTAGATTGTAGATCTCTGGCTTGGGAAACCTTGAATTCCTCGGTCAGACTGTCAGAAACTGTGAAACCTCCTGTGTGGGTGTGTTTCCGCTTTTCGATGTCCAAGTCCAACTCAGGCGTGACAGAACTCTCTGGTCACAATGGACCCCACGGATCCACGGTTTGTTCACCGGGCACTGGCACATCAGGGTGAGCTCCTGGGCCAGCACAGCAGAGCCCTCTCTGAAGTGCAGCAGGCCATGCTCTCGCTGAATGCCCAACTTTCTGCCATGAGTCAGTTACTGGAGCAGCAGTCCTCACCTCAGCTTCACACACCTCCACCTCCTATTCCTGCGGTGGCGTCAGCGGCTCCAGTCCCCGTCCGTGAACCACACCTCCCACCTCCAGAGTGCTATTCAGGGGACCAGGAATGAGAGATGAAACTGAGTCCCTTCCTGAGTTAATAGAGCTCGCTAGGCACCTGGACAACTGCCTACGGGAGAGACATCGCAAACAGGGCGCCTCCCGTACTTCCTCCTCCTCCAACACTCCGGTTCCAGGTGCTGTTTTGCCCTTGCCTTACCCTCTCAGGCTGGGGCCACCACTTCCCCTACTCCCAGACCTGCCGTGAGCCTTCCTCCCACAGTCCTGCCTGTGGAGGAGCCGATGCAGGTGGGGCACGCCAGGTTAACACCAGCTGAGTGACAGCGACATTTCCAGGAGCGGCTCTGCTTGTACTGCGGGTTGCCAGATCATGTTAGCCAGAACTGCCCCTCACTCCCAAAAGCCTAGGCTTGCCTGTGGGAGGGAGTGCCCAGGTGAGCCAGGAACAGACTCCCAAATGTAGCTCCCTACACACTCAGCTTTCGGCTGTGCTCCGGTGGGACTCAAAAGAGGTTGCCATAAAGCCTCTTGTGGACTCCAAAGCGGACGAGAATTTTATTGCTACCAGTTTTGTTGAAGCCCACCACATTTCTGTTGTTCCATTGCCTGAGCCTCAAAGTGTTTTTGCCTTAGATGGCGGATTATTAGCAGTCATAACCCACCATACTGTTAGCCTCTCTCTGCTAATCTCAGGTAATTACAGTGAAGCTATCCGTTTTTTTGTTTTACCTGCACCTCAGACACCGATAGTGCTAGGTCTTCCTTGGTTGAAACAGCATAATCCCCACATTGATTGGAGGAGAGGGGCAATAATTAGCTGGAGTGCAAATTGCCACAGTTGTTGCCTCTGTTCGGTTCCCTCTTTGGACTTGTCCTCCGCATCTTGCCCCAGCCCCCCTGACTTAGCCAGTGTTCCCCTGTGTATCATGACCTCTGAGGTGTTCAGTAAGCACCAAGCTCTCTCTCTACCTCCCCATCGCCCCTATGACTGTGACACATCTTCCATTAAGCTGGTTATACAACCTTTCCCAGCCAGAGAGGGGCGCTATGGAGAGGTATATTCAGGAGTCTCTAGCTGCTGGGATTATTCGTCCTTCTTCCTCTCCTGTTGGTGCTGGGGTTTTTTTCGTCTCCAAGAAGGATAAGACTTTGCGTCCCTGCATCGACTATCGTGGTCTGAATGCAAAACCTGTTAAAAACAAATATCCTTTGCCCCTGCTTGATTCGGCTTTCCACTCACTTCATCAGGCCACGATGTTCTCTAAACTGGATCTCCGTAACGCTTACTACCTCGTTTGGATCCGTGAAGGAGACGAGTGGAAAACCGCTTTTAACACGCCACTCGGTCACTTTGAGTATCTGGTCATGCCATTTGGATTGACGAATGCACCTGTTCTTATTCACCCGGACTCAACTAAACAGTTTGTGGTTGAGGTGGACGCATCTGACTCTGGGATGGGGGCAGTACTCTCCCAGTACAAGGGGAATAAGTTACATCCCTGTGCTTTTTTTTCCCATCGTCTCTCATCGTCTGAACAAAATTATGATGTTGGCAATCGTGAGCTTTTAGTGGTGGTTTTAGCCTTAGAGGAGTGGAGGCAATGGCTGGAGCTTCTGTTTGTGGTCTGGACTGACCACAAGAACCTGGCGTACCTCCAGAGTGCAAGACGGCTGAATTCCACACAGGCCAGGTGGGCACTTTTTCTGGGCAGGTTTAATTTTTCACAGTGTTACAGGCCCAGCTCTCAAAACCTTAAACCAGACACCCTTTCACGCCAAGCAGACTGTAATCCAGAGAACACTCCTCCGGAAACCATTCTTCCTGCCAGCTGCTTCATGGGCACAGTTCACTGGGAGGTGGAGCAACAAGTGAAGGGCCCTCTCCAGGGACCCTGGACCAGGAGGTGGACCAGCAAACCGTCTGTTCGTTCCTGAAGGAACCCGGTCTCAAGTGTTGCAGTGGGGACACTCGTCCAACCTTGCCTATCATCCCGGGGTTACACGCACGTTGGGTTTAATCCGTCAACAGTTTTGGTGGCCGACGATATCCCGGGACACCCGTCACTTTGTAGCTGCCTGCTCTGTCGTGCCCGTGGGAAGACCTCTCGCTCCCCCAACCTCCAGCTGGCCTGCTGAACCCTCTTCCCATTCCCTCTCGACCTTGGTCATATATCGCTGTTGACTTTGTTACCGGCTTACCTCCCTCCGAAGGTAATACCACTGTTCTTACTATTGTTGATCGTTTCTCTAAGGCAGTGCATTTTGTTCCCCTCCTCAAACTCCCCTCAGCCTTGGAAATGGCCCAACTCCTTGTTCTACATGTTTTCCATCTCCACAGCATCCCGGAGGAGATTGTTTCTGATCGCGGGTCTCAGTTTTCTTCCCAAGTCTGGCAATCCTTCTGTGGCTCGCTTGGAACAGGGGTCAGTTTGTCTTCCGGTTTCCACCCTCAAACCAAAGGTCAGACGGAGCGGGCAAATCAAGATCTGGAAGCCGCACTTCGCCGTGTGTGTGCTCGCAATCCTGTCTCCTGGAGCGGGCAGCTGCCATGGGTCGAATATGCCCACAACTCCCTCACCTCCTTGGCTACGGGTATGTCACCTTTCATGGCAATGCAGGGTTTCCAACCACCCCTTTTTCCAGCCCAGGAGCACAAGGTTGCGGTCCCATCAGTTCAACACCATTTGCAGAGAATTCGGAGGGTGTGGAAAGGGGCTCGGGCAGCTTTGCTCAGGTCATCGGCCAGAAATCAGTGGCTGGCTGATCACCGCCGCTCACAAGCCCCCAACTACCAGCCTGGCCAGATGGTGTGGCTGTCTACCAAAGACCTTCCCCTTCAAGTCAAGTCCCGCAAGTTGGCTCCCCGTTATATTGGTCCTTTTCCCATTGTCAAAGTCATTAATCCCTCTGCTGTTCATTGAAGCTGCCCAGGTCACTCAGTGTTCATCCCACTTTTCACATCTCCTTGCTGGGCACTTCATCCTAGATCCCTCCCTCCTCAACGACTTCTACAGGGCTCAGCCAGACAAGCCTGGCAGGCCGCCTGGAGGTGGTCGTCGTCGGGGGGGGGGTACTGTCACAGCCACTGCGGTTACCCCTGGTGGCCCGTGGGGCCCATGGTTCTCCTCCCTGTCCCTTGCTCCTCTTGTGGCTGATTAACTGGCAGAGGTACCCACGCGCTATGTGGTAAAGCTCGGCCAACGATCTCTCGAGACCAATCTCTAGTTTTTGTGCTTTTTGTCCTACCAGTTTTTCTTTGTTCCCAGTTCCCTGAGTCCTCTGTCGTCGAAGAGCTGCTCAAGACTCATCTCTCTTACCGTCCCTGCATCTCCATTCCTCCATCCAGACCCGGGGAAATAAATCCAGTTGTGAAACTGTGAAACCTCCTGTGTGTGTGTGTTTCCGCTTTTCGGGGTCCAAGTCCAACTCAGCCGTGACACACAGTGGTTACTGGGATTTCTTAGATCAGCAGTTTAATCACTGCCAATATAGGAAACTCCAGGTCACTGTTCCCCCTACTTAACAACTTCACCCAACCGCAGGACTCACCCCACCTATACACAACCTCCTTCTGCAGCTTGATTATGTCCTTTTTCACTACAAATATCAAGAACATCCACTAACACCTTGGATAATCACCTCAGCATCTCAGTCAACTTTCACCCATCCACACACTCACTCTCCTCCTTCCAGTTCTCCTCTCGTTCAGAAATTCTGGAACTCATCTGGAAATACAAGCCATCCACTTGTCAATTTGACCTCCGCCCCCTTATTCTGTTAGACTGGTTTACAGATTACCTCTGGCTGCACTCAGTTCATCTAACTCAAGTCCTTTAAGTCCTCTCCCCCCGTCACTTCAAGTGTGACCCAGGGCTCAGTCCTGGGGGCCCTACTCTTCATCATCTGCATCTACTGTGAGCAATAATGTTCACTTCCACTGTTATGCTGATGACACCCAGCTCTATGTCACTATTCTCCCACCCACATTCCTTACAAATTCCACCTCTGATGTAAAACCTGGTTCACCCAAAACTTCCTTAAATTAAATGTATAAAACTGTGGTTCACCTCATCTGCGACAAATCCTCATTATCCAAAACTGATGGATTTTCTCTCACTGTTGCCTTTGTTTTACCTATTCCCTATGTTAAGAGTCTTGGTGTCATCCTTGAAAGCATACTATCTTTTCAGTCCCACATCAGTAACATTACCCCCCACACTGCCACAATCCACCCGCTCTGCCCCCTGTTTCTGGAATTCATTACCACTTCAACTCAGAAACATTGATTCAGTGTCCCATTTCAAAAAGGAACTCAAAACACATTGTCACAGCCACCGCTGTGACCCCTGGTGGCCCGTAGGGCGCATGGTTCTTCTCCCTGTCCCTTGCTCCTCCTGTGGCTGATAACTGGCAGATGCGGAGCTGTGGCACACGCACCTGGTCACCATTACCTCCAATCATCTGCAGTACTTATTCCTGGTCTACTCGTCCACTAATCGCCAGAGAGTCCCAGTTGTGAAACTGTTAAACCTCCTGTGTCTGTGTGTTTGCCTTTCGGGGTCCAAGTCCAACTCAGTCGTGACACACATCTCTTTAAAACTGCTTATTTCACCTGACACCGACTGCTCTGCCTCTTTCTGTTGTTGTATTTTATCTATCCTTATATGGTGTTGTTGACTCCTGAGGAAGGCACCTTTAAAATAAAATGTATCATTACTAGTATTTTTGTGTTGTCACACAGTTGTAACCTCTAACCTCATGTATGCACATGTCCTATGTGTGTTTCATAAATGCATTATAATCATGTTTTATATCAACTCTGGAGGGCTTCCTTTGACAGTTTACTTGTGATTTGTTTTCTGTACCATATTCTTTCCCAAATTATCATGGCTGATGCTGTCAAGATTCTTGTGTCATCTGAATGAACATGATTTTTTGCATGTTTGCAGAGTAAGCCACTTATGTAAGCTACCATTGTATCTCCTGCTGGCCTTGCTACTATCAAGGCCAAGAATACATTGGATGCGGTGTTCTTGAAAGATAGGTCATTAACTTTTAATACTAGAAGTCTCTATGTCAGGCAGTTGTAAAGAACTGTCAGCGAGGAGACAACATAGCAATCTATTGTAGCATTTGTAGTTGTTTTTTGTCTTTACTCCATCAGTTTCTTTATTTATTTCTATTACTTTATTCAGCAATTACAGCATGGAGTCATTGTGGGATTTCCACAAGATCCCAGGCAATTGTCATGAATTCTCAGGGACTTGAATGAGTCCACAGTAGACACTGTACTGTTGAGGATGGTGAGGAGAGGTAAGCAAGTATTGACTTTGCAGAGATTGTAACACCTAGTTCTTTAAGGTTAATTTAGGGCCCCAAAATTTTTCACAATATTTAGTGGGTGACTAAATACTTCTACATTAAAACCAAGATGACTTGTATATAACTGCTTCCATAGATAGTGTGATATTTATCCTTACTGTACCTCTAGGGAAAGGAAATTGTCACAGGCCAGATCTGCACATGCTCACACACACTCACTCTCCTCATAGCCTCAACTGCAGACTTCACACTTTCACACCTGTCCATACCAGTTTCAGCTAAAGTTTCATGTGCCAGCATGTAATATGGTGGTCGATTTGAATATAATTCCATCATTGATTAGATATTAGATCTTAAAATAATGGAATAATTAGGGGTGTGCCTATGTGATTGACATGTCTGACTGAGTGATTGACAGGTGATTCTCAAGACTCACAGATTGTGTGAACCGAACCAGTTGGACGGGCATAAAGAAAGTCTTTTTTGTCCAGTGTAACAGTCGGCCAAACTGTAACAGTTGGTTAAACTATCATTGAGACATAACAGACAGATTGATCCACTTACAAGATCACACAAATCTTCCTGCAAATCACTGCATCAGTAACAACTTTTTTTTCTCCAGAGAACTTGAGGCTGTGTGGTACTCTCTTTCCACCATGTCTCCTCTCTTCTGCTTTGAGTTTCTCCAGGTCCTCCCACCTCTGAAGCAGCTGACTCCAGACCTATGCCTGGAAACCACCTTCTGCTGAGTGATTCTGTCTGACATTTTCTGCTAAATTCGACTGGAGCTAATAATGATTTGTTGCAGATGCACACTGTTAAACCAATGACAGAAGGAGGACATCATCTGTGGAACTTCATCTGGTTGTAGAGAATGGAAACTGCAAACTGAAAATCCTCTGTAGTTCTCAAATTTGCTGATACATGAAACTCACTTGAATTAGCTTCCTCAGATGACAAGAGAGCAACAGTGTGTTTATGTATATTATTCTCTGGTCTTTGTATGTACAGCTTCATTCTCCTGCTTTTAACTCTTTATTATAGATGTGTATTTTTATTATTTTTATTTTTCCCTCCCGGGTTCCATCAACGCTGATCTGGATCTAGGACCCCGTCTCTCTACCCGGCTCTTCTCACTGCGGTCCTGCCTGCCTTCTACTCTGGACATTGATTTATTTATATCCTGAACTGTTAGCCATCAGTGCTGTTTTGCCTGTGCCCGCCTGTCTGGATGGGGCTTGGCTCCGACAGGGCTGCTTTCAGGAACTTTTACAGGAACCAGCAGAGTACCTGCTCGAGGGTAGGTACTCGAGAAGGGCCCGGTAGAGTCTCTGGGACGTACTGGTGGCTAAGCAAATGACACCAGCAGATTGCGACAAACAACCCTAATCTGCTGCTTCATGAAAGCTTCATGAAAGTAAGCTTACCCTTTGTCTCAACAGCAACAGCACAAACACAACAAACATCCCAACTTGGTCCGTGTCCATGTCTAGTTTGGTTGTGATTTCCTCCTTTGCTGCTGCTTTGTTTTAGCGCTTTTCGGACGGGATATGATGACTTCATCGCTAGGTTCTTACAAGGCCATTAGTGTAATGGAGACACGACGTGTGAGAGGACCAGGCCAAGTCGCGGCCCAGTCTAAAGTACCTCCCCCCAAAAAGTACCAGAATCAGCGCAGTGGAAACAGGCCTACTGATCGCAAGACCGCAAGCTACATCAGCCACAGAAAAGCCAGTGTTCAAAAGAAAGTGTGAAAGTGAAGTGAGGAAACAAGTGTCCACATGCAGTAAATAAAAATATCTATTTATTATATAAAGCAAGAATACATTAATCATGACAAATATACAGTATGCAACTAAAAATATAACACATTCATATTAATAAACCATTGTTTATAGGCTACACCCAGGAGCTAATGGGGGTACTCAACAAGTCTTTCTTGACCCTCTTCAATATGCTGAGTATCATTGCACAGCATCTCCCTGTCTTCTTAATAAAACAGGCCCTCCATGGACAAAGTTGTCACCGAGTATTTATTCCACTTCAGTCAAGGGGGAGTCTGAGCCCTATTTACTTCTCTGTTGCAAGTGGTGAATGCACTGCACTACACATGACAGGATGACAACCCTCACTCTCTTGCCCAGGAAGCCTCTGAGCCAAAGGCAGCTAAATATCACCTTTTTTTCAGTCTGGGAAGTTAAGACATAGAATTGTCTCTCAACTGGCAGTAATTTAAAGTTTAATGACATTACAAAAGACATCTAGTCTGGAAAGAGGCAGGGGCATTTGATATAAAAATTCCTTCCAGTTTTTAGCTGCTCTACAGAATAATTTTCCCGAACTTCCCTTCAGGAATGAGTAAAGTTCTATCTCTCTTCTCTTCTCTTCTCTTCTCTTCTCTCCTCTTCTCTTCTCTTCTCTTCTCTTCTCTTCTCTTCTCTTCATTTCTCTTATCTTATCTAAATTGAATTCATCAGCCACTGCTGTGTTAGAAAAAAGAAGTTGGTTTGCATCATAAGTGACAAAGCATGGATTTCTCTTTCAGTTATGAAGAACAAGGATTTTTTTGTTTTGTTTTTTCAGTCTGGCTTGCAGCCACGTGCACATGTGCACGCACACACATGCACACACACACCAATCAATACAGGGAGAGAGAGAAAGAGAGAGAGAAAGTGAGAGAGAGAGACCAGAAAGTCCAGAGAGAGAGAGAAAGCAGGGTCTATTGATCAGTCATGCATTGGCTGTAATCCCAGTCAGAGCAGAATCATTATACATTCACGTTGTCCACTGCCACTGCCATTATGAACCAAGGTGAAGGCCAAGGTCATAAAAACTGCAGCAACATTTCATTTTCTTGCCATGATTTAAGGCAGTCAATTGAGAGGCTAGGTGAGCAGTGTAACTGTTTATATGTTGTTGAGTTAGTCCAAATTCAGTCCAATTAACCCAATAAATCTATTAGAGCATAAAAAGGCTACACCTACATTTTTAAAGATTTATTTGGCAAAATTACATATGTATAATGCATGCTGTTTCCCATAAAGGAGGCGTGTGCCACAAGTTGACCAAGTTGAGCATTCATTTTCTGGGTAGCATAATGGTTTCATATGTCACAATATTTGTTGCATTTATACAATACGTTTTGGATTTACTGTAACATTCCATACGTTTTATGACCAAGGAAATGCAATCAGCTGCTGCCACTACGATGGATTAAATAAGCATGACTCACGTGAAGGTTGACAGGTAATTTAGTTTTCATGCCATTGACTTTTTTTTACCTCAGTTGAACTTCAAAAACAAACACACAAAACGTAGATATGGTATCCAGCAGCACATAATTATATACACAGCATAATTATTTTTGCACAAAGGCACAGACCATATTTCCTATTATATTAAATCCCATGACTGACTAATAAATCATCATCTGACCTTTGACCTTTAATGGCTCAAGCTACATCAAATGTTAATTTTTTGTTAAAGTTGTCTTAACCCCGTGAAGCCCTAAATTGGCTTTTTCAGGTTCAATCACAAGCAGTGAAAATATGGCAGGTATGGAACTGAGCACACAGAATTGGGATTTATAAAATCAATCTATCAATTAATCAATGAATCTATATCTATCTATCTATCTATCTATCTATCTATCTATCTATCTATCTATCTATCTATCTATCTGTCTGTCTGTCTGTCTGTCTGTCTGTCTGTATGTATGTCTGTCTGTCTTTCTGTCTATCTATCTATCTATCTATCTATCTATCTATCTATCCATCCATTCATCCATTTATCAGTATAGCTATCTAATAACGTCTCTTCAAGAGACTATGAGACCCTTAGAAATTGCAGTAGTAGTCTTCAGTAATCATCACAATGGCAGCTGAGAAGTTTGGCATTAAGGAGCAGTGAGAACCCAAAAGAGGATGGGGCCAAACCAACAGGAGGAGAGGATCAGCCAGTTGCAGCTTGACCCCAGACTTGAAATAAAATCTGAAGCAGGATGGGACAAAAGGAAGGGCATAGCGAGAGCCAGGAAATGGGCAGTCTTCACTGCAATCTCTATCAGATTCACAAAGAGGATTCTTGGGTAAAGACAGAGTGGCCAGCGTGACTGCACAGAAGACAATGTTAACAAGTACCACAGTACCACTTATGCAAAGGAACAAGAGCTTTGACCATGCATAGCTTCAATAGCTCAGTTGAACCCTCTGTGGCATTTAAAACCAAGGAGCAAATGATGAAAGAAGTCAAAGAGGTGCTGGGGCTGCCAGAATGAACTCTGCACGGGGTCTCAGCGGAATGCCTTATGTTGTCTACAAAAAGTGCCCTAGGCTATTGAGGACTCTGGAGGATCATCAAAGTCACTTGGAGGAGGGGGACAGTGGTGATTTGGAGAGGGTTGCTTGAGGATGAGAACGCCAGTTTAATTAAACTTGGAGAGCACTTTGTCAGAGATGCACATTTCAGAGAGTGTGGCAGGATTTGATAGTTTACTGTATCAAAAGGTCTAGGAGGATAAGGACTGGGGATTGACCTGCAGACGTAGCAGCCCTCAGAGCTTCTGTTACAGGTACCAAAGCTATTTTAGTGGAGTGGCTGTTCTTAAAGCCTGACCCTTTGGGGTCATGAAGAGCTTTGTACATGAGAAAGCGTGGGTCCTGATTGCCCTGATTGGTAAGCCCATGGCTGCGAGTCAGGAAATCTAATAACTAAGTCTCAGAGAGAGGTGTGAATGAGGAGGGTGATGCACTCTTGTCCTGACAATGGACAATGTCAATAACAACAAGAGGTATGAGAGAGAGACTAGAGTACAGCTGGGGTGGCAGAGTTTTCAGATGTGATCCAGGTCTCAGTGAGGCCAAGGAGACTGAGGGATTGCTGATATTGCTAACATAAGCAGAATAAAGTCATCTTTGTTAACTTCAGATTAGCAATTCCATAACCTAATAGAAAAGGAAATCAGAGTAGGCTGGAATGCTCGTAGGTGAGCTAGGTTTGTTTGCCTTTTAGCATTGTGAGGCTTTCTGCGTGTGCTGGATATGACAGGAGTGGGGAGACACATAACTATGGGCTATGCAGTTATGGCTAATAAGACTGCATGGTCAGAGCATTCTGCTTCACTTAGCAGACTCGTGGAGGAAGGCTTGCTGGTCTTTACCTGAGTCGGTGTACACATTAGGAGAGCTACAATGAGGCTGATATGGCCACTGATTCTACAGTGCTATTCAGTGACAACATTATGCCAGAGAGCATGCCCCCTTTTCAATAGCAACAATCAATTTAATTCATCAATTCCCATTGGATGTGGGATGTAATGGCAGAAGTGGCTGCTGGAGCAGCGAGGCTCAGTTCATGCGGGAAAACGAACAAGATAAGAAGCAGATCAGTTTTACTGAACAACATTTAAGTTAAATATATTGAGGTGTCGAGGTGGATGCTGTTATGTTGAAAACTTACCAGATGGTACCAGATGTTACATCATTGTCTAACTTCTGGCTACAGTTAACTAAATGCTGCTGATTTGCCTGTCAGGGCTCTGTAGTCTGTCAGAAATAGAATCCCATCCTATTTGCAAAGTATCTGTAAAACTGATGGAGTGACGGTGCTGTTATTCTGGTTGTATAAATGGGCTCATTGATTAAAGTGGCTGCTTATCAGTTCAGCTATACATCAATTTTATAACAGCTGTATCTTTTGGTTGGCCTAGGAATGACTTTTTTTTCTCCCAGAGAATGGTGGAAGTAGCTGGAGAGAACGGTGACTGTGACTGGGCTTCCCTGGCCTAACTGCTGCCCCAGTAACTGTGATCTGGACAAACGGCAAGAGTTGAGACACATGCAATCTAAAATAATCAAAACAAGCAGATAGCTGACAGTTTATGCACACCTCACATGTTCAGGGAGTTTGTTACACAGGTGAGGACCATAGGCTCTGACTCTCGGAACAAAGTTTAAACCTGATTTCGATGAGCTGAGGGATCTGGGTATCATGGCCTTCGACATTGCAAGGATTTCTGAGCAACCAGGAGATTCCATGAATTCTTGTTGGTGGATGTGTACCAGGCAGGCTTCTGCTTGGCTTTGGTTCAAGATACTTGAGAAAGCTCTTAGGATCACTGAGTTTATTGTTATCAGCGACCACTAACTGAGATCAGAGAGCTTTTCATGGTCACTTCTGGGTTGTCAGTGCATGGTCACAATGAGGGTTATGCAGCTTCTCTTGAGGCATTTGGGCAGGGTCCTGTTGCATAGAATTGCATTGCAGCCACCAGCCTCTGTTTTTTTCAGTCCCAGAGGCTCAAGTCACATCTCCATCAGACTCTTGGGCCCTGTGTTGATCCATAGCCCTGATCATTTGTATAACTCTCTCTGGGGATATCAGCCTTCACAATAGTATACGCACCACAATGAACATGGGGGGGGGTTGTTCAAAATCTCTGCCTTCCATGTTTTGGGGGTGCTCATAATTATCACGGGTTGAGGTTTACAGGGAACAGGGTTTTCCTTCCTTGCATTGGAGCTTGCATAGGTTAAGTGTCAGGTATGTTTCCTCTCTGTTCCCTGTGGTTCTTCTCTGTGTTTCCATGGTGTTATGCACTTTCAGTTTATGCAGAGACATTTGGTGGGGCTATCCTGTGCTAGTACTCACTGGCGGGATGAGTCATCTGTTGGGTGCAATGCATGTGTCCACATCTTGCCTGCAGTTGACTAAATTAAGTCATTATTACCCTGCCCTATACCCCACTTACAAGACACAGAGCCATCAGCTGTGCTGGACAACTAGTGTTGCCACTCTACTCTCTTCTCTCTCATTTGCAGCAATTGAAACTCACAATTGAAACATTTCAAAACAAACAAAAAAACATGGAGGGAAGGAAGAAAACATGGAAGGAGCTGAGACGTTGCCATGCTTTTGGTTTGTGTGTTCATGTTCATGGTGCTGGAAGTCCCACCCAGGAGTGGTTTTGGGGGCGATCTAATTACCTATCCTGGAGCAGTGACTCGGTCAGTCTCTGTTAAAGTTTCTGTAAATGGCCTGGCTTGGGAGGATCCTGCAGTGGAAACACACACCAATGCCCTTGGACCAGTAAAATTACCCCGAATTCCTGCAGTGGAAAGAGACAAATAATACAATGGGACTTTTCCTCTCCAGTATTCCAGGTGTGTGGAACCAACATTTCAAGATTAAATTTCACTGCATGTTATATAGCACTCACTGCACTCTTGGCTGCTGAACCTCTGCACTGTTTACATACACACACAGACACACAAACACAACATACATTAACAAATGTATGTCAAAAAACACACAATGGTAGAATGATATGCAAAGCAGGATCAGAAATATCCCACTTAACCTTCATTTGGTATGACAAGAGATAAACTCTACATGTGTAAACCTATGGTCCACATTTATGCTTGTGTGCATCAATACAAATACATTTTACCCACATACTTTCAAGCATGAAGATACATAAGCAGAGCATAGCAGAGCAGACATCATGGGTTAAGTTCCACACAAGGAACAATTACACAACTGGAGTTAATGATGTGTTTTACTGTTTCACACTCAAATGTTAGTCCACTTCACCAGCTTGATTCTTGTCATGAGCCTGTCACTCAGAATCAGTACAATAACACACATCTCTCATGCTCTGATTATCCAGCTAACAACTGCTGTCGAAAGTGAGTGGCTTTCATGGATAAGAGCTTTTGTTGCCTGTTTTTAGGACTGAGAAGCAAAAACATCATCATAAATTGTTCAATTTATTCCTAGTATCCTAGTTAAGCAGTTCTGTTGTTCAGTTTGAATGAGAATTTGAATATGAAGTGTATATATGTTATTGTGTTTTTTGTTTGTTTTTTTCTTCATTTGAAGGATTACATTGTAATGAAAGTATTTAACATACATCTCACAATATTCCATGGCAGCTTTTGGCAGGGAAAGTACCCTGCCTCTCCTCAGTGACTTCCTCCAGCTCATCAAGGGGATCCTGAGCCTCCCCCCGGATGTCTAAGCTCATCACTCAATTTCTAAAGCTGAAGGCAACCACCCAGCTAAAAAAATTTATTTCAGTCTCTTGGAATCTCATTCTTTCAGCCATTATCCCACAGCTCATGACCATGGTGAAGGATGGAACATAGACAGGCAAGAAGATTTTGAACTACACCCTAGGACTCATCTCACTATTCAACAGGTTCGACAAATACGGCCTCTGGGTAGGCTATTCCAGGGAGGCTGAGTAGTGTCACCTCCCTATTGGAACACAAACTCCAGAGACACTGTATCTGTTGTCCATGCAGTGTTCTTGAGACAGCTGACAGACTTAAGATGCTTAGGGCTGGTCTCATCCACCACTATGTTTTGCCACTATGTTTGCCACTAGGCAGCTGCAGCAAATTGAGTTCTAGTGATTAGTCCTGCCTAAAAGTCCTGCCCTGGAGATATAGGACACCTCAGGGCATGGCTCAACTCCCATCCATCAAATCAATGGATTGAGGGATGGAGGGTCTCATTACTTTCCCATGGAAAGGTTTGGTCTTTGCCTCTGTTTCTGCTAAATCCATGCACCATTTTGAGTCCAATCATTCCCTGTAGGACTGTTATACCTTAATGGCATTGTCTATCCAGACTTTTCGAGTAACAACAGTAATAGATCTCTGGTGTTGGGAGAGACAAAAGACAAGATCATTTATTCTCACTGACAGTTTAGCAAAGGTACAACAAAATTGATGGCGCTATTGACTCATTGTGAAAACATAAGAACGCACTGGTTCTATGTATACAGATTGCACAGATAAAAATATATAAACAATATTTAAAGAATATATAAACAAACAGCACATTGGGGTTAGGGCCAAGAACAGCCTATTGCACATAGGTTTTTTTAGGTGGTTTTTCTTGGTTTTCATATATCTCTGTCTGTTTTCTATGGTGGCCCTGAAGGGCAAAACAAAACAACAACTCAGAAAACACAGTACTCAGCTGTCTTTCAGCTGTTAAAACTCAGCTTTATACTGGGGCCACAACTGGGAGCACCTTAGCTCCTCTCTTCTTCTTGTCCTCGTGTCCACTCTGTAATGCTTGTTCAAATAACATGGTGGACAGCAACTTAACAGAGTGGACACACTGTATATATTGCTGACTTATAAGACTGAAATACTGATTATTTGTATTTTATATTATACATGAATATGATTAAGAGCCTGTGTATTACCTAAATTTAATATTCCTTTGTTTAGGAATGTCACCTGCACCGAGTCCAGCTGAAACACAGCGGCGTTACAGAGAACGCCAAGATGCTGACCGTGAGCGAAGACGGCTTTACCTCAAGAAAGGAAGAGACAAATGGAGGAGGGATGAGGAGGAAAGCAAAAGAAAGGGTATTAATGAATTATATGTAAGAGAGAAAAGGGCAATGAGAAAGAAATGGAGAGAAGCATAGCCAGAAACATAGCCAGAGCAAGGCAGACACAGGACATCCCCGCTGTAACTCCAGAGAGTCAGCCAGAGATTTTGTCAGGGCCTTCAAGGTTAGAGCTCATACAGTAATGCTCTGTAGATAGAAGATATGGTTGGTTGAAGTCTTTTGTCTTCTTTTTAATCATGTATATTTCATACCAGACTGTAGAGGTTTTATTATTTGTTTTCATTCTTTTAGGCAACACCTTAAAGGTGAAAGCAGAGCAAGAAGTGGAAGGAGAAACCTGAAACAGCAGACAGCATATTTGCAAGCACAACTAGATAGAGAGAGAAAAAAAGACTTTCTATGGAACACTGATAAAAAGCAAGGAGCATATTTTGAAGATTCTTAGAGAGAAGCTTTTGCTGTGCCTACTTCGCCAGTTGGTGGTTCTCCTGCACGACAGAATGAAAATAGTCATGATTGCATCATCAGTCGTTAACATATCTAGATTGTTGTCAATTCTAAATTGCTAGAGCCTGCAGTTCAGTTAAGCAGTCAGCATATTCTGTGTTTAAATGCCTAGGTTTTGTACCACATGCCACATCTTCCAAGCCAAGGTGACTCCAATTACTGTATATCACTGAATAGTTCTCTGCCAGTCTGTTTGCCATTAATATAACTTGCATGCATGGTTTCATTCAGTCAGTCAGTCTAGATCAATAATTGCTGTAGTAACATATGCACAGTTGTATATACTGTAACAAGATTAAACATATATTGCAGTACATACCTCTGGGAAAGATTACAAGAAGTACTGTGATCTGCCTGAACTTTCTAGGCTGGATATTTTCCTGTTTGAAATGTTTCAACAGAAAAAATGAGACTGTGATTCACTTTATTAGTAGTTTAGAAGCAAATACAGCCTATTTGTCAATGTAACAATAATCCATTATATATATACAAAAACTGTCTTGATTTGCATCACTCTCACAGAGATTGGCAGACATGAAAACATGCTCATATATCATGAGATGACAGGGCGAGTACCCTCACATGATGCTATGTGGCAGGAGCATTTACCCTCCCCAGCATTTTTTTCAGTTTGCATTGAAATATTTACCAATAGGACTGCTCAGGCCTGACTGAAGTAATGATCTAGGTCAGTGGAGATGATGAGAGAGGCTGAACACAGCAGTGAGAAAGACCCAGTGACAAATACATCCTCTGTCAACTGGCAGACATTGTGTATCAATGCAAATACAGTCATATAATGAGTATTTTAACTGCCTAAAATCAATTCTATTTAATATTCAAATTATGATTAAATTATTATATCATTTTCCTATGAAGCACAGGGGATACATATTATTTGTGCTGTATCTTGCTGTGTTACATAACTAGTTCACTAAGCAGGCAATGTGTAGGTTGCCACCTTCTATTAACCATATGGGGCTATTACCATCACCAAGTCAAGACAAGTAAATGCAATCAAACAACAAAGGGCAGCTTCCTGACATTTCTTTCTTTTCTTTTTAATTTTAATGGCCAAGCTATTTATATTTTCTTTATACAAATTCAAACAAAAGTAAACAAAACAGAAAGCTTGAGGACTTCAAGGGACTTCAGCACAAGTCCAACTCTTGTCTTATGATTCAAAGTACTTAATGTAATAATGTAACTGCAACTAATAATGTAACTGTAATAATGTAACTGTGAGGTATTGTAGACATTAATTAAATGATTTTCATTGGTTTGCCTTCTATAACTGCCAATCAAAGCAATTCAGTGGTAATTGAGCCCCTGGTCATCTATCCATCATCTGACCAGGTTTGCACCTTGACAGTGTTGCAGGGGTCTGCTTGAGTCTATCCTAGCACACATAGGAAGGGAATACACCCTGTCTATGTGTCCATTGCAGGGTACACACACACCATTCTCTCACACTAACAACTTAGGTATCTTGAGTATCTTATCAATCTAATCTAATCAATCTAAACATCTAAACCGCAGTACCAGACAGGCAGACACACGAGAACATGCAAACTCCACACAGAGAGGCCTTCTGTCCAACCAGAGGTCAAGCCTAGGACCTTCATGCTGTGAGGCAAAACTGACACTCAACCACTTTGTGGCCTGAGAATAATGTAATTATATACTCTTGGCAAATTATGGGAAAGATAACATATAGGTAACATAAATCAAATAATATACTTACTAGTGTACTACTATATAATAGCTGTTCCAAATGAAGCAGGACTCAACTTCTCTGTCAAAGAGAATCATATATCAAATAATCTATTAATGATTTAAATAGTTACTGGTTAGGTGAACTGACGAATCAGTCAATACATTTGTCATAGTCACAGTGGTGAAACAGTTTGAGATAGAAAAGAACAAGACATTGCATGCCTGATGGGAATTTTGTCTCCTCTCCTTCCAAGACTCAAATCAACCAGAAGAGGATGTTACTCAGCAAACTAGAATCTCTCACAATGAGGATAATTTCCTGGTACCTGCCATTGTGCCTGAGCGACTGAGTAACTGAATATCCAAATTGGATACTCAATTCATTTTATTATCTTTTTGTAAATAAAATTTAAGATACATAAACATTATTTCATTAATTCATTATTTAATTTCATTTCATACAAAAATTATTTCATTATTTTTGGGCAGCAAATGAAAAGTTTCTGATGATTTTTCCAGGGCTACAGTTGAGCCAACATACACAAACACATACAAACATATGCATGTATGTACAAGATTTTCTAAAGCCTGCAAACCTATTATCTTGAGCAAACATCTGTGCAAACGTGATAAAAATTAGGTGAGCTGGAGTCACTTGCTAGAGTGAGCAGTAATGCCAGAGCACTCACGCAGACACAATAATGCATGCACACAGTGAAGACAACAGAAAGTGACACATTTATTCCAAAACATCCGCTCAGACTTTAAATGTGTCATGTTTTTTGCTGCTCACATTTGTTCTCTCAGTACATCTCACTAAACAAACAAGTAAGAGATATTGAATAGAGTGGCTGCTCTTGCCATGTCAAAGGGTGGTCTCACTCCTTGCTGCCTGTGCAATTGCCTTAGCGCAATGATTTATGAAATGGAGAACAATCTGTGCACAGATGGGACATAGATATAAATATTCTGACCTGTCACAAGGAGGCTAGAATACACTGCTTGTCATTTCAGATGATCTATGACAAGGTACACAGGGGGTATTGGTGCTGCCCTGGAATTAGGTGCTGAAATGCTTCTGTTAAAGGGGAAACATGGTGGAAAAACAACTGTAAGGTGTTCATATACTTTCTTTCTCTCGAGTCTCTCTCTCCATCCTAAAAACCATCAATGGCCATCATTCTTGGTTGATCTAATATTAAATAACTTCAAATATAGCTGTCTCATAATCACCATATGTTATCTGCTTACACAAGGGTGCATTTGATTTAGTGCATGGTCAGTAAGGACAGCCACAGTTGTTCACTACCTACACCTGGTGCAGCGGACAAATTGCTAAGCCAGCACATCAGTACATTTTCACCTATTTTGATGATTCCCAGGAGAGTGGAAGGTAGTTTGCTGTCATGAGAAAAAACCCTCCTAAAACAAAATGCTCATTTTGCTAGTCCATTGACTCTGGACAGTAAAGACAAGTCTGCTTCTAATATTAATCAGAAATTGGATGATAAAAGGGTCCTATGCACTCAGTACATGGTCAATATAAAAATAAAATATCTAAGCAAATCAGTTTTGCAGCAGAATTTAATTGTTAGCAAGTGACTGCCAGTCATAATGCATAACATGGTCTCAATTAGTGTGACATGTGAAAGAGACACCATTCAGTCCTGCGCAAAACAGGAAGCCTGGTCACCCTAGTACCTGTGTCCCATTGTTGAGATCTAAGAAAACAAAAATGGCAATTTGCTGATGTTTGAATGTCACAAAGGACCATTTTTTCCTCATTTTATTTTCAGATAGAAAACAATACCTACTGAACTAAATTTTAGCACTTGCATATGCAAAATTGGTCTTTAATCAGGTGCCATGTTGCACAAGAGGTGACAAGAAAAGATGGAAAAGAAATAGGTAAGTCTTCAACAGAACCTAATACAATAATGCATGAAATTACACTATATAAAATCCATCAAAACAAGCTGAACTCCATGCACATTGTGTGATCTCTCAGTGTTTACATTCACAACACCATCCTAAATAAGCATCCTAAACTGCATTACACTCCTTCAAGGCTGCATGAAATTCCTCATGCTTCCTGTATATAGTCATCATTGTTATGCATGAATACCTCAAGAATTAGCATGAATAAAGCATTTGCACTTAGTAGTTTTCTGTATAGCTTCTCTCTACTCCTAATTAATCACCGCAATCTGACAATGTTATTTTAACTTCAGTCAGATAATAGTACATTTCAGTATTTGACTTCCGCCAAGAAGTTATTCATGCTTCTAGGGTTTTATTTGATGCTGTTGCTCATGCTGCTGCTGACATTTTGTGTTCTTCCATGGCTCATATCTGGCAAAATCTTCCCCCACAAAGAAAGCTTAATTGACTAATAGTTTATTCAGAGTTTTCCAGCAGCCTGTCTGTGCATCTGTTGTTGTGAGCATCACATTGTGCAAAAGATCCCTGAGAGGATTCATTTACTCGTTCTTCTAATGAGCTGTTGGACAGGCATACCTGCCAGGTCGCTGCTCCCCGGAGGATATATGCTCCAAAACAGGATGTGTTGTTCTATAGGTTTATTGGCAGGGTACATAAATGAATATTAAAAGTACTACTTTCAGCATCTTAATTTGCAGCATGATTATTCATACACACACACACACACACACATACATTTTTATATTTATATATATATATATATATATACACACACACACACACACACAATATATTTAAAATGACAACGTGATGTGTTGTCTTTTTTTTTCTTTTAAAAGAACTAAGGAAAATAAACATTTGAAATGATTCCATTGCCTCTACAACATCACTGGGATATTAAGATGTTGGGTTAATATAAAAATTAAATGGAATTAAATGGAAAAGGAATATATATTATATATATATATAATTTATATATTACAATGTAGTTTTAGGTCTTAATCAGTAGAACATCAATATGGTCTCTAGTACTCCACAGGAGGGCAGCAGATAGATCTTCCGAAAACAGTACTAGTTCCATTCTGACAAACTGTGTCCTTCATGATTTGAAGAAATTCAGGATCAACAATGCCAGACTGAAACCTGACATTAGACAGATCATGTGTAATAGAAAGCAGGAACTTTGTAAACACATCCCATCATCCTACTCACTCAAATGGCTGATTGACACACCAACCTGTGTAGCTTACTGATGTTTACGGTGAAAATCACGTGCTCTCCGCAATCAATTGTAAATAAAATAAAATAAGATAAAAATAATAATAAATAAATATGCAGTTGACGTTGGCTTACAAAGGTTCAGGAGTGATATTTAACTGCTAGCTTATTATACTGTAAACAAATGTATGGCACCACTGGAAACCTATAAATTATTATCTTTATTCAACTGTGTTTCATTAACCCTACCTAGCCCTTTTTCATGATGCTGTGATTTCTCTGTGTTGCTATGACTGCGAGGTACTAATACGTCTCCCCAGGGACCCCCCTGGTCCCCAGAGTTTCTGTGCTTTCTCCCCTCCTACACCCCATGGATGTTACACTGGATCCAGGACCTTTCTTTGGTCCTGTCTCCATCTACTGTTGCTAATGTGGTGTTTGTAATCTATAATCTGTGAAATGTTCTGTTTGCGTCTGTTAACTGTTATGTTTGTGCCCACCTGTTGGTCCTGGATGAGGATCCCCTCCTCTGTCTCTCATGAGGATCCCTTCCTCTGTCTGTCTGTCGTCTGTCTGTGCCTGAGGTTTCCTCCATCTTTTTTTCCCTCTCAGGGTTTTTCTTGGGAGTCATTCTTCAGCTTATGCAAGGGCATAAAAGGCAGGGGGCATCTATCAATGTCGCACAATAGAACTGCAGTAACCACTGTAAAGCACATTGAGTTTGCCCTGGGCATTAAATGTGCTTTATAAATAAAGATTTATTGGTTGATTGATTGATTGATTGATCTACTGTATGGGTGACATTTTGAGAGCGAGATACATTCAAGAGATGTTGATTGAATTTATTTTATCAAATTTCTGCAACTATGAATCAAGTTGGCTCTACGTGCAATACATTGATGACTCAACTTTTTATGTCAAGTAATGTTGACTGGAAAACATCACTTATTAGTGTTTTATTAAGTTAAGGCGACATTCTTTTCCTCATACTCTATTTCCAAGCTAACTAATGTCCACAAAGAATCTACATGAGAATTAGCCTGTCAAACTTTTGAAATGAAAAAACAGCTGAAAACACTTTATGAAAACACTTTATTAAAACCCCAACAAGTCCAACCTCAACCAGCCTTGCTTCAAAATAAGTGTCAATGGATGTTGAGACATCGAAGACCTTCCTTGCTAAAAGAAGCCTTTACACCCTCTAACACACTGGTGCTTGGGGCTGCTCACAAACTGAACTGTCCCAAAAATAAATGATATAATATATAATAAGAAGAGCACCCTCCCTTCCTTCCAATAACTCTCCAAGTCAAGTTCATCTGAGTCCATTTTGAGTGATCAGAGTTGTTCCAGTAAACTGCAGAAACAGATTTTTAAAAAGTATCTCTGAGAAACTTGTGACTCTCCAGAGTTCTTCTGGCCCTGGACCCAAGGCTGGTTCTTGGCATAGTTGATATAGGTGGTTGCCTTGGGAACCATCTGCTGGAGGGGTGCTGCCACATCATCCTTGGCCTGTTTGGCAGTTTTTTATTAATTTGTGTAGAGAGCCACAAATTGGGTGGAGCCGGCCTGCTTGGACCCCCTGGTTTCAATCAGTTTTGCTGCCCTTGGACCCTGACTTGCTCTCATGTCTTCCTGCAGTCGTTCCTGTGACTAAAACTGTTCAAGAAATGTGTTACTGTTAAAGACTACTAAAAGACTTTTGAGTCTGTACTCCAGTCTTTTCTTCCTTTGTGTCATTCACCTATGAAATACGCAAGGTGTTCAGCTCCAAGACAGGCAAGTTGGCTGCTCGCTATCAAGCAGGGAGATCACTCTGTGGCTGATTATTCTACAGACCTCACAACTCAAGCCAGTCAGTCTAATTGGAATAGTTCTGCACAATGTGAAGTGTAGCTCCGTGGACTGGTTAAGTGAAAGATAAGTTTGTTGTCCAGTACCTTGGATGACCTCATCGAGCTCACAGTTAGACTACATGCTTGATTCCAGGCAAGGAGGCAGATGATGTGGCAGGGAGGAGCACACCCAGTTATTCCACTCCAGGCCACGTAGGCACTGTTGGTCCCAACCACTATCCCCGAGCACCACATCCGGAGAACCCCGAACCTATGCAGCTGGGCCACACATTCTTAAAGGAGTATCTGTGGATTATAAAGACTACTACCAAGTTTTCAACAAGACTAAATCTACTGCATTTCCTCTGCATAGATGTTATGACTCTGCTATTGATCTACAGCCCAGAACAGTTCTTCCCTGGGATCGCCTTTATTAGCTGCCTGTGGTGACCACCTGGCTTGTTTCCACAGACTGGAAGTAGCTTCAGTGTTTTTTTTTTTAATTTTCCAACTTGTACCATTTTTTCAGAAGAGACTACACTGTAAGCCTTTGCTGTCCAATATTTTATTGTAAACTGCAATGCCATTTAGTCTATAATTGGTGCAAAAAGCCACAAAATGCTTCATATTTGCATGTTCTTAAAAAAGAGAAAACACCTTAATGTTATCGTTGTGCTGTGATTTTGACTGTTACAGTTTCAACTGTCTCCATAGTCTTACAACTGTTCGTGCTACCTTACTGAAAGTAATGTAAATGTTTGAACATATTATGTCCTCAGATTAAAAATATTTACCATAGTTTGTCAAAGTGACAAAGACAGACCAGTGATGGATGCTAAGCATAGAGTATGAGGTCCTGTTTTTTTTTTCATTTGTGGACTGCCTCCAACGACAACTTCTTACAAATTCTCTCTGTATTTCTTGTGTAAGATACAATGGTCTGTACAATGGTTGTATCCAGACTGGACTGTAGACATATAGGCCAGTCTGCTAACTGTGTTCTTTTAAAGGTCTTACTGTGACATGTGTGTCAATGTCTTAGCCTTGTTGGAGTAAGCAATGGCCTTTTTGAAAAAGATGTAATTTAGGTGACATCAGATGTTAATGTAAACCTTATGTGAAAACTTTTAGCATTAACCAGTAACCAGTAACCTAGTTACCTGACCTGCACCTGTTCTATGACCTGCTTTTCTTTACTCACGATGTTGGATTTTTGTCATGCATTTTGCCTGGTTTACCCAATTAAGAAACTAGCTTTGATTGTGTTAGCCCATGCTAAGCAGGCCTCAGGCCTGTTATCATCTTACCTGCTATCTCAGGTTATGAATTATCTCAAAAGATCTCAGTGTTCTGTGCTTTTGGGTGTCTGCCTTGGTCCATAAACCTGGCCTGGCTTGGTTCAGCTTGGCCCAGTGGTTGAGCTGAGTTGAACCGGTGCCATGTAGTGGAAACACAGTATAAGAAGTATCCTTTAAGACTACCTAAATGCAATTTTCTGACATTTTTCAGGTTTCAGGTATTGTATGACCTACAGTACAACCTGCATTAACCCCACATTTGCCCGCAGAGCAGAGTGGGCGCAGAGCACTGCAACGGCTATTCTACACTGCCGGCAGTTTTAATTGTAATTACTATTGCCATTATTATTATTATTCCTATCCATCCATGCATCCATCCATCTTCTTCCGCTTATCCAGGGCCAGGTCGTGGGGGCAGCAGTCTGAGTCACTCAAGCTAGTCCTCGGTCTTCCTTTGGGTCTCCTTTTGGTGGGACATGCTCGAAACACGCTCCCGAGGGAGCGATACAGATGCCAAAGCAACCTCAGCTGGCTCCTCTCGATGTGAAGGAGCAGCTCCGAGGTTCTCCCAGGTGACAGCACTCCTCACTCTATCTCTAAAGGTGCTTTCACACTGACCGCGGCATGGCGGCGGTGGGAGGTGGTAAACCCATTCATTGTGTATGTGAAATCACGGTGCAAGGGCGGAGAGCCTTGCCATGCCACTCAACGGCTTTTGCCACCCAATGGCTTTTGCCACCCAATGGCTTTTGCCACCATGCCAGGGATTAAAAACTGTTTAATTTTTCCATGCAACGCTGTGACAATATCACAGCGCATCCAATAGGAGAGAGGTTGTTGGGTCACAAGTTCAAGAGGCCCTCTCTGTGCTCCGCACAACTTTTCTCTCTCCCATTCAATTCGGGGACATATAGACGGGGACATGTAGACTGTCCATGACTGTCCAAATTTAACAGCAGAGGAACAACTCTGGACAGGAGTATTAAATGTGGATTACTTAATGTCAGCTCCCTGTCTTCAGCGGCACAGGTAGGTTTTTTGAGCCAGGTGGGACAAAGCTGTCAGCAGTTTTTTTTTTTTCAAAAGTTAGGGGACAGATCGAAGTGCATTCGAATCTGGGTGGGTCGAATCCCACCTCTCCCACCCTCTATCTGCACCTCTGCCTGTCTTTCAAAGCCATTCTTATAAATGAATTAATCTCTGACAACAACATTGATGTGTTGTATCTTTCAGAAAACTGGCTTTATGAAGGTGATTATGTTAGCCTAAGTGAGGTCTCTCCTCCCAGCCACATTACTTAACATGTCCCTTGATGCTCTGGCCATGGATGTGAGTTGGCAGCTGTCTTTGACAGCAGTTTATTAGTTATCCCTAAATGTATTAATTATACTTCATTTTAAAAGCCATGTCATCAGTTTGTTGTAGTATACCAGACTCCGGGTCCTTATTCAGATTTTTTGTCTGAATTTCCTGCGTTTCTCTCAAATTTAGTCCTCAAACCATTAAAATCATTATTGTTGTGGACTTCAGTATTCATGTAGTCAGTGACAGCTGCAGTACAGCATTCGTCTCAATAATCGAATCCATTGGCTTCTGTCAGCATGTGCATGAAGCTACGCACTGCTTCAATCACACCCTGAACCTTGCTTTGACTTGAGGTGTTATAGCCGGTCGTGTGAAAAAGAAAAGCAGTATATACACAACACACTTGACTTACAGTGTCTTAGCAAACTTTAAAAAAGCTATTCCTCTGTTTCTTGGTGCTACATCCCCTCTCTGTTATGAAAGCCCTAGTCCGTCCTACATTGATTATCTTCCAGATAGCTTTGTAGGTTTCCGTCATTAAACCCTCGATTTGGTTTCACCTCTAACAAAAATGATTATATCTAGAACAAGATCAGACCCCTGGTATTCACAAGAAACTCGCCACTTAAAGCAGCTAGCATGTAAATTAGAGGGGAAATGGCGCTTGACAAAAAACTAAAATATTCTTCTAACCTGGAAGGATAGTCTGAAAACATACAAACAAACAAATAAGCATAACTTCAGGTTCCTTTTCAGCACTGTAGCCATGCTGACTAACAGTCATAACTTCACTAAGCAGTGTATTCCCACACATCTCAGCAGCTGTGACTTCATGAGTTTTTTCAATAACAATATTCTAACGATCAGATAAGCTTTTAACAACTACCTAGCATCAACTGCAATTAATCTACCCCCTATTTCAGCTATTAAGGATACAGCTGGAAATACATGTGACAGGGGTAAGGGTATCTGTTGCAGCAACACCACCCAGAAGTAGAGTTACAACTCGTCCAGGAAATAGATTGCTTAGCTCAAAGGGTTGGCACAGGTTCAGCTCACAAAAGAGAAACCATAGGCAAGGATCCCAATCAGTTCATATTAATTAACGCAATGATGTAAAAATATTCCAATAGTGTAAAAAACATTTATTTAAATGGAACCCAACCAAGCAAACAATAAGGGCAATGCCCTATACATGCACTGTGTGTGGAACCCCTGAAATAAACAAAAAGAAAATGAGTAAAGAAGAGAACAGGAAAAGGGAAAGGAAAAGGGAAAGGGAAAGGGCCTGCCCTGGTGCCACTACCAGGTGGCACACAGGCACAAGTAAAGGGCCAGAAGACTCCCAAGAAACCCTGGTGCAATTGTGACAGTGACAGGAATTGCCACCACCAGGGAGCCATTTGCTCTTGTAGGCCCAGCTATCCCTGTTCAGGAGGGAGGGAAACAGAGGTGCACAAGAGGGAAAGGAAAGGATTAAATACTGTCTCACAGCCTCCGTCCACTGCCAGGCTGCAGACGCCCTATTTTTGCGGGGTTCCACCACTCTACAGAAGAATATAAGTTAAAATCTCACTCACATCCACACTCACACACACACCTAGCCACTGACTGGAGGGGCTAAAGGCCCCAGTATGCTTCTGCGAGAATGGCGCAGACATACGTCTATGTGTCTGCGCTGTCTGCGGCAGGGGCGCAGACGGATTTGTGCAGGGAAAAACTTGCCCTTGCATGCACCCTGCTGAACTCGCCACACCAGCAATTGGAGTCGAGCGATCAAAAACCTGTTGACAATGTGGGAGAGCTCATTTTTCCCCCACGAAGAAGCAGTTTGTTGTTGGTTGTCATGGATGCATCCGACGACGTTGGCGCGGAAGCATACTGGGGCCTTGTGTAGCTCAAAAGTTAGCAACACATCTGCGTACTTAGGATACAGACAAACACACAGAAATACAAACATTCAGGGACGATTCTTTCGGGACATTTAGTGTCCCGAGAGAATTTAATGGTTTTTTCCCGTGAAAACTGTCGTGGCGGTCTGTGTTCCACCTGTGTTTCATTTTCCCAGCCTTTCTCCCCCTTTTTTTTACCCCTCGGGTTCGTTTAGTTCACTACCAACTTTCTCTTGTGTTCCCCAGCCCCTTACAAACCCCAGGAAACTTTGTTTGCAGAATCATGCTTTTGGGTCCTCTTTACACAGCTGTGATAGAGCTAGAGTACCCTCCAGGTGCAGAGCAGTTGCAGACCTGGCACAAGAAAGTTTAGCACTTTTATTCAGTCAATGAATGTGACCCAGGACAATGTAGCACAGTTTCCAGGCATGTATGTGGTACTGTCACTAGGACACAAGGCAGTTTTATGTTTTCCTGAGATCCAGTGATGTCCATGGTTGTTGTAGGCTACATAAGGTATGGTCCATACATATGGTGTGTGTTGAATGAAGGTGGGCGGTTGTGCGTGTGTGTGTGTGTGCGTGTGTGTGTGTGTGTGTGTGTGTGTGTGTGTGTGTGTGTATGTGTGTGTGTGTGTGTGTGTGTGTGTGTGTGTGTGTGTGTGCGTGTGTGTGTGCGCCTAACAACACTTGTAATAACCTTTCCCATTTAACCTCTAGAGCTATTCTTAACTATTGGCCAAGCACTGATTATTTAAGGGATTGTATTGTCTAGTCCTATGAGCTCAGCTGATCAGCTGGAAACATCTGGTGATCCACTGCGAAAGTGCAGCTGACAACTAGGGAAAGACCATGTAACAGTGTGGAAAGATAGCTGACAGGAAAGAAAGACTCCAAGAGGCCAGTCATGGACTAACTATCCATGATGGCAGGTCATTTGATTAGTGAACAAAGGCCACCGCTCATTGCTATGAAAAGTCCAAAGAGGAAAATACCCCTAGAGTCTGTGAGAGCAGGGGTGAAAGAAGACTCATTGGCTGACAAACTGGTACATGACCCTGGAACTAACATGATGATGAACCAAGTAATCAGTACAAAGCAAACATCAGCTGAGAGACCTGATCTCCAAGTATGTAGCTATGTGGTGCAAGGTGACATCCATCGGAGGCCTAAGAATACATCAAGGATGGATGAATTGCTTGAAGACAATGAGACTGGGACTTTGCATTGACCAGCATCTTCTGAGAGAAAGGTCAAGTCAGGTGAGTGAAGCTCAGCGGCAGGACTGAACCCACAGTCCATTGATCATCAGCACCCCAGTGGCTGGAAGTGACTCAAGCGCAACATCAGAGAATCTGGAACCAAGGCACTTGCAACTTGCTTTGGAGAAGAGCATTCTTGGCCATAGACCCCTTGTAAAGTGGCCAAAGTAAGAGAGAGTGGGGAAGAATTGATGGTCCTCGATCAAATCAGAGGAATTGTAGAGAAGAAACTGGAGAAAATGGGCGATCTGATCAACTTTAACGGAGCAGAAAGATTCAGAACAGGAAAGAACAAGGCATAACCAATCCCTCAGAAGTCCAGAATGCAGAAAGACATCCAACATCTTGTTAAGGAAAGTGGAGCTGAGGAAATAATGGAAGAGAGCCTCAGCAGAGGAGAGAGTGGTTGTTTACCTCCTATAACCAGACCTGAAAGGGGTCCTGGGAAGACTGCGAAGAGCTGAAAATTTCAGAACTTGGCGCAAAAGGAAGGAAAGGATGACAACATTATTTTATAAGCATCCTTTCAAATTTGTGAAGGGACTCTTCACAAAGAAGAAGAGTGGGTCACTGAAGATGCAAAAGTGAGAGTTAGAGGACGACCTAAAAATAACTCACACAGACAGCCAAATATTTGAACTGAGGGAGTTCCCACCAGACATGCCTGTGTTCCTCTGTTCCTCAACCAGGTTACCAATTGGATGACAGTCCCCCAAGGTGGAATGAGGTCGAGGAAGTAGTGAAGAAGGCAAGGGCAGCTTCAGCTCCAGGGCAAAATGGAGTTCACTACCAGCTGTATATACAGTGGTGGTTCACATAAGTGGCTCACTCTGCAAACATGCAAATAATCCTGTTCATTCAGTTCACACCAGAACCTTGACAGCATCAGCCATGATAATTTGGGGAAGAATATGGTACTTGCTATTTTCGCATGAGCACGTTTTATGTGTTTTCGCGATAGAGACAATGTTACAGTGATGACTGGCGAGCAAAGCGACAATATCTTAATAATGAAGTCTGGGGTTAAAATAGAACTTAACCAACTCTTCTATTGCTATTTCCGAACATGCTACATACACTGAAGCATGGCCACACAACACGGGAAGTGGATGCTAACACATCTGAAACTATCACAAGAGCACATTAAAGTGAAGACATGCTCACAAGAAATAATCTGTAGAGCACGTAAAACTAAAATGTGCTCACGTGAAACTAAGACGTGCTCATATAAAGATAATACTTGAGCACATGAAACCCCTTATCTATATATATATATATATATATATATATATACATATATATAATATATATATATAATATATAATTTCAAGATGGCAGACTGTCATGGCGCTACTGTTCTGGCTTACTGGAAGATTTAAATAAATAAATCTAAAATTCTTTATTATTCTTTTATTATTAGCGGAGGCTAAAACACCAGTACTAACATATATACATGGAGACTTTTTTTTACTGAAATTACATCAATAAAGATCATAAGATCATAAGATCATAAGATCTCTGGAAACAAGGAAAACAATTTGACTGTTCAGCAAGAAATCACATTAATGCAGTGGTAGGACATCATAGTGTACAGGGTCTACTCTGCTGGCCGAAACAATATCAGAATCACTGGATTACTTTTAAAACCTAAATTCTGATTTGTTCCATGAAATTTGATCAATTTATTCCCAATAGTCTATTGAGTTTATTTTGTAGCATTTCTCTTTGCTGCACCTATTCCAGTATGTGCAAGCAATACCAATTCAGGACATTTAGAATCAGTATTGCTGGCCTACAAAACTAATTAAACTACATTAACAATGGGTTGTTTCTTTCTTTAACCAATCACATTTCAGATTAATCTCGTGGACAGGTTCAGGCAGCAGTTTTACTTCCACTGATCTTTGTTCAAGGTCTTTGTTTACAGTTCTTTTTTCAAACATTTGCACAGCAGTTTCTATAAACAAACATTTCTCTTGAACAAACTACACAAACTGAAAAACCTAGTGATCTGCATCTCTCAAAGTTTACTCTGTGTATTCTGTAAGTGTTTTCTGGTGCAAAAAAAAGTGGGAACTTGTTGACACCAGCTGAAAATGTTTGATGCAATTGCAAGGTGTGTGATAACGATGATGAAGATGAAGATATTTTTTATTGTAAGTGACATGGCTGTTGTGCACAATTTTTCCACAACTCTGAGATAATTTTGGCATGTGAGTTGTTGACTTGGCTTGATGTCACTTTCACAAAAAATGGTGGACAAAAGAGAAAGTTTGGCTAATGGTATTAAACTTTTTATTATTTCCTTGCTTGCAAATATTTTTTTACTGACTGAGCATAAGAATGATCAGTAAGGGAATCATGCACCTATTGCTGATTTTTGTTTGTTATTGGTCAGAGTTAACAGAAGCCCATTAATGCCAACCACTATACCACAAAATCAAACTTTCACTACTGTGCAAACTCTCTTCCTCAATGATTCGATGCATGCGTACTTCAAAAAGAGCAATGCAAGCCTTCTTTAACGTCTCCTCCCGGTGGGACATGCCCAGAACACCTCCCGATCAAAGCATCCAGGAGGCATCTGATACAGATGCCTGAGCCACCTCAGCTGGCTCCTCTCGATTTGGAGGAGTAGCGGCTCCTCCCAGGTGACAGAGCTCCTCAACCTCTAAGGGAGCGCCACGCCACCCTGCGGAGAAAACCCACTTCGACCGCTTGTATCCGGGATCTTGTTCTTTCGGTCATAACCCAAAGTTCATGACCGGACACCCTCTGGCCCCCTGCTGTGCCGAGAAATTTTGTCCATAATAATAATGAACAGAACCGGTGACAAAGGGCAGCCCTGTCGGAGGCCTACATGCACCGGGAACAGGCCTGACTTACTGCCAGCAATGCGAACCAAGCTCCTGCACCGGTCATACAGTGACCACACGGCCCTCAGTAGAGGGCCCTGGACCCCGTACTCCCGGAGTACCCCCCACAGGACACCACGAGGGACACGGTCGAAAGCTTTCTCCAAGTTCACAAAACACATGTGGTCTGGTTGGGCAAACTCCCATGAATCCTCAAGCACCCTGTGGAGGGTATAGAGCTGGTCCAGTGTTCCACGGCCCACATGAAAACCACATTGTTCCTCCTGGATCCGAGCTTCCACTATTGGCCGAACTCTCCTCTCCAATGCCCTGAAATAGACTTTCCCCAGGAGCCTGAGGAGTGCAATTCCCTGATAATTGGAACACACCCTCCAGTCCCCCTTTTTAAAAAGAGGGACCACCACACCGGTCTGCCACTCCAGGGGCACTGTTCCCGACTGCCACGCAATGTTGCAGAGGCATGTCAACCAGGACAGCCCTACAACATCCAGAGACTTGAGATACTCAGGGCGGCTCTCATCCACCCCCGGAGCCTTGCTACTGGGCAGCTTCCGAAGTACCTCAGTGACTTCGGCTTGGGTGATGAATGAGTCAACCTCAGCCTCCTCCTCAGCCTAAGGAAGGCGTGTCAGTGAGATTGAGGAGATCCTGACAATGTCCCCAGTGGAGGTCAACAGCTCTCCAATTCCACTGTAAACACTGTTTGCCAGAATTTCTTCGAGGCCGACCTATAGTCCTTCTCCATGACCTCCTTGAACCTTTCCCAGACCTGAGTTTTTGCTTCTGTGACTGCTCAGTCTGCCACCTGTTTGGCCTGTTGGTATCCGTCATCTGTCTCAGGAGTCCCCCCGAGCCAACCAGGCTCGATTGGGTCTGCCAAGTCTGTCCAGCTTCCTCCCCCGCCAGTGGACCCAACTCACCACCAGGTGGTGATCGGTTGACAGCTCAGCCTCTCTCTTTACCCGAGTGTCCATGACATATGGCCGGAGGTCAGATGACACAACTACAAAGTCGATCATTGACCTCCGGCCTAAGGTGTCCTGGTGCCACATGCACTAATGGACACCCTTATGTTTGAACATGGTGTTCGTTATGGACAAACTGTTGCTAGCACAGAAGTCCAGTAACAGAACACCGCTTTAAGAGGCAGATCTGAAGTTTTACTTTGGTTTGCTGCCGTTTGGCCAGTTTGATTTGCCCCTCTGCCAGGAGTATCTGTGCCTCTGCTCAATTTCTTGTTTAAGAAGAGATTAATATCATCATCATAATTATCTGGCAAAGGACACTTCAAACCTCTTTTTTGAGCTCCCGTGGCTCCTGGCTCTACCAGTGAAGATCTGGGTTCTTCAGTAAAAGGGCTGAGATCCTGAAAATTCAGTATATCTGCATTGGGAGGAACTGGCTAAATTCCCTCTACAATCACAGGCTCACCACCCCCTACAACACCAGGTCTTGTGCAGAACTTTAGAATTCTCTCCTCCAATAATGTCCAGAACCATAACAGTGTATTCACCTTTCTTCAAGGATTTGTTGCCTGTTTGGGTGGTTTTTGCTTTCAGTCCTTTGTTGCTTTGGCTCTCAGATTCCTTCATCTAAACTTCACTTGCTCCAAGGTCCTCTTCTGGACAGACTCCATTGCATTCGTCTTCTGGGTGATTTCATCGCAAATGTCTTTCTTCCTTTTGTTGTTTTGAGCCCCAGAAAAACCAAGCTACTGAGAGAAACCAGGTGATTGAAGGAGCAATAATAAGTAATTCACTAAGGGCCTGATTTACTAAGATACCAGATAAGGGGCGCAAAATTGCGTGCTGCTGGTAAGATTTTGCGGGCTTGATTTGCGTCCATTTTGCGCCTGATTTACTAAGGGAAATTGCGGCAGTGACAGGTGCAAAACAGCATTATGCAAATGAGGGGTTTGCACGCTGTCAGCCTTTCCATCATAGCGAGTGCAGAGGAAAGCGCAATAAATAAAGATATGAATAAATACGATTCCCTGGAGTTGGAAGTCCTTGTGGCTGAGGCAAACAAACACATCTGGCAGAAGAAAGTAAAAAGTTTGCTGCTCTCGATCACGGGCATTGCGCAAGAGGTGCGAGCAGGGCCAGTATGGCCAGTATGGCCAGTTAGGCTCGTGTGCTCTGGTGGGACACTCAGGACAATGCTGCGCTCACCGGGCAGCGCCTTGTCTGGACCAGCGATGGCCACACAGTCACTGACTAGAGGACTGGAAGGTGCGGTGCAGGCAGTGGCCGGTTCTTCCATCAGCCTAAAGGCCGGCACAAGCTTCCACGGCTTTTGGCCTTGGCTTTGGTTGCGCCGCTTGACCGTTTTTGCGAGTAGCGTGGCCCGATTTGTGCAGCTCAAAAGTTGAGACCTCGCGGCTTTGGTCGTGTCGGTCGTGCATGCTCTCTGTCGAACTCGCCACACCAGTAGGCGGGGTCCGGGGGCCCGGACTCCGTCGACAACCAGGAAGGGCCTTCAGACGAAAGGGTTAAGGAAGGTTAAGGAAGTCTGCCGTTTCACCCACCTCTATAATCCAGCCCTGACAGAGTACAAAGACGGTTTCCGCTGTGCAAACACACGGTGTGAGATAGCACAAACACTAGGGCGGGAGGAGAGTTTGTGACACCGATCTCACACACACACACACACACACACATTGACAGTGGTTCATCCGCGTGCACACCCACGAGCGGCGCCATCTGCGCGCTGTATCTGCGGCATATCTGCGTACATAGGATACAGACAAATACGCAGAAATATAAACTTTCAGGGACGATTCTTCCGGGACATTAGTGTCCCAGTAGAATTGAATGTTTTTTTTCCAGGACAGTCCGAGAAAACCAGGACAGGTGGCAACACAAGTCGCCTAAATACTAGGATTAGAGTTGTTTACATCTCGTTCTTCCTGTACTCCGGGGGGCAGGACAGGCCTGTGTATAGATTGGTACGCCCCCTTGTGGTGGCCAAGAACATTACAGAACTCAGAAGAGTGGTCGCGGAAGTATGGTCGAAACAGGGCTCGGCGCACGCCATGCTCACGGCAAGCCACGAGCTGCGTGGTCGTGGAGAGCGCAGGACTAGTGTGCGTGCTGCGAAATAGTGCTGTTAACTATGTGTTTGGTGTAAAAAAACAACCAAGAAAACAGAGCCACAGAGATATTACTCTTGAAAAATACGTTTAATCACGTTCGGCATGCAAAACATCTAATTTCCCTGTATCCTTTCTCTTTTTTTTGAATGAAAATAAAACGCACCATAAACAACTCACAGAAAGTAACTGAAACAAAATTTGTTTTCTGCAGCCATTGTGTGTCAAACTGGGAGGATTTGCACCTTACTTTCAGACGTGTTAAATTTAGCCGCAAAAACAGTCACCGCTATCATTTCCGGTATTGATAAATCGTTTCGCGTGTGCTAATATTTCCAATAATATGCTTATTCTCCTCCCAATATTTTGCTCACACGATAAGGAACGCCCCATATTGCATATGCATTAAGGCCAAGGCGCTGAATGGCCAGCACACGCAGTTTTCCTCACTTTGAGGATGCAATCCACTGAGCGCACAGTTGATAAATCAGCTTGTACATTTTTTGCGGGTGACATCGAGTTTGGACAAGTTTTTATACACGCAAAGCTTTAGTAGATCCCAAACCCAAGTGTATTGAATTTTTTCCTGTTTCTTAAAGAGGCGTGCTTTCCTGAGCCTTCACTTCTTCTACCAGGTTCATGATGATCTTCTGCTGCTGTTTCACAACAGAAATCTCCTCAGACATCACCTGCCTTGGCTGTCAGTGCCTTCCTCAGCCCGTTATCACCCAACTTTGCACAACTTCTTACCTACAGCTGCGAGCTAATTTGGCAGCAATGGCAGCGAGATTTTGTTTTCCAGAGACTAACAAAACAGAGAAAGATAAAAGCAGTCATACTCAGACACCAGGAGCATCAGCCACTCCGTACCCCTCCCTCATTGAATATGTGCAATCATCCCCTTCCCAACCAACAACTGTACAGGCACCAGTGATACGCGTTAAACAGGGAGTATTATGCTATTACTAGACTCGGTAGTAAACCAACTGGGAATGCAGGGACAGCAACCTGCCACTGTAGAAAGAGACAGGTGAAGCAATGATTGTCCCTTCCACAGGAAGAGAGAAAGGAGCAGACAGAGGCGAAAGTTCCGCATCTAGTAGATTGGGAGAATGAAGTGCTGCATCAAAGAGTGAGAGAGGATGCTGCAGCACAGGATATGGAAAGTAAACATGAGGCAGGGAGGAGCCGTAGCCACAATGATAGCGGCTCAGAGATGGAAATGAGCTCTGAAGGAGGGGAAAGGGAAATACAGCCCAACAATGAACTTAGAAAGGCAACATTCACAGGAACACTAGCAATGGAACCAGCCCAACCATCTCGACTGAGAGGCAGGGAAAAGCTTCGCCCTCCAGCTAGATTTGGAGAGTGTAAGTATAGGCAGGTTGAGATGCCCCTAATATACAAAGGCCCAGGAACCAAAGAGGTATATCTATACACCTCTATATATATAAGGATTAGCTCAGATAATGGCACAGACATCAAAAACAAAGACCCACAAAATGTTGAGACAACATTGGGTCTCAAACATTCATTTGGCTCAGTCTATTATCCTCAGTCCCAGGGTAAGGTGAATCAGATCATAAAAGGAAAGATTGGAAAAGTGTGTGCACAGACAGGGCTCAACTGGGTGGATGCCGTGCCCATAGCTTTGATGTCTATCTGAAGCTTGGTGAATTCTGTTACAGGGTTCACACCATACGAACTCACAACAGGGCAGCAGTTTCCAGGACCAGGAGCTGGGTTGCAAGCAACAGAGGAAGTGACAAGACCTCTGAAATACAAACCATACTATGACTAATAGCTTTGGTGTCAAGTTTCTCAAAACAGGTTGCCATCACGACAGGGGAAGACAAAGGCCAATCTCCACCAACATCCAAGTGGGTCCTCCCAAAGGTCATTAAGCGGAAGAGGACTGTGGAGAGGACTTCCCATGCCATCCAGCTGGACGGGAAAGACAAAACCTTGTACCACTGGTCCCAGTGTGCTCCAGCAGATCCACCTGTGCAGACCCGGCACAGACCAGGTGAGCATTGGAGGCGCAGGAGAACTGAAACAACTGTTTTTTGTTGTTTTTTTGCTTTTTTTTTTTAACTTTTTTCCCTTCTTTACTTTTTCACTCTTTCCCTTCTTGTTTGATTTTGCATATGTGCAGAACAACATCCTGTTGAGCTAAAGGGTCAGAAAGCTACAAGTCCCTCCCAGTAGAGGCTCTAAATATAAATGTCTCTAACTAGAGGATACAAGGTTTAGATAAGTGTGTCCAGAAGAACGTTTAGAAGAACGGCTATTATTATTTGGCTTATTATGTTTGCAGCATTTGCTTTGTGTGGCGGTAGTTGTATTTCCTGTCAGATCACTCTGTATCTGTATCATCGTGGCCACTGTGGAGAAATGTCCTCTTTCCCCTGCTTATCAGATGGTGCAAGGTGCTTTCCTGGAGATGGGAGACACAGAGGATATTGTCGCCATGATGACAGTATCAGGGTCTGATTTTTGATTGATCTCATGTAGATGAGATCAAAAAGGGGAGTTGACAAAGCAGTTTTATATTCTTCCTGTATCCTTTTACTTCCTTTTACATATCCAACAGCCCACAAATGGGGTTACATGCAATGTTTCCCTAACTTCACTAAAGCTCTGGATAAGGAAACACTGGAAACACAGTTTTCCAGATATTTGGGAATGATGTGATGTGATTAAATTGTTTCAAGAACTGCATAAGACATTTTTTGGTGATAATAATTATATGGTGCTTGAGTAAGTAAAACAATGTTTACTGGATGGTCAAAACTAAGCGGCAGAATGTAATGGCCGCCATCCAAAATGAATGCAAGTGTTTTCACTGTGTACAGGTGTATCCTGTATATGTACTTGTTACAATACATTTGTTGTACTCTTCTAAATAGCAACTTTTGAACAGGAAAAGGCTGTGAGTGCACTGAGCTACATTTTATTTATTTATTTATCTATCGATTATACTGAACTGATGAGAAAAACAGTGAATCTATGTGAGTTTCTGCTGTGCTTGTTTGGTAGCTCGCTCTCTCCAGGACATCTGGTCACCAGTTTAACTACAAATTGTATTCAGTTACATTATTTGAGATGTAAATATATTTAGACAGCACAGGATGCTGATACAGTTGATACAGATGTGCTGTTTCAAAGAATGTATATTGATACATTGTATATTGATCAGAATTTTGACTCACTTAACAAAAGCTCTGGATGAGGAAACCCTGCATCACTCATGTAATTATTTATCCCTGTTTTCCAATTTTGTTTTGTTTTTCCATAGTGTAACAATGACATCCATGAGTTGTTCCTGTGTTTGTTTCTCAAATAGTGGTGCACAGAATAAGGCTCTGGCCTACCAAACACACACACACACACACACACACACACACACACACACACACACACACACACACACATACACACACACAGGCTGGCAGGCTGTCATCACACCTGCTGTGCCCCTCCAGACAAGAGATTTTGCAACATTCACCTTGGAGAACTCCAACGGGCGCGCGGAACGGGAGGGCGCGATGCAGCCAGCAGCTTGTGCGCATGTTTCGATGAAGAAGCACACCACCCTCACCATTCTCACTATCATCGTCAGTCCATGACTGGTGTCCAGCTGGCGCAAGCGAGTGGATCTTCAAGCGAATCAACAATAACATAAATAATCGCGCGCAGATCCGATACGAGACAGCCGATATCATGAGCAAAGTGCAAGGTGGGATGAAATGTGTGAAATATTTGCTCTTCGCCTCCAACTTCATCTTCTGGGTAAGTGTCCATGGAGATATCCCGGTGCTCTGCAGCGCCTGCTGCATCTAGAGCTGTCGGAACATTCAGAACGGTTTTCTCTCGCCTCGCTGTTGCGTGTCCATGCTGAACAATATGTACAGTGTATGTGACATTTCAGCTTCCTGATACTGTTAGATCCCTCAGTACATCACACAGCGGAGATAATTCTCTATCAACGGGCTCGTTTCAAACTCCGTCTCAGCTGTCTTTTGGCGTCCCCACACCTCTCCTGCCTCGTCTCATCAGTGACTTGCTTTTCTCTCAACTCCAGCACAACATTCATTACAGCTTTAGTCTTCCCTATCTGTTCAGTGAGTCTAATAACGGCTGAATAAATGAACTGAACGCCTCTGAGCCTCCTGCCATCTATCAACGGCGTGATTTAGAAGTTTTGTACATCCTGTACGCACGCACGTACACACGCTGATACTTCCCCAATAAGGCCACTATACATGTCTACCACTCATTGGGCTTATTTTGTTCCTACATATTTGGCAGTGTGTGCTGTCTGTGTTTATTACACATGGGACTGATTGGGGTTCAGACCGGATCAGTTTACCTTTGGCTCCAGCTTTTGTTTTGTTTTGTTTTTTAATGCACAGTAACATTTCAGCTGTTTCACACCAGGTCACCTTTTCATTTGCATCGTAGTGCATTGTCTGATAAACATGGCACCACATTCCCTGTAAACTGTTTAGCACATGTTGTTGCCATTTACCAATTACTTTCCACATTGTTTTAAGTGAATTGTTTAAGGGGAATTTAGCAAAAGGATTACTCTGTAAGTAGCAGGCAGACTTTGTGCTGCAGGAATGTATTTTCCCTGCCTTCCTCTTCCCTGTTAATCATTTTACAACTGGAAATTCGTTCCACCTCCCATTGAGGGTCCTGAGACAACACAACACCAGGGCCTAAAACCAATGTGTTTGTTGGTCAACTTTTGAATGCAGAATTTCATCAGTCCTTGATTTGTACAAATGGTGCCAAGGGGGTCTTCTGGTGCCTATCTCCAGCACACATACGGTGATGGTAGGGAATACACCCCAGACATCAGTGCTGTCGACTCATTTACAGCGCCATCAGACTGCATCATTTGCATTGATGTATTCACATTAACTGTTGATACAATGATTGCCAATAATAGGACTGCAGAACCTCCTGAGGCCAGATTTGTACAAATTGCTTTCTCTGCATGAGGTAGACTTCAAAATCAAAAGAGCCAACGGTTGTCAATACCATGTCAGAAAAATAGTTCCACTTCATCACAGTTTACATCATCATCTGAAAACTGAACTAAATAGCACTATAGCTGCAGAGATGTTACCAATTAATCAAGTAGGGCATCATAGCTGAAGGGGGGCCAAATTACACTGTATGCATGGATTTAAATGGCTGAATTGACTCATCTGTGCTCTGTAAGGCAATCACTTGTGTGGCCAGACAGTAGCCCTTTGTTTGGGAGTTTTGCCACTGAAAGCAGAGCTGTTGTGATTAGAGCCAAAAGGGGCGTGCACTACACTGTCATTCTGAGGTCCAGAGCCAAGCAAGCAGCCAATGATAGTGTGAGTTACATCACCAAAGCGCCATGAGGCTGGCACAGCCTGTGGCTGAAATGCACCAAGGGAGATGAACCACTGATGCCATGCAGATATTTCTTGGTCGTGTGGAAAGATGATAGACTGTGCATTTTCCTTTGCTAGTCAAAGTTGACGCATTTATCTTATGATACAAGGGACGTAATTTAGTTTGTAACCTGTGAATTATTTGTTTCTATTTATTTATGTATAAAATGTAAAGCCAATCTCCTGTTTTGTTTTGACAAGAATAATGTCCTCAAACACAAATACAAAAATGAAGGTTAAACCTTATACTATCAGCTCGGTGGATGCAGGGGTTGATGTCCCTTGATGTTTTGCCAAAAACCTAAACAGGATTGTGACATGGATAAGTGTTTTCATCTTAATCAGGGAATGGTCTGATAGGTCTAGAACTGTCAGCTGCTCAGGAGATGAGGTGTTAAAGTTTCTGTGTAGAATGAACAGGAGAGACAGACAGCATCCAGAGCCACTTCACTGATGGGACAAAGCCAAGACCACTAGGCAAATCTGAATCAACTGTCCAAGCAAGGTGAAAGCACTTCATGGTGCTCAGTGTTTAACTGAGGGGTTTCTGAGTTTAATGGTAAATCCACATTTTAAGGCGACAAAATGATGCAAAAATGTCAATTTCAATCATAATGCATGAGTGTTGTTGAAGTTAATAATAATGATGATGACAATGATAGTGGTTCACCCCCTCAGCTGTCAGGCCTACTGGTGCTGGCTGTGGGACTGTGGCTGAGGTTTGACCCAGAGACGGTGGAACTCCTGAAAGGTGATGGCGCCCCTGAAACCTTCTTCATAGGTACGTGACGCCTTCATGTGTCTTATTGTGATAAGCTGCCAGATCATCTTGATTTAGTAACAAGACAGAAAGCACTGTATTCAAGTTTATTTTGAGGAGCACCTCTGATTGAAACAGCATATAGTGGATCAGACATCTTGGAATAGAGGGGAGGTGCGCAAGACACATTCAATGCGGCTCCAGCTGTTTGGGACATTGGGGAAGAGGCAGCTCCAGAGACTGCTCAGGAGACGGAAGAAACGGCTCCAGGGAACCCTCTGGGAGGCGGAAATTCTAGAGAGGTGGCCCTGATTGCTTGGAACGCTGGAGAAACATCCTCAGTCGCTTGGAACACTGGGGAAGCTGCAGCTGCTGCTCAGGCACTGAATGGAGATCAACCTCGTAAACTGGACAAAAGTCAGTGACAGGAACTAGATGCGGGTCAACCTCAGAAGTCAGGATCGAGTACTGGGCAGGAGTCAGGATTGGAGACTGGGTGAGAGTTGGCCTCAGAGACCAGATGGGAGACAAGACAGGACTCAGACTCTGAGACTGGGCCTATGTTGAGATCTGGGAAGAAATCAAAGGATAATTTTAGGTCTGAGTCAGAAAGGTGGTCAGCCAGAAGAATAAGGACGAAGATCATATTGATCGACGATCTCTCCTTCGTCTGTTCCAGGGGCAGAGACTTGTACCGCCCCCCTGTGTTCGGGCAGAACATTACAGAAGTGGTGCGGAAGCACGCTGGAGGCTCGATCTGCGCCCCACAGCGGGCGCAGACACTGCTGCGGAAGCATACTGGGGCCTAAAGGCTGTACCCTTGTAGAATGCAGACCCTTAAATGAGACACAGCCATGGTGGGATACATAAGGGAAAGATGGGACAGATACAATGGCTAAAAGGAAGTGAAGAGGACGAAACAATAAAACAGGAAGTGAGGTAATAAAGGGAAAGGACTGTGACAGTTTAACTGCTTTAATACAATAGTCCCCCCCCCCCATCTTCCTCTCTCTCTCGCTCTGTCTTTCCTCTATCCCTTCCACTGACTCACTTTGCATAAGAGCAAATGAATAGAATGAAGCCTATTATGTGCCTCTCCTTCAGACCATGACCTAAAACAGCAACTTCACTTTGTTGGCTCCTTGTTGTGCCTTTGTGAAACTGGAAAATGTCACGTAGCTTTTATTATTATTATTATTATTGTTATTACTGAGCCAAAAAAAACTTGTGTTAGCAGTTCATGCAAACTTAGCTTTGGCAAACTTAAGTTTGGCTTGATTTGACATGCAAATATCAGTCTAGTTCAAACTTCACACACAATCTTTTAACATGTGAATCTTGAAATCTAAACCTCTTCAACTTGAAATCTAAACCTCTTCACATATACTTCTCTGCATATCAGTAGTAGTAGTGCCATCATACCAATGTTACATTTGGAGTTCCCTGGCATATTTTGTACACAAAAAAGCTATCATATGAGCTTATGATGTATTTCCATTAACTAAACTGTAAGAATAGCCATAACACTATGGGTCTGATAATGCTCTAATGTAAATGTAATTATGACACAACAAACACAGAAAGCCAACAATGTGTAACATCAATATGATAGAACAAGAAGAACACTTTCATATAACAGAAGAAAAATATATGAAGGACATGTAAAATGAAGAATAAACAACAGTTGCACTTTTGTGCAGAAAAACAGGTTAAATGATCAGAACATGTAGGGATGAATATCTATTGTTGTAAAACAATTGTGAAACAATTTTGTTGAACAATTAATGCATGTCTCGGTGCAGAGATGAGTTTTGGAGCCAGTGGAGCTGAATGAGTGAAGCTGTGCCTCACTGGTTGGTTAAGATAGACTGCTCCCACGATGGAACGGTTGGTTCCTGCACAATGTCTAAATGAGTGGATGAATTACCTAGTTAATGAAGTACATTTTGTTGATAATTCCCTGGGCATTATTGCTTATAATGGCAATGGTATAACCAGTGACGTGATGTGAGGTTCATGGCTGGTGAGGCACTGACGTCATCACTATGGGCTTTTCCAACATATGAACCCCATAGAGTAGCTTATTTGCCATTTGATTGGCAGCATTTAGTGGATTGTTTAAAATCTCATATCAGCATTATTTATATATACAAACCGTATCAAACCTTACAAACCTTACCTTTACTTATAATCGACGATAGGAGTAAACAATGGATGGCTGCATTTGAAATCACTTGTCATTGTTACTTGTTCTGCAGCCGAGTCGATTGCTCAGCACACAAATTCGGCTCCACACAAAGGAGGGCATATATTAAAAGTGTTTGAAACATTTGATTGGCAACATACAGAAAGAGACAGTGACACGCTGCCATTGCCTGGCAGAGCACAGTTTGTAAGGGATTGCGCAATTCGACGTGAGGCTGAGTTTGCTGCTGCCTCACCCTGTGTCTCTTCCCAGCGCTTTAACGGTAATGTGTAATTCAGCGATTTTTCATTAAAGAAAACAGTCAAATTGATCAAGTTCAATGGGAAATTTGTTCATAGTTCAAACCATTTAATAAATATAACCATTTCATTTATTTGTTATTATATATTTTATTTTTTCCAGGCTCTGCCTCCCCTGCCTCTCCTGACTGCACGTCACTGGGTATAACACATTTGTAAACCTTCTCTGCCCTTGTGTTAGGGTAGCAATTTATCAATTTGTAAGTAAAATGAATGTTGCTGCAAAGGATCCATTACAGAGGCAGGAAAAGTTAATACTATCCTCAGCAGTGGGAGCATGTTGCTTCCCACCTTCGCCTCCTCCAATAGGGATTTAACAGTGTTAAACCATAACAAGGGCAGGATTCCCTGCATGTTGATAGCTGTCCAGTGACCATTGTTACTCTTGCTGTGTTAACATGTGCACGATATGTCCAAGTAGCATCAACACAGGGGACGTTTTGGAGAGAAGGTGCAACAGAAATAGACAGAGAATACCACCAGCTGAGAATAGCTGACTGTGGACTATTTGACCTATTACCTTCCACTCCTAAAATTGCCTTTCCTTTAAAGCAGTGTCCCTGGCTTTCAGCTGCGTGTTCGCTGCATATTTGCCTCCCACTCCTTGTTCACCAACAGGAAAACAATAGCATGCAGTACTTCCCAAATACTGCTCCTGTATATGCTGCTGTGGTGCTAGATATCTATCTGTCTCAGCGAATAGACCATTTGCGTGGTCTGTCCAAGCTGGAGGGGAGTTGGGGGGACACGTGGTGGTTTCAGATCTGCAGTAATCAGACCTTTGGAAATTTAATCTGTCCCTTGACAAGACTGATGGCATCTGTTTTTATGCTTGGCCCTGCAGAATCAGGATTGCACATTTCATCTAATTTTACCAACTTCTTTGCACACTGAAATCATTGTAATGAACCCATTAGAAGCACCTGCAGATATCAAGACATTAAGGGGAAAAACACACTCAATGCATTCAAGCAGCAACCACCACTTTAGCCCACTTAGCTTAGTAGTTTGAATGACCACTCTTTCTGTGGTGTACATTTTTTCAACTCAACTCTACTCAACTCAACTTTATTTAGAGTACCAGTTCATAACAAACATCATCTCAAGGCACTATATGAGCAACAATGTGCACATGTGTACAACACCCCCTGTCCTTATACCCTCGCAAAGGTTGAGGAATGACTCCCAAGATGAACCCTGAGACGGAAAAAAGGAAGTCTTTGGGTGAGAGACAAAGGAGGGGATCCTCAACCAGGACGAACAGAAGGACAGAAGCATGTAGGCTTTGTCAAAAAGGAGGGTTTTTAACCTACCTCCTCAATAGAAGAATTCACAGCTGCTTACTGCTTGTCTTATGCAGGACATAGAACAGCACATTGTTTTGTTCTATGGATGGAGACAGACAGATGGACACTAGAGGTGTTTATTTTCAGCAGTTTCTTAAAGGAGGTTAAGATCCATCTCCAGGATTTTGCTGCCAGCACCAACTCATCTCCACTGACAGATTACATGTACTATTTTAAGCAGGAAGTCCAGGATGAGAAAGCTATCTTCTTTTTATCTTTCATGTCCACTCAAAGCTTTAAAATTCATCTGCCGCAGCCATGCAGGATTAAACTGATGGTTGCACATAATTGGAGTAGGATTTATTTGATTTACTTGTAAATCTTCCACCAACTCTAAACTGCTTTGCTGGCAAAAACCAAGAAAAAAAGAAAAAGGAAAGAAAAGAAAAAAATACACATGAAAATCTGCAGCAACAAAATGTGAAATTTACTGAATCATGCTGCCATTATCAGGTGACGTGATCTGCACGTCATGTGAGAGAACATTGTGATTAAAACGTCTGAAAATAATCTACTGTTACTTGAGCACAGTAATTTAGTACAAATAACTAATTTCTCTCCAATGTCCCTCCTCAGCTGTGTACATCCTCCTTGGTGCAGGCGGGTTGATGATGCTCATTGGGCTCTTCGGATGTGTTGGGGCTATTCGGGAGTCTCAGTGTCTTCTGGCATTGGTGGGTTGAAATGCTAATGAAAAGTATTACATCTCATAGCCACAATATTGTAAAAGAAATTTCAATAGACATGACCCAATCCAGTTTTTTACTATCAAAACATCTTATTTTTAATGGTCATTTTTTATTACTTACCGCATTTTTCGGGCTATTAGGCGCACTGGATTGTAAGGCGCAGTATCAATTAACATGTGAATTGCTGTCATTGTCCACACATATGGCGCATCAGATTATGAGGCGCATCTGATGTTGCACAGTAGACCTATCTGTCGGCCAACGTATTACTCCACAAGGCTGCTGACTCCTGGAGTAATATGCTATTTTTTCTTTTTTTTCAATGGAAGGTTGTGATGAAAATTGAAATCAAGATTTTATGTTTAAAAAATCATGATATGACATTTTTGCCATATCGCCCACCCCTAGTATGTGGTATTGATATATATATATATATATATATATATATATATATATATTTTTTTTTTAGGGCATTTGTGTTTTTGTTACTAGACAAATAAAGCAACACCAAAATAGGGGCCAAGGGGCAGTTATCTATTACAGTGACTATTTAATCAACAGCACTATGAGATAGGGACTTGAATGCAACACGAAAAGGACGTTAAAATGATGCTTGTTCAGCAGTTTAGACAACTGCATAGGAGCCATCACACACCTCTTGGTCAGGGTGGCTCCAGCTCATTGAGAAATCGGATGCAATGCACATTTGCATTGCCTCAATGCATATACTTAGACACATAAATACATTAACAAGGTATAATACTACTGTCTTTAAATTAGTTAATGACCTTTATTGCATGCAAGATGAGATAAAAGATAATAATAAGCCTCCTGTTTGTTTTGCAGTGTTTTGCCTGCCTACTCATCATCTTTGGGGCAGAGATTGCGGCTGGCGTGTTTGGATTCATAAACAAAGAAAAGGTATAACCTACATGCAATGAACATTTTAATCATTACAATCATTTAAAGTGACTTTTAATGTTTTTTTCTTCTCTCATTCACTAACAACAGATTGTTGAGGAGATCCAGAAGTTCTACAGCAGTTCTATCACTGACACCTCCACCTCAAATAGCACTGCAATAGCTTTCATTTACCACAAGACTGTGAGTAAAGCCTCCACTATATTGCCTCCATGCCCCTTCATAATTTTATAATTTTGACTTTTATACACATTCAGCTGAACTGTTGTGGAAGCTCCTCATCAGAAGTGTCGACCACACTTTGTGCAGATGCAGCAGAGGCCACACCGGTGAGCCTTCCTATCTGCTATACCACTTTATGCCCACAAGGCTGCAGTATACCATATTTAAAAGACTGCTCTGAGAAGAGCAGGACTTACAATGCATACTTACAATTAATGATATGAATGGTTGTTTTCAGGACTGTCATTCTGCAATAACTGAATTCTTCAATGAGAAGCTTCATGTTATTGGATACATTGGGATTAGTGTTGCTGGAGTAATGGTAAGCATGAATGCAAACTTGGAATTTAAACTTTGCAAACAATGAAGATGGTCCTTATTTTACATGCATCTTTTGATGTATCCCAAAATGTGTCTGTTTGCAGATCATTGAAATGGTCTTCAGTATGGTTCTGTGTTGTGCAATAAGGAACAACAGGGAGGTTATATAGATAGTACTACACATGCACTACACACAGGCATGCACACTTGCAAGCATGGATGCAAAACAAAACAGCCAGCTCATCACACATTCACCAATGCCCTCATTATCATGTCTGTAAGGTAAGGGGAAAAGGAGTCTATAGTGAACTGGTGGAGAGGTTTACTGAATCACATGAGAGAAAACAAAATGGCACCCACCCCTCCCCCCACCCCCACCCCCCCTCCACACCTCCTCATCAACTCCACGCTGAAATCTTGCTTCTTCCCTTTTAAATACTCTAAGTTATACTCTGCTTTTGGCATATCTCTGATATTGCTCAGTTTTAACATCCTCAGGTTTCATTGCTGGCTCCAGTGTAATGGAACTTAAAGCTTTTGACATGGAGGTTGCTGTAATATAAACACCTTGTGTACTGCACCTACTCTTTACATTGTTCATCATGCTCTTATTGTACTTAGATGTCCTTGCACCGTTTAAACAAATCTTTGGAGGACTGGTATACCTTTGCAGTTTCATCATGTGCCTGTGTATGTGCAGACCTGCCTTCACTTGCTGCTTGTGATCTATGTATATTGTGAGTGTGCTGCTCGTAGCTGCCTCTCTAGAGTATCTTTACTTCAAAGCACAATAGAGGAACTTTAGGATTCAACCCAAAGGGCAAGGGAAGGTCTGATGATAAACTGCCACTGTCAATCTCTGCCATCATCTACAGGTCATGAGCAATGCACCAGCCTGCCTTGAGCTCATTGATAGCATTTGTGAACTGCAATAGTCTGCTACGTTTTTGGGATGTAGATTTTGTTGGGAGTGCAAATAAGATGCGAATTATGTAATAATGTAGTTTGTCACACTCTTAGCTATAATAAAGAAAACTTTGTGCTTTTATCAATACGACTTTTCTGTTTGTTTGTTTTTTTTGGTCTATTAAGCTCGAGTCACATCCTGAGAAGTAGAGCAGTGCTGTCTCTTGTGTTATTTTGTGGCTGGTGAGGTTCCTGAACACATCAGTGCTCTGTGCAGACTCACTGGTGTGAAATGGCAGCAACTCTAAACAGTAGCATAGTGCTGAACAGTACTAAAATTTACTGCACTACTGTAAGGATTAATCGACTGTCTGACATGCTTTAAAATTTAGTTCAAGCTACATGAACCACAGACAACAGACCGCATGCATTGCATGTTTTAATGTGTTATATATAGGGTTTGTACAAAAGGCAATTGAAAAAAATGTGGTAACAGTATTCTTTCACATGTTCACAGTAATAACTTTTCTGGCCTCGTTCAGAGAGAAATATTTATCTGCTCTGTAGAAGTGTAAACCAGAAATGCTGAGTAAAACTATTAGCATGCATCACTGAGCTGTATAAAGGAAAAGTTATGTAGACAAGTACATACATAGTGCACGAATGCATCTCAAGTTTTTGCAGATATGTGAATATAACAGTGCCATTTCAGGGACTACTACAACAACTGTAGGGATAATATAAAATATATCACAAGACAATGGTTATGGTTTGGCAAATATATGGTCCCATGTACGAAGGAAGGTTCAGTCAAATTTAACATGTACACACAGTTATTGCTCATAAGTATTAAAAAAAAAATCCCTTTCCAATGGACTGCATAAATTGGGTCCCATTAAAATTTTTTCTTGTTTTTTTTGTAACATTAATTTACTACAGAAAATGGAGGGGGAAGAATACAAAGTACTGCAAGTTGCTTAATCTCTATATTAAATAAAAACATACATATACAAATGTTTTGAAATGTTATCATATGGAAGAAAACAAAAATGAGTCTTGTTGATGGAGCACGATTCCCCTCCCTCACAGAGGGAAATAGGCAGGGCTGTCTTAGGACACAGAAAGAATAACACTGCAAATCTGAGTCCTCCTGTCCTGTAAGGCTAAGAGCTTCAAGTGCAAACGTTGGCCACAGCCTACCGAGCAAGTCACAAAAGTGTTTAAGTGCAACACAGCTGTCAGACCACACAGAAGATGAAATCCTGGGTCTTCACACACTGAAGCCTTCCTGACTGTCAGACAAGACTTGTAAACTGATGTTACGTAGCTGCCAGTTGTTTCTTGCTTCTTCAGAGGGTCTCTTTCACAGTGAGCCAGCAAGGCAATACATTTAAGCTGACAGGAGGCTTAGAGGGGAGTTGTCCATGATGTATTCGCCAATGCCAACAAAATACATGACCTGTGCAATACCGAACAGTGGAGCGATGACCAAAGCACGACAGCCAGCACCCTTAAGGAAGGCGGAGGGTCCCTCTTTACGCATAATTTTACTGTGGGAACAGAGAAATTAGTTCATTAATTATGAAAATGACAGCAATTGTAAAACAATGGACTAAATAGCTTTACCTCACACAATCCACAACTCCATTGTATGTCTCCTCATTGGATCCTTTGCTCAGTGACTGCAGTCTAGTTTTCACCACTGGGAAGAGATGTTAAGGACGTTTTGTTAATGGACCTTTGTTAATGAAATGAATGCACAATGGCCGACTGCTCTCAAACTCACCGTCACAGGGGTTGACTGCCACAGCAGCTGTGGATCCTGCCACACAGCCTGAAAAGAAGGCCCAGTAGAAGGGCGAGGATACTTCAGGGCCAGGTTTTCCCAGGCGGTTCAGGTGTGCGAACAATGGGAAGTAGACGATGGAAAAGGGAACATCTCTGAAAACAAATGAAGTGGAGGATTTCAGTCTGAATAGACACAAACAAGCATAAGCAATGTGAGTGGTTAGATTTTTACCTCATCAGTGTTGCTCCCAGACCTTTGTAGAGCCCCTGTATGCCCTGCGTATGGAGAACCTCTTTTGCAATCTGTGTGGCAGATACTGCTCGCAGTGCTGTGACCACCATGCCGGAGTTGTAAGAGCGGCTGAGCATGGTGTTGGTGGCCACCAGCTTGGACGGAGACATCATAACTGGTTTTTGCTGCTGGGCAGCTTTGGAGAGAAAAATCCCCATTATATTTTAATACGCAGTAAATTGCAGTCAAGTTATTAAAATTAGAAGACACTATACCTATGTGATGTCCAGTAACTAATAATAATTAATTAATTAATTTACGCATTCCTTACCAAGCCGGCCTGCATCCTGTAGCTGAATCTTGAGCATTTCCATTGGGGTGGTGACAACGACCTGGCACATGCCTGCACCACAACCAGCCAACATCTCCTTGAGCACTGTCAGCCCCTTTCTGTGTACAGACAGGACTATTCAGAACATGTTTAAGGGGATACTACTTAATCTCCCAAGATGGTTTCACATTTTTATTCTGCTTACCCATCCTTGGAGAGATGGTGCCTTAAAAAGTCATTAGCAGCCAACTTGATTGCTTTCTCTGGTGTGACCAGGGTCAAATTTACAGCAGCACCTAGGGAAAAACAAATATACTGTTAGCACTGATATCACAATCAAACTTTGTAGTCCACAGAGCTAATCTACACACAGACAAGGCAAATGCTCAAATATAAATTCAAGATGGAAGGAGACTGCATCAGAGAGAAGACATGTAAAGACAATTTAGAGAAAGAAACATGGGACAACAGAAGAAATGAGGATTGTACCAAAGATCCACAGGGAGATGCAAATATCAAGTTTATGATAACAGGGCCCACATATGTTGAGGAAATGTCAGAGTCAGTGAGTGAGTAGGTTAATGCCAACAACAGAAGAGAAATGAAAAGATGTTAGTGAAAGGACAGACTGAATCCATCACTATGCACTGTGAGCGCAGGCTTTGAGCAAACTTAAAAACACTAAAGAGGGAGAACTTTTGGCTCACCACGGATTCATTTTTAACATTGATCAAAGTCTGCCAGGGCACAGTTCATAGACCAGAACATGGGGATCTAGGCTAAGGTGATAGGACAGTGAAGAGACAGCCAAGTAGTTATTAACAAGGAGTCAAATAACAGAACAAAAAGATGGCAAAACAAAAAACTTGAGCCTATAGTTTTAAATAGAGCAATATTGTAAGAACCATTTAATGATTTGCCTCCAGCGTGGCTGCGCCTTATCGGCTAGCCTTCAATATCCCAGGGGGACCCAAGTCTGTAATATGAAAAACACAGATGCAAACAAACAGCATTCCTCACACAAGCAGAGACCTAGGCTGAAAGGTCTCAATTTTCCTCATGTCCACAATATGTCACTTTCCTACATAAATCTATAAACTCAGATAAAACAGGAAATGTTCCTAATTATTGCATGAATTCTATCAATAAAAAAAGCACTAGAGCTTAAAACTGATAATACTGTAAAAAGTATACTTTACATGATACCAGCTTTACCCAATGCTCTTTTACACAATATTGTAATTCATAACTCAGATCAGTTGAACCAGGAAGCTGTGCACTCAAAACACACTGAATCTGAGGCTTCAGCAGCAGGTACCCAATTGTTATCATGAAAACAAGGGTCAGGCTCACTGTGAAAAACCATACTCATCTAAATTCTACTTTTTCTAGCCTACTGATCCCGACTATTTCAGTGTGTAGTAATCTTACCTCTGTACATTCCAAAGTAACCTTCTGATCGAACTGTCTTCACAAGGCAGTCCATCCTACAAGAAAGAAGGGCAAACATGTGAGAACGTCTTTGAAATTCTTGAGTCAAGCACTGAGTGGGGGTCATTGGTTAATTGAAACAGTAAACTTCTAAAGGCACATGAAGGAATTCAAGGGATCTCAGTAGAGTGAAATGAGGACAGAAAATTACCATGATTTATCAAATCAGCTATGTACGCAGTTGCACAGCATCACAATTCTCACTGGGTGTCACCATTAGCGAGGGATTAGCGAGAATAGTACTGGATTATGCAGGTGCGTAGTAGGTATAATGCCAGGAGATCTGGCAATCGGCTGTCTGTGCTGTGCGAAACACCCCTAACTGAAAATACTTACATGCTCTTGTAGACCTGCTGCCCTTGTCTCTGATTCTGCAACCTAGTTTTTGCCAAGTCGATGGGGAAGACACAAGTGACTCCAACAATACCAGCAATACCTCCATTAATGAGCTTGGCAGAAAGACTGGAAAGGAGGAGACAATAATAAATATCAAAACTGGCGTATTGAGTCTCAATCATTAAACTGAAGGTTAGCAAGGTATGTAGGCTACAATAATTGTTAGAATGAAAATTCACTAGAAAATGTTTGCCATTACAAGGATTTACCACTTTAATATAACATATTATATCCATTTTAATATAAATGAATCCCCAACTTGAATCACTGATCATACAACAGTGAGAAAGTTGCTTCACAGAAATAGAATAACAGTCAGATTGAAGTCATTGGGGTTGTTCTCAAATATTGAGTAACCAATGTCTGTACAGTTTGCCATGGTGTTACAGTAGTAATAAGGCCAATGCATTGAAGGAAACCCTGTATGTGTTACTTCAATACACGAAAGAATAAAGGCGAATGAAATTTACCTGATCTGTTGCTGGGACATGATGTTTCAGAAATGAGTTACTGTAGAAATGTAGATCCAAGCGTTCTCAAATCAATGAAGATGAATAGATGAATAGAGTCCTACACAGATAAAAGACTGAGAGTTACTCGCAGTGCTGAACACTATTGAACGATCAGTTTCAACACAGCTTATCTTCCCTGCCGCTGAAGCCCCGGCTTATCTGGACCCCACACAGGGTCATTGGACCAGGACCGCCCCCTGAAATACGAGTACTACTACCACCCCCGGCAGTGGCGGGGGCGTGCCCTGCCGACATACCGGAACACCATATATGGTATTACCAATGTAAATTCAGTTTCCACAATGATGCCATTCTGACGTAACAGCCACTTTCAGTGCAACCTGCAACATGGAATTTCAACTAAACTAAGGTTTTTAGAGACAATGTTGATTCAAAACAATGGGGACATGCTGCCAATCATTATTAAAGCACCGGCATGACACTTTTTTTACATTTCACATAAGGATTCTTAATTTATATGAACATATATGATCTACATCTTTCATTTTGACGACCTGGTAACAGCACAACAGTATATCTGCTATGTATCAGCTTCTGCAGTTCACTACAGAGCGGTAGTTCTGAGTTTCAGGGAAAAGCCGGAAGCGAGATACCCACCAGAACAATACCGGTACAGACAACTAAACTATCAGGACACCGTGAACACTGTGCTTTACTTCATAACGAACAGATGATTGCCGGAGTGTAGAATAGAGTATTTTACTTACCAAAAGATTATCTTGTGGTTGCAGTTTGCTTTTCTTTCCGCTTAAAACTACTCAATGCGAGGGCAGTGTCTACGTGAACCCCGGACAGAGCCAAGAATGAAGTCACTGGAAATTTCCATTGAATTTTAAACAGGGAGGGGCGGAGTCACCCAAGCGGCGCTACAACCAATCACCTATCAGCCAAGTTATATACTCAAAAGATGATAGGCTTAATCTACCTCTTGTTCTATTGGAGAATGGATTGGTCAATCATGATATGCTACCAATTACGTGCGTAGATACTGTTTCTAAACGTTATTTCGATTTTTTAGTGAAAAGTTAAAGATTTAAGATCCTAATCCTTCAGGTTAAATATTGTTTGGTTTACAAATGGAGGGTTTCTCGGTCAGAGTGATCTTTGTGTCAAGTCTGAGCTAAGATGACAATGAAGCCTGTTGGCTACACCTAGAGAAAGAAACCTGATCCAGGAACTTGTTTTATTCCTGCAGTGTAATTAAATGTTTTGTAATTAAAAGTAGCCAAGTACACAACAGTGGTTAGTGAAAGGGAGTAAAGAAGTGAGAGCAAGATTCTTAATGCTGGATTTGACTTACTGCAGCCTCACTATCTGCTGTCTCAAAGATTAGTTGTATAGGTATTTGTTACTATCATACATCATATTTTGTCCTTATAAGGACAAACTTTGATTTCTGTCTTTAACACATGGCCTTCAGTCTGTTGATCCATTCATTCAGCAGAAACTGACAGCTTCAGGTAGTTCAGGTCTCCATTAAACCCTTCTTCTATGACACTTATATAGGACATAATTTGATAATAGAAAATGACCACTCTGTAGTTTTCTCAGAAATTAAAAGAATAATGCGTTATGGGCTTCAAGTTTATTTTTCTGTTGGATTTTTAAACCTCTCAGTAAATTCTACTGAATAGTTTTAACATTCTGTGACATTACTTGCATGCAATGGAAAATTACTGTATCACTGACTAAGACAAGGGTGCTTTTGTTGGTGTTGAAACTAGTCGGTCTGAGTGTGAATGCATAGGCACATTCCAAGGCATTAGGAGCCTCTCACTGACTGTCTGTTTGAGGATGACTGTACGCCTGACATGGACAACCCATTGTGTTGCAGGTGTGCAGTGATACCCACGTAGACAACTATTGTTTAATTTATCTCTCTGTATGTCTGACTGGCACATTTCAGCATAATCTTTCCCAGAATATCCCCCTTTCCCTGAAGGTGAAGATGCATCAAAGTGCAGATTATCAGGGATTGCAATAACATCCTATATAACTCCCGTTGATGCCAAAGATAAAAATCCCCAGGGTTTAAGGAGAATGTCCTTGTTTTGTTGTCATTCAGTTTTGTAGTGTGGCATGCGATCACAAAAGTTGTGTTACATTGTGTTCACAATATAGAATGGTTTACAACAATACCAAGACACATACATATATACATAGAGATGTTGAGCTACTGCTAAACTTGTGTACAGTCAGTTGAACATTTTTGAACTTGCTATTGGTACTGAAGGAAAGAGTGAGGTAACATCCAAAATGTACATTTCTGTACAAATTTTCACCACAATCCATGTGGTGCTTCAATCCTATCCAGATAATTGACAGAATGACGCTGCTGCCCCCAGAGCCACTAACATGGCTCCAACATTTCTCACATTTTTTCTAATTGAATAAACACAACACAAACAAAAGTGTGTGGTTTGTCTGAATGAAAGAGTGGTCGGTATGTGTGAGCTGGTTCTCCTGGAGTGCTGACGGAAGCAAATTCCATTTCATCCATGGCTTTATCCATTAGGGTATTAGGGTTTTCAAAACACCACCACACAGGGAATTTTAGCTGGGCAATTCAAACCATTGTGCAAATTCAGTCAGATGATCTTCGAGTCATGTCAGGTCAACTGTCTGTATGAGTTGTCCAGCATAATTTAACAGTCCAGTTATGTAGCGCCATGCGAACACCGTGTTAATAACTTCTACTCATACTGATCTGTTTTTTAATATTTACATCAGAAAATAAGATGCACTTAACTCTCTTGTAACATTCAAACACAATAGGACCAAAAGAATGGATGAAGTTTGGAATTTGATTTACAATGACAAAGCCATGAACAACAGACTACAGATCCCAAGAAAGACATAATGTGCAGCCTTCTTGTCAACCGACTGCATGGTTTGGTGTCAGGTTGTCAGACGCTGTACCATTTACCCAAGGTTACAGTGGTTCATCGCTTTTAACTGGGTTCACTCCCATTTAGTCAAAAGGAACTCATTTGGTTTGTTCCATTTCTGCCCCAAACACAAAACATCTGTTATAGTTCTCAAGGTGTGTAGTTCAGTTAATCATACTAGGAGCAAGCACTGACTGTAACTTTCTGTATGATCTAATGAGGACAGTGATTACAGTTGAGATCACACGTGAGATTGTCTCCCTTCGTTAGATAAATTCTCTCCTGTTTGTGTTCCCTGTATATAACTTGCTAACATTTTACATCACAAGCTGTCAATCCTTTTTAAGTTAAGTTGTTTTATTCACATCAGCAAGAAATAGTCACATATACCAAACCAGCTAATTCAATTATATTTTCAGTAGCACAGAGCATAATAACGAAAATATGATATACTAGGAATTTGCCAAGGATATCCAACAGAAACAGTGACAGAATTTAAAAATAGGAGATGAGAGTGCAAAGTCATAGAGATCCACATGATTGACTTATACACTCTCCCACTGTGCACCACAGAGCTATTAATAAGCCTCAGCTGTCTTCCCAAATTCCCTTTGTGAATAGGAAACTGCACACAAAAGTCAACTTGCTTGTTGTCTGCTGCTAAGTCTGAATTGTGTCATATCTTTGTTGTCTGATACCCTCACCGCAAAAGCATCTAATTAGAAGTGTTTCAAAAATCATGGGCTTTCCAGAGTGACTCCTGGGACAAATATAGCACGTTGACTTAACGTTATGGAGTGTCATGATCATGTGTTTGTTATCTATTAAACAGCAGTAAAGCCCCAGTATGGCACAAGATGTGATTAAGTCAAGCTCAGTTTAGTCACAGGGCTATTGAGAGACATCTGCTCTAATCAGGTTGATTGCAGGGTGCTGTTTTCAGAGTAAACATAATGACTCTGGGAGTCAAGGAAACATGAGTACTCAGGAAAATGAATCATGGAGCCAATACAAATAATAATACAATACAAAACCATCAAAGCTGATACAACACACAACTACAAGACAATTTATATATCACTGTGAATCCATGACAAACCAAAGGAAGCGTTTTAACTGACAACAAAGACTGCAAAAAATGGTAACAGGAGAATCAGTAAGAGATCACATAGGTGTTCTGGTCAGGGTGTGGGTAGAGACGTCTGACCGGTTTGGTGCACCTGGCTGTGTCAGCACCAGCCCTTTGTGTGCACTCATCACTGAAGGTCCTGCAGGCACCGCAGTGGCAGCTGAGAGCAACAGGGTAGCTGAAGACAGGGTTGGTGTCCATGTGACAGCCAGGCAAGATGGCTGTGCGGTACTCCACTTTGTCATAGGTGCAACCTCTCTGGATTAAGAAGCGTGGGCCCAGTAAATCCCTTATGTTGCTGTCCTGCTCGGCATGTTGACACACATACACAGACACACAGAGGCACGCGCGCGCACACACACACACACACACACACACACACACACACACACACACACACACACACACAAACATATATTACCTAAAGTTTAGCTCAAACAAAACAAGGCTAAATGCCTTTCAATTTTAGGTTATAGAAAGTCAGTAGTCAGACCTGAGTCATATCAATATCATAAACAAATGTGTTATCGTACAACTAACACAACAGCTTAGTACTATTTTTTTTAATTTCATATCACGCCTTATAAATCTTTTGAATGTGGATTTATTTCTATTTCAAAATGAAATAACTTTGATTTGATGATTTTTTCCCCTTTCTCCAAGCCCTTGTCATGAATACAGTGATATCTGTACTGTTCCTCCAGTTTGTTGTTTTTACTGTGAAAAAACGTGATGCTTTACTCTTTTCCTCATTGATTACATTTTATAGGATGAAACTTGTGTTTGAGTGTATAGTGCCAAATTAATTATATTTACATATGAGACACACAATTTGTACTGTCTCAAGAGACCGCTGAGACAGCATAATGGATGGTTGGAAGAAAATTAAAAATAAGTTCTAAATTCACTATAAAGGGGAAGTAAATATGGACCAAGACCAACAATTGATAACATAATCCATATTTGCTATGGTTTGTTCTTAGTTTTGACTGTATGTTAGTTTATGAGTTATTTTGAAAGGAATTCATCAGCACGCACATACCCTTGAGTAGCAAAATCCTGTGCAGATGGTGGTGTTGATTGCCACACAGAAGTCACATTCTGGTCGTTCCACATACAGGGTGAAGTCGGTGGGTAAACACATAGGAACAGCTGGATTGAAGAGCAGAAAAAGGAACCAGCAGGAGAACACAGCAGTGTCCATGTTGGCCAGTGTTCTGTCGTTTTGCTAGCTCAGTCAGTACCTGCATGGAAAAATGACAAATAGATATAAAGTTAAGCAACTTGATTACTTTGCCTTCAGTTCATATGAGCCACATAAGGTACTTGCACCTCCAGGCCTGATGATGGTGTGAGTCTGAACATCCCTGAATGGTATTTATACACTTTGATCCACGTTGATCCATGCAAGCTGGTATCATTAATATGTGATGGAAAATGAAGACCTGTCCATTATGTGGATGACATGAATTAATGATTTACTTCAATTAAGTTGATGCAGTACTGAGCAAAATAATGCAAAAGATTGTTGAACCAACAGATGTAGCATAAATAAGTAGCTGGTCTAGTACAGATGTCCTGAAATAGCTGGAAGCTTCATTTCTGTTGGAAAGATTGTGTCATTTATAACATTAAAGTAATAGTAGCATGTTGGGAGCAGGTGGAAGGTATGTTTGTGGATATAAGTTCAAGTTAAATATGGTAAAAATGGTCACATCTGTTGTTATCTGCCATACAATCATTAGTGGTACTGTTACAGACTGGTACAGACAGATTTTGCACTTTGACACTTTGAGGGAAGTTATGTGCTTGGTTAGGGACTTCTCCTCATTTATGTGCATTTTGGGTTGTATTACGAGGTTAATAAATTACATTCTTCTACAGATTAGCAGCGTTTTGGACAGTGTCGAGAAAATCCAGAATTAGTCTCTTAGGGCCTCATTCACGAATCGTTCTTACGAACAAATTTGTTCTTAAGTCCCACTTACAAAGATTTTACGAAGATTGTGGCATTCATGAATTTCTTCTTATCTCGGATTTATTCTTAGGTATGAACAAATCCTACAAACACTAAGGAGTATACTACCGAACATATCAGTGTTGACATGTTGGCATGGTTGTGTTTTCTTCTCTTGTACAGTCCAACAAAATTCAATATTGCAGTGATAATTGTATCATATTTATTATTTACTCATTCTATTTTTTTTGTAAAAATACTGAGAATTTGTATTTTTTAAATAAATAACATTTTTCAAATATTTTTTTTAAATAAATAAAATGTGCTAATGTAAATTGGAAACTTCCCTATGATGGCTCTGATGCACTGGTCCTGCTCAGACAGGTTGGTGTCTGCTGTTTCCCTCCTGTTGGAATTTTGCAATTTTTTTTTTGTTTCAGATTTGAGATCAAAACATTTCTTTTTCCTTCCTCTGACACTGTGTCCACTGCACGTGTGATAGCCTCCCATGCTTCATTTTTGTTTGTCCTGGTATAGCTTAATCTAAGGCTACCGAATATATTTTAAATTGAAGTAGAATTTAAATTTAAGTTTAAATTAAGTTTAAGTTTTCTCTCTTTCTGTGCTCTATCTTCTTCTGCTTTTCGTTGGACATTTTGTTGCTGTTTGCTCCGTTTTGTTGCTGTTTGCTTGTTGCTGTTACTTGCTCCTGTCCACATGGCCTTGCAGTCTCTTTAACAGGCCCTTTTATGGGCATTGATGGGGCGGTTACCTATGCTAATCCTAATTAATCCTAGTTAATTAGACTCAACTGGCATGTCCTCTCAATTTAAGAAGAAATGGCATTCATCAAGTAAGAACACAGCTGCGAACATTTCTGAGGCTTACGAACGCATGGATGAATCAGATGTAGGGTTTTCTTAAGGAACTTCTTAAGAACAACTTACGAAAGAATCTAAGAAGATTCTTAAGAAGATATTGGTGAATGAGGCCCTTAGTTTTTATCACCATAGAACCCTAGCTTGACATTTTGTTTGTATGTTACCCTCTACTACAAAATGAACTTAATCTGAGTAAAGATTACTGTATTTTCTGGACTATAAATCACATGTTTTTTTAGTAGTTTAACTGGTCATGAGACCTACATTTTGAAGCTCCGTATACATCAAAAATATAAGCCATGTCATCTATGACCACAAGAGAATACTGTCCACACTCACCATAGGCAATAACCAGTTTTAGTCAGTCACATGACTAACACGCCCCCTGCTGCCATTTTGGCTCAAACATTTTGGATTACTGGCAAGTAAACAATGCGTGGGAGGACAACTTGATTCAGAATAGTTCCAACACCAGCAAAAAGATTCAGATATCAGAGCCATATAGAAAATAAAACAAAACACACTTATCTGTAAGACAGTTAGCCAGACCAATTCAGTAGCTCCAAAGTCCCAGGTTAAAGGATTTCTGCCAGCCTTTTCACACTTTCTGTAAGCTCTTTAGGTCCTTGATGGCTTGTATCTCATTTTTAAGATATATATGTGGGTTTTGCTGCTCAACTCACCTCACCTTGGCCCATAGGTGCTTTCTGTAGTCCCACCTATTAACTCTGAGGAGGAAGTGAAATCGGCACCTCCTGTCATTAATGGTATAAATAAATATAGTGAATAATGGTCCATATTCGGCCCAAGTATATGAAAGCTGTGATCCAAAACATAGCCAGACCTGTACCAACTACAAAGAGTTGATATGGCTTATGGCTGGACCTCACACAGCATGCCAAGTTGTGAAAAAGCTTAATGGCTCTTGTGTGGCCCACATGTAGCTGACAGACCAAAATCCAGACTTTTTCCAGAAATTAAACTATTTTACACTTAACCTTTTACCTGGCCCCCTTTCATATCTGAATGATAGGCCACATCTGTCCCTAGATCATATTAGCCTTAACTGAACCACAACAAAACCACACTCCAAAAGAAAACTAAGTATAATTATATGGCTTATAGCTGGGCCAGGTTCACATTACATGTGTGGCTTATGGGGCTCCCGTATGGTTGTGACAGAGTGACATTAGCTGTGTTTCCATTACCCCTAGAAATGTGTAAAATCCCAATAAAAAACAGTTATGGAAACACCTACATTTTGAAAAACCTCTCAAATATCACAAAAACAGTTTTGACATGCTACGCGACAACAGCATTTCTACAATATTGGATACAAAACAAATGTGAAATTCTGAGAGTTGTCTGAGAAATCAAACGCTGCTTTCGTCTCCTATTCAAAATAATAATCGCTATCTCTAGCAATGCAGGATCCTCCTCAAAGTGAAGTCTTGCGTTCCCTTTGTATGGATCACATTAACCATCCAGAAATATATATTAGAAAGAAACACACAGGTTTTCCTTAAAAGTTGTATTTGTTCCAAACATGTTCCCATGACTAAATCAGTATAAAAATTAGTGCATTTTGTACATTTTCATTCAAATTTTTCATGACACCAGTGCGTATGCGCGCACTATGCTCCGTACCCGGAAACATAATAAATCATAAATAAATCTTAATCGTGTGAGGCAAAGGATTCTGGAGGAAATTGTTGCAGTAAGATATGTATTCACGGACAATTTCCCAATGGCAAAATGGCAGTGAGGTTCATATTCTGATCTGCTCTGAGATTCTCTCCACAGTCAGAGACAGGAATCACCACTTAACTAATGTTGCAGCCGAGGTATAGGACTTCTAGAACTGGGCTTATGACTGACTAAAACTCAGGAACCGACACTCTTGGAGAGGTGTCTGCTCAACTGTTTATCAGACGCTTTTCCTCTGTCACAACTCCAATTCTTAGCAGCCACCACGCTGCACTTTTTCATGACGTCATAGTCGCGGCCTACATGGCAAGCCGGCTATGCAGTGTCCACTCTTACACTAGTACTAATAAATGTACTACTACTATGAACTACTTTGCAATACACACTCATGTGCTCCTCCATATTGTTTTGTAGTTCTAATGTGGGAGTCAGGAGGGCGGAGGGGATTGAAAAATACCTTCTCCGGGAAGTGTTGTTGCTGTTGTGATGTTGCTTGTCAGAAGGTATTGTAAAAGCATCTGCTGCTTCCATGTTGATAGCACCTTCCTCGAGCTACTTTGCTTCCCCAAGGGCCCCCAAGGGTCTGTGGAGGCAGGGTTCAGAGGGTTTGTTCCTGGTCCCCCAGATTGGGTTTCGGGCCATTTGGTCTACTTTGCAACCATGGTGAGCCCTCAAAAATGGGGAATGGTGAATGTTCAAAGTCCCGCTCTTCAAAAAGTATGGCCCCAATGAGGACCAAATCAAACCCCCCCCCCCCCCCCCCCCCAAGATACTAAAGTTTCAGATTCACGCAACCTTTGCTCTGGATTGATTTGCTCTGGAGTGGCCTCCAGAATCTGATGGTCTAGTTGGCTAATAGATTTACAGCCCCTGTTTGTGAACCTGGCCCTTAAATGTTATTTTTTATATATTTCTTCAACAATTTGAGATAAGAAGCTAAAATTTGACCAGGTTAATCAGGAGTTAAAGAGCTTCCAGAATGCCGGGTTTCAGTCTCCTAACACCTCTGGAAGCATCTGAGGTGGCACCTGCAGGAATGATGGGACCGTGATGGGACTGTATTACCACAGGCCAATGGTAATACAGCAGCATCTCTCCAGCAGATGGCACGCTCTCTCTCTCTCCATCAGAAGGAGCTAACGTGTTCATTCCCTAGGCTTTAGTGATTTTTAGTCATAAAAATCATGTAATGTAAATGGTATTCAGATTGTCTCATGTGACGAGGGCACTGTGACAAAAAATTTGTAGGAAATACTATGTAATTTCATATTTTTTTGTACAAAAGCTGAATGAGAACAGGGTGCATCCAAACACAGCCACACATAGAGCAGAATTTTGTTTGGCGCTTCATCTTAAAAGACATAGGTCTTGTGGAGCCATAACTTAGTGTGAATACAATCACCATTTATTAGTGGTCCAGGAGGGAGCACTCTTGTTATTATTATTTTTTATTATTCTTTAACTTTTTGGTCCCCTTGGGTCATCCAGTGCCTTACTGCTTTGCCATGAGGCATTCTTGTCCTCCTTTGTGTTTATTCTTCTTCTTCAATTTATTATTCATCTTCCGTGTTACCTCCTCTTCCAAAGAAAAGATATATCAAAACTTTGGGATGGGTGTGCTATTATTTTTCTTTACAGAACACCAGCTTTTGGCAACGGATAGACACAATCCCTGAACTATGGAAACTCAAACATAGACACACACACAAAGACTCCACTCTCCAAACTGTTGTCCTAAACTGTCCCAGAATGCCATTCAATCCATTTTTGAATGTATGGCCGAACCGAAGTGGTTAGGGTGTGGTCCTCACTTGTTTAGCCTTATAACATTTGCCAGTTAAAAATTGTGTGTGGCCCAAAAGAATATTCTATTATCTGGGACAAGTACTTCAATTACAGTGTCAATGTCTGTGCTGCTCACCGAATCATGCTGCCTGCCATCACCTGCACTGGTAGTAGAAAATTCCACCTGAGCCCTTTCACTCCCCTAGCCTACTCAGGCCAGGGTAGTGACCTCCTCCCCTGGCCTCCTCCTTGTTTACTCCACTCTTAAGTGGATCACATCCACCTATCACCTGCTTACCAATCATTAAAGCATATACTGGAGACACCCCTCAGACTCACTGTCAGTGTCAGACTGTCCTAGCTATATACCGGACCTTCCATCACTCCTGTCCAGATTGCCTTCTTGTTACCGACCTGCCTTGTTCCTGACTCATCTCTTTGCCTGCCCCCCTCGTAAACCTGCCCGCCCGGCTCTCCTACTCTGACCTGCTCCTGTCCTGTGAATTAGCTCTTTGCCCTCAACCATGATCTTTATGCTCAGGTGGGGATCCCAGAATGCTACAAGGCTAGAAAGGTGGCTTTTATCATCAATCAGCTCATTGACAACTTTTTTTTTTGCTTTGACAGCTGTGATTCCAATTCCACTATTGGATTATTGTCTCTTCAGCAAGGGAGCAACTTCAGCTACACAACTCCTGTATCAATGAGCTATAACCCACACACTGTTCTGGACTGCTCAGATTTCAAATCTCAGAACCCTGACTTTCATTAAGCCTTCAGCAAAGCCGGCAAGGCCTTCATTAAGGCCAACACAAAGGCCCTATGATTGAACTACTGTGTAATTTCAAGGCAGTATCAAGGGAGGTACAGATGGACCCTACCAAATTTTTATCAGGGGTTTATTAAGAGTTACAGAATGCTGGCCACTCCACTCAAAGCACTAACATCTCCCCAAAGGTCCCTTTTTCCCATTGAGTCACTGATCCAACTGCGAGAACTGTTATACATTTGGAAAAAAGGTAAACCTACTGCAGTGTCCCCATACCGTACATACCATGCGTCTGTCCTATTTAGCGTTAGCCTAAAGTGACGGTAAAGGAAGAAGCAATGCAGCTTTTAGACCACTTCAACTTATATTTGTTTTTTCCTCTTCACAACAGAACTAATAGTCTAGAGCAACATAATACATGGAAAATAGGGTAACTAAGTACTTTTCACATGAACACACACTCAAACACAAACACAGATTTCACTCTTTAAATGTGCATGTGTAGAATTTTACAGACTGTTAGCTACAAAAAAAAGAAAAAAACTTGATGCAGTGCAGTCTTGGTTTGATGTTGTCCAGAATATGGAAGAGAACATTCAAAGCAGCTTTCTTTAATCTCCTCTCCTTGTAGGCAAAATAAAAACTGCTGCAGGCATGATACATCAGCAATCATCAAAGTCTCCATACAAACATGCAGCGCTAACAACAAATCTGTACTTTGTCTTGAAAACGATAAAAGAGCAGCAACAAATGACAGCGACTTCCATTTCTTATCTTCATTTTGTTTAATGATTGTTGAAGATAGATAATGTACCTTATAAACATTAAGTTGAAATCAAACACACAATTGTTTCTTTCATGTTTGCACATGCCTTCCACATACATTCACTCTGCACATATCTTCCTTCAATAGGATTCATACACCCTCGCAAAGGAAATAGAATACAGCTGTGAAAATGAATGAATGGAACTATTCAATAAGCACTTCAGTAGCTCAGTCCTTTACCGTTATGTTTTGCTGTGTCTCATGTAGCAAACATTAACACTTTGTCATTTTACATTAACTTTCTAGGAATTTGCTTGAACTGATGCTTTCATCAAGTAAAAAACAGAGTTTAATTAACCATGAAATCTCCACTCAACAGACTCCAAATGATTAAAAGAAAACTGGCAACTAGCTGATGCATGTGGCACTATAAAGCTGCTGCCAACAGCTACAACAATAACAGGATACAACCTTTTCTCAGCTTTTGCTGTGCTTGTCACATATTCTCTGCTAAAAACTGCTTGTTCTTAAGTTTACATAAGGATTGTGACATAAAATGCAGATATGATAAGTAACAATAGTCACGTGACACACAAGTATCCTGTTAAGATTTAACTTGCCCAGCCTCCTATTCTAACCAGTATCTATTGAGTAACCTGGACTTATATAAAGATTGGATGTGCCTCTACGTTACATCTTTACAACATAACAGTGGAAAACCCAAGGCACACAACAGGATTGGTGCCTTTACAATCATTTTAGTGTTGGTTGGCCTTGATAGATCATTAACTTAAATGAACTACTCTTTAAAGCATAGAGGAAACATCAGTGGGGACCAGACTCCTGCCACTTGCAAGCGATACAGCTGAAATTTTTCCTCTTTTATTGCTATTCGGAGTCACTTTGATAACTGCCCCTGGCAAAGCTGAAATCATCAGCGGAGTTGGACTATCTTCATCAAGTTTTGAAGGAATACCCGTAATATGAGTGGATCGAAGTACTTCTAACAAATGTGAATCTGTACTAGAGCAATAATGTTCTAAAACAATTTTTTTAGCTGTCCTCAACATTTCATTCTTTCTTTTTTTGGTTTTTGTTCAGTTCAGTTGTTAGTTCAGGATAATTAAACAGGAAGAGCATCAAGTGTTTGTGAGCATACATGAGATAGAAATTCAATTCAGACAAGTGTGTTGCCAACAGATTTTAAAGAACCATGGTTGGTACAGGTGGTCCAGTGGCCACGTTCTCAGTGTGGGATTATGTGGTTTTTGCCGTGGTCATTTTGGCCTCAGCTGGCATTGGCCTTTTCCAGGCTTTCCGAGGACGAAAGGAGACCAGCAGTGCTGAGTTCCTCTTGGGCGGACGGCGAATGACAGCTGTGCCAGTCGCCATGTCACTCACCGCCAGCTTCATGTCTGGCATCACAGTCATTGGCACGCCAGCTGAGTCGTACCGCTTTGGTGCTGCCTTTTGGCTCTTCATTTTCTCCTACACTATCATGTCTGCCCTGACAGCTGAGATCTTTGTTCCACTTTTCTATAGACTGGGGATCACCAGCACTTATGAGGTAAGGCATTATCACCAACTGTAAATTATTATTAATTATAAGGAGCAAAAGGCTTAAACACTGTTGTGGAGGGAAATAACTTGCATTATCTGCTGTAAAAAGAGCATGACTTTTAAGAGTTCTTAAAAAATCAACATCTCAAAGTATTTCCTCTAAAATAATAATACATGATTTGTCGCCATGCATGAACTGAGTCATTAGTTTAATGGGGCCTGAACATGTTTACTTTTCATCTCTAGTACCTGGAGTTGCGTTTCAGCCGGCCCATTCGGATAATTGGGACATCAATGTACATCATACAGACGGTAATTCAACATTCATTTTCTGATAAAAAGAATGTTCTTAAGGAATTATTTTCCTTCTTTAGATAATTAAAAGTTTTATATTCATCACCACATGGAGCAAACATCAATAATTATTCATAAAAATGATACATTTATTTTTTTTAAATTAATAAATATTTATCACACGGTTGTTATGTTTCCACCTAATCAACTAATGTTGGTCTCTTCTCTTAGGTCCTGTACACTGGTTTGGTCATCTATGCTCCAGCTCTTGCACTTAATCAAAGTAAGTCTACAATGCCTTCTTTTTAAAACGAATCTGTGTAAAAGAAATTAAATTAAATAAACAGTATGCATGATACTGTACTCTGAGGTATTTTATTCACAAACTTTTCCATTAATTTCTTCTGGTTAACAAGAGTAGTGGAGAGGCTTCTTTAGAGGGCTTTCACTAAAAAGTCACTTGAACTTGAATTGCAGCCTTATCCCTTCCTGTAAAATGTTTGTATTCACCTTATTTTCCTTTTAAGAGTTCATATGTTGCTCCTGGATTACACAGCTTTCATTCTCATATCTTGAAACAGACCCGTGTAAAAGCACAATGATTAGTTGCTTTGCTTGAAATAAGAGGGAAATTAATTACTGGTAGCTAAATAATAAGATTTAAGAATGAAGTTTCTGAAACTGTCACAGTGAACTTATTTGATAATAACTAAAATTGAGCTTTCTCTGTTGTTATTCAGTCACAGGACTGGATCTATGGGGAGTGCTTGTGGCCACAGGAGCAGTTTGCATTGTGTATTGCACTTTGGTTGGTATAATGCATCTAAAGTCGTATGTATATTTATTAAAAATAAATTAAAGAAGCTGAGTACATTACTTTACACTGGCATCTTCATCCACCTTGTTGATTGAGTGTAAAATTAAAATGTGACCTATCAGTGATAGGTCAACACAGCTGACCTCTGTAAACTTCTTGGAAAACTGGTAAGGTTTAAGAAAAAGGAATTTTCAATGATGGATTTTGTTCTAGGGTGGTCTGAAAGCAGTAATCTGGACAGATGTGGTGCAGATGACGATCATGCTGGCAGGCTTTGTGGCTGTTATAGCCCGAGGAGCTGTGTTGCAGGGAGGCCTCGGAAATATTTGGAAAGATGCTGCTGACGGAGGCCGACTGGTGGCTTTTGAGTTGAGTCTTGATCGATTACACAATGACATGCTTGATAAACATTATTTGAAATGAACTGCAAACTTCACTTGAGAAACTTGTCATATGCCATACTCTTTCATTGGCAGTCTGTATTGTTGATGTCTTCAATCATGTGCTTCAGATTTTTTCATATATTTTATCACAGTTTTGACCCCGATCCTCTGAAGCGGCATACATTCTGGACTATCATAGTTGGAGGCAGCATAATGTGGACATCAATCTACTCAATCAACCAGTCACAGGTGCAGCGCTACATCTCATGCAAAACCTTGGGACATGCCAAGATGTGAGAAGTCCTGCAGTGCAACACACACAACAAACTTGCTGGCCATGTTGGGATGTTAGACATTAACAAGTCTTTTTGTAAATCCCACAGGTCTTTATACGTGAACATGATTGGCCTTTGGGTTACTGTGAGTTTGGCTGTGTTTTCTGGCCTTACCATGTTCTCAATTTACAAAAAATGTGATCCGCTTACAAATGGTGATGTAAGCACCTCTGATCAGGTAATAGCAGCTGCAGTTCTTCAAATGGATGTCAGGCTGTATCTCATGTAACAAAGCATTGACTGTAACAATGGTTTGTGTTGGTGAAACAGCTGCTGCCCTATCTTGTGATGGATATTCTGGCAGATTACCCTGGAATCCCTGGCTTGTTTGTGGCTGCTGCATACAGTGGTACGCTTAGGTGAGGCCTGACACACACACACACAAAAAACAACAACTTCTCACTTGCTGACATTTATTGCTATTGAATGAATCCTCTGCGGAGACAAGTCTGTGTCACTATAACACAGGTTATAGGTGACTGACACAGGTTGTTAACACAATTACACTGATCTACACGCCACTTAATATGAATCTTTGTAGTCATTGTAATCTAAACTCCCTTTCAAGATGCATCAGCCTTTATATTCCATCCAGTGTCTAAAAGATGGCTGCTATATATTTTTCAGTACGGTGTCCTCAAGCATTAATGCCCTCGTTGCTGTCACTGTGGAGGACTTTATTGTACCGATGTGCAAAAACCTCACAGAGAAACAAGTCTCCTGGATTAACATGGGCCTAAGTAAGTTGTGGACATTGTATGGGACAAGTATGGGACACTGTATATACAAACACAGAGATAACCAAAATCTTATCTCGTATGTAATGACAGGATCATCACTTTTATGTTTATCAAGGGATAAGATTAAATCAATACTTATGAGCAGTTTCTCCAGAAGACAGACTTTGCAACAGTAATCCAAAGTCTTTCATCAGCTAGACTTCAAATATCACATCATAGGAAAACACGTGATGTGCAGAAACATGTTGGAACTGTAAACCACTTACGCACTGTGATTAAAGGTATGATTCAACTTCAGCAGGATTTCTGCTGTGTTCAAAGAGCAAAATTTGGAATTTCTAAATTATAAAATCTTTAAATCCCATATTGAAAATAATTTAATACCAGATTTGTGATCAAATATCCAATTATATAAAAATTCTTAAAACAAAAACACTTCTTCTAATGAATACTAAGAGTTATTTGTTTGAGACATTTCCTGTACTATACAACATTAATGTACAATAATTATAAATAATATTGATTAAAGTAAGTCCACCTGGACTCACAAAATAAGTACACAAAGTAAATATGATTAATATCATTTAAGTTCCTGCAATGCAATGAGTCTACTACATTACATACTAACTACATGTCTGCCAGTCCTCATAAAAAGAGCACAAAAAATGACTCGGCTTCTTGTGGTCCTTGTCCATTGGCATTCAATGTCCCAACAACCTGCCATTGAGGAAAATGGGACACAAACATGTTTTATACGGCTTCTTATTATCTGAAAAAAAAAGTAGAAGTGGATGAAGAAAATCAAGCCTTTCTGAAATACTGTAAGAGTATTTTTGATAACAGAGAATATAATAATTATCCCAAAGTCCTGCAGATAGCATGTCTATGACCTATAAATGTATTTCATGAAGCACAAAAAGCACAATGTATTTGAAACTAATTTGATGATTTTTGAATAATTGTACGAAAGAAATTCAGATTTGATAACTATCTTTCAGGTGTATTGTTTGGTGCCGTGTGCATTGGGATGGCAGGAGTTGCTTCACTTATGGGAAGCGTTTTACAGGTAATCTTCTTGAACATCACAGTGCACACATTTATTGCTCTGTAGCACCATCAAGAGCTGAGGTTTAAGAAGTACAAGCCCTCTTATAGTCATCTATTTTTCAGGCAGCTCTCTCCATATTTGGCATGATCAGCGGGCCTCTTCTTGGGCTTTACCTATTAGGCATGCTATTTCGAACATCAAATTCAATTGTGAGTATATTTCATTTCTGGAGCATTCAAACACACTTTTGTTTTATTAACATCACTTATAAAACAAAAGTGACACATCCATTTCCATATCCTTGTTTGACTATAGTCTTGTTTACTTTCCAGGGAGGACTTGTGGGAATGATCATTGGTCTAGTATTGACTCTGTGGGTGGGTATCGGAGGCCAGATTTACCCACCAACAGATGAGAAGACAAATCCTCTGCCCCTCAGTACTGCAGGCTGCAGTAGTAGCATTAATCAAAACTACACCACAGTAGCAGCTCCAATCACAGTGACTTCACATCATGAGTGAGTTGAATTATATAAAACAGTGATATATCAACATATATATACCATGCACTTTGAGGATTCATGACTGTAGCCCTATATGTAAATCATGATCAAATTTAAACCTGGAAACAGCTGAACTGAGATGGTAGGTTTCATAGTGATTGTTACATCCCAAACCATGAATTGACATGATAATAATATTTTTCCGTGTACAGTTCATGTTCAACAACAAATAGGCAACGATGTCTTTGTACACATATGATAAGTTAATTGAAAAAAAAAATATATGTGTCAGTTACAGGCCACCTCTGGCAGACACATGGTACTCCCTGTCCTATCTCTATTTTGCTCTATTGGGTACACTAACCACGATGGTGACTGGACTTCTGGTGAGCATGATGACAGGTGAGATATCTGTTATTAAGCTCCACTGCCACTGTTGCAACAAAAACTTTGGGATTCACATTAGATTTAAAATAGGTTCTTTAAAAATCCTTTTTTTTATTTCCAGGTGGGTGCAAACAAGAAAAGCTGGACTCTAAACTATTTGTAGGGAAGAAAGACCTGGTCTGCTTCAGCTGCTGTAGTAAATCAAAGTCTGAACCTTTTGTAAGTATATCAACAGCAGCAAAATTACTTACATAGAAACATGTATAGTCTATTGTAATTACTGATCACTTGCTGAATCCTCCCTACAGGAACTGGACATTAAAACAGAGAAGGTTAAAACAGACTTACATTTGGAAGTGGACAACCCTGCATTTACAACTAATGATATGAAGATTGAAGATGTGAAAACTGCTACCAGACTATAAATCTACTGCATTGGGAAGAGCAGCAAACACATGATTGACAAGCCACAATTGTTGCAACCCACCCCCCACCCCGAAACACACACACACATTCCTGTTTGATTTTTATGTTTTCATGCTAAGACAATTAAAAGATCCTACATAAAGGAAGAAGGCAGGCATCTCTAATAATATGATATAAAGTCAACAATCTTTACCCTGCACTGATTGACTTTTAATTCCATGCTGGGATGTTGGAACACTGGAAGACAATTGACTATTTAACAACTGAGTAGTTAGCGTTAGGATTTGTGTGTTTTTTTTGTGTGTGTCTGTGTGCATGTGTGCATTGCCTTGTTCTTTTACAATGGAATTGTGCAATCTTTATGGAAAGTTGTATGAATCAGTCACAAATTCTGAATGTTAATAAATATTTTGTACAAACTTCAAATGTGTTCACTGAAAATAAACACAAGCACACAAAAACTGTGTTTGACCTTGATTTTATCCAAGGATCTGCACAAACATTTATTAACTTAAAATTAAATGATTTACAAAGATATACAATTTTTCTGAATAGCAGTAAAGCAAGCAAGGGAGGTAGAGACAGAAAAGAGAGCGAAACAGGGAGCGCTTGAGCTTTGATCTAGATAACACCCCTTTCCTTTGTCTCCAAGGCAACCTATTATGAAGGAAGTTTATGAAGCAATAACCTGTCCACTTTTATCTGCCACTATGTCAGTAAGTGAACCCTGCAAGCATTTCAGGTTTGTAGAAAGTTGGCAGGCACCCATGACATGAATCCATGCTCACAGCCAGGAATTTCTGATGTTTTTGAAGTATGGTAAGTCTAGTGGCAAATCTAGTCTAGTCTGTTAGCTTTAATAAGGATAAGGACAGATGCAACTTCAACACTTCAGTGTCAAGCAGTTACATATGTATATGTATATATATTACTTATGTAATTTCTTAGTGTGCACATGGTTAGTCATGGTTAGTGTGTGAGAAGTTATTAGTGCCCAGGGTGGGAGCACTGTTGTACTTTAGGGCTATCCACAACGGCCACACCAGTAAACACCCACTCCCCTACATCTATGGCAACGCTGACTCCAACTGCTCATCCATTAAAGACTGAGACAAAAGTAACTGGAACAGCAAATTCATCAACACAACCTCGCTGGGCAGAACTACTCACGGTTAATGTCAGATGTTCTCCTTTATAACAATAAGTGGCAACTGTAGCTGTTAAACTCTTGCACATGGCTACTTGCCTCACTTTAATGTGTCAGAATAAGTTTGGAACAAAATGTTTCAGAAAAGACCATGACTCCTTTCTACAGTGTTGTACTTGGAGTGTTTGTTTCAGAAATGCAAATACAAACTCCAGTACTTGCATCAACCTCTGGACAACGTTGACGACATGGGTAAGTTCTCCATCATAAAATCATCTTTTTGATGATCATTATCAGCAGAATCAGCTATGTACTTATTTTAAATCTAATTTCCAGCAGATACATTTTGTGAAAATGGTGACACCCTTGTAATTTCAGGAGGGCTTTATGATGGTCCTCCGATACACAACATTCTCACACGTTTCACAGAGCAATCTCAGTTGTCTTGAGTTCCTTCATTGAAAAGAAGCTCAAAAGATATGGACAAATGTACTGTTTTTGATTGATATCAAGCCTGCTCCACCATTATGAAATCAGTACCTCACAAGAAACTGATGCTTGATACTTCATACTTAATTTATTTCACCACCAGTACAACACAAATTCATTTTGTAAACATAAGGATGCTAGATCCTAAATACAGCACCTTTTCCTAAACCAATACCCCAAAGTTGTACAGAATAAATGAGTACGATTAACTAATGAAATAATTAATGAATTAATTGATCCAGAATTGATTATTCAGAGTGATGACTGTAATTGAATGTGTATAAATACCACAAACATCTTCAAACATTTCTGAGGTGAACTGAACAGGACATACTTTAAAACAATCTTCTGCAAAATCCTGAATGAATTGAAATGTCAGGATCTAAATCTTTCTACCAATATTAATTAAGGTTATTATGACAACACTGTGTATGTAAATGTCGATTTGATCTCTAAGTACAATCTACGTCAACAACACTGGGACACGACACCTATCAGTGGATCTGATCTGCTACAGCAGTATTACTCAAATATTTGTTCAAAGCACATCTTCCTTTTTTTGTCTGGGGCAGTAAGAGCAGTCCATCCCGCATTTCTAATCCTTTTCAGTGCAATTTTCCTCAACATGCTTGATGAAGTATTATGACAGGGATGGCTTGAGACCTGATAAAAATGTTAAGATAATCATGAACTCTGCATTTTCCATTAATACATTTCATTGACATAAGCCTGATAGTTATTTTACCTTTCGAAAGGATTTGAGTTTGCCACCAGATGCAGAAACAATGGGTGCACCATAACCCTGTTAACATGAAGAAGAGGGTATTATTTAAAGCTTTTCTGGAAAGGTTGTCCACATGATCACTGATATAAAACTCACCAAGGTATCATTTTGTTCAGAGTTATCAGAGCTATCATGTTCTTTGGTGTTATTCTTCCATTTTGCCACCAGAGTTGAGGGGGGTGTTTTAATTCTGTAAAACTGCAAGGAATGTCAAAAAGAAAAGCCATGTCAAGTAAGTGTCAGAGTGAATGTATATACCACTTCAAGATTCTTTCAGATTCTACATACGTTGCATAGCCTGTTTTCTTGAAGGGTTTTCATGTCTTCATTGTGCAGTTCCTATAAAAAACAGCCAGAGTGAGTACAGTGTACATGGCATACATGAACTCTTACAGTGTATAAACATCAATCGCTGTCAGTCAGGGGAATGTTCCCTTATGAATAGACAAAAGTGGACTTATGGTTGAATGGACTATTTATCCTTGTTCTCTGGTAAAATATTGAAGCTATGGTACATTGGTTTCATCAGTTCATTTCATCAGATATTTTCAGCAAGCAGCAGCCCTGTTACAATCCATTTTAACTGTATGAATATTATGGTCTGTCTCTGCACGTCCCTGGCACCCTTTCAGGCTAAACTTGCAACCACCAGTAGTCACAAAAGGACTGATGTGACTTGAACTAAGTGGACGCTGACATTTCACTGGAAACTTAATGTTCTTATAGAGCAGCAGCAAAGAAGGGATGGGCAAATTATTGATCAGGTAAAGATGATGGTGTCTGTATTGATGGTTTTGTGCATGTGCATCACACTATTTTAGAGCACATTCAGGTTCCGATTAAATGAGTGGAATAACTTTTATATAGTAACCATAAAAATAAAATAAAAATCAAACAAATTTTTAATTCTACTTTAAGTTGTTTACCTTTGACTTTAGTGTTGTTCCAATTGATTTTTTGATGGATTTAACACACAAGAGAAATTATTTTAGTCCTTGTATATCATAAAATGGGCCTCTAGATACATGTTCTCTGCTTCATCTAATTTTTTCATTTATTTTTCTCTGCACAAAACCTCAGTGAAGATTTAACAATGAAAAAAGAATACAAATTAGTGAGTTTTGTGCAACAAAACTCTAAACTAAACACTCTAAACACTTAGGAAGGGTATGCTCACAACCGTCTTGCAAATTGGATCTTGTCCATTGTCTTTGCTGAAGATGGGCGTTTTGCCAGTCTCTATCGGGTCCATCACATGTCTCAACGAGGATCTCTCTTTTGGGGTTCGCTGCTCTCTCTTTTGTTAATGGTGTGAGGCAGTTGAAAGTTTTCATGAATGGTTGAGTGCCAGTCATTACAGAACTTTTTGCTAATGTACAAATGTTTTACCTGCTTGTCCACAAATTTTGAGTGTTGAGTGATTTTCAGTGATGCCATTTCTTTCTGCAAATCAGATAGCTCCTTCTGCATATTTTCCTATGACAATGTGTGTGAAAGAAAATCAATGGTTCAGATTTCAGTAAAAAAAATGAAGTAGTATATACACTAGTAAACACCTTCTCTGTCATTTCTGCCTTCAGCTGTTGCTTCAGGTGATTATTTTCTGCCTTCTGCTTATTCAACTCCAACTCCTGAGTGTAAAAGATAGAATTTCTTAGAACATTAGTTATTATTGTTTTCTATTTTCAGGCACTGATTCATGACTTTCAGCTTCATACCAGAAATATCTTGTGATCAGCAGCCTCCATCTCTTTCTTCCTGTTTTTATGAAGTTCTGCATCCTTTTCCTCTACAATCCTATCATACTGGCTCTACAACAAATGAACATAATTTATGTCAATAATTATTATTATTTTGATATTTTAAGTCCCACAACACAGAAATACACGGAAAGGTAAATTCAGGTAAGTTTGATTTAACAATCACAGTATGTCAGGGTCTATTGCAGTATGACCAGTTCAGATAAAACAGACATATTGTGATGCCCTCACCTTGTGTTTTTCCATCAGTATGACCATATCTGATATCTTATTTTGACATTTGAGTTCTATGGCCTCTTTTTTCTTGATTGCCTCTGCTGCTGTAGATTTGAGCTTACGTATCTGTGGACAGGGTGTTTTTTTTGCTTTCACTGTTATCATGAGATTAAAATGTTACACACAACATTACATATTTAAATTAACCTCAGTCTTAAGCTCTTCTGTGCGCATAGTTTGGATACCAAGATCTTCAAGAATTTTCTGACAGTTTTCTTCGTTCAGTCTTTGAAGATTTTTGTGCTCCTCGTGAAGACTGTTGACCTAAACATACAGAGATACACACGCACAGACAAAACAAATATCAGCCTACAGGAAAAAACAATTGTGTATTTTTTAGAGGCTCTATACCACATTTTCAAAACATAACTGAATATAAGCCACATATATTACGAAACAATCTTTTTGTCTTCAGTGTCAGGACAATAATGGACAACAATGCCTTCTTTCTAGTATTCAGATAAAATAATCCCATATTTGTCCCTGAACAAGGGCATTTCTGTTGAATCCCCCACTTTCTGATTGCTAAAGTAAAAGAATCTCTGTCAATTACAAAAAATGATTGGAAAACAATAAAATCATTTTTCTTTAATTAGTGTTCCGGGAGGGAGCACTATTGCTCTTCTGCGTGTTTATTCTTCTGCAGCTTATTATAGCACGAATGTTTGACGTGTGACTTTTCGCGCACACACGATACATCAAAACGTGCGGCTCGGCCCCAGGAAGTCAAGGGGATAATAATTTTGATCCTGTGTATGTGGCTGTTTGCCATAGCAAGGGGAAAATAAGTTGTTCATAAGAGGCTGTAGGCAGCGAAATGAAATACTATGGAAAAGCAAACTTTAGTTTGAGAAATACTACAGAGATCTGACGTCGGAACGAGTCGAATTGCATGGCGATGCAAGGTATGTACTTTTCTGTATTCAGTCCAAGTTCACTGTGTAAGAAAAGTTTTCTTGTCTGTTTTTTTTACAACTCCTGTTGATGCGCTGGTGCTTCTGATGGCTGAGTAGAGTCGAGCCGAGCAGGTATTGTGTAGTGGAAATGGTACAATATACTGATGTGATGTTATGTGTGGCACACATCAACAGCTGCTCATGGATAAATGCACTTCTGGATGCACTTCTCAGCAGAGATCCAAAACTCTGCATAGAACCGGCTTGCCAATAGACGTAACAGGGTGGTAATGAAAAATTTCATGGCAACCAAATGAATCACCGAAATCTGTGTATATTTCCAGTCCCGGTGCTAATGTTGGTGTTGGCACCCGTTCAGTCATGGTACCGGATATCGGTACCCATCCCTAGTTGATTCTGCTTCAGTTTTTGGATTACCCAGACAAGTAATATATCAAAACATGCGGCTCAATCAGGAAAAGTGTGCTACTATTTTTCTCTCCAGAATATTAACTTTTGGCCCCAAAAGAGCTAATTTCTCATCCAGGGTAAAAACTTAATTCAAACTTTGATATGGTGATGAACTTGTGTTCTGTGTGTTGTTTTCACCATGGACACACACACACTCACTCACTGTCTCTTTCTCAGACATGCACACACTCATAGCATGGTGTCTTGCATGGTGGACACACATCCCAGAGCACTGTTGAAATTTCAGCGCGTTGGAATTTTGTAGTTTTGATCTTTATAATCACCTTTGTTTCCAGTGCTTCGGTTTCTTTTTCTTTTTCTCTAATTTGCTCCCGCAGATGCTCAAGCTACACAAAAAGAACAATCAACCATCAGTTGTTACAGAGGACGGTTAGGTAAGGCATATTTCTTCTGCTTACAATTATTAACATAGTATGTGCCATACTTACATCTTCTTCAGTTTTCTTTTGTAGTTTCTCAGATTCACCCTGGCTCTTGGTTTTAATGAAGTTAACTTCCTCCCTATTTAGTAAATAGAATTTAAAAATTTTGAAAATTTAAATCTCTGATAACACAGAATGTAAAATCTGTTCTGATATTTATATGGTAAACTCACCGTAAACAATAATTTTCTACCTCCAGTCTTTCAATTTTTTTCGTGAGCATCTCAACCTTCTCCTCACTCATCTGAAAATACAAACTTGTGATTCATGTGATGCTGTGATTCATAAATAAACTGTTACCTAAAGCTACTTTGCAAATACAAATCATGTATCACATTTAGTTGACTCATTCACACCTTCAGGTTTGCCTCAGTAGCTTTCATACGAGAATCTTCTGTCTTTAACTGCTGTTCAATGGCTGCCCTCTCAGACTGAAGCTCATTTAGGTTGGACAATAGCTCCCCCTGCTTTGCTCTAAAGTTACACAAGTTACACAAGATGAAAAGTTTATCATGGTTTAAAACCTTTAGTCTATGTGGTATGTGATAACAATATTCATTTAAAATTTGGAACTTTTACTCATGCTGTGAAATATCGTTCTGCAGCTGCTCGATCTGAAAGATGAGCTCTTCTTTTTTCTTATTTTCTGCAGCCTTTAATCCATCAAGCTCCTCCACCCTGTACTAAGATTTCACATATATACACATATATATATATATATATATATATATATATATATATACACACACACATATATATCAAAATTAGTCAAATTCTGTATTGCATTTAATAGACAATGTCACAAAGAATGGGAAAAGTGAGGTGCCCCTGAGGGATTTGTATTACCCTTAATATTTCAGCCTCTTTAATTTTTCCTGAAAGTTCAGCTTCAAGTTCCTGCACTCTGCCTTCAGTGACATCGATCTTGCCCTTCATGGACTCAGTGGACTTTGATTTTCCATCCTGAGAACAGTAACATACTGCATTCTATGGTGTTGACTCAATGACAAAAGAAAACAATGAATTAAGCCCTACCAGCTCTTCTTCAAGAACCTTAATCTGTACAGTACTCAGCTCCATGCTCTCTTCTGTGGAGAAAAATGATTTATTTCCCTGGCTTTCTATCTCAGATATAGCCCCAAGGACAAATATCTACATATTTCTCTCAGTGGGGCAAACCTAAAAGTGTGTTTCTCCTTTCAAGCTCCATGTTTTCTGCAAGAAGTTTTTCCTCAAGCTCCTTGGCCCTTGAAATGAATCATAACATCCTGAGAAAAAAAACACATTTTTTCAGGACAATACTTTGAATTGTTATGTAATTCATTCTACCTCTGAATTTCTGAGTTGAGGGAATCCTGCAGCTCATTAATAGTTGTCTGCATTTGCTGCATCTTCTCTGCTTGTTGATTTTTAACTTTCATGAGCTCCTCCAGGTTCATGTCTTTGCTTTGAATTATCTCAGTATATTCCTTTTTACTTTTATCCAGCAATGCCTCAATCTCTGCATGCTTTTCCTGAGGGATGGGACATAGCAGGCTGAATACACCAGTTGAGGTAAAGTTCCTGATCATGAAAATGACAAAACCTCAGGCTCACCATAGTCTCTTTATTGCACTGTTCAGCCATGTGCAGTTCCTGGAGAAGCTTTTCCTGTCTTCTTTTTGAGCTTTGAAAAAGCTCATGTTGGAAATCTGAAAAGTCAGTTAATATTCAGTATCATATTTGCTCCTCATTTGCCTTCCCTCAAAGTACAAAATGTTTTAACACTACTCTATTAAAAATAAAGATTATGATATTTTATTTGTATTCTGAATTGAATGCACAGGACGGAGTGGTTATGGCTGTTGGTGCACAGCAAGAAGGACCAAGGTATGACTCCTGGTCAGAACAAGGTCCTTCCTGTGTATATCATATGTCACTGGAGTCTGCTGGAACCTATATAATCATAGTCTTACTTATTTCTTGTCTCAGATCTTTGCAGCTCGTCTGGCTTTCATGAAAGTTAAGCAGGATTGTTTGCAGCTCATTTTCCTTATCCTTGAGATCTGTACGTAGCTCTGCAACCTGTAAATGCAATGTTAATTCTTAGGCTTGTTTCTACATTTTTTCAAACATAAAAAAAAAACAAGCCCAACCAATCTTTATCCGACTAACCTCTTTCTCTTTTATGCTATACTCTTGGCGATGTTTGTTTTTCAGATCTTCAAACTGCTGCAAATCCTCTTTCACTGAAAAAGACAGAATGATTGATCTCGTGTTTAAATCCATGTGAATCTATCAATAATTCATTATGTATCAAATAAAAATATATCTTATTCTGTTTGTCAGACACTGAGAATCCAAAGAAAAACAAAACCTTTCTCTATTGTGTGTTGATCAGATTCTGCTTGAGCACGAAGTGTTTCACAAGCTGCAATGACTCTCTGAAGAAAAAAAGTTTCTTCTGAGTTAAATATCAAATTCATTTCATTATAGTGCAAATGTAGTAGCTTTTTACCTGAATGTTTTCATTGTGTTCCAAAAAGTGGTTATGTGTTCCTTGTCTTTCAGACTGAACTACAACATACAAACATTGGATTTTTAAAATGTGTAATTATCAGACACTATGCATATTTGGGCTGAAAATTTTGCTACTTCATACTCACATAAATCCATTCTCTTGGTTGATATCTGGATACTTTCTTTGAGGGTATTAAACAAGTTCCTTGTTGTAGTACACCTGTTTTCAAATTTTGATTGAACACGTAAAAATATAAATTCAGTTTGTCATGTTTATCTGGCTTTTACAGAGCAAGTCTGCCTTTTTTCTCTGAGTATTTTTAAACAAACTAAACCCTCACTTGCTCCTCAAATCCTTATTTTCACTCATCTGTTCATCCAGCTTGATGTTAAGACGTTCATTTCCAATCTGTGTACAGATACCAAAATGTCTATGACAGGGTTTTAAAAAAGACTGTTCCTCTGTCAATATTAATTTAATAAAAACAATATTGTATATATGTGTTTACAAAGATCAGAAAAGGTGAGTAGCACCTGCAAGTCTTGAATGGCTTTGCGCTGGAATTCAATTGTTTTTTTGTTTTCTTGCAGCTGTTTTTCCTTTTGTACTGCCTCACTGTTAACTTTGAGATTCCAACACTTCAGTTTTTCAGCTTCATCAAACAGCTTGGAGCACAGCAGTCCAGGGCTACAATCACTCTGGAGAATATTCACAAAAAAGGGAGCAGGCTCTTGACAAAGTTGCATTCAACCACATTTATATTTCACATTTTTAAGCAATGGCAATAGTACCTGACATTTTTCCAATGGCAGAGCTGCCATCTCTGGGAGGTCTTTAAAATGAAGATAGTAAGTATTAAATTCTTAAATTATAATCATTTTTTAAATGCCTTATGATGAAATAAAGCCAAGCCAGTGTTGTCTCCTGGAAATTACCATGCGCAATTTGTTCAGCTGCTGCAGGTTTGTTGGTGCTGGAGGAGGACATCCTCAGCTCTTTGTTGGAAATTTTTGTGGGACCCTTGGAAGAAACAGCAAGCACACAAACAGCCAATGTTGAGTTACTTTTGCACCTTGCATCTATTCATTTATGTGTTCAGCTTACAACAGTAAAGGCAATGCCACCTGCATGCAATCAGTACAAGAACCAAGGCTTCTGAAAATTGAAAATATGATTTACTTGGTGATCCAAGTTGAACTTACATCCTTCAATGTATCCACGAAATCACCACAGTTCAAAACGATTTTCTGAGGGTTAACACCGGATTCCTGTCCATCATTCATCCACTGTGGTATCAACAGTTTGAAAGTGAAACGGTCATCTCTCTCCATCCTAAAGCAACAATTGAAGGTCATTAATTCACAGCATTAAGCATTTTTCATGTTTGTAGATATAAGCATAGCTCTAGGATCAGTTCATTGATTTTAGAAGTAATAAGTTACACTGTTGTGAACTACCCCAAGTAACTGTAAAATACGTAATTATTGGGGCATTTAACGCAAGTGAAAACACCGTGATAATACACGGTGTAATGAGTTTGGATTGTTCATGACCTGGAATATACGTTTATCTATCTGTAATGGTATTTGCAGACTACTTTTGTGAGACTACTGTAATTAAATTATTTCACTCAGTAACTGTATTTTTCACCATCCACCGACTACCGCCATCACATTAAAGGTTGCCGTTCTTCGCTAGTTTAAACACCAAAAAGAAGGTGAAGACGAATACGAAACAACAAGGGGTGCGGCTAAAACTATCAGAGGAAATTAAAACATGTAATACACTGTACGGCACTGTTGTTAATCACGACGCTGGTGTCCACCTACCTGCTGCTATGAGACGTTGCTCCAGCTCCAGGCAGTTCAGAAAACGGTTTGAAATCAGGATCCGTGTCGCGTCATCAGCTACACGTCCTAAACGCGTGCGCGCGCGCGCGCACACACACACACACACACACACATCTAGGCGCAACAGTTCAAATAATTCTATAAATGGTCCGTTGTAAGACAGTTTTTCTCAGTCACGGTGTGTGGAATTCTCGACTGAAGATAGTTTTGTTTAGTAGTTAAGTAGTAGTTAAGTAGTTAAAAGTCCTTGGGAAAAATAAAATACAATAGATTTCCTTTTAGGACATAACGTTTGTGCACTGTAAAAATTTTTCACATATCTTCACAGTAATTTAATGTGAAATGTTCACAATAAGTTACAGTCTACTTTAAGTTTCACGCTAATTCACCGCGTATTTCTGGTCAAATAAAACTATCAACACAGGCCCATTAAATGTAGAAGCATAATTTGTGCTTCACAGTATATAAGTTAATTGTCTGTGTGTCAAAGCTTTGCAGGGAAAAGCAACATTGAATGATGCCGGGTTGCTGCTGCTTCTGCAGTAACAGGGCTAGTTGAATAAAGTATTTTACTGTGAAGTATAGTACAGCAAAAGTTGGTGGAAAACGAGCTTCACAGTAATTTACTGTGCCAGCATCTATTTCACAGTAGAATACTAAATTATAATTATACTGTGAATATCACTGAAGATGTTGTAATATGTAAATGCAGTAATTTGCTGTGAAATATAAATCCTGGTAATTTGTTACAGTGTGTAGGATGCAGATCTATAAAAAAAAATCCCTTTCAGTGATATCAGGGTCTTAAATAAACATGTTCTTATTTTTAATAAAGGCAGAGGTCAGTTCAAAAGACCTTCCAGAATAAATGATCAGTTGTTTTCAGGGTCAAATATTAATTATTAAAAAAAAGATTATTAAAAAATCATCTTGCTTTTCTTGCTTTTAGACCACTTTATCCTCACTGAATACAGATGGTTAAATAAATTGAATAAATTAAACTTAAAAAATGACGATATCACAGCCCAGTCTTTTATAAAAACAAAAACATCATCTGCGTAGGCAAATAAAACAATGCTCTCATTAAATTTATGTAAAAGCAGGTCATCAATGCTTTTCGATCACAGCTGTTTTCCATCCACCTTCACCCCCCACCGCAGTGCAGAGCGAGAGAAAGTGAGAGAGCAAGTGAGTACAAACCTCCCCAGCAGAGATCAGGACCCTACCGCTCGAGGCTGGGTGTCAAAAAGAGGGTCACTTTATGTAAGCCTGCTGAATGCACTGCAAAAAACTAAATTACACTACTGTGCTCACCCACTTTTACACTTTCACAAGTGAGTCCATGACTCACCACTCATGACTGACCACAGCCAAAACATTCCTGTATCTGGCGGTTGCCATTGCACAATGCAGCAATGCAGCGCAGAGCAGATAGCAAAGGAGTAGAGGTTTTGTCAAAAAAGAAAAATAAAACATCAAGTTAATTTCAAAATAAAATGGACTGTTTTCACAGCAGATCAAATTTCATTGCACTGCACCTTTTGTTCTCCAAAATCTCCCTCTCTCTCTTTCTCTTTCTGCACTCTGCACAACTTTTTTTTACCTGGGGACAGGATGGGAAAATCTAGAGCAGAGCCTTGGCAGAGTGCAGCCGGACCACAACCGCAGGAAGAAAAAGTTAAGGGTCAGCAATACTGGATGTGGGAACAAGGTGTAATCGAAATCATCTACACGCACCAGGAAGTGACAGTTACGCCTCACTTCCACCTAGGGGGAGTTGCTGTCTTATCCCCACAGAGTGTACTCGCGCCAACGTGCCCCCTTGCAGCTGACCGTACTGCCGGTTCCTCATGGTGGTCCATCGCCATGCAGCTAAGTGATACTAGTTATAACTAAATGTTGACAAGCAAATTTATATTGAAGATAGCCATGGAGTCATAAATTACGATTTCTGGAAAATGAAAATGCCATGAAATGGAAAGAACGTATCATGGAGCAATTTTCTGCAAACTGCACACTAGCAATAGTAGATTTTGCTTTGGTTCCAACCTCCCCCATATAGCTTCTTGTTTAGTAACAGATATTTGAAATGTCATTTTACCTGATCAAAACTTTGATTCAGGATATCTATAACTACATTAAGACAAGGAGATGTAAGATTTGAGATGTAAGTGTTCCCAATTCATTTGAGGATTACTGTTATTTGATTATAGATATCTACTCTTGCATCCTGACTAGTCATTATTCATAATTCATAATTTTCACTTGTCAAAAATTTGTTTAAGGTCCCTGAAAGTCTATGTAGATATTTTGAACTGAGGTTAACTACATATATGTTCAAATTGAATAATGAGCAGTCAAATTTCAATATCAGAACTTTAAAATTTAATGATGTATATCTACAACTGTGGATGCCAGAAAATGAAGTGAAGTTTCTGTAATGGGAAACCACAGAATGTGAATTCAAAACAATTTTGGAATTTTACTTCACAAGATATACTTACAGATCTTTTGATTTTAAGTTTTGATTAGGAAAAATAGAGTTGCAGATCTCTTAAGTTTAAGTTCTGATAAGGAAAATTTAAGTTGCTGATGAATAACCAGTCTAGTTGATAAGAAAAGAGTTTGCCATAGGAATGTTTCATAGACATGACAGTAGTGATTTCATCACTGGGTCCCATGTCACAGTGTCTGCAGCATGGATTGATTATAAGAACTAACTTTTCACCTCTACCATCCTTAACACACCCTCTTATCCATATGATCCAGTGGTTATCAGAGAATAGCCTGGCCGTACCAACAAAGTAAACATTCTATACATCCATTTGAGAGGGTTACCTGTCAACCAAATTGACCCGCTCCCATTCATTAATTTATTTAAGCTTTAATAGCTTTTTAATCACAGAATTATTTGCAAATGCAGTCAACTGCATGAAGTTGAACCCAAGATCATCTTGTTGTGATCTTAGAGCAGTGACCACTGATACAAAGTGGTTGTTTCAGTTTTCAGATTTTTGTTCAAGAGAGATCTCCCTCCAAACTAGTTACAGCTATGACTACCAAAAACTTTGGAATTCAGCAGAATGTTTACTGTGTGCTTTGTCTCTTTAACTTCTTTTTTTGCACAACATTCATTGACTCCAGTGTGCTGAAATGTTTCTTTACATTTCATGAGCACCAAGCTAAGCCTCGACTCTGCTGCTGGATTCTGTTTTCTTTTCACTGTAAATTTTGTAAAATGGAAAGAGAACTATTCTAATAAAATAATTCATAACACACTTCTTTCCTTCTGTCTGCTCTATAGAAGGACAGAATACATGATGCCACTGTAGAGAAAGTTGATTTAAGACTTTGACATTGGACATGGAAGTTGGCTTGTAGATATTTTATTTTATTTTAGACACTTCTTCATTTAGAGTAACTTACAGTCAGTGGCACATTTCCCCATGTGAATATGCAACAACATTTAATTCACTCACAATATTCTTGCAGAATTTAGGAATAGTTCCATGGAGGATGCTTTTAGCCCTGCCAAGACTACACAGTGTGATCAGGTCCTCACAAACGGGGGAAAAGTTTCCTAAAATGTGCTTTGAAGACAGTGTAGCAAGCATAGAAAGACACTATAATTCTGCACTTTAATCAAGACACACCTTTATAGAACAAAAGCTTGGCGTGTTTCTTTCTGACACATATCTGATTATCTAAAGCTACATTTTCAAAAGCCTTTACATTATAGTGAGGTTACAGCATTACAATACAAGAAATACATTTTACAGTATAATGTGCTAACAGCATAAGTGACACAATAGACTAAACTTGAATTGTCCATTAAACATGTACAGCAGTTCCTACAAGTTTATAAGAGCTATTTTATGCAGCTTTCACAAAAAAAATTGGACAGGCTTCAATGGTGTGTAGATATTTTTGATGAACTTTTAAGTGACCTACAGAGGCTACAATTTAATTGGTGGTATTCAAAAAAAAATTTGATGAAAGAGCATATAGCATACAGAATTCCTGTTCCTCTCAAGGCTCAGTATTTCAGATTTATACTCCTCATGAAAAACATTAGACTGTGTCTTCTGTGTTCCTAACTTCTACTTTGGGATCATTTTCCTTGTTGGACTTGTGCTCTCTTCCTCCCACCCTAGCCCTCTTCTCCTCCTCTTTTTTTTCTCTATCCAACAATCGATAATTGAGTCCCATCCCTGCAAACAGGAAGACGCTGGAAACAATGAGCAGGATCCCACAGCCCTGGTAAGTGTACTTGTAATCGTGATAGATGTCTTTGAACTTCCCTGCAAAAAAGAAGTAAATGTTAGGAAACACTAGGGAATATTCTCAGTTGCAGTAATGTCTGCAAGACCCTCCCTCCTTTACCCAGAAAACAGGTAAATGAGAATTAGAGACATGTGCTTACCAAGCAAAGGTGGCCCCAGCAATACAGGACCACACTCCACGATAGTAACTAGCCCAACAGCACTGGAGAAGCGCTGGGCTCCCACCAGGTCCATGAGGGTCTCAAACAGCACAGAGCTCAGCCAGCCAAAAGCAAAGCCAAAGAAAATGGAATAAATCACAAAACCTTTGTAGTCTACTGATAATGGTGCAAGAATGTGGCAAACGCCATTGTAGAGTACAGATGCAGCAAAGAAGTACTGTATCCTGGGCCGGACCCACTTGGTGTTTGCCACAATGCCCATTGAGGGCCGTGCAAACATGTCTACAAATGCCAGTACAGACAGCAGGAAAGCTGCACGCTCTTTAGGGATTTCTTTACTCTTTGCAAAATTACTGAGGAACACAAGTGGTGCAAAGAGACCAAAAAACATGACAATATTGCCCATAATGTAGAGCAAAAAGCCACGGTGCTTGAACAGAGAGAGATCAATGAAGCTATTTATGGTCTGCAGCACAGTTCTCCTTTCCATGCTCTTCTCTACGGGCTTAGGTTTGGGTCCTATTGGCCGCATAAGGGATCCTGCAACACAGCAGTTGAAGAGCAGACCACCAAGAATCATGAAGCTTCCCCTCCAGCCAAACTTATCAAAGAGCCAAGTATTTAAAGGAGCCAAGGTAGAGAGAAAGACCGGGCTGCCAGCCATTGCAATTCCATTGGCAATTGGTCGTTTCATGTAGAAGTATTTCCCAATCATAGTAAGGGCGGGGTTCAGGTTGAAGGCCAATCCCAAACCTGAAAAGATCAGATTAAATAAATATTGAATACTGTCAAAGTATGGCAAACAATAATTGAAACACTGAACAGCAGATGGCAACACTAGACACTAGATGGCAACAATAAGCAGGAATAGATACGACTCATGCCTAAACTTAGATACAGAACATAGACACAGATAGAAACTTAAAATTAGGTACCTCCCACCACGCCAATGCAAAAGTATAGAGCTTGAACAGAGTTGCAGAACGAGGCAGCAACAAGGCCTAACCCAGAGAGACAGCCCCCTACAATCATAACAGGTCGACTTCCATATTTATTGACCAGGATGCTGCTGATAGGACCTGAGGGGTAACAAGCAGAGCACAAACAGACACACACATCACGAGCTGGAACTTGGTGATACATAGACACTCATCAATGCACTGTTCCTTTTTTGGCCACTAGAGGACTGGAAAGCAACAGCTGTAGCTCAGTCAATTTCAAACAACTTCTGCAGTTGTTTTGGTCAGTGCTGCACTGCAGTAGGTGTGTTTTCATGCAATAATGCAATCTGCCAGAACAACATGAAATTATGGAATCCACAGTGAGATAAGCATTTATGTAGTCACAAAAACAGTGACAGTGAAATAACTTGTTTATGTATTCTTAAATGGATTGTTAACGTGGATATGTTAACAAATGATTAACATGTGCAGGTCACCATCTCCATCCATAGCTTATAGCAACCAGCCTAAATGAGGTCCCACATGAAAAACACTTCTGCCTGATTGTCAAATCCCTGTAGCATCCACTCAACCTGAATAGAAAATGACTAAGTTTTTGTTTGTTTTTCGAGTTTGTCGAGACCCATTTGCTAAAATGGTGCAAGACAAAGGGGTTTTAAATTATAATGAAGGCAGCCTTCACAAGAACATGATGTTCTTCCTTCTGCCTTGCAGGAAGAGTTTCTTAGTATTAAAGGTTGGTGACAATATTTAGAATATTATGACTGTAATGAATCAGAAATCAAAAGAGCATAGAGATATGAAACAGCTGTTGAAAAGATGTTAATGACCTTCTGCTGATATCATCTAGTCACAGCACTGAGAAACATTTCCTAACCTACTTACTATCAATTACTGTGCAGAGCTTCCTCTTAAATATTTGTATATACAGTGAAACATTTACATCAATTCACAATACCCTATGCAGTCATGACTCTCAAGTACACAATGGCTCTGAATGATTTCAAGCACAAATGAGGTACTAAACCCAGATAAACTCATAATCCCTGTATTGGTACTTGTAAAAATGTTAGATAATAACAGGTGAAAGACAAAGTAAGACTAATCGGATGTTGTCACAGTGTAGCTCAGTGCCCTTAACCACTGCATGGAATGAGCTGTTGAACCCCTAGCAGTGCTTCATTCCCTCGTGGATAAAACACTGCTTCTGTTGTATAGTAAAAGGGGCTTAACTTGGACGTGTTGGACATGTTGGATGTGAGGTTTTGCTTACATCTCACATGTACTCAATAGTGTTAATGTCATTATAGTACATAGTAGTTATAAAGCAAAATGAATACAGTGAAGTGAAGATTATGTGTGTTTTACAAATGCATTGTGGCAGCACCTTTGAACTCTGTTTTCTGTGTTGAATATCAAATGTATAAATAAAGTGCTATCATGATCTGCGTGCAGTGTGACCTGTGTGACATCACCCTGCGTCTCTCAGTGCAGAAAGTGATTTCTCACATTATTTCTCAAAGCACATTTGAGGGTTAAGAGCAGGTAGAAGAGCCTAAAAGCCATTCATATACACCAGAGACATGTAATGTTGCTCTATTCATCTCACTATGAGGTTTGATTTAAGTTGCACAACACAACTAAGAATCTATGCCCTATTGATGCACCCACTGAGGCTGAAATACGTGGCTTTGACTGAGAAATCTAGGAAAGCTTGACATTGATTCATTATCAGACATGAAAAATCTATGATATTACAAATGCCATATGCTAACCAGTGTTTGGCAGGCTGAATTTCATTTTGTAGCTCACCTCCACCATACATCACTGCCAACATGATGGAAGATATCCAGGACACTTGGCTACTGGTCACATTGAAGATCACCTCAATTTCTTTGAAGAAGACAGTGATGGACTTGGGGAATGCATAGGAGAAACCTATAGAGATGAAGGCCCCAACTACCACCATCCATCCCCAGCCACCCTCAGGTGGGACGTAACCTTGCGGACCTCCAACAGCGGCTGGCATTTTCACTCACAAATTCTTGCTTGCAGCACGTGCCACAGATAACAGGCCTGTTGAGGAGAGAGAGGAATATCAAAGACTAATATAAAGTTGTCATTGGCTGATGCCAGTATCTTTGAAAAAGATTATACATATTGGTAAAGATATTTTAATCTAATTTAGAATAACTTATTTCTCTTGCTCTCTCCCTCTATTTCATTTCATCTTTGGTTCTAACAGACCAAACCGACCCTCTTACTTTCAAATTTGTTTCATTGTATCAATTCATCATATCAAGTATCATGTACAGCATCCTTTCTCTCCGTGCTCTGTGTTCTGACCCTCAACTGCTGCACAGTTCCTCTGCTTTGCTGACACCTCCCGGGTCTAGGAGATAAGAGATAAGGGTTTAAAGGATTTTTTGGCTCTTGCATGTATTCGCTGGCCCTCACCCACCAACCTCCCATACTTTCAATTGAGGGGTGGTAAATACGAGTCCATCTGCAGCTCACAGATGTTACTGACTTGTGAAGAGAAGAGAAAACATTCATCAAATCTTGAGTATCAGGTGAATTCATACTGCTTAATAACACTGGGTTATATCCTCAGAAGTAGGTGATGATATAGTGTTTTTCAGCAAAAGAGGTCTCGATGTTGTTGATGAATTGATTAAGATCTATGTAAAACTATTGGGTAAATAAGTTCTGCACAGTGCATAGTCAACATTTAGTGCATTTTAGAATTTGTTTATTGAGCTGAGATTTTAGCTGCTGCTATATAGCTGTAAATGTTCTGCTTTATTCTAGAAAAACAGTTGGCATTGGAGGTGAAATATGAACTTGTTTCTCTTATGAAGTCAGCTAGCCACTAAGGATCACTGGAAGTCACTGCATGGGAACCACTCCAGGCAAGAAACCTACACATAGATTAAAAAGTGTTGATAACAGGATAAAGATAAACGGTTTCCAAGAATTGGTGATTAGATCAACACATACCAGTTATTAACAACTGTAATATGCCTGACCACTACATTTAGAAATGATCAAAACTAGTTTCAATAACCAAAATATTTGGAGCTGTACTTTTTTATTTATTTTTTCTAAGCATGAGAGGTGAAGCTGGTGTTAGGCTAGCTTAGTGTGACAACCAGAAACAGTTTGCCTATCGCTGACCTATAAGAAGAAAATGAGATTTAACCATGCTGATTTGCAACTTTATCTCTACATAAGCAGCTAAAAAACAGGAATAAAAATGACCAACGCGGTTTAAGTGGTATTTTTATTCTTGGATGTCTCCTTGAAATTAAGTTAGTTCCACTTCATTACTTTGTGTTCATTTTAAAAAGCCTTATTATTAGCTTTAATAAGCTAAAGTTTTTTAGAAGTTTTGTTCAATGGTCTCATTACTAAGTTGCTTCCATTGCTGAAAACTGAAGGTCCACATAAAGGATAAGAAAGGTCAGTTGAAAGATTTTCACTCTCTGAAAATAGAGTCTGAAAATAGTCACCACATATCTGGTCGTTAGTATAGTATGCTGGGGGTGTTCTTTAATGGGATCTGAGACAGAGATGTCTATATTTTTTAAAGGATTAAAAATTCTCTGTTTGACATTGAATGAATAGCTTAAGAAAGATAAGCTCATGGATAAAATGGGAAAATAACCAATGATTCTGCTAATTTCGTAACAATTTTTTTTTTTGCCTTTCAAATGCACATAATGGTGTTAAAAAAAACTGCCTAATTGACTGATTTAAACCAGGTGGAGGATAACGAAAGCAGTATACAAAAGGGCTCAGCTCCCTCACAGTGTCAAGGTCTAAATAAAGCATTCAAAGTAGGCGTCCGTAAAGTGCCTCCCGACATCACTCACATAGCTGCAGAGAGTGGGGTGGGCCCAGCAGAGGACATTTGAAGCCATACCATATATTTGCTGTCACTGTTTAAAGGCTACAGAGCTGATTTTTCCCTGAAATTGATTTGATTAAGTCTGGGCAAGGCACTGGTTCTGGCATAGGAACTGACGATGATGAGATGAGATAGAGAGAATTTTTCAAATCAATTTGTTATGAGCTACCCTGTATTTTTTGCTCAGAGACATATTGCTACAACACTGACAAAGAAGCATTTCTTATGAACAAGCAACTGAACTAGACCACCTGCACAGGTAATTATTCTTTAAGTTATGTCTGGCAAATGTTAAGTGTACATAGGGTGTGTGTGTGTGTGTATAAGGTTCTTACCTTGGCAGGAGCTCTTGAATGTGTGAACCAGGTCGGCTCTGGAGTCAAATAGCAGTCTCAGAAGCCCGTTAATACACTGCTGACATCATTGAATGGGACTGACGTCTCTGAATATCTATGAAAGGACAACAAATTCACTGCATATGTTTCAGTGACACCCTATTTGTAAACTGTAACTCTGCATCCACTGTGACAGTCCAAAAGTTGCCAGTGGTGGTACAATTTCAGACTTCATCTGCTTCCAGCGACTAGAGTAAAGCTGAAAAGTTCACTCAGAGCTGAGATCAAACAGCCGGACGATCCGGACACTATGCTGTTAAATGTTGAAGTCAGTTCAAGTTCTTATTGGCTGTGAGAGACTTTGTGCCATGCCCCTACAATTTTTTCTCCACCCCTCTGTCATGTGCTGAGCTCACACACATGGTTGCAGTAATTCACTACATGGCCTTGTAGCATGTGTGACCTAAGAGGATATTGAACATGTCTGCAGTCTAAGAGATAAGATGCTTTGTAAGCCTCTGATTTCCTGCATTAGCTGATTTATCAGTGCTATTCAACTGAATATTGCAAGGAGCAGTCATGAGAGATCAGCTTGACTTCAACAGACATTGTTTACTTTGACCACCTGAAGGAAAGATTTCTGAACAGTTGAGGGGTCAGCTTTGGTTGAGCCTTTCTCCTAAATTCCCAGAGGACCCATTCATGAGTCTGAATCAGGGCTTGGGAAAGGAAAGGCATGGAGTGCAGGAGGTTATTGAAACAGCATTTACTTGTGAAGTACCTTCAAATTCTTGACAACCTTGAAACATGTCTCTTTGTTACATTGTTGCATTTTGTTGTTTGTTTCATTATTTTCACTTCAACAAGGACTTTAATTGCTTCTCAAACAGAGGATGCATTTGAACAACGCCCCACGTAATTAATGCTTAATGCTCCTGGCATTTCTTCACTAGTGCAATGTATAAAGAATGGAAATATCCACGTATTCAAAAGGCAAACAATGGATACACATTTAAAAATCCAGAACATTTTGCTCTATCTCTGACTGCTTCTGAATGCTTGCAGCATTACAGTTTGGAAGATAATCTGAATAATTTGGTCAATCAATCATGATTAATGTTGGATAGATCACCATAAAATATTGGACACATTTTTGGTTCTCAAAGGATCAGAGCCACAGTGGTGTCCTCATTTGTTGATTCTCTGACCTTCATGCAGCACGCCCACGTTTGTGTGTTCAGCTGTGTACTTAATGAAATTTCTTTCTAAATATGAAAACGCAAGTTTCGTTTGGGAATTGAATTTTCTAAGATGATCTCAGGAAAAAAAAACCCTGCATAAAGTAGTGCTGTAGCAAGGTAAACCTAAATTTAGGTAAATTTAGTTTACAATATGTTCTGCAATGGATAGCCTCTGTCATTGAACACTTGTCTGGTTGTGGGAAAGGCTTTGAAGACAGATCCAGGGACTTCTGATTTTATTCAGCAGTGCACAGCATTCATTTTAGGCTTTGTTCTTAACATATTTGAACTTAAAAATGGTGAAACTTTGTTTTTTAATTTTATAAGTGTCTCCCAGATCACTACCATCTCTCTTTACTTGCAGTTATACAAACAAAATAAAAGAAAAGTGGGGAAAGATTTGTGGCCCTCTCTGGCCACACCCACAGCTGCAGGTTCCAGCAGGGGAGGAACGCAGTTGATTTCAATTACCTGCTTTTTTACAGGTCAGCCTGTGGCTTCTCTTTGATGCCAAATCATTCTGAGATGTATCTTCTTCTCGCCTCCTGTGCTCGCCTTGTGGTTTGTACTGCTTTTCATAGAGTAACTTTGTTTTTCTCTGTTTCAGAGACCTTCTTCCTGTGCTGCTTTTCTCCAGCCTTAGCATTAAGTTTTGGTTTGTGCCTGCAGTTGCTTTGATTTTTTGATTTTGATCTTTTGTTCTTTCCCTCAGCCTTTTGCAGTATGGAGATTTTGGTTTTACCATTTTCCAGCATTTGCTTTGACTTTTTGTTCTTGGACATTCACCCCATCCTTTTGCTGCATGGCTCTTTTTGTTTCTCTGTTTTTGCTCCAGCGTTGTGAATTTTGTCTGCTACTTTTGTGTCCTCTTTAAGACATTTGCCAAACTGTCCCAGCTTAACAATAAACCTTGTGTTTACTGAGAAAAGCTGCATTTCCTGGGCTGTTTTCTGCCCTCCTGGGTCCACCTGTTTCTGGCATTTATACACAACAGTATTCCACTCTCAATAACTAAATGTTAGTTATAGTTACTATGAATTTGATTCTTTTTGATGTAAACCAAAAGATCGAAGAGCAACATCCAATGTTGTATGTATGTTTATCTTGTCACCCCACACCAAAATTGTAATTTTAACATGCTGACATCAGCATTCAGATCAAACAACTAATGAGTTTGCAAATAAAACTTCACATACACAACACTGCACAACACTGATTGTAGACAGCAGAGGACTTATTTACTGCTTTTCTCGTCCTGGGTGCAAGATGGAGGAACTCATTACACACAGACCCATTAGTTTGTGAGTGTGTGATGATCTCACGGACTGGTGATGTTCTTGGCTGAAAAATGTGCATGTTGTTGACATAGCACACACAGTTGAATAATGACATAGGTCTATTAAAGTTACACAATCCACATCCTTTCACAAACTATAATATTTTCTCCCTGTCTGCTAGCAAATGGGTCTGCAGCTCTGTGGTTAGGAACCATTGCTGTAAATGACCTTATAACATTGTCAAAGGGATTAAAACTGATTAGGTAAGCTATGTGAAACCCAGATCCTACACAGTATAATAGGCTGCAGTAAATCTACTGTATGTGCTCAGTCATACAAGATTCACATTCACAGTCAACACACAGCATCAACAAAGAACAGTGTCTTTGTAAATTATTATGACTGATTTTCCAGAAGGGCGCTTTTCTCTCAGATGCAATGCCTTACTGGCCAGTACACACTACACGGCAAGTGTATAGTAGCCATCTTATAGAGTGTGTAGTAGGTGTCTCTTCTATTACACATATATTACCTACCACCACCACTACACATACCAAACACTTACACACTCACACACACACAAACCTCTCAAGATCCTTTGTTATCAGTTTTCATTTCACAAAATTGTTTTGTGACATGAGGATGATCTCTCTCTCTCATCCAGTGCCAGCCCAAAACTTTATGCAGACCTAAGAAGAATGCTGCAAAAGTCAATTAACTTGTACTTCCTGGAGAAAAGCTAGAGAAAATACTGACCAGTGACATGAGATTTCACACAACAATCTCATGATCATGAACATGAAAGTTCCTTGATATGTGTATTTCTCTTTCCATTGTTCCGGCATCTACCAATTTACCAATGCAAAATAAAGCCAGCCAGGGGTCAGAGAAGGGAAAGTACCTCACTGTGACTGAGTGTCCCTTGCGGCCCAGAGCACTGGGTGTCAGGACAGAGGAGTCAGGACGGATCTGGTGGGGGTGTTACGGGCATTGGGTGTCGCCATGGATCAGAGCAATATATGCTCCTGTCTGGGTTTCTGGGTCCTGGATGACTGGAGTTCTGGTCCCTTGGGGGTGGGAGGGACGCGTGTCTGTCCTGACCCTGCTTTAAGGATGGGTGGGTCATGGTCATATTCGATCGCAGTACCCCAGAGGTGCAGGGGTTGATCTGGTGCCCGCTCTTCTTCTGGGTAATGATCTGGTCTGAAGTCTGCTGGATTGGATGGTCTCTCATTGGAAGGGTTCTTGTGCTGGCCCTTCTGCCGACTCTCCCATACAGTGTGAGAAAACATTACCTTTGGTTTCTCCCTGCTCACTTTGACAGTGTATATAATCTGTGCTGTGTCACACGTCGCTTTTTTTTTGGAGCACTTTGGATGTGAAAAAGTGCACCTTTTGATGTCATGTGCCGAAGGCAGGTGAAAAGATTATACTGTACCTGCAGGAGGCCAAATTGAATCATAAACAAAGAGGAATGAATAGACACTCCGGTGAAGCTATTGTAGGGGATTCAATCCCTAAAATATGACATGTTCTCATGATAATTCCTATGGAAACGTACGAAAAACAAATGCACCAATGCATTTTTATACAAATTTCTAGCGACACCAGTGTGCATACACGCACCACGCTCCGTACCCAGAAAAATGATTAGCACCCCCATAAATAAAACTTAAAACAATTGTTGTTGTTGCAGAGAGTAGGCGTGCATTGCCCACCCAATCAGCGTTGCTGTCACCTTGGGCAGCTATGGCATCACTTCTTGGACAAACTGTGCTATCAATCTCTCTATCTGTGTGTCTGTCTGTCTCTCTTGGATATTCGCTGTGTGCTAGTTGCTAAACACTTAGGGCCTGATTTACTAAGATCCCAGATAAGGGGCGCTAAATTGCGTGCTCCTGGTAAGAGAGGCCGGTTCTTCCATCAGCCTAAGAGCTGAGGGATTGGAGGGACTGGAGGGACTGGAGCAGGAACAGGAGAAGGAGGACCGAAGACCGCAGGACCAGTGCGCACGCAGCATAATAGTGCTGTTAATTATGTGTAAAAAACAACCAAGAAAACAGAGCCACAGAGATGTCATTTTGACATCTCTGTGGCTCAACTTAATGACAACTCTGTCATTAAGACCAAGGCGCTAAATGGCCAGCGCCTGCAGTTTTCCTCACTTTGAAGACACAATCCACCGTGTGCACCGTTAGTAAATCAGCTTACACATTTTTTTGCAGGTGACATCAAGTTTGCACATGTTTTTATACAAAGCTTTAGTAAATCAGGCCCTTGGTGTTTAATATCTTTCAAAAGATACTGAACATTTTCTAAGATACTAAAGCACGCAATATCAATCAATCAGTCAATCAATCAAATGCGCTTTATTTATAAAGTGCATTTCATGCACAGGGCAAACTCAACGTGCTTTACAACGGTTGCTGTAGTGTTTCCACTATGCTGGTTCTGGTACTTTTTTGGGGGGAGGTACTTTTGACCGGGCCGCAACATGACCTGGTCCTCTCATGCGTCGTGTCTCCATTACACTAATGGCCCTGTAAGAACTTAGCGATGACATCATCATATCGCATCTGAAAAGCGCTAAAACAAAGCAGCAGCAGAGGAGGAAACCATAACAAGACTAGACATGGAAACAGACGAAGTTGGGATGTTTGTTGCCTTTGTGCTGTTGCTGCTGAGATGAGGGGTAAGCTTACTTTCATGAAGCTTTCATGAAGTAGAAGATCGCAGTTGCTTGTCGCAATCTGCTGATGTCATTTGACTTAGCCACTAGAACCGCCCAGCGACTCTACTGGGCTGTTCTCGAGTACCTACCCTCGAGCAGGTACTCTGTTGGTTCCTGTAAAAGTTCATGAAAGCGGCCCTGTCGGAACAGCCCAGTCAGTGGAGACACGCGCATGGCGTGAAGTTCCTGTAAAAAGGCATGGAAGTTCCGATGGAAATATGCCTAGGCAATGATAAACGCCCCCTGCCCTATATGCCCTCACATCAGCTGAGAAATGATAACAGATAGATAGATAGATAGATTGCATAACCGTAGCCCTAACCCTAATTGCAGGGGGTCCAGGAACGTCCTAACCTGTGGCCTCAGCTGGGCTAAGACCAGCCTCTCCGGGACCTTCATCACACGGGATGTGAAGGCAGCTGGTCTGAAGTCTGCTGGATTGGATGGTCTCAACTTCTTGGGTACTGGAACCAAGCAGGATGTCTTCCACAGCATTGGGACTTTCTCCTGACTCACACTCAGGTTGTACAGATATCCTAGTACAGGAGACAGCTGGCTGGTACAGGACTTCCTAATCCTGGGTGAGATGCCATCAGGGCCTGCAGCCTTTCGCTGGTGTAGTCTTTCCAGCTGCCTCTTTGCCTGGCCTGTAGTCACCATTGGCAGGGATTGTTACCTATATACTCAATGGAGGAGAAGGAGGAGGAGGTGGTAAAGGAGGAGGAGGAAGTGGGAAAGGAGGAAGAGGGGCAGATGGAGAAATGCTGTACAGAAGAAGACTGGTGGGTGCCAGGTGGTACAGTGTGGGAATATGGTTGGCTGGGGGCGTGGAGGTGTTGCAGGAGATGAGTTTAACCTGTTAAAAAACTGGTTTAACTGGTTTGCGCAATCCATGGGGAGGATATCAATTTGCACCATTTTTTGGAGCAGAAATGCATTTCTCAGGCCTAATATTAATGATAACTGGGATTTTGCTGCCTGCCTGTCTTTCCTTTTCATCCCTGTGATGTATTCATTCCCATCCACACATCATTCACACTGTTTTGCTGGAGTTTAGCCTCCAGCTTCCTCCTATTGTTGTTCTTGCATGTCCTCAGCATCTCCCTTCATGCTGCACTCTCTGTTCCTCTCTGTCTCCAGACCTGAAAGCCTGTTTCTTCTTGTTCAGAAGTGCCTTCAGGTCACTGGTAATCCAAGGCTTGTTGTTGGAGAAGCAACACATTGTCCGGGCTGGTATGGCTGTGTCCTCACAGAATCCGATGTAATCTGTGATGCAGTCAGTCATCTTGTTGATGTCCTCCCCATGAAGCTCACAATCCCACTCTACATCCCACTCTGTTGACTCAAAGCAGTCCTGCAGTGCCTCAGTGAACTCCTGTGTCCACTTCCTCACTGACCTGGTGTGCTCAGGTTTCCTCACAAGTGGTACATACCTGGGGATCAACAGGACCAAGTTATGGTCTGACCTTCCAAGATGGGGGAAGGCTGTGTTGTCATATGCAACACACAACAAAAACAGACAAACAGAACAACAGACAGAGAATAGGTTATAGGCAATATACCCAGCACGGGCAGGCAGGCATAAACAAAAAAGACAGACAAACAGAACAGTTCACAGATTGGTGACAGGTACCTCACCCAGGACAGGCAGGTGGGTGCACACAGAACAGACAGAACATTTCACAGATTGTAGATTACCGATACCACATTTACCAGCAGCGGATGAGGACAGGACCAAAGGAACTACCCGCATCCAATGGGGGTTAGTCCTGTGCAGTTAGGGCACACATAGAACATCACAGCTTTATGGTACAAAGAGAGACATGGGAGACAGGTCAACAGGAAGTAGAGAGGTGTAGACCTGTGTGTCATCTGCATAGTTATGGTAATTTATTTTATGTTTGCTTATAACTTCATAGAGTGAAAGCATGTAGAGATTAAACAGAAATGGGCTGAGAACTGATCCTTGCGGGACCCCGCATGTCACTTCCTTCGTCTCTGATACAGACTCCCCAACCGATACAAAGAACCGACCCTGTAGGTAAGTTTTAAACCGTTTTAGAACTGGGCCGGATAAGCCAATTAACCTTTCAAGTTGCTCCAGTATTTCATGATATACTGTGTCAAAGGCGGCACTAAGGTTGAGTAATACAAGAGTGGGTCATTTTTTTGAGTCTGTGTTTATGTGGAGGTGATTGACTACTTTAATGAGTGCTGTCTCAGTGCTATGGTGGGTGTGGAAACCAGACTGATACATGTATAAAAGTGAATTTGAAGTGAAGTAGTCTTGATTGAGTGTAAACTGTCTTTTCAAGTAATTTGCCAATGAAAGGTAGGTTTGAAATAGACCTATAGTTAGTGATAACACATGGATCCATGTTCTTTTTTAGGAGTGGTTTGATGACAGCTGTTTTAAGTGAGGAAGGGAAGATGCCTGACTAAAGAGACCAGTTTATGATATCTAAGAGCTGTGGTGCTAAGCAGTTGAAGACCTGAGCTGAGTAACAATATTTCCTAGTTCTATGAAATCTAGGTAATTAAAGTGCCCCAAGGCACAAGACACATTTTTGAATAGAAGTACAGGTTTATTTTTGGATCAAAATGCACTTCATCCTTCTCTAATAATTTTGATATTGTCATGGAAAAATTAGGCAAATTTCTTACATTTTTCAGTAGGCTGCATTTCTCATGGGATGGTGGATGGTGGATTAAGTTTGTCCACATTTGAAAATAATACTTTATTATTAGTAATGTTTTCATCTATGATCCTAGAGAATAAAGACTGTCTAGCCTGATTAATTATTAATAGATGTCATTGTGAGTCGTAAGTTTTGTTTTTCTCCACTGTCTTTCTGCTTGGCAGCATCTTCGCTTTGAATCCCTGATGGCTGCATCATTTCTCCAGGGGGCTTTTTGTTTCCCTACATGGCTAATTTTAACTGGTACAATAGTTTGAAACATATTCTTAATTTTTGTGGCAAAGTTTTTGACAGGAGCTGCGACTGTACATGGTGATAGACAACCCATTTATTATCTTTTGAAAGCTTTCAGCTCTATTGTTCTTATTAAACATTTTTTTAAAAGCTTGAGAGCTATTCTCTTGCACAGGGGTAGCGGACACTTAAAAGAAGACAACAATGATCTGAGGACGCTATGTCCAGAATAAGGGGGACAGTGATGTTGAGTCCTTTGAAGATGATAAGGTCCAGAGTATGACCTTATCATCTTGTGTGGGTTGATCCATGGACATGCTGAGAGAATTTGAAAGCCTCTACTGAACTATTGAAATAAATTGATTCTGGATCAGTTTCTTCATCAATATGGATATTAAAATCACCAGATATGATGACGCATTCACGTTAATGGAGACCTCAGATAAAATTTTAGAAAATTCTTCCATAAAACCATTTTTCGACTTTGGTGGATGACAGTTATAAGAAAGATTGTAGTGTTACTGTGTAAAGATATAGCCAGGTGTTCAAAAGATCAAAATTCTCCAAGGGTGTCAGAAAAAAATACCACCTCTCCTATTGCTTCTGTATCTGTAGTATGGATGAAGTTTGGAGGTGCAGCTTCAATAAGTGCAGCAGCACCATTTTCATCCAACCAGGTTTCTGGAGGAGGGTAAAATATAAACCATGGGTGTTTATGAGGTCATTTAGAAGAAATGAATTGTGATCTGACATTTTAAAGAGCTACTTTTATTAACTGAGGTGCTTCACTATTTGGTGGCCTGTAGGCTAGACTAATAGTAGTTAGCTAATTGAAATTTGCACCATTTTTTGGAGCAGAAATGCATTTCTTAGGCCTAATATTAATGATAACTGGGATTTTTGGATTGGTATGTGATGGTTGTGATGCTTTGAGCGTGGGTTAAATAACCGTTAACCAGAGAAGGCCTTTGAGGAGTGTAGAATCAGTTCCATGTTCAGGGACAGGAGATGTGATTGTGGCATAATATGGGTGGAGGCAGTCTGGTTTGAAGAGGTGTGGTCTGTTGAGGAAAGTGGTAAAATTGTCCACAGAAGGGATGTCTCTGTTGCAGCAGCATCCTTTCAGGCAGATGTGGAGTTGTCTGATGCAGCTTAACTTGACATCACTGAAGTTGGGAGTAGCAAAAGGACCTGAGACTATATACTGCTTGTTTGAGAGCAAGATGGTGCTGATGAGGTGATGGAGTAAGTTTTCAGTTTTTTGGACTGCTGAAGTTTGTGGTCCCAAGTTACAAAATGAGCAACCACGGCAGAGACAGACGGACGTTCAGACAGCAGCTGAGGGATGGTGTCACAGGCCTCCTGGACAAGCGCACCAGGGTGGCAGGAGGTGCTGCATCCGGTAATCCTCACATCCCGGGCCATGGAAGCACCAACAACAAGCACAGGAGAGTTATTTGCCACAGTAGCTTGTTTAGTGCTTCTACTTACCACCAAGGAAGAAGGAGGAAGCTGGGAGATGGGGTGACGTTTTTGTCCAACGGAGGTGGAAGTGATGTGTCTTCCGGGGTGCCGAGCCGCCTGCCAGGGTCCAGGGACCTGCGAGTCGGGACAACAGGTGGGCATTGATACAGGAGGCTGCTCTGTGGCGGGTCCAGGTGGCAAGGAAACATGGATGGGTTGTGAACCTATGGAAATGTGAGAGGAGAGTGAGAAGGGGGAAACTGTGAGGGCATCTTCAACCACCGGAATCCAGGGATCCAGGGAACCATGGTTTGGAGTGAAGCTGTTGATTGTAGTGGGGATGGAGGAAGAGGAAGAGGAGGAGAGAGCTTCCAAGCAGGCTGGGGCCTCAGTAGCAGCAAGCGGGATGCTTGACTCCAGTTCATGTTTAGTAGAGCTTGTAGCGGTGGCTTCAATAATATAAAGAAGCATCGGTGCTACACGAGACACTGTGCACAGGACACTGTGCGTGGTCTTCTTTTATATACTTGAGGATGCAAGAGCACTGGTCACAGCCTACATTCTCCAGTTTTGTGTGACCATAGAAAGCATCACTCACTACCTGCAAACATCTTGAGAATCTATAGCAATGGAGCTCATCATATCAAAGGCTACCTTCAAACACAGAGATATTGTGGGCCGTGTAAAACATGGCATAGATGGTTTGGGCATGGGATCAACAACACCCACTAAGAAGTGCGTAAGAAGTGCAGTGCCAATAGAAAGTGGGCAGATTTGCCAGGGCACTCTCACAATCTCAGCAGGACACTTGGATGAGTGGGAATCTGTGGAGCAATAAAAAATAAAATGAAATCACCTGCAGAACATGCTCCATTGTCAAAGTTACACCTCCGGCTTGGGGGGACCTAGCCTGTCACCTGTTCCCAGCAACCCTAAAACGTGTCCTGGTGGGCTGTAAAACTAGTTTAACACAGGGAAGATATACCTGCCAGGACAATCTGGTACTGAGGTGCTTGGACTGGTGCTGGAGGACAAGTGAACCTCAGTCAATGCCATCCCCTTAAAGGCTTAGCCTATTCTTCCACACTTCACATCCTCTGTCCATGCGGGTGAAAAGCAGTACACCTATCCAGTATCCAGGGACTGGTAAATGCATGTAAACCTACAACAGACTCACCTTTCCACATGAGATCCCACAGACCAACCTGTGTGCTGACTTGGTCCTATGATCCAACTCCTGCCTTGAAGTCCCCATTTTGGAGCGCACAGTTCTATGGAAAGACTCCATTGATGAGGCATTTGAAAAAAAAAAAAGGCCGCAATATGCTGATCTAGCCGCTAAGGCAGAGGGATGGGGTTGGAAGATTAGGGTGTATGTGGTGGAAGTGGGCTGCAGGGGATTTGTGGCAAGATCCACCACAAGAAATGGAATTAGAGGGCAAGCCCAGCAATAGATTGTTAAATCTCACCACCACCTCTGGAAAATGCAGCCATTGGCTGTGACTGAAGTTTTAATGGAAGAGATACTATTTGGGCCAGTAAATGACCTCTCACACACTGTGACACACACCCTGGTATGATGAGCCATTCTGTTTTTTCAGGCAAGGAGCATGAGGAATCCCAGAGCATGCACATGAAGACCCAGAGGCGACAGTGAAATAATTCTTCATCAACAACTGGAGATGCCAAAGAGCAGCATGACAACCATCATGTTTCACTGGTTGCATTGGCTGGGAGGGAGGAAATCTGAGAGCCACCGTTACAAAGTTCAAGGGCTTCAAGAAGAGATACTAGATCGGCATTGCACCCTGTTCCCAATCAGGAAAAGGTTTCTGCAAACTGGTTCCCATGCTGTAGATAGATTGTGAACGGTACCACCAACCTAGATCCACTCCCAGGCTGTACTAATCCAGCACTACTTACACTAGACTAAAGGTCAAGTTGACAGTAAAGCATTGATTTTCTCTATCTCCATCTTTTATGCTTAATATCCTACAACTCACATTCATGATCCTGTCAAAATTACAAGTCAGATCCACTCAAGTTTACTTAGATATATTCCCCGTAGTGGAAGCTTTCAAATCATGAATTCTGTGGGAAGCATTATTAACTCCAGGGGTGACCCAACCCAATTTGCAGCATCGCCACAGAGCACATTATACAGGACAAACAATGTTCAAAATGGGCTTTGCAAAATCTTTACACCTGCACACACTGTGAAGAAAGCACACTGGACCATTATGCGCATGCTGGCAGAGTTTGGCTCAGAGTTTGGCTTAGAGTTTGCAACGCATGCTTATGGTGTCTGTTTCCAGCCTTATCACCATTTTCTGCATTAGGTGACCTTAGCAACACTGATCTGGAGACCCGCCAAACACAGCTGCTGTTCAACCATTAGAGGGAGGGCCTTGAGGGAAGCCTTGGAGGCACCCTCATCACATGTCGTCACAGACCCAATGGCCAAGACTTGCCTCACTCAGACAGGCAGGCCCCAGAGGCCTCGCCACTGGGTGTTTAGCCCCTCAACAGGGAGTGGATGGGTGCTTGGTGCGTTGGGGGTAGTCAGCTCTGGCCATATGTCTGCAGCCTGCTGTCCCTCTGATGCTGGGCTCAGGGGGGCTCTTGCCCCGGCTGTCAAGCCAGTTTCTCTGCAGGGGGACACATGGATACCTGGTGGCACCTAGCCATTGTCTACTCTTGTCAGCTTTTATCATTAGTGTCACTGCTGTTATCTGGATCTTGCTTTTGCTGTCAGAGCAGGTCCTGCAGCTTTGTTACCGTTTGCTGTTGTTATTGTCACAGTGTTTCTGCAGCCATTATCAGCTGTTGCTCACAATGTCCCCACTCTCTCTATTCCCCCATCTCTATCTCTCCATTATCTTTGCCACTGTTTTGACTGCTGTTATCTTTACTGTTGTTGTTGCTGATATGCTGTGACTCAGGGATATTTAAAAATTGTTTTCGTTGCTTTTGTATTTCAGCTGTAACGACAAATGTAGATTAGCATTATGACAAACTGCATTTAGAATAAATGAAAAGCTCGCAATTTTTACAGAAATAACAATTCCCTTTCCCCTATCTAAAGCTGATAAAAAGACAATGCATTTTTGCTCAAGCTGTTTTATGCTCTTTTGAAATTGTTATTGCTCCATTACCTTCAGGATTGTTCTTCCTCCGGTCTTGCCTACATATAATTCACTCATTTAGCTCAAAAGGAAAAAGTAAAATTCTATGGGGCTTAGCTAATCAAATATAGGACAACCACATGCATGCACACACACATCCATGAATGTTTCACATTTGTTTATACAAATATTATCTAAAATCGAAATTAAACTGTTAGAATGAGTTTGTCAAACATGTGTCCTCTTCTGCAGAGAAAGTAAAGTCTCACTGAGATTTTTCACATCAAACACAAACAGTTCCTGTTTAAACAAATGCTATGCCTGCGGAAGGGTCAGTTTCCCCATCATTGGTATTCCATTGTTTGTAGAAGAAGCACTTTAGGAAATTATGCTGATTACCTCTGCAATAGATGGCCCTTAGTGAAGTCTGATGAAGTGTGGGACAGCAACAAAGACCCCTTTGACTTTAGGTTCCTGTTCCATTTGATGTAGTGCTGAAATTACTGGCTTTTGTGCATGATCTATACTATTTCAATTCTAATAAAATTGTTAAAAAGTCACACAGGTCCTTTTCAAGGTCAATTTGTTGGATTTTTTTTCAATGCTTTAAATAGAGAATTTACTTGCAATGCTGGTACCTTCACATTTTTCATGTTAAAGCCAGTCTCATATGCTTTACATGCTTTATATGCTTTTCATGTAAGAGGAGTCCCAAAAGGACTCCTCACCCTGGCTCTGCCTTCTCCATTCTCACCACTCGGTTCTATGGCTATAACTATGATAACATGATGTTTTATTTTTCTATTGTTACAATGTTATCATTGTTTTGTTTCTCTATTGTTATGATTACCTGGCAGTACTGGACGAACATGTTGGCACTCTGGTCCTCAGACTCTTTGTCTGAGGACCCCCCCCCCCCTATAGCCCATGGATGCTGTGCTGGATCCATGATCCCCTGCATGCTCCTATCTCCACCTACTTCTCTGTACGATTACTGTGGTGTCTGTACCTGTAAACCATGTCTGTAAATTGTTCTGTTTGTGCTTGCTTGCCCGTCCTGGGTGAGCATCCCCTCCTCTGTCTCTGACCCTGAGGTTTCTTCCAGTTTTTCCATCAGGGTTTTTCTTGTTTTGTTCCATTTTTTTTGTTCCAACTGGAGTCAGTTGGCTAAGAAGTAGTAGTGAAATTTGGCAGATCTGACTCACCAAATCTTTTCCTTTTTGTAGCGTCTTTAAGCTCGTTGTTCCTCAGCTGATTTGAGGGTCTAAGGGCAATGAGTGCAACCATTAGTGTATTTTATTACAACTACTACAATTGTAAACCAGAGTTTCCCTTGTGTGCTAATTGGAAGTTGCTTTATCACTTCCATTGAAGGCACATCAAATTAATTCTGGGGATTCCTCTGTGCCTTGATAGTATTTCTAAACCCATGTCTCCATGATTTGAGCCTATTTTGTGCTGCTAACATATTCTTTATCCCTAGCCCTTCTGGTATAACATGAAGATGGCTGAAATTTTCAGCACATGTGAGACAGGATTGGAGTGCAGGCGCAGTGAAAGTGTACGAGTGCTGGAGCTGTATGTGAGATAGGCAGACAGTCACAGATGAGCTGTTACTTTGTCCAATAGCATGGTGAGCTGACCTTGAGGGGAATGGGGAAAATTGACATGCAGGGAGAGAAGTAATGAGTCAACAATATATCAAGGAGGCAATTTGGAGTGGTTTATCTGATGAGGGTCAAGTGCCATAATTTTCAAGTCTGAGCATGCCTTCATGGTGAGAGGTTAGGATAGACCAACTTTTGAATAACTGAGCCACTGATCAAGCCCCAACAAATCTTGCACACTAAACATGAAGGAGTGGGGTAATCATAAGGATTTGTGATGCAGAAAAAATTATCATATAAATCATGGTCATGAACCAGAAAATCTGGTATGTACAAGCACCAACAGCAAAAAAATGAAAACCAAAAGCAGCTTATCTGAATCTGTGTTATGTTGCAATGTCAGGAGAAAGTTTACAGGACAAATTTTACAGATGACCCTACACTGCACCTAACCTTTTCTAATGATGTTTTTGTTTAAGATCAAAGATCAAACTCGTCAAGCACATACCAGCACATCAACTAGTCTGGCCTCCCACAGAACCTAGAATAAAGAGAACCAACCAACAAGCTCCAAGCCCACACAGGAAACACACCTCCATGAAGGGGGAAGGGCCGTCACAATATGGTCTGGAGTTTTTACAGATAAGCAAGTCAGTGTAGGGAGTCATATGGAACAGCCATGTGCCAATTGCGCTATGCTGCATGGGCCATTGTGCAGGGGAGCACATGCTGAAACTTAGGTTTATAAGTGGGGACATCTTGTGGACAAAGTTTTTTTTTGCATCTTGTGAACAGTTAACACTTAAAACATTTGAGGGGAGGTTTCAGGAGGTTTATTCAGAGGAAACCCACTTTTTTTTTTTCATTTTCAGAGTAGCTCTCATAAACATTTGTAAATGAGTGATTTATATATAAATCCATATTCCATACACAAAATTGAATTAAATATTTGTGTTTTTTTAAATATTGAGCTAACATGTTCTTGTTTTTTTCTAAGAAATTACTAAGTAATATTTACTTGCTGTAAATATTATTTATTACATTATATTATCACAATAAACTACTACATTTTCATTTTTTCAAATATACCCTTTTGGGTAACACTTTACTTGAAGGTACCATCATAATAGTGACATGACACTGTCATAACTGTCACATGACACAGTCATGAACTTGTCATAAACATTATGTCAATGTCATGAATGTTTATGACTGATTGATTATGACAGGTTGACACTGTTTGGCTTGTCTTGATTATGACAACTTGACATTAATCAGTGACATTACCAGAAAATGTCTTTGTCATGACAACTTGACATTAAATTTGTTTCGGATGTCCTTAATATGACAACTTGACTTTAATCAAAGTGACATTGACAGAAATTGTCTTTGTCATGACAATTTGACAAATGCATCTATTTCTGTGTGTATGACAAATTGACATAATGGTTATTAAAAGTAGGGGTGTAACAACTAATCGATAATATCGATAGGGGAATGAGTCTTCCTCAACACACCCTCTGATCTATACGATCCATACTGGATATCGGAGAATAACACAGCCATACTAAAGAGGTAAACACATTCTGCTCGTCTAATTCATGTGACTCGCGCTCTCACTTCTGTGAGGACCTCCATATTACATGCTGGCACGTGAAACCTTAGTTGTTGAAGCCGGTCTGAGTTATGAAAAAAATAATTGAATGAATTATTCCATGATTGAAAATGATGTTTTTTGACTGGGTTTGTATTGGAGAAAGTATTTTTTTGAGCCAGGCCTAGGAGATTTTCGTGGTATTGCAAGAAAAGTGTCTTCTGCGTAGGCTTCATTTTTCGTACTACAAGACTATGTCCATCTTTTATATACAGGGTTTGTCCGAAACCACTCCCTAACCGCTATAAAGGGCCCTTAATCGGGTGGACGCCATTTTAAGTAGTGTCCGAATGTTAAGTGAACAAGAGTAAGGGCCCTTAATGTATACCACAATTCACCTGGATTTCAAGTATTTCATATTGGATGGTCACTAGCTGGAGCCCTATATCCCATCATGCACTGTGGTCGGACAGCGGGAATAAGGAGCGATATGGCGGACTTGGCAGAGCAGCTGCAGTGCAAATATAGGTAACTTGATTGTCAGAATAATATATTCATATTCGAACGTTGTTGATAAAACAATGATTGTCGATATTTTCCGCCAGTTTGGTATGTATAAATGATGCAACAATACTGTTAAGTCATCAGCGAGTTCCAGGTGACAGTGTCCGAAAGTATTTGCCGGCAAGTGAGGGCACTATACAGTGGCTTGAAAAAGTATTCATACCCCTTGAACTTTTACCACATTTTGTCACGTTGCGACCACAAACATAAATATATTTTATTGGCATTTCATGTGAAAGATGAACACAAAGCACACAATTGTGTGCCGCTTGGCGTGCAAAAGTATTCAATGAGTGGCATCCTGCCCATGCTCGTGACTGACATGAGGCCTCTATCAATGATAGAAGATGATGATACAAAGTGATCCACGCCCTGCAGCCTGGTTACACTCTTCCCTCATAGATCCATTTTTTTAATATTTATATTATTTTAAAAATTAATATTATTAGTTAGTAAACTTTTATGTGCATTTTCTGCTCTCATATTGTTCATTCAGAGTAACATTCAGGTTTTTAATAAAATTAAGTGCCAGTGTAGCCTTTTTTATTTCATTTATTTATTTATTACATTTTTCTAAAATACAAATTTTCTTTTATGGTGTGAACTTCCCCGAAAGGATTTTCCCTTTATGTAAAAAGAGAAAGACAAGTTCCTATAGCAATGGGGTGTCGTTTTGGCGTGACACCACCTAGCCTCACAGATCTGTGTATGCTCAGCCCTGGTGAGTCACCGTAGGAGGCACTCTCTCCCTGCTGTCTTATTTACACACTTTTATTTTGTTCAAAACCAGAATATGTTGGTATTTGTTATGATGCAACGTGTTAGTGAAAGCTCTGATTAAGTTTATATTGGTTAACAATTTGTCAATTTAACACCAGACTGAGTTATTCATGTCGTTAGCTTTTTTTTTTTAGCTTTTTTTTATGCTTACAGGGCCGGTTTTCCCTTCATTTCCCTCTTTTTTTATGCTGACTTCATGAGGTTGTAACCAGCATGTAACTGTGAAGTAACTGTGTTGTCTTGTGTTGTGATGATTTGTTGTGGTTATATGAAGTTTTTTTGTAGAACGGTTGAGAGTTGCAGTGTGGCTCTGTGTGTGATGCCTGTTTTCTAAAGGTATGTTAGTTGATGATCTTGATCTTGATCTTGATCTTGATATTTTGCACTATAAAAAATGAGCTAATATGGGTGAATTTTATTTTAAGTCTTTTAAACTGGAAAATGTGTGGGAAACCTAGAGCCAGATTTGTTGCCCTGGGATTGGTCCGTCGGGGGCCCTGCTCACGACTGCTACCCAGTTCGCTTTGCACCCGACTCCAGTCATTCGCCCTGCAGGTGGTGGGTCCACGGGGGGGCGGAGAGGATGGAAACGTCACATATCCTCTTCGGGCTGGGCCCGGCTGGGCCCCGTGACAGACCCGGCCACCAGGCGCTCGCTGACGGTCCCTCCGTCCGGGCCTGGCTCCGGGCGTGGGCCCTGGACTTCCTCCGGGCAGGGTCTCGTCTCTCTACTTGAGATACTCAGGGCGGATGAGATCCGCCCTGAGTATCTCAAGTCACTGGATGTTGTAGGGCTGTTCTGGCTGACACGCCTCTGCAACAACGCGTGGCAGTCGGGAACAGTGCCCCTGGAGTGGCAAACTGGAGTGGTGGTCCCTCTTTTTAAAAAAGGGGACCGGAGGGTGTGTTCCAACTACTGGGGGATCACACTCCTCAGCCTCCCGGGGAAAGTCTATTCCAGGGTGCTAGAGAGGAGAGTTCGACCAATAGTCGAACCTCAGATCCAGGAGGAACAATGCGGTTTTCGTCCCGGCCGTGGAACGTTGGACCAGCTCTATACTCATGGGAGTATTCATGGGAGTTTGCCCATCCAGTCCACATGTGTTTTGTGGACTTGGAGAAGGCTTTCGACCGTGTCCCTCGTGGTGTCCTGTGGGGGGAACTCCGGGAGTACGGGGTCCAGGGCCCTCTACTGAGGGCCGTGCGGTCACTGTATGACCGGTGCAGGAGCTCGGTTCGCATGGCCGGCAGTAAGTCAGGTCTGTTCCCGGTGCATGTAGGCCTCCGACAGGACTGCCCTTTGTCACCGGTTCTGTTCATTACCTTTATGGACAGAATTTCTAGGCGCAGCAGGGGGCCAGAGATGGTCCGGTTCGGGAGTCATGGGATTTCATCTCTGCTCTTTGCAGATGATGTTGTCTTATTGGCTCCCTCGAGCCAGGACCTCCAGCATGCACTGGGGCGGTTTGCAGGGAAGCAGCTGGGATGAGAATCAGCACCTCCAAGTCCGAGGCCATGGTTCTCGACCGGAGAAAGGTGGAATGCCCTCTTCAGGTCGGTGGAGAGCCCCTGCCTCAGGTGGAGGAGTTCAAGTATCTTGGGGTCTTGTTCACGAGTGAGGGAAGGATGGAGCGAGAGCCGGCCCCGGTTAAGCGGAAGAAGATGGATGTGCGGGAAATATTTAATGTTGTATTTAATGCTGTCTTGGTATTAAACTGCTATATTGTTTACTTTCTGAGTGTGAGTGTTTCATGATATGTTAATGACAAATCAAAATGCTACCACTTTACTTGAGGTCAAAGAATATCCATATTAAACTGTCATAATAGTGTCATGACAGTCAGTTTTGGGTGTCCTGCCAAACATCTGTGACCAAGTGCTAGAATTGGTCTGTAAACTTGGTTATTATAATAATAATAATAATAATAGTCATTATGCCAATTTGTCATACACACAGAAATAGATGCATTTGTCAAATTGTAATGACAAAGACATTTTCTGGTTATGTCACTTTGATTAATGTCAAGTTGTCATAATCGAGACAACCCAAACAGTGTCAACCTGTCATTACAAAAACCGAATGGCACTTAATGACAGCACTCATGAACATTCATGACATTGACATAATGTTTATGACAAGTTCACGACTGTGTCATATGACCGTTTTGACAGTGTCATGTCATGTCACTGTCATGACGGTACCTTCAAATAAAGTGTTACCCACTTTTGTACTGGCAGTACCCATTCACAAACAGTGTATTTACTTTGGAAATTGCCCTCAATTATCCGATTCAAGAATTTCAAGCAACATCACTATTTCTTCTGGAGAGTGTGTGTAAATACACATTTCAATGAATACTTTTTCAAATGTATACTTTACAATTTACAATGCATAAAAAAGAAAAAAAATCTTTCCTTTTTGGGACACAGAAACTCACCCTCACCCTTGCAGTTTTGGAGACATTTTGAGGGTGTCAAGCTCAAGAAACACTTTCTGAAACTATATTTCAGTTTGGGTAGGTAACTTAAATTGACTGCATAGATTATACCCAGGAGCAGAAGGCAAGCATTTTCCACATTTCTGCAGTCCTCCAGAACCTCCTTCGCCTCTACGATTACCAACACACAGCTGGGACCTTGGTTTACCTGTGCCCCATTTGGATATATGACAATGATCTTCATGATGTGATGAGTGCAGTCCTTATTCACAGTGAGAAGCTGAATTTCATGATAACAATCAGAATAAAAAAAGTTTTACCCCCAAAGATAACATCACAAGTGAGTATGAGATAATAAGGCCAGATAACCATCTCAATATGGTAATGACAGTCATCAGAAAATTCAAAAATCACAATAATTACCTGATAGTCTGTGTTCTGCCCTCATCAAAGAGTCCCCTTCTTCAATAAGACAGACAGATAACTCCTTCCACACACTGGTCAGTTATATGATGGATTCATTCTGTGGAACCGTTGCAATTGACAGCATGAGAATAGGGTAAAACTAGCATGAAGAAAAATGAAATACACAATTGGTGTGCTTAATAACAATAAACACACATCTCAAATGTAGCTTACAACCATAGCTAACCTAGCTTGACAAATAAGATAGCTAGATATTGAACAACCAAACTCACAAAAAGCTCTTGGACATCCTCACAAATATTCATGTAAAATATTTTATATCCCCTTAAGGCCTGAATTTATATAGCTGCATATAAAAAATGTTTTATGTTTGTTTTTGCCTTTCAGTAGATCGTAATTAACGTTGAGAATATCAATTTCACTTTTGCACAAAAAATAAATAGAAATTTTGGTATGTTGCAAATTTGCGACAACAGGCATAATGGTCAGTTTGGAGTCAATATGGTACGTTGCAAATTCACAACAGCAGGCATAATGGTAAATAATAAGATAACAATTACAATAGTTGCAATTACAGTAAAAAACTGTTTTATTAATTCATCCTTTGTTTCATACATTTTTTCAAGTACACACATTACTATGCAAAAAACAGTTCTTACAAAACAACTGTAACATCAAAATGTGAAATTTAAAACCATGTCCTGGTCAGGCGGAACTCTTTTTGGCTATGTCTATGTGTATGTGCCTTGTGTTGTGTGTGTGCAGTGTGTGTGTGTGTGTGCACACAACTCACACAAGGACGAGACCTTTACAACAAATTAGATGTAAAGAGATGTGTCGATTGGATTTAGAAAAAAGGAGATGTTGAGCAGAGCAGCTGTGACAGAAAAGCAGTTAAGAGGAACAACCTCTTCCAGAACAACTGCTTCTGACCTGCCCTTCAAAGGTATTTCGCTTCTGACTGACGCTGTGTTTGTGCTGGGCAGCACCAGGTGCGAGCTCTAAGAGAATCGAAACGTAAACTGCTCGAAGTCAGCTGATAGAAATCCTCCCTATGCCCACACTGTGCTGAGACTCAACAGAAACTAGAACACAGAATATACATATCAAAACACATACCAAAAGGACACTACTCAAAGTATGCAGTATTATGAAGCAAATAAGCTCCTAAACTACACAGAATCACACAAAAATGAGATCACTTCAGTCACACTGAGAATACCAACAAACACCGAGGACAAAGTCAAATTCTTGGCCTAACTATTTGTAATGCAAAGAAAGGGACCCAGACGTTGTTTCCCCAATGACCTACATCTGCGCGTGTGTGTGTTTGTTTTCTTTTTCTCACTCATGGAATGCACAGAAGCAGTTTTTGTTCTTGTGTAGGCAGAAGTGAACATCACATTTTGTACACTTGATGCTTGTGTGGCCCATGCACTTAGGCAATTTGCAGCATTGCAGCGCACTGTCGATTCACTTCTTCTGGAACTCTCGCTCCACATCAGATGAAGGCCGCCCCCTCTTTTTGGTTGACAGACCTTTGCCTTGCACGCAGAGGGCCTGTGCAATAGAAAGCCTGAAAGTCAGCAAGTCTCTGTTTCTTTCATGGAACATTCATGCTGTCACAATCATGCCGATAAAGCAACCAGCCATTGACAACCATCATGTCTACAAAATGAAAGAAGAATCAATGGTAGTACTTCTTGGATCTGATGTGGATGCGGTAGTAGGCAATTAGGGCATCAAGTGCATCAACACCACCTTGTTGTAGAGGGTGATAATGCTGGGACACGGTACAGACACTTTCTTCTTTTGCTTTCTCACCAACGATCCACAGCCCTTCTGCTATCAATGCACCCTCAGTGAGGTGACGTCCTTGATGCTGGACCAGTTCATGATAGTGCCGGATGAGTAAGGTTGTGACATGACTCTGTCCAGGTAGGATCACAGGATTAATCTCATCTCCATCAAACTTGCCTTGGACAAGTGTCCTCCAACCCTGAGAATCCCAGCTCCATCGATGTAGGGACACAGGCTGAAGAGTGAGCTCTTTTTAGGAATAGTTATTCCTCCCCTGATGTACTCCAATGCTCCTGCAAAGGCATCTTGCTGGACAGTCCGCAATATTATTGTTCTTGCCTTCTCCATGTCTTCTCTGGGACAGGGTCCTTCATGGGTGTGCCAACCATTGCAACTATTCCCCTATGCGAACGAGTGTGCGATATGTACAAGCCTAGCAACCGCTCGATTCAGGGACCGCCAGCTGGAGAACCTCTCAAAACGCCTCGGGTGAAGTCCATCACTGGTAACCCTGTTGACATGGCAGATTGTTACAAACAGCTATGGTCAACAGCTGATGTTAACACACCAAGGGATTGCAAACCTGGTGATTGAACTTATTGTTTGCAAAATGAAATCATCGGACAGAAAAAATATTCAATTTGAATACTGTATTGTACTGTATACCATACAAAGGAATATACAAAATCACCTAATTCCCTTCCCCACACAAACCAAAATCCTTTTCCCCTTTGTCCTTGTATATCTTTATAGTTCTTGGTGTCCACCAAAAGAAAAAAAAAGTAATCTACAGGATCCAAGGTAATCCACACAAAATCAAAAGTAATCCACCAAAACCCAGAGAAAATGATGAAAAACAACGCAAAAATAGCTGGAATCTCCATAAAATATGCAATAAAGAAAAAAAGGTAAAGTAAAGGCCTACTGAGATTAGAACACCGGTACTCAGGGTCAGCAGCCATATGCTTTAGCCGCTAGACTAGCGGAACCAACATGCTGGTGATGGAGTCTTTTCCGGATGTTTTTTGAGTATCTTGGTTACTGCAACCAGATGGTTCCTCGCTTGTTCACGATTGTTAGGGAGACGCTGGCCAGGGCTTTGAAAGGGGAGGTGAGCGTACAGCTGTTGTCATCACCTTGTTTCAGCTCCCTTTCCATAATTCTCAGGAAGGTGATATCTTCCATAGATGGGGCTGTCTTCTCATTGTCCTTTGTGTAGCAGAAGACAGACTCGCCCACAAGTGGTGACTTATGGCTCGGCAAGGATAGCTGTTACCATGTTGGGACCGAAGGCTTCTGAGATGGACGTGTGATTGAGGCTCTCTTTGATTTCAATTTTATTGAGGCAAGGGTGCATAATGCTGCGGAGACCGTTCGAGAACATGGGTTCTGAATTTGTTCACTGGTGAGTGTCTATGTGTGCCATTGATACACACGTCTCCTACTATCACCCAGCCAAGGGCTAATCGCTGGGCAAAAGGAGCATGCCGGGGACCATTGCGTTGCTCAAAAACCTTGTGCACTTGGATAATGTCCCACCCTAAGAGAAGTAAAATCTCCACCTCGGAGTCAAGAGGAGGTATCTTAGAGGCTAAGGACTTCAGGTGTGAATACTACTTCACAACAGCTGGTGTGGGAATCTCTGCCCTATTATCAGGGACTTGATCACACTCGATAAGTGTAGGGAGAGCTAGACTTATCTTTTTGTCAGCCGGTTCCACAATAAACCCCTTTGCCCTGCGGCCTGCAGTCTCTGACACTCCTTCACACGTTCTAAGTGTATAAGGAGAGGTGTCGTCACTTATGTTGAACTTCTCAAAGAAAGATGACCTGGTCAAAGACCTGTCCAGGAGAAGATCGCCTAACTCCCGGAGCCTTTGGGGGTCTCTATTCAAGACAGGTCTTCGACAGCACTGGAGAAGGTGGATTTCCAGGCCCAATAGTTTTCAGGTTTATCATCAAATTTTATGAGCCCAGCTGCAATTAGGTCCTGACGAGCTAGGAACCTTGCTAGGTCTGATACACCTGGACTGGATTCTCCTCTGCGCAGAGAGTTATTATCACCTGTATTGTCTCTGGGTGACCATGGGTTCTTTACTTCAGAGGCTGGCTGAGGTTGATTCCACTTATCTCCTCTTTCCCATGTGAGTGGGACTGGTGTCTGATTTGAATCAGCAGCCATCACAATAGGAGTTGTTGGTTGAAAAGATGAAGGGTTCCTCTCACATTGGCCACGTCGTTCGCCATGTAGATGCGAATCAGTAAGCTTGAAGCCAACGGCCGCTGAGGGAATAAAATCAGCCTCTTTTCTCAAATCTGGCGACCCATTGGATTTCACGTAGGTCTATTGTTTTTGAACGTACTTCTCTGTTCTCTCAACTGAATGATTTGATGAGCCTTGGTCGATGTCATCAACTCGAGCCAAGTCCTCCACATCTATGGCTGCCTCCAATACAGCAGCTTCAGTACATGCAGCCTCAGCCTCTTTCTCCTGCTGTATGGCCTCTAATGTGGCTTCAAGACGTGTCTCCTATTCTTTCAACTGAGCCTTCTTCACCTTAACATCGATCTCTTTTTGTGCATAAGATGCTCTGGCACGTGCAGCTTCAGCTTTAGCACATGCTTCCAATGCAGCTCAGCTAGTCGCCGATTTGCTGGATTGTTTTGATGACTTGGATCTGTATGATGAGTGTGAGCACTGTGACCTAGTGTCATAGCTCTTTCCTTCTGCGGCTGACATTGTAGCTGTGATAGGTGGGCTGAGCAGGCTTGGTATCTCACTCAGGACGATAGAGATCAAAGTGGAGTACGTCTTTTTACTGTTCTGCCCTCATCAAAGAGTCCCCTTCTTCAATTAGACAGACAAATAACTGACAAATAGCTGGTCAGTTATTTGATGGATTTATTCTGTGCCACCGTTGCAATTGACAGCATGAGAATAGGGTAAAACAAGAATGAAGAAAAATGAAATATACAGGCGTGCTTAATAACAATAAACACACATTTCAAATGTAGCTTACAACCATAGCTAACCTAGCTTGACACATAAGATAGCTAGATATTGAGCAACCAAACTCACAAAAAGCTCTTGGACATCCTCACAAATATTCATATAAAATATGTTTACAACATTTTCTGAACAATACTTACAGACGATGCTTCTACAAGGGATCTCTGAACTGGATAGATGCATATACTTCACTGTTCTCTCCAACATGTGCCTATGCAGACTGTCTTCAATGCAAACAAAACGTCAAGATGGCTGCCTACAGGAAGCTCGACAGGAAGATATGCCACCTAGTGGCTGCAGAACGAGTTGCACCAATAGAGTTTAACACAGACCAGAACAGTCTGTGATCAGTTCTTCTCCAGACTCTCAGGAACTCATCCAAGCAATGGATGAACTTTATTAGAGAACAATACATAAGAGCACATACAAATGTAAACAGAAAGTTACCCATAGAGAATGTTCTACATGGGCAAGAGTATAAGAACTAACTTCATTTTGAATTTATATTAATATTTTTAACATTCAACATTATATGATGTTATTAAATAAAAATAAAAATCTACCTCACTCAGTGAGTCCAACATTGGTCTTATTTTCATTCCTGCAATCCCAACTTTACTCTTCAATATTTCCACAAGTTTGGTGGTGTGTCTGTCCAGTTTAGACAAAACAGTCTGCTCCAGATGAATTGTGGTTATTCTTTTAAACTCTTCTTTGATCTGAAATGAGAGATATAAACACAAAATGATGATCAAGATGACTCAACAGAGTTGAGAAACCAGGGTTTCACTGGACTTGAACTGGTCTTGAACTGTGGGCAAGTGATTTACAACCTTGATTCTTCTGAGAGTGAAAAACTTCTCCATTTCCTTATTAATTATCGTCCTGTTGTTCTTCTTCTTCATTTCCTTGGGCAAATCCAGTCTCTCCTTCTCTAAGGTTTCCTCTGTCTCACCTAGTGGCAGTGGTGGCAGGTAGTTTACTTCTGCTTTTTATTGGCCTTTTGATGCCTTTAGGTGAACTCTCTTCATTGGAGCGTCATCTCATCAGTTTGTTAACCTCCAGTTCTGGAATGGCTGGAATGACATCATAAGAGAAGGCTGGTATTTCAAACTTAGACGTGTAAGCGTCACGCTCCTTTTGTGAGTGTGACGCTTACATGTCACGCTCACAAAAGGAGGCAGAGGAGTAGCTAGACATGTAGCACACTGAGCAGGAGAGAGGGAAAGGAGAAGCAGAAGGGGAGGCCATTGTTACCGGAGCTAATGCTAACAGTTAGCGCTAACCGGAGCAAGGGGTATAAAGAAACTAGAGGTGGTGTAGGAAGCAGGTTGGGGAGAGCACAGGACCCAAAAATGGGATAGAGTGCTCGAGTGGCATTCACAGGATATTTAAATGGTGGGAAATCAAGGAAATGACACTAAAGATTGGGGTAGAGACAGAGTAACAGCAGAAGTAGTGCTGTCAGCACTCAGCAGGAGTCAGCCACACAGAGAGAAGAATGTAAGAATTAAAACAAATTCATTATCACAAGAAATCTTCTTCCCCCTTATCTTAATTTTTAAAAAAAACTCAAGATGTCCACCTTACAGCCTTAATTAAAGCTGCAAGCAGCTGTGAGCTGTGAGGGTCCTCGCCTGTGCGCCTGTCGGGGTACTGGCAACCACTGGGTTAATGCAGTTACTCGGCCATCCCAAGAATCCTTTTTTTAGCATATTTTGAAGAGGAATCTCTCCTGGGCTGAGCAGCATCCCTGTGATTCAGATAATGAACAGTCTCTCTACTATGGCCGCCATACGGCTACACCCCTTGACATAGAGAAATTATTTTCTGAATTTTTGATCACAATGCCATTAAGGTGATCTTATACAATATGTTGAGTAGATGGTTGGATGAAATCTCAAGGCACTTCTCAAGGAACCAAAATAGCTGACTTGCTGTCCAGTTCTGACCATCAGTGCTGGACTTTTTTGTGCGTCTCCATGAACTGTATCAGCCTACAAATTTTCATCTTTCTACTCCACAAAAATCTTTTTGGGGAGGGATTTTTAAAAATGTAGAGGTGGCACTATAGAGAAATTTAGTCACGCCCACTGACAAGGCCATTACCAGGCTTTTCAGGCATGCAATTATGTCAAGCAATTTTGAAGCTTCCATTATGAAGTGCCTGCCTGGATGAGCATTTTAAAATATTGATCATGAATTACCAAACTTTGTGATGCACTAGTGGTCACACCCTTTGACTTAAGAAAATTCTGTACATAAAATTTTCTCGGCTTGGTCCATAGATGATTTGTACCAAATTTGAAGCCAATTGGGTCAACCCCCTCGGAGGAGATATTTTTAAAATTCAAAAATTCAAATCAAAATGGCCGACTTCCTGTCAGGTTGCGGCCATCATGTCAAGAGACTTTTTTGTATATCTCTTAGGATACAAATTTTTATTTGCCCACAACAAGCTAAAGAAATTCTTTATGGGGAACGGTCAAAATTTCTAGGGGGCACTACTTTTGGATTTTGGTCCCCCATGGGCTATGACCCTATCAAACTTCAGAGCTCCCTGTCCTCAATCAGTGTAAAAAATTTTCATGATATGAGTTCCTTAAAGCTGTCACAAAGCCACTCATAATATATGGCAAGGGATCACTATTCATGCCTGCCACACAGATACAATTGGCATTAGCCACACTGACTTTGCAATGTAGCTTCACCAACTTGTTCTGCATGTATTACAAGTGGAATGAAGCTGATGGGTTCAATTATGTAGGATTACTACATTTAAGTGTAAAACCTGATTACTTCCTGTCACAATTGGGGATGTTGGCCTCGGCCAGTCTTTCACTCTGCTGATCTTCTCCGGGTCTGTCCTGATGCCGTCTGCCGACACCAGGTGACCAAGGTAGCTCACTTCCTTTCTAACAAACTGGCACTTTGAAGGCTTAAGCTTCAGGCCATGCTCCCTAAGCCTATCAAAGACCTGTTGCAGTCTCTCCAAGTGCTCATCAAAGGACATGGAAAAAAAGCATCTCGAGTGCTGCAAGAATTGAGCTTTCTATAGTCGATACAGAGTCTTAGTGACCCATCCTTCTTGGCTACAACCACCACAGGCGAGGCATATGGGCTCTTACTTGGACGGATGACCCCTGCTGCCTCCATCTCTGTCAGCATCTGCCGCACATCTTCCCACAGGAATGGGGGTATCTTACGGTAGGGCAGTCGGAATGGCCTAGAGTCCACCATTGGTATCTCATGCTGTATAGTTGTTGCGTGGACATAGTCAAAGGGGTGCTGGGAGAACACATCTGCATTCTTGTCTAGCAGCTTTTCAAGGCAGACACGCTGATCTTCATTTTCCACAGCCGCTTCACTTAGGTCCACACCACAAATTGCCACAACTTTTACCAGACCAAGGCATGCCTCTTTGTTCCCAGCTTTACCCTGCTTGTTCTCAGGAAACTCCACCACGTTGTGTACCAGGACTGCATTGGCCAGGAGGGTGTGTGGCGTAATAGTTGACACGCTGGGAAAGGTTCATCACTCTGACTGGGGCACACCCTCCCTTTACATCGGCAAGAACTTTGGCAACCAAGGGGTCCTGGGGAAGCCGCACTGAGGCCTGGCCTTCAATCAGAGTGGTGTAGGTCTTTCGCCGAGGGCCAGCTTTAATCTTGCACCTCAAATCCATCTCCAAGAATACATACTTTATGGCCGGTATAGACAGCAGGAGCTATCATTTCATGCATTTCACTTTGCTCGGCACTCCCCATTTTCAGTAGTGCCGTGTACCACTGTTTCTCTTTCACCACGTGTAGGAACTGCTGGCCATAGGATGCTTGAAGGTGGCTCCGGGAGGCCCAAATGACATTTGTGCCCACCAGAAGGGGGACTGAGGTGCGGTAGTCAGAGGGGGGTGGACCCCTCGGCTGAAGCAGTAGGTTTGGGGGTCCCAGCCAGGCTGAGAATAGGCAGCACTGCTCTACAAATTCGGGCCGTGTGGCCAGGCTTACCACACCGATGGCAGGTGAAGCTGGTGCTCGGGGCTGCCCTCACCTGTGCTGGCAGGACTGCTGGTAGAGAGGCAGGGGGTGGCGAAGCTATTCTCAGCTCAAGGTGGGACACCTTGGCCATGTGTTCCTCTTGCTTAATAGCTAGCTGCTTTACCATCTCTGTCAACTCAGATCATTCAGAAGTGTGGTGAGTGTTCTCTGATTTCACATTTCCACTTCCCTCAGACATGACATGTACCTGTGTAATTGTCTTTGCTTTTTTGTGGGGCTGGAACTTTTTTGTTTCTCTTGCCAGATTGCGGAGTTCAATCTGCAGCTCTCTGAAGCTCAAAAGCTGGGGTGTCATGGGTACACCTCTTCATCAGTGAGGCCTCTCATGAACTGCCGGGTGAGTTTGCTGTCTCGATCAGGGAAAGGCTTGCCTCCCCTCTGCTTCTCTTCAACAGCCCATAACTTTGACTCGAGTGCTATAGCATAGGAGCAAGTGGACTCACCTGTGTTCTGGCTCCGCTCATAGAAGTCATGGGTCTAAGGAACCAAGTGTGTCACCATACTCTGCTCTCAGCTCCTCGAACGATTTCTCTGGGGTCTGGGTATGGACAGGCAGGTTTAGGATTAACTTTCGAGCCTCACCGTCCAGGTGCCTCACCACCATGGAAAAACTCAAGTGCATGGGGAGCTCTATAGCCTCTAAGAGGTATTGCATGTCACGCACCCAGTCCTCCACTAGAATCTTACAGTCAGGGTTTCCCATGAAGACTGGAACATTTTTTACTTGATCAGTTTGCATGTAACCACCATAGGCTGACACTGGGGGGTGTTGGCTGGTCATGGCTCAAATAGGTCATTAAGCTCGTAGCTAGTGGCGCTTGAAAAAGTGGCGCGGGCACTTGGGTTGCAGGTGTGGAGTGTGGGTAGCTGAGATACACCTGGGGGTCTGGTGTAATAGACTGGGGTGCATAGAGAGGAGCAACTGGGTACAGCATGGGGAGCCAATGAGGAGCTGGTGGTGTCCAAGCTCTAACACTGTGTGGGGTAGTTTGCAGAGGCAGAGGGCCTGTGGGGCCATGCCCACTGGGGTTTGGAACAGTAGCATCCACCGATCTCTCTGCTGAGCTGCTTGGCATAGTAACAGGGCTGACGTCAAGGCAGAGTGGGGGTACCTGTCCTGAAGCCCTGGAGCCTGGCAGTCTGGATGAATGAGTGGTGTACTGACCCATGTAGGGTGAATGCATGGAGGGTGGGGAAGAGTATGTTGCAAGGGCTGCAGCTTATAGCAGCAGCTTATTTAAACATGGCGTTATAGTGACACCTTGTGGCGCACCATATAACTGCCTTACATATACATGCATATAAATGTTTTCAGATGTTTCTTAATTTTAAATTCTATAAACAATGTGAATATTACTGCCACTACCTGCCTCTGCATCATATATCATAATATTCTATTATTTTAAGCCGTGATTTTTAACACATGATCCGGATCTATCACAACTTCTGACACCATGTGGAAGGTTGTGCATTTCTGTCACATATTTCCACTCGGCTTAAAACTGCCGAAACGACTCTCACGGCCCCTCCGCTAAAAGCCACCCTGCTCGGGCTGTTGAGCTGCGAGTGTCATGTGACGTCACCACTATAGTACGTTCAAAGAAATCTGGAAAAAAAAGCTTTCTTTTACAGCACCCCCATGAAGACATTTTGATCTAAAATTAATCTATTTGTGTTAAGTTTTGACCATTGGTGCAAGAGACTTTTTTGTGCATCTGGACATATATACATATATATATATATATATAAAAGTTTCATCTTTCTACTCCACAAAAAACCTTATGTGGAGGGTCATTTGAAAATTTGCAGTCGGTGCGGTCGAAACATTTAGCCACGCCCATTGACTAGGCCATTACCTGTTACCTGTTCAGGCATACAATGCAATTATGTCCAGCTATTTTGAATTTTCTATGATGAAGCACCTGCCCACAAGGCCACTTCAAAATTTTGATGACAAATAGCCCAACTTTGTCACGCGATAGTGGTCACCCTGTTTGAGAAAATCAAATTCCGTACATACATTTTTTCCAGCTTGGTCTCTAGATTATGTGCGCCAAATTTGAAGCCAATTGGGTTAATTGGGTCCCTTTGAGGAGATGTTTTTGAAATTTGAAATTCAAATCAAAATGGCCGCCTTCCTGTCGGGTCATGGTCATCATGTCAAGAGACTTTTTTGTGTATCTTTTTATGATGCATTTACATACTCATTTTTGTTACGACAAAGTTGAAAAAAAATTCTCATTGACCAGATTTCAAAGTGGCGCTATAGCGCAAATTTGCCCCGTGCACTTTGAACAACTTCAAAATATAAAGTTTTTCCGCCAATCCCAATGTTCATGTTGAAAATGGTGCATTTTCAAGCATGTTGAGGCCCCCAAAAAAGTGACTACTTATTCCTGAGAATCATAATAATAATAATAATAATAATAATAAAAAGAAACAGGAGAGTTTTAATAGGGTTCTCGCAACTTCGTTGCTCAGACCCTAATAATAAAAAGAAGCAGCGGATTTAAGAGGGTTCTCACAACTTTGTTGCTCGGAACCTAAAAAGAAACGCTACAGATTTAAGAGGGTTCTCGCAACTTTGTTGCTCGGACCCTAATAATAAAAAAGAAACAGTACAGATACAATAAATTCCTTGCAACTTCATTGCTCAGACCCTAATAGTAAAAAAAAACAGCGGATTTAAGAGGGTTCTCACAACTTTGTTGCTCGGAACCTAAAAAGAAACGCTACAGATTTAAGAGGGTTCTCGCAACTTTGTTGCTCGGGCCCTAATAATAAAAAAGAAACAGTACAGATACAATAAGTTCCTTGCAACTTCGTTGCTCGGACCCTAATTAGGAGCACATACAGTATATAAATGTGCATCAGCAGACTGTATAACAGTTAGTTATACTACTGTATAACTAACTGTATTGCATGCACAGTCATGTGTCATTCCATGCCTTTGTGTCTGCTCCGTCCCCATGGAAACCATTCAATAGGCAGAGATCCCTCTTCTTCATAGATGGAGTTTTCAAATGTAAATCCATAGTGAATAATCTTCTCTATTTACCATGATGAACTCTGACGAGCAAATATAAATAAGGGACTGTGGTGAGGCTAACTAATTAAGACCTCAAATTAGGAGTCCCCTGAATGGTCCAGGCAGACAAATCCACAACTACAGGTGATACGGGCAGCCTTGATGTGAATAAAGCCTCAAATTAACATGAAGTGTTCCACTGAAAATTAGAAATCAGTCATTTCTCCCAATGTAGATCCAGCGGCCAGAAACAGCCTCAGACGTAGATCTGGCTAAAATATTAGAATCCTGTGTTTTCTAAATTCTTCCTGCTGTGGTTTCTTCTAATATTACTTGCAGCAGACACTGGGTAAAAACAAACTTAAGTCACTCAGCTTTGCTTTGCTCAGGGCAATTAGGTTATTTTACCAAATATTAGCAAAGACAAAAATCTTGAAAACCTCCACAGATAAACATATCAGTATGTACCCATTCTTTATTTATTGAGTACTCTTGTCCTACTTTGCTTAGTAGTGGTACTATGTAACAGAGACATATAACTTCAGGTTATTTAAAGAGTAAAAATGGTCATTTGAGACAAGCATGGAATAAACAAAGTTCTGAAGAAGTGAAGGAGCCTGTAATATGAAACCATTTGCATTTCATACATGTGTTTCTATGACAGGTGCATACAATCTGTTATTTCTGCCCTGCAGATCTTTCTTTGAATACTAATTCTGCCTTGCCTTCAGAGGTGTTGTCAGAAAAGGTATGTATAACTCGACTGTTGATGCCGCTGCAGTTAGTCATAATGTACTTCACCATTCAAAGGTGTTTTTATGGAGGAGTAATGCTTGGCTGGCCAGAAAGTGTAATATTCATCAGAGAAAAAAATACACAGGACAGCTGCGCATCGCCTTAGGATTTAGTTTGAAAAAAGCATCCAACAAATCCCGCCCTCTTGAAAAAGCCTGCCATACTTCACAGCTCTTCTACCCTGTGTGCAGTTGATTTGTGGTTTCCGCATAAATCCAAATGGCTTGAACAGAGCAACTGTTATGCCTTATAATGCCATTGTGGCCTCAAGGGAATCATACCAAAAATGGTGGTGGAGGGCTAGTGGAGACAGTGGAGACCCAGCAAGCCACTACTAGCAGGCTATCCCACCCCCAAACAGACACACACACACACACGCACACCTTCCGATCTCTTCAATTGCAGCACAGAGGTGAGAATCATTCAGATCATTGTATACAAAATAGTCTGATTACATGTATGAAACTGAAAAAGTACCAAAATATACACATTATATATAGATGATGTAGAATCATCAGATCACTGAGATGACATTTGATGCAAGCAACAAGTGCTTTAATTTGTTACAACCATTTTAAATTTTCAACCAACATCAATAAATCATATCAAAGAATTGCATCATTTGTATAATTATGATGTGGACTGTAAACATGGCGGTCAAATATTACAATCAAAGAAAATATTTGGCACTTGGCATTGGAAATGCCAGTGAAACAACTACTACGACTGAATAAAAGACTAGGCTAAATAAAATTTATTGTCACTGAACGCTACATTTGGTGTCAGGAGTGACGAATCAATCGAGCCGTGGAAGGCCAGCTTACAGCTGGAAATGTGCCTTACTGGAGATTCTCTGTCGAGCCTTCTTCTACTGAGCCCTGATGACAGAGGTGAGTGTGAAGCTCTAGTAGGGGCTATGAAGAGGTGGTTTGGGCTTTGCTCAGCCGTCAGCGTCGACCTGGGGAGTCATTATAAGACCTAGCCAACAACATTGAGGGACTGGTTCACTGCACCAACTCTCACATGATCCCTGCGATCCAGAGTGAGCTGGCCCTTGACCATTTCCACCAGGCCCTCCTACCAGCTGACCTACGTGTCCAGACACTCCTGGTTTACCTGGGATCCCTCCATGAGGCATTGGATTTGACCACTGAGAGGGAAATGCTGTGTCTGGTCACCTGCTGAGACATTATCCTTGTGTCGCCGCAAACCAAGGAAACAGGTCAGGGACTGCATAACCGAAACGGTATGAGTCCCTGATGCTAGATCCCGACCCAACAACCCAATCCCGACACAAAATACAGAATGTGTGGAGGTGGGCCTGCCGACAGGTGACGTGTGTGGTCAGGTGGAATAGGTAGTAGTGTTGGGCAGGACCTGGGTGGGGAACTGCTGGTACACTCCGGTTACTGTTGGAGGAATGAGTTACTCTACACCAGTGGACACGGGTTCTTCAGCTACTTTTGTGAGACAAAGCTGCCTTCTTTTCCATGACAGTCAGGCTCCAGACAGTTACTGGGGAGAAAACTCCCATGATGGGCGAAACTGTGGGCATTGGGGATAAGTCTGTTTGTTGCCCTGTTCGCCGACCTGGAAGACTGTATACTCGGACTAGATGTCCTGGAAGCTTTGGACTGTGTGATTGATGCAAAAAGGGAACTCCCTTGCCAGATGGACATGTGGTAAAATGTTAAAATGGCTGCCCTAGTGGGACTGCCCTGTTGAGACATTGAGTGATGCAGTGGACTGCTGTACCTCCAAAGGGGCACAACCTGCTCTGCCATTGGTCTGCCATTGTGAGGGAGTTTGGAGACAAAACTGTGAGGGACTGATGCCCAGTGAACAAGGGCAGCTGTCGCAGCTCTTACTGGAGTTTAAGGACTGTTTTTCACTGTCAGAGGATGTTGTGGGCTGCACAGACCCTAACCCTAACCCTAACCCTTGTATGATTTTATTAAACTATCCTCGATAATTCAATTCCCACCGTATAGGTGGGAATTTTGGAATCTGGTTAAGTCATTCTTTGTCTAAGCGTCCTATTTGCAAAAAAAAAAGTCAAAGAACAGCGGAGAAAAAATAAAACTGAAAGCAGCGGTAGGATTTTCTGACAAGGTAGCACAGCTTGGCAGACACGTCTGTCATTTTTTACAACGGTAGGACGTTTCACTGAAGTAGGACAAATCAGCAGAACACCACGATTAAACACTGCTTAGTCAGGAAGCATACTCGCTTCGTCATGGACTACCCTCTGAGCATCTAAATCACGGCACTGAAAGGAGGATCCGATTAATTTGGCAGCGTTTTATACACATGCACACACGCTGTCCTTCTACAGCTGGTTTCTCAGCTCTGCCAAGAAAGGCAGTGCTTGGAGGTAAGTTCTTCATTACAGTTCTGTTCAGTTCAGAAAAATGTATTCATCCCATACAGCCAATTCAGTTTATGGTTCCAGTTTCAGTAAATCAGTTCAACTCGTGGTTCCCAACAGGGATGTCATGTACATGTGCTCAATAAGTAATGAGCACAGACCTACTGATTAAAAATGGTATTTATCAGGCTTTCAACTGAAGGGATAAAAAAGTTTGAGAATTGATTTGTCTTCCTTAGGGGGCAGAGTGTTGTCAACCTGAGGCCGTCAGGGTAAACTCAATGTAACATGGTCTCATGCATTTTGCTTTCTGGACCACACAATTTTCCAGAGCACCCTCAGGTCTGTTAGCTGGACTCCAATAATCATGAAACAGACTCTGATGATCTGATTGAGACTGTCCTTGTCCTTCTCTGACAGACCACTGAACCAACAAATATAAGAGAATGTTTAGACTCTCAATAACAGAATGATAAAATGAACATAATTATTTTTTGTTAACCCTGTTTGACAAGTGACTGTGTTTTTATCAATTGATGAGAGTCAAATATGGTTCCAACCGTAAGTATGTGTAGGTTTCTACAATTTTGTTTGATTTGGTTGACTTTAATTTTTTGGTTTGCGCTGTTATTTCTAAAATCAATTATCAACTCCTTTGTGTTCATTACATTAAGATCCAAGAAGTTGTCATGGCACCTTTTGAGAAAATCATTAAAAGCCAAATCATGATCCAGCTGTGGATCCCGAAGAAGAGGAAGCAGAGCAGCTGACTGACTGCCCTGTGAAGCTCTACAGCTGTCTATATACAAAGTAAAATCTTTGTATATGCAAAATCTTACCAGGAGCACGCAAATTAGCGCCCCTTATTTGGGATCTTAGTAAATCAGGCCTTTAGACTGCTTTTTTTCCGGAATCATGACAGCCCTACCCACCAAGGCCAGCTCCATCAGCTAGCTTTGAGGAAGATAGCTAGCATTTTGGAAAGCCCGGAGGTAAGACGAGGTGACTTAGCCACGTTCCAATTCTCCCTCCAAATTCAGTCCTAAGTTGGCCTGCTGCAGACTCTAGGTCCACAGGGGGAGATCAAACTGAAATGTGGGTCCTGTTACTAGGTAAGCTTCCACCTGAATAGAGGGCAGATTTCAGGAAATATCAGTTCAAGCAACCTTGATCAACACATACACTGCTTGACCTAGCAGAATGGTTGAGCTACGAGTCTTGATGCCAGAGCTTTGACAGCCCGGCAAGGGCGAGAAGTGGCAAGGAGCAGCTCCCAACTAAGCCTGATCATCATCCCGAGAAGCAGTTGGTGACGATCCTACATGGTCATGGTGACCATGTAGGATCTAGTCGCCCATAATGGCAAACATCGGCTGGTCTTCAACTGCTCTCACCAGTATCTAGGAGTAACTCTAAACCAGTACCTGCTACCTGGCCCCACGCTTGGAGCTTCCTTGATAGGAGTACTGCTAAGATTTCGTGAGAATCCCATAGCGGTAAGTGGAGACATTAAGGGGATGTTCCATCAAGTGAGGCTTCTTCCTGAAGATTGTCCTTTGCTGAGGTTCCTGTGGCATGACCTGAAGGTGGATGAACCACCCTGGGTATTTGAATGGCAAGTTCTCATGCAGCCCCTGCTGTGCTACATATGCATTGCAACGCCATGTTGCTGATTGTTGCCATCCAGATGACATCCTGAAGTTTTCCATAGATCGCTGTTTCTACGTGGACAACTGCCTGCAAAGTGTGGGCACTCCAGAAGAAGCGAAGCTGCTAGTGAGTCGCCTCAGAGATCTTCTAGCCTCAGCAGGGTTTGACTTGCGGCAATGGGCCTGTAATGAGCCACAAGTCCTAGATCGCCTGCCCCAAGATGCCAGATCTCAAAGCCCAGACTTGTGGCTTGGACAAGACAGGACCAACTCCCAAGAATCAACACTCGGCCTGAGTTGGAACTGGGAGAGAGACACTCTGAGCTACAAACAGAGACCTGTGTCTTCTGATGTGCCTACCCTGAGAAACCTTTACAAGGTCCCGGCGTCCCAGTATGATCCCTTGGGTTACCTGCAGCCATTTTCCACCCAAGCAAAGCTTATCATTCGACAACTACGGGACAAGCAACAAGATTGGGATGACCCAAACCTACCTACCGCACTGCTCCAAGCCTGGTCCAACTGGGAAGATGAGTTGAAATTCCTGCCCCTCCTCAACTTCCTACGTGCCTTCCAACTTCAGTCAAGAATCAGCCGTTCGTGAAGTACACATCTTTGCCGATGCATCCGAACAGGCATATGGAGCGGTAGCTTACCTGGGAACTGAAGATAATGAGGGCCACCTCCACCTCTCCTTTGTTCTGGCTCATTCCAGGGTAGCTCCAAAGTGAGAACATTCCATTCCACGCCTAGAATTGTGTGCAGCTCTCATTGCCGCCCAGCTGGCACGGCGCCTCCAGAAGGAGCTTACCCTTAAGGTCTCCCACTTTGTACTGTGGTCCGATTCCACTACTGTGTTAACCTGGCTCCATTCACAGTCCTGCCACTACAAGATTTAGTTGGGGCAAGAGTGGCAGAGATACAGGAGAACTGTACCTGGCGCTATGTGGATTCCGACAGTAATCCAGCAGATGACCTGACTAGATGGAAATCTCTGCAGGAACTCACACGTCCAAACCGATGGTCTCACGGACCTTCCTCCCTCCTGCAAGACCCAACTAGCTGGCCAGAAAGGCCGAGCCTCAATGTACCTGAGGACCAAGTGGAGCTCTGGGAAACTGCCTTCTGTGGAACTGCGACCACCTCAGCGTCTGGGTCAGGTCCAGAGGCAAGAAATACAGTTCCTGGCAAGAGTTGATGGAGGCCACTACTGCAGAGCATCAAGGAGGAACCTCTTCTAGCACACCTACAGCAGCTGAGTACCAGCAATCCGAAATCAGAATCCTGCTGCAAACCCAAACTCAGTCATTTCCTGAAGATTACAAGCTCCTTGCAGCAGGAAAACCAGTGTCTCCTTCAAGTCGCCTCTTCACCTTAGTTCCTGTGATTGAACAGTCATCTGGCTTAATAAGAGTGGGTGGCTGGGTCAGACGATCGGAGGATCTGGACTTGCCTATTCACCCTTTTGTCCTATATGCATCTCACCCAGTTACCCAGCTTCTAATCAAGAAGTACGATCGTGATCTACATCACCCTGGTCTTGAACAGGTTTTTGCAGAGTTACGGAGGTCATTCTGGATTCTCCGAGGACAAGAGGCAGTTCGCAAGCATCAACATGCCTGTGCGGAGTGTCAGCGGTGGCGGGCCCAGCCTGTGGTCCCCAGAATGGCGGATCTCCCTCCTGCACGACTCAGATTGTACAAGCCAGCCTTTCACTCCACAGGTGCGGATTGTTTTGGGCCCATGTGGGTGAAGGTCGGCAGACGCCAAGAGAAACATTGGGGAATTATTTTCAAGTGCCACACAGCCAGAGCAGTGCACCTGGACCTCCTCAAGAATGTGGACTCAGATGCCTATCTAATGGCCTCGAGACGGTTTGTGGCCAGAAGAAGCACTCCTGCAGAACTGTGGTCGGACCAAGGAATGAACTTCAAGGGAGCGGAACGAGAGCTTCGGGATTGTTGTGTATCCTGAGACTGAGATGTTGAGCCGCCGGCGTTGGCGACACTCACAGATCCTGGCTGACCAATTCTGGGTCAGGTTTGTGAGAGAATACCTTCCTGGACTGCAAACAAGACAGATATGGCAGTTCTCCACTTCTGACCTACAAAACATCATCCTGTTGGTGGAACCAAAAGCTACCCCAGGCCCAGTGGCCTGCATGCACCCCCATGGGTGCATCAGATCAGCTGATGTAAACATTAAAGGACACACCTTTACCCGGCAGGTTGCCCGGTTGGTGATGCTACCCGCCCTTCCCTCGGGAAGAGAAGACTCTCCTCCATATACAGGGCACCCAAAGACTGATTGAGCAGCCTTTTATTGGAGGAAATGTGCTCTTCACATTTGGGGGCAGCTGTATAAAAGACTGTCAAACAGACCTGGTGTAGGCTCCCCCCTGAGTTTAGAGTAGCGGTGATGTCACCACTCTTGTTTTTTTCCAGAATTATTGTTCCAGCAGGTCCTCAGCCCTTTATGTGCTCTAGGAGATAATTTAGTTGTTCACCACCCCCCGACCCGCCTCTCAGCGCCATGATTTAGACGCTCAGAGGGTCAGTCCATGACCAAGTAAGTACGCTTCCTGACTCAGCACGGTTTAGTCGCGGCTTGTTAGACACTGTTAACAGTTTCTTGGTTTGTGTTGGTATTGACTGTTCTTCAGTTGTCGTAGGGCTACAATACCAGTATTGTTAGTCAATAGTATAACTTGTGTGTGTGTGCCTTGTTTAACCACTGTTGAAACGGCTAACTTTCGATTTGTTTATCATGCGCTGCCTGCAGACAAGTCTGGTCCAGCCATGCACCATTGTTTTTATAGTTTTATGCTCAGACAGTAAATGGCGCTGTTGACATGTGCTAGAACCATAAGCTATAAATACCACCATTATAGGTTCAATGGTACTGTAGAGGAAATTTGTGTGCCTTGATCACGTTTGATTGCTTGATGTAAATTGTGTAAATTTATATGTATGTTATTGTGATTCAAGAAAACCGCTGCCCAAGCTGAGCTTCATTAAACACGGCTGCCTTGGAAGCAGACAGAAAAGAGAAACTCTCCTTTTATCTTTTCCTGTGTCCTGACTGACACCCATCTTGACTACTGCTTAAACCTAAACAAATTATCCCAGCTGATTACCTCCCTAACAAGTACCCTGGAAAAGACTTTCCCCGGGAAGCTGAGGAACATGATCCCCCATGATTGGAACACACCCTCCATTCCCACCTTTTAAAAAGCCCCGGTCCGCCCCGGTCCGCCACTCCAGGGTCACTTTTCTCGACACTTTCGAGGCCGACCTACTCTCCTTCTGCATGGCCTCCCAGACACTTTTCCCAGACCAGAGTTTTTGCTTCTGCCATCCGCCAAGCTTTGAACAGCCGTGTCAACAATGGAGGTGGAGAACATGGTCCACTCTGACTCCATGTCTCCAGCCTCCCTCAGGATCTGGTCAAAGCTCTCCCGGAGGTGGGATTTGAAGACTTCCCTGACAGGCGAATCCGCCAGGTGTTCCCAGCAGACCCTCATGATGCGCTTGGGTCTGCCAAGTCTGTCCAGCTTCCTCCCCTGCTAGCGGCTACACCTCACCACCAGGTGGTGATGGGTTGACAGCTCAGCCCCTCTCTTTACCTGAGTGTCCAAGACACTCGGAGGTCAGATGACACGACTACAAAGTCGATCATTGACCTCCGGCCTGGGGTGTCCTGGTGTTACGTGCACTGATGGACACCCTTATGCTTGAACATGGTGTTCCGCGCAAGCTCATGCTCCTTACCTCCCAGCGAGGTGACATTCCATGTCCCCATAGCCTGAATTGTTGTCCTAGGAATGGTCCGTTGGGGCCCCCACCCACAACTGCCACCGAGTTCGCATTATACCCGACCCCAGTCATTCGCCCTGCAGGTGGTGGGTCCACAGGGCGACAGAGAAGAGGGCGATGCCATGTAGCTCTTTCAGGCTGTGCCAGGCCAACCCCATGGCAGATCCGGCCACCAGGCGCTTGCTGACGGGCTCTCTGTCCAGGCATGGCTCCAGACATGGGCCCTGGGCTTCCTTCGGTCCCCCCCAAAAAAAGGTTTAAACACAGTCGATAATAATAACATACAGATCTATGTCATAATCATGGGTTATTGAATCAATGGACAAGCATCTTTTACCCGTTAGCCTCACTTTTGTAACATAATTAAGTAAGATCAAAGAAAGATCCTAAAGACCTCTTCTTTAATAGACAAATATGGATGCTGTATGATAAACTTTTGATGAAAATATTTACACATATCTTTAAAACACTGCTTAAATTTTCACAAACCATCCATCGTCAACCACTTTACCACGACCCGTGTGCATCCCTGAGTCAGGTTGGAAGGCTATGGATCTGAGAGGGCACGCTAGTTTTTGACTGTGTTTTTCTATGACTGATTTTTTGTACATTTTTTTCTCATGCTTTATGTAACTTAAAGAAACATCCCAGTACACAATTTAAAAGGAAGAAACGGTCTGTGGAGCTTTACTTTTACGGATGCTTAATAAAGCCAGGAGTTTGACTTTCATGGCACTGCCATTCTTCAAGTTGGAGCCAGCAGAAACCATAGGAGGAGAGGAATGAGTGACGGATATAACTTTTCCCTTCCGTCATCCTCAAGACATCCACTGATCAATACAATCCATACTGGCTGTCAGAGAATAACACGGCCGTATAAACAGGGTTAACACAGTCTATTTGTCCGATTAAGGAAACTTGCACTCTTGCCTCTGTGAGGATCCCTTGTCTACCAAGTGGATGTGCCCATATTCATTAATTTCTTTAAGCTCTAGTTTCTTATAAATCATGGAATTATTTGCAAATTGACAACCAGATCACATGCTGACACAGGGAACCTAAGCAGTTGAAGCTTGACGTCCAGACATACGGGGCTTCCCTGTCCCCAGTTAAAACTGTCCCTGGAAATGTCCCCGATTTGGATGGGACAGAAAGAGAGAGTGAGAGAGTGAGCAAGCAAGTCAGCAGAGCAGAAATCAAGCGAGTCACCCCTCACAAAGATCGAGTCTGCGGCAGAAGTTGTTCATGTACTGCTGTGCTCAGTGTGGCTAATAATAAGAAACCCCAGCTTCCCAGAGATACAGCCGGATTCCACGTTTCTGCTGGGGACAAAGCACAACATGAAGGGAGTTAGCCCCAGTTTGCAGCAATGTTTGGAAAAAGTGAGAAAAAAAATCTTTCTGTGTGACCCCTTTCTGTGTAAATGTACAATGTGGACACCAGCGGCTTGTAATGTAGTGCAGTCTATATGTGTACAGTTATTTTTTTCTTTTAAATTTAGTGGGTGTGGCTTATATTCAGGTGCATTCAACAGTCCAGAAATTACAGTATTTTTTTCTAAAGTCACAGGGAGCCACAACAGAGGTGTGAAAGAGCCACGTACAGCTCTGGAGCCACGGTTTGCCAACCCCTGAGTTAGAAGGAGATGACTTGTTATTTGTTTTTTAAAGGTCGAGATTGAAGGCAATACCTTGAGAGCATTATCAATTGTTCCAAATCTGCACCGTCATACAAGCAACACTCACAATGGTATGCACACCTTTATGACATTTCCCTGATATGAGAGGTTTGGTTTGCGTGTGGTGTGATTGCTGAAGATGAGAATGAGACTACTCAGCATCAACCCAACGTTAAGCCGGTCGATGACTTGATGCATAAGGCAGGCAATCCGATATTCGTTAAGCTCAGCTAGTCTTAATAGCCCAAAGTGGAAGAACAAAGGGTGGGAGGCGGAGTTTATCTCTGACCAGGACAAAGCCTATATGACTTTCTTTTGTAAAGATGCAAGTTTTTTTAGATGGTTGGTGAAGGTGTTGCACCATATTACATTACAGTAATTGAGGTGTAATTAAGGTGTGGTTCAAAGAGTTTTGTACGAGATTAGAAGGGCATACAGAGGGTAGAAATGTCTAATCCTACAAGCCAATGTGCTTGAATAGTTTACTTAGATGGTAAGATGGTCAACATGACAGTTGAAGTTGAGTGACTCATCTATGAGGACCCCCCAGGAATTCAGTGGAATGCACTCTTTTCATCACTTGCCATTTTGTTGCAATCAGGCAAAAGTCAGTGTTTTTAGTAAAAGTTTATTATATTTAAACCATGAATCTACTTAACTCTGAGTTTAATATTTCTTGTAAATAATAAAAAAAAGTGGGTTCTTATGTGCAGTAAATAAATTTGTCATCAGCGAAAATAATTTTACGAAACATTTGAGAGGATTTAACAAAACTGGTTATGTATAGAATGTATAAGAGTGGCCCCAAAATGGAACCTTGGGGGTTCCCTACAGGTTAGGGGCTTACAAGGAGAGTTATGATCGTTCACATGGACATACTGTTCCCTCTCGTTTAGAACTTCTGACCCAATCAAGTACTCACCAATACCACATTTTCCCTCTTCAATACAGTCATTGATTTTTTTTCCGTTAGGTTAAGCATTGCCATATAAGTGTGGTCTTTTTTCTGAAACCATATTGGGAGGGAGCAAGAATTTCAAGTGTAGAAAACTTTCTCCATTACTTGATCATTTCTGTCGCATGATTTTAAGATTGGAATTATCTTGTTGTGATTCTATACACAAAACCAGTAAGTAAAGGAAAGTTGATGCAGTGGGCCAGTGGCTCTACAATGACATTTGCTGATGTCTTTTGTGATTTTGCCACATACAGTATACCATCTACACCAGCATTATGCAAGCTCTTCAAGACCACCTTCACAGACCACTTTTCCATTGCAAAACATTGCAATGGGAAAGTGGTCTGTGATGTCAGACTTAATAGCTCCCATCTCCATCTTGGAATTTTGAATGTTAGTAATGATATTGTCAAAAACAGTTTTGAATGGCTGTGTAACTCTAGTAAATCTATTTATAGTGGGGAAGAAATAGGAGTGTAATGTGTTCATAAAATCCTGTTTTTTCTCATCTTCCTTGAAATATCAACGTTAAAGTCACCAAGGAGAACAGTCTCACTTTTTGTTTATGCAGCAGATCTCACAGGTTATGACAAAAATTATCAAGAGCAGAGTAACATCACAGTAACATCAAAATGTCAACTTGAGGTAGAGAGTAAGCATGTAGGCTGAGTAAGCATGATGCTTCTGATATTTAGATGAACAATGAATGATTATGTATAGTTATCATTTAATGACTTTAGTTTGTCAGGTCAAATACATTTCAAGTAAGCTTGCCACCCATGGCAACACTGTCCTGCTGAGAATCTCAAACAGTGTTGATATCATCAAAACCCATAGTGAAAATATTAGAGTTGCCATGGAGTTACCTACCATACGCACACACATACCATACACATGCAAGTAAACACCAAGTAAGCACACTAAGTCAGCACAGTCATCGCAAATGTTTCTCAGCTCTTCCCCGTCCCACAGAAAGAAAAAAAAGAGCACATGTGCATGTGCACTGGATTAACAAAAGTTGCATGCAATGAGCATCCAAATGGATGTTCCAGGCAGAAGGATGAAAATCAGTGGGCAAGGTAATTTAGGAGGACAAAAGGAGTGAGATTAAGGATTGTGCATGGTTTAATGTCTCGCTTTACTCACTTTTTTCTTGCCTAGTTGGATCTGTAAACTTCACGGTATGGAATGATGACAATATGAATTTGACACTAGAAGGCTCTTTTTACATTTGTCTGTTGAAAGTGGTTAGTTAGTCTGTGCTCACTGAGCCTGTGTATGTACAAGCATACTTTGTGACATGATGTATGTGGAAACTAAAACAGGTTCAAGTCTAATTCGAGTCTGATCTTGAAATCTGAGTTCTAAGATGGGAAACTGGGTTACCATTTTAGGAACAGCGGATTTCAGTCAGTTCAATCAAACCATTTTGTTCAGCTTGAGTTCAGCGCATGCACTATGACTAAAAAGCCATGGCTTATCTTAACATATATGGCAGCATCCGTTTTAATGGTTTGCCTCTTTTTGTCTAATTTCTTTCCTGCGTTTTCTTTCCATTTCTTGTTGTTCAGTCATTAACTCCAGGTTAGTGAATGCTGTCTGTGTAAATCCCCATCAGGGTCTTCATTTCAATACCTTAAATTCTACATATTCAAGCTTTATATTACAGACCATTTACTTGTTTTTAATTCTCCTAATTTCAGTGCTGCATCTCAACTTAAATGACGGTCCTGCTGCTGAAAGCCTTTCTGGGGCTCTTGGAAATTGGTGTGTCGTTTGTGACATCTACATGCGTGCGTGCGTGCGTGCGTGCGTGACATTCAGGGCTGGCTGCTGTTGAAGCCCTGCCTTCCTGGATGAGATGCAGCCATCTGCCGGATCGGGGCTCACTGAGGCTTTACTCCGCACGAAAGAGAAAAATATCGCGTCTGTCTGAGTTGTCACATGGGGCCTAGGAAGAAAAAGAGCAACCCTTCCTGTGAAATGATCGTTGTCGCTGGCCGTGCGTTATCGCGGAGTTTTGGTTTTTGCATTTTGTCCAGGATCGCATCGCACCGCGTTTAACACCCCCCCCCCCCCCCCCCCCCCCCCCCCCTCATACACACACACACACACACCTCACTCAACACACACACACACACACACACACACACACACACACACCCCACCCCAACTCCGGATCTTTGTGGCCGCAGTGTTCGTACTGATGATGATCAGCAAAGTTAAAAATGCCATGTCCAGCCTGGTGGGAGGGATGATGCCACACGGTCACCATCACCTTCACAACCATCACCCGGGCGGTGGGCAGGGCTGTGGGACCGACAGCCTCCCGCCGCGTTTCCCCTACGGGCGGCCGGACTTCTTGGACCTCACCCCAGAGCTGCTGCAGTACTCCACGGAGCACGCCTCCCGGCCGGTGCTGACACTCAAGAGGGACAGCAGGCTGCCGTGGCGCACCGGATATGCAGAGTGAGTGGCTCTACACTAGGCATCGACCTGATGATGATAATGATGGTGATGTTGTCCGACCTGAAACTGCAGGCAAATGAAAATGTTGCGACGCTACTGGTCCTGAGAAGCGTCTGTGTCGGGCCTGTGCTGCGGCACCGTCGGTCTCTCCTGCTGTTCGGTGTCATCACGATCACTGTGAATGATATTTTGGACCTTAGGTGATAAAAATTAATACAACTGGGCTTCTGGTAGATCTCTGGGGACGTTTACCCTCTCATCCAAAAAGCTTCTGCAGGTCATAGTCTATTTAACAACTCATGATTGTGGCAAAACGTCTTCGAGGACTTATCAGAAGTCCAGTTGTCATATTTACTTACTTATTTTTCAGCACAAAAACACAGAAGTGATAACTGTGAGTGAGAACGTTAACAAGCATACCTCAACGAGCTTATCCAAGTCAAAATGCTAATGAAAATCCTGTAAAAAAAGGTTATCTATGTGCTTTGACACAGGCAGAGCCCTGGAGTCTGCCTTTGTGCTTGTCACAAACACACAGTTTGGTTGTAATTAACAAAAATACTGTCTTCAATGTATGTGAGCACTCATGTCCTTGGCATTCCTGCGGGTGGAGATTTTGCACTTCACTACACCTACAGTACTTTCTCAGGCAGAGATGCAGCACCACTTGATTGATACAACTGGTTAGGTTTTGCTGTTCTGGCAATCCATGCTAAGGAAAAACACTTTGAGACATTCCTTTCTCCCTAGGGGCTAATGGCAGGCAGCTAAGGAGTGAATAACTCAAGTGGTACAGTGCTGTGTAGTGTGAGGGCCTGTCCTCCTGGATCTGATGTGGCAGCATGGAAACAGCCATGAACAAAAAAAAAGGCTGACTCATGCAGAGTGTCAAAGGAAAAAAATTGTGTCAATGCTCATCTAAGACCACTGAATGAGAGGAGTCAGAAGGATGTTGTAATGTCAGGGAGGTGTGTGGGAATGTGCACTTCTACCTGTTTTGATGAGTGTTAGTGATAAACAATCACACTTTGGAGACAAATCTCTCAGAGTAATACAAGTCAGTTGTTGAAAAGACCTGAAAAAAAGAGTCTGTAACCTCCCTGAGGTCAAAAGTGTGGATTGAGGAGCTCATTCATTTTTAAATTGGTGCTAAAGTGTATGGAGCTCTCAGATGGTGTGATTTTGCCATGCTGACCTTCAGATCAGCCTGGCTGAAATTGCAGTCTTCACAGGGCAACAATTATCTTGTGGAGAATTCATCAGCAGCTACCCTTTTGTGTTGCCTTTGTACTCACCCTGTGCCTTAATGAGATGGAGCAGTGATGGCCAGCACAGCATGCAGGAGGTGGTTGCTAACCAGTATGCAGCTGCCCAACCTCTGCATTTTGATTTTATTAATTAGTATCTTTTCATCATTGTGCTGGTAACAATGGTTTGTGCTCACTGTTTCTTTTTTTGTTTTGTTTAGTTGCGTAATATTGAGATTGGCACAGGGAGGTAGAATTGTGAGCTCATCAACAGGTTTAATCGCATGCAATCAGATTTCACAAAGTAAGCGCTGTCCATGGAGTGACTAACTGCTTTCAGGGATCAACATCATCCAGTTATTCTCATTACCGTAAGTCCTGTAACATCTATTTTCACGTGTCTTTCTCACATATATGCTAAACTCCAAATCAGAAAATCTAAGCAAATCCCAAGGTTTTGGTTGCTTTTTGAATGAAATTATTTTCATTATGGGTAGATATCTCAAAACAAGAAATGCTGCTGATTAGGTAGCTGTACTGTTGATCATAGACAAACAAGTTAGTAGTTCCATGATGTGTTTGATGTACTTTGGATAATTGGTGTTGTTACTGTGCTATACAACTGTATTGTTGGTGTGAATGTGTATGTCAGGAAGTCACTGAAAAGTGCCTTTGTGAAATGGGTATTTGATGCAATTTTGCATGGAGAATGTAATCCGGACCATGATCTGAGAGAACGTGTGAAAAGTTGTACTTGGTGGAAATGTCTTTATAGATAAACTCAAATCTTAAGAGCAAAGCATAGGAACAAATTAAAATAAATCACCTTGAATTAGATAACAAATAATTGATTATTAGTAGTATGTAATAACTTAATTGATCTTACTAATAATGCACAAATAAACAGATGTTACACACTCCAAGAGCATACAAGAACAAGAGAGATCACATGACAAGAAAATGTTTTCTGGTGGTAGGACTGCCAGCACCCTCTGGAAGGTTGGGGGGCCTGCAAGCACGTCACAAGTAATCATTTGCTGTAATTTCAAAGCTGCGGTAATCAGTAGATTCAGAAGTTTCCAATGGCATTTAGCCCAAAAAACAATTTAAGGCCCATTTGTCGTTTACGCGCATGGCCTTTTGTATCCTTCATCCATACTTGTTTGGCTCCATGCAGATTCATGCACACATTTCATGAGTAATTTCAGCGAGCATACAGGTGCATCGGTACACATGAAACAGGAGTTATCCTACCAGGCACTGTAATTCACAGTCTCCTGCTCACTCGCACCAATCTTTCCCAAAGATATACAGACCCCAGCTCATGTCTGCACTACTCACTGGTGCTCACCTCATTGTGGACCCCCAGCCTTCAGGATGCCTCATCATCTCCTGTTCTGGAATCCTGGTTTTGTCTTTGTCTCCTGCCCCTGGAACACGAGTTTGCCTTCTGGATCTTGGCCTGTCTCCATCCCGGCGGCCCTATTTGCTTGACTACCAAGTGAGGACCCCTCCACGACTGAGCTGTCTCTACCCCGTACCAGATTCTGTTCTTTCTTGTTGTTTACTGTTTGTTTGTTGAGCTAGGATATAAATAAAGCTCTTGCTGCAAAATACCTCAGGTCTGTGATGCTATTGAGTCCACTTTTCAATTCTGACAGATGCTGTAGGGGCTACTGAGCTACCTGCTTTTTCCCCTACTGACTTTAAAGCTTTTTCTTAGTGACTGAGTGATGTATTTTTCAGACCAAATCTTTGGTAACTTTGGTAACTTTTGACCTTTTGACAGTTAATCATCTGGAGATATATAACAAAGCTGCTACTGTTACTCCAGTCAAACAAAAAAGGGTTTACCAGTTATATACCAAGACCTAAACTGATAATGAGATTACAGCATATTAAAATAACATTCCCTGTGTTATGCCGTGCGCAAGTTGTTGCAGAACATTATTCCTATACTGGCGATTTTCTTTTGTCAGGTCTCATTACATTTCACCATGTTTATTGCAAACCTTAAGGGCAATTTCCTGTGACAGAAATCAGATGGAGGATGTTCTTCAAACGTTAGGTGAGGAGGTATGCGAGGTGTTGAACCTTTGTCCAATGGTTCGCATCCATTTATTTTAGTAGTTTGCAAAAAATCTTCATCTTTTTTTGGTGCATATGTCCAGTTGCTATTATAGGGGGCAAAGTTCCAGGAAGTTTTTTATTGACTGGATTACACCCTGTGCCTTGTTGGATCTCAGTTTCCCACATTACTAATATAGCATTTTCTTTGTTGAAGGCACTCACAAGATCTGATGCAGGGTTTAATATTGCTTACAACCACAGCTGTAAGTTTTCTAAACAACACCAGTCTGGCCTGTTTCATCAGATCACGTCTCTGACGGTCAATCTCGGAATTCACAGAAACCCTTAACTTCCTCTTTTGAACTATCCTTGCATAATGCATTTGTACTGTAGGAGGGAGTTTAGTGGAGAAACGCTATTTAACCAAACATAGCCAGTATGGTTTCCAGTCACAAGTTGTGAAAACATATGACTGAAACATAAATACGTGAGGCACTCACACTATAGACAGGTTTGAGCGCCAAGTTTTGAATCACATCCTCCTACGCAGCCTGCCCATTTCAATAATAGCTCACTGAATGCATGTGACTGCTTTCAGAAAAGAGACTAATTTACGATTCTTTGTGGAAGTGGGACAGTTTATGCAGAAAGTCCCTTTCAAATATGCTCTCAAAAAGCAACCCTGAAGAACCCTGAAGTCATAGTTCTGTACTTAATCTCTGAGCAACATCAAGGCTTTTATTTTTGATTCAAGTAATCAAACTGCAGAATATGCTAATTATTTGGGAGAATTTAGTCAATCTTAATCATTTATTTTTTAAGGCTACAGTTTTCCTTTTTCTTGAGTGGCATTGCAAGATATAAGAACAACACAATGGTGGTCTAACAAAATGCAGCAGATGCCAATGGTTGTGGAATAGATTCATCTGAAGAAAACATAAAAGATACTCTGTTTTTGGCAGATAATTCAGCAAAAAAAGGGAAAGTTTGTGTTTATCCTTTTCCTTAGACCTAATGCTGAGAGCTCAGAGCAAGCCTGTCTGCTGCCTTCAGCTGATTAGAGAGTGAAAGGACTTTTTACCATCTAGATTTGCATTTTGTTCCCAATTTTTGCTGCGCAGTGATATCTGATAAGTGACACACAGTGTCCTGGGTTCTTGGTCTCTTTCTCTTCTCAGTAGAGGCTAATTATTGCTGCAGAAGTTTCAGGGAATCTTAATGATAAAGCATGCATTACTGGAATTTGTAAGATATGTGTGATATATGTAAGATATGATACTGCATTATTAAGCTAATGTGGTATTTATTTATCACTGAAATGGATATTACATAATATGTCAGTATGAGGTCCAAAATGTGGCTTTCCAGCTCAGCATCATGAGATAGCTTAAAGGACCATTGAGGCTGATTTTTGTATGCTGCAGCCCATTTTCACCAGATTTCTTAAACTTCAATGCAGAGCGTAGTTGAAGTAGTAGTAGTTGTAGCACCTTAGTAGTAAAAAATGCTCTTTTGTCTGATTTTATATTTGTATCCATCTGCATTTGTCCAATTGTGTAAGAATATTGTAGCACCACCAGAACATGGCCGCTGTTTACAGCTCAAAGTTTCTGTAGTAAACTAGTTGCTCAGCTCCAAAGAGTACACAACACAGTTGGACATAAATAAATGGAGCTTCATAGAGCATTTAGCAGCTACAATATAGCTAACAATTTGTCTTTTCAAATTCAGTTTGTAGATATTCTCTGTAACGGCTCATCCTTTCATTCAGAAATAAATTTGTGTGTGTGTGTGTGTGTGTGTGTGTGTGTGTGTGTGTGTGTGTGTGTGTGTGTGTGTGTGTGTGTGTGTGTGTGTGTGTGAATTGAGTTTTCTGCTGCTTAATTCATCTTCCCACCACTGGTGTGCATGGAAGCACCCAGTGACCACTGCTGAAGGAGACTGGAGGATAGAAGCTTTACTCTAAAACTATTATTGTCCACTGGCAGAACATGCATTACAGCTTATAATAAAAACACTTAATCCTTCCCTCAGGGACATGACTACATCCAGCCCCACCTTTTCCCTCCTTTTGTTTGACTCTCCAACTTGCTGCCAGCAAACACTCTAAATCATCTCACTATGTCCTCACCTTTCCTCCGTCAGGGTGATCAATGCAGGGAAGAGCATGCTGAATGAGGACCAGGCCTCATGCGAGAAGCTGTTTGTGAAGAGGCCCAGTGGGAAACACCGCAACTCCACCCTACTCGAGGACAAAGGGGTGAGCAGTAGCAGGAGTCAATGGATGAGGTGGAAATGCTCAAAGTCTGAAAGCATCAATAAAAAATTAGTGATACATCCTCTAAAGGTCTGAGGTACATTAAGTTAACCCATAGCTATTTGATACCTGATGCTGGTCTGATCCTATTCTGTATTGATAGATTCACCTTGTTACCTGTTATTCCCCTCTAGCCCTCCTGTCCCTAATTATTTGCCATTACAAAGCCAAACATCAGATCAAATTCCAATAGTAATATGCTGTATACAAGATCATATATAAGAGAAGCCTTCCCTTGAATGTTTTAGCTTTAACTTCGTCAGAATGAAACTTTAACAGATACAAAATTGAAATTTATCAGACCGGAGGGAAACAGCAAAGGAATCAGATAAATGCCAAGGCAAGTTTAGATCTATAGCATCATTTTTACATAAGGCTATTGATAGTGTTTTTCAGAGGCAAAGAAATGTATTAAAATATGGTTCCTTTTAATACAAGAATATGAGTAAAACACAACAAAGCACTCAAAATGAGAAGGACCGTGGAGAGGAAACAATGCTAAACGAAGCTACAGCAGCATGCCCAAGTCAAGACATCCTATTTGAGGTGCTGACATCACTTTCTAAATAGCTGAAAGACTTTGGCATCACATGCACAGGACCTTATTGAATTTAAAAATATAGAAAACTTTTAAATACGACCTTGCAGATTTTAAAAAGGGGGTTTTACAGGAACTAGCTATCAAAACAACAGTATTGTTATGGTCTGGGCATTCCCCTTGTGAATTCTCCTTGATGTAAAAAAATTTTGCTTGCTTAAGGCCAGCACAAGCTTCCGCGGCTTTGGCCGCGCGGCACGTTTTGTGCAGCGCAAAAGTTGAGACATCGCGGCTTTGGTCATGTCGGTCGCGCATGCGCCCTGTCAAACTCGTCACACCAGTAGGTGGAGTCCTGGGGTTAAAATACTGTCAACTTCTGGCTTTCCATCAACATCATAATAATCTGCTCCTTTTCTCCAGAATCATTAGAACTGGCGTTGTACGGCTGAATGCTTCTCGCTGCCATGTCGAAATAGACCGGACTACTAGGATCAGAGTTGTTTATATCTTTCTTCTTCGTGTACTCCGGGGGCAGTGCAGGCCTGTGTATTGATTTGTACTGCCCCTTGTGGTGGCCAAGAACATTGCAGAGCTGGGAAGAACGGTCGTGGAAGTATGGGCAAAAGCAGGTCGCGGAAGCTTGTGCCGGCCTTTAGTGTGTTCTAGCCTTCCCATGCTCTCTTCATGCCTCACAGATTTCACCTGCAACTCAAGTTATTTTTGTTCTTTGTGTGTGGACTTTGCTGCGTGGTCCCTCCAGGTTTTTTTCCTTTTTCCAGTCTCCAGCCGTCAGCATGCACCACCATGGCCGCAGTGGATTAACTGGATTTAGCGTTTCCTTGGAAACAGCCCAACAGTTCCATTAATACAGCCGGACTGAGTTTAAAGGAGGCACAGACTAATGACAGTAAAACCGTGTTCTCAGTTGGCCCCAACCCTCTGTGGCATCACAAAGTGTTGCAAAGTGCCATTTATGAGTCCAGGAGATTGACTCCTACAGGGCTACCATCTTGACCCTGGGTCCAGAGGAAACCATATTTGGATGAGTTGGCAGGGGTGGAGAGGAATCAGTGATGGATATCATTTTTCACCCCTGTTATCCTCAACACACCCACTTTTCCATCTGATCCATACTGGCTATCGGAAAATAACCCCAGCATACGAACGAAACACAACCGATTCATTCAATTAGTGTCACTTGTGCTCTCGCCTCTGTGAGGGTACCCTGACGCACCTATATTTATTCATTTCTTTAACCTCTAACATCTTATTAATCATGGAATTTCTTGCAAATTGACCACTAGATTACATACTGACACAGTAAACTTTAGCTGTTGAAGCTGGTGTGAGTTGTGTAAAAAAAGTATTTCATGATTCAAAATGTTTTTTGTAGACTGGATGTGTATTGGAAATGTTTTTTGGAGCCAGGCCTAGCAGATCTTGGTGCTATTACAAGTCAAGTCATTTCCATGTTCATTTTTCTTACTGGAAGACTACATCCATCTTTTATATACAGTCTATGGTTCTGCGCTGGCTTGCTACACAAACCTATTATCAACCATGTTAGACTATAACATTAAGATAATTAGGCAGTGACCCAGACTTCATTCATGCAAGCCTTAGGTAGCAGCTTGCATTGATTTGGCTTTCATCAGACCATGATGTTATGTCCCATCCAACACATCATCAGTTGTGTGAACCAAGATTGCTGGGTATTGCAGCTGTTTATCACAGTGCACCTCCGGGAGGTTAGGCAGTAAGCTTTGGTGTCCCAGTGCCACACCCCCAATGCTAGTTTACACTTCTCTAATATGACCCAAACATCAGTGCCATGTTCAACTAACCCACGCCCCGTTAATGCCAATTCTGCCACACAACACTGCCTCATTCAACTGGCCCAGGCTCACTTTATGGAAACTCCAGGTAGTGACCAGCACTGCTACACTATGTTCAACTCACCCAATCTCCATTTATGCAAGCTCCAGGTAGAAGCTAGTCCTGATGCTTGATAGGGAGCCTTTCAACAGACCAAGATGTTTACACTACCAATGCGACACATCATCAATCGTGTGCCCCGATCACTGGCTGTTTTGGCCATTTATCACAATGCACTCTCAGTTGATCAGACCAAGATGTGTGTCTAAGTGGTTTATTAGACCTCTCTGACCTTGCTTTTTGGAAGCAAAACCATCCCAGGTCTGAACTCAGTGCTGCCTGAATTACAAGCCAGAATTACAATGTAATTTCCTGTCAATTCAATGTTACATTAGTTGAACATGAATGTAGCTTAACCCAGTCACTTCGCGTTTTCCTTTACTTTGGCGAACACAGCCATGTGTTTATCCTACAGGTATTGAAAGATATTTGATGTGTTTCCTCCTCATCATCCACAAGGATGCCTTACTAATTTTATTTATAGCCAAACAACTTCCACATGGCTGATTTCATTATTTTGTTTGGAGGCAGACGAAAGAGGGTCTTCCTCAGGCAAATTTTCAAACAGGTCGGATGGCTCTATCCTGCAACTTGCACAGAATAAAAACAAAGCAATACAAGCCATAACGTAGTTGTGAATGTGTTTTCATTCTATTGAATTTCCTGTATGGCTCCAGCATATCTTTTTATGACAGTATTGAGGAAACATTAAGATTAATTAATCATATCGTTGAATACCGTGGCTAATGATAAAATCCATTAATCATGACATCCCTATTTTGCACTCAACAAACTTCAAATTCTTGTTCTAAATCCAATATGGACTTGAAATGGGCCTTAGATTGTAAGAGATTATTAGATTGTGTCTCTTGCCAACTGGCATTTAATGTTACAATGTAGATTCACTGTTGTGGTACAAGTCTTACACACCTGTGTCAGTTGAACAATCATGCCTCCATAAAGAAGCATGACATGGGGGGTAACGATATCAAAATATCATGATATTTCTGATATTTCTCATGATATCTGTGGTTTTGTGGTAATGTGGTATTGGGCATTAAAGACATGTCAATTATAACAATTAGAAAGCTCCACACTGTGATACTTAATAATTATTATATATAATATTATGTGGCACACCCAAAATAGGTGACCACAGGTCTGCAGTTGCGTTAGTATTTAGTTAATAGTAGTTAGTTGTTAGTATTTTTATAAATATTTTATTTATTACTATTATTACTTGAAGAATGGGCTAGTGCCTATTAGGGACACAAGTGTGTGACACGGGGGAAGCGGGTCACACGGGGAAAGCGAGTGACATGGGAGAAGCGGTTGCGGCCGGGATGCTGAGGGGGCGGAGCCTCGCGCATCCCTCCGATGCAATCTCGGCGAATGAGCTGTCAACGGCAACCAGTGTCATCCCTTCGCTTTTCTCCACCTGTTTGCAGGTTAGTACGGAGTAACTCCTGTCTTTGCTTTAGTATATACTCCTCTAATCTAACCCCCACTAATTATTATTACTCAGAATTATTTTAACCTTTAGTATAAGAGTTATATTAGGAAGTTTGCATTTCGTTTTCTCGTTTTCCATTAACATGTGTGTGAATGGAGGACACCACTGGATGTGGCTGGCGAGCAGCAGGGGTTGTCTGGAGAAGATGTGGAATGTCGATGTCACCTTTATTTCAGTAGGCGTGTTTCCACAATTGGAACTTCCGGGCCGTTTTACAGGAACTTCGCGCTGTGCGCGTGTCTCCACTGACCGGGCCATTCCGACAGGGCCGCTTTCAGGAACTTTTACAGGAAACAACGGAGTACCCGCTTGAGGGTAGGTACTTGAGAACAGCCCGGTAGAGTCGCTGGGCGGTTCTAGTGGCTAAGGCAAATGACATCAGCAGATTGCGACAAGCAACTGCGATCTGCTACTTCATGAAAACTTCATGAAAGTAAGCTTACCCTTTGTCTCAACGGCAACAGCACAAACGTGACAAACATCCCAACTCGGTCCGTGTTGATGTCTGGTGTTGTTGTGGTTTCCTCCTCTGCTGCTGCTTTGTTTAAGCGCTTTTCGGACGTGATATGATGACGTCATCGCTCGGTTTTATAGGGCCGTTAGTGTAACGGAGACACGACACGTGAGAGGACCAGGCCAAGTCGCGGTCCAGTCAAAAGTAACCCCCCCAAAAAGTACCAGCGTAGTGGAAACACGGCTTATGGGTCTAAGGACAAAAGGGGCTTCGAAAGTGTGGCCAGGAAGGTGTGAATTTCCTGTTTGTCTTGGTTGTGTGTTTCAAAAGCAATTGGAGTTCACCTCAGGATCTGCTGAAAATCACTGAAATCTAACAGGTGTAAGCAGGGTTTTGAGCACTTGACTCCACTTGCTTTTGTGTGTTCAGTAGGGCTCATTTGTGACCCTGCACAAATCACACTGCACACCACCTCGAAATGGCAAGTGCAAATGGCGCATCGGGGCAGGGCACGTTGATTTCGCGGCAACATACTGGGGCCTTTAGGCGACTCCGAAATGATAGCATAGGACATTCCTGTAGTAGTGTTTGTTAGGAGGAATAACTCTATTTGTTCAGAGATACATTTTTCAAATGATGGCTGTGTTAATAGTAGCGGGTCAAGTTGCATGCAGTTGAGTGCTAGAGCACAGAACTGTTTGGAAATAACTGGACAGGACAGTGACCAGAAATTTTCATTCTATGGTATCTGCTATCAGCTACAATGGACATTGGTCTATAATCAATAAGGAAAAAGTCAATTCTTGTATATGAAACATGAACTAAAAAATCTTCCTAGCTAAGGGGTCTCCAATGTCTCCAATGATCATCATTTATAAGATTGCATGAAAGATATAAGTAGTGCCCCTGATTTGGACATATTCTTGTTTTATTAAGGATTTGTCTAAGCCTGGTTGTAGAGTACAATTAAGTAAAAAAAAAGACTCCCCCTAATATCAACAGTAATGCAGTCTCTCTAGATCTATAGCTGAAATACCTGTCCAATCCAGCTTTTCTTGAATTTATCATATTCATTATTCGGGAAGTGTGCTTCTTTGAGGTACATGATGTCTGAATGATTCGAATGATTTCAAAACCCTATTACAATTTGATAGGATGCTGGATCCCTTTGATATTCCAACTAATGAGTTTTACTGAGCCTAGAGAGAGTTTATTGTTGTTATCTTGATAAATTATACAGATGTATAGCAGTGTGACCCACTAGACTAGTTCAAGTAAAAGGTATGTCCCCAATATAATGACATATGTTACTCTATGTGAATGTGAATGTTTCTCGTCCGATAAAAAGATAAGAAAAAGAAACCAAAAGGAATAAAAAGTCCCAGAAACCCTAATCTGACCTGTTCAAAACTCCAGGTCACTCTATACTCAGTGCGCTCATATGTATAATGGATTAACACTAAGAAATGCACTGAGAACCCCAGAACAGAGTGACAACAGCTGTCACACTTGGTAGTACTTTAAGTAAAAACCATGGTGGTAGTAAGTAAATAAGATAAGTAGACAAATTTAGTAGTATGACAAATAGACTTCATATGCATGGTGTGGTAAAAGTGATTCAATCTTGAGTAACTGGTATTAATAATCATCATAGCAAAAGTGGGCATATAAAAGTAATGTTGCACGATGTATGTACATCTTTATATCAGTATACACACTCTTTCGTCTATATCCTTACACACACATGCATATCCACCAATTTAAGTGCAAGAGCAAGGGCACAAAGTTGCTGTCTCATTGCATTGAAACCCACTTTCTCTTTGTCAGATCATCGCTCAAGTCTCACTCAAGCTTCATTTGCTTATCAGTCCTTGCAGCAACTTACCCACTGCACCAGAAGAACCTAATGCCTGGCCCATTTCTGCGCATACAGAGATACTTAGGGCCTAGACATTCGTGAGGATGGAGGCAGGAGAATGCCTCCTTGCTGAAATTGAGTCAGTTGTGTTTTTTTAAGTGTGTGTGGTGCTGAAAGCAACAACTTTCAACTTTCATGCTTGCTTAAACTTTATGCATTGCTCACTTTTACAGTTTGACCTAAAAAAAACCCCTCCTAATCTGTAAATGTGTCTGGGTTTTTTTATGCTTTTCAGGAATGCTCAGGAATCCCTCTCCATTTCTGGGGTGTGTTTGATGGACATGCGGGCTCTGGTGCCGCCATCATGGCCTCCAAGCTTCTTCACCACATCATCAGAGACCGTCTGGGAGAGATCTGCAACCTGCTAGAGAACCCTGCTAGAACCCCACCTATTTGCCTGGCCAAGAACGGCAGCCCATTCCAGGCAGAGCCTAAGAAAGGGACAACACAGGAACCAGAGGACCCGGACGCTATAAGTGACTCCACTGTGCGGTTCCACATGGAAAAAGTGGTCAGCCTGGAGAGCCTGGTGATGGGAGTCATCGAGACTGCTTTTATACAGATGGTAAGCACATGGTAACTATCAATTTCCAGTCTCATTGTTTCATGCATGCATACTGCTGGTGCAAGTTCTGCTGGAGTAGTTCTAGGGCTAACTACAGAGCTCAGAATTATGAGGCCATTCTGAAATGATTAAAGCAAGGGCACAAGAGTAAGACCCTTGGATGAGGTAGAGCCAAAAACCATCATAGCCAACCCATTGCAACACTGTGGGTTTCCAGCAACCCGACAGCACTCATGCTGACACTGCAACTCCTTTTCCAGCACTTCACTTATTTCCCCGGGCCGGATGTCCAGCTTCTTAGAGCTCAGGAGCTCTCTCGTGCTTTTATCCATGGGTTCTCCTGTAGACCTAGCCAGCACCCTATTTTATGAAGGCCTGATTGGCTCAGCTGGTGAGCCCAATCAGCCCTACCAAGGCTGGGCTGGACTGGCCTGGCCCTACCTTGTGAGAGTCTTGGACCGCCCAGACCACGACCACAACCATCTTTCCCCAAAATCTTGAACAGGACGCCCACTCCACCTGGCTTTGCCAGGATCTAGGGATATACATAGCTAGGGAATGGATTAGGGAAAAGTCTGTTGGCCCCCCAAACAAGTGCATTCTTTATAGTCTGTAGTTTTCAAATGGCATCTATAAAATGTGGTTCAGGAGAAAAGGAGCAAAGTAACCTTTTGGATGTATATTCTAGTCCAAAACATTTGAGAACATAGGGAAACTGGCTTTAATTGTCCTTGATATTGAAAAAAGTACCAAAACAATTTTTAGTCTGCTCAAGTTTATATCTGCTTTAGTCTGGCAGGGTGATCATGCTCTTTCGACTTGCACAGAAAGCATTTCTGTACTGTGAAATAAAGATGATAATGTTAATTGTGTTGTGTTGGCTGAAGTGATGATTTGGAGAAAAAAGTGCTGGAGCTCTCATATGTACAGGGTGGCAAATTTTGCTCATCAATTTATTTCCTCACTGCCTGTAATGCGGACATCACATCAACACATAGCCTAATTAATACAATTAATAAAAATGGTCACTATATGGGTCTACCTTAATTAAACTGCTTTGATTTCAATCAGGGAAATTTGATAAAAAATTTGTTTGTTGTGAAAAAGTTTTGAAAAGTAAACCTGTGGGAAGCCTGAATTAAATACAATACCTAAATTAATCTGCTTAATCTGCTTTTATTAGCTCCACATTAAACTTGACTTAAACTTTGAGTAAAACATCCTTCTAAAAAAATGTTAGATGCATTGTCATTGTCATGAAGTTTAGTGAGTTCTTTCATGGAAGACGACTTTTTGGCCTTTTTGCCTTCGGTTTTAAATTAAGATAAAAGATGTTGTGTTCTTTTTTTCCACCATGAACTGTTTGAATTTCCTTGTATATTTCAGCAACTTGCCACTGCTTTGCGGTGTGTTGTCTCGTGCTGACCTTAGATGACATGGTGAAAATTCCCCACCATGTGCACATCAGCTGTATTAAGCTGCTAAACCCTACTGCAGACTTGTGGAACCACTGCAACTGATGTTGCGAATGTTTCTTTGTTCCTCTTTATGTTCGAGCTTCCAAAATTGAGGTTTCGGTCTGGGTGAAACTGAATCTGCTCAAATCATGGCTCTTGACTCTTTTCTGATGCAAACACTTTCTTATCCACATGCTACCAAGAACAACCCGCAGCAGAGACAATGCGTCTTTGAAGTCTCAGCTTGTCTCTCCATTAGAGCTGCTGTTTTTTTTTCATTATGAATGTGTATGAAGAAAGATAAATACTGTATGTATCCTCAAAGGGAGATTGTTCAATTCAAGAACATTTGAGGCTGGCAAGGGAGGCAAAGTGGGCTCCATTGTATTGTGTTCTTACATATTGCAACGTTAACCATCTGTTTTGTTTTAAGGATGATCTCATTGAAAAGGAGAAAATGTCTTACGCCATCTCTGGTGGGTGCTGTGCCTTAGCTGCTATTCATTTGATGGGGAAGCTCTACGTAGCCAACGCTGGCGATAGCAGGTAAGGTAGACAACAAAACAATTATCCTGCAGTATATGGGATTAAGAAATAAATTCTGTAATTCACTTTTGCTGATAATGTATTTCTCTATTACAGCAGCTTCTTGTGCCTTCTTGGGCTTACAGTGTAACCTGTGTCATCTCACTCTGTGAGCTGTTTGTGTTGAATACATTTGTGTCTGTGTCCCCCACCTCATCTTCTTTCTTCTCTGTGTACAGGGCCATAATCATACGAAATAATGAGGTCATCCCCATGACTAATGAATTCACACCTGAGTCAGAGAGGCAGCGGCTACAGTATCTGGTAGTCTTCCATCTTCTTGGTTGTATAAACAGACATAAAATAATCACTTGCCTTTTTTATCTTACACGTGTATTGCAAGCTTCAAACAGTACAAACAGTTAATCTGTAGGAAACGAGTCAGGTTTAAGGATGGGTTTGAGACAACCTGCGTAAGTGGGTTGCCTGTTTGAGGCGATAGTTGTAACTATCTGTCACAGAGTGGTTGTATGAGGTTGTTTTCTGCTTAACAAGGCAGGCTTTTTTCTTTCATATTTTCACACTACCTACACCTACCTGTGTTTGCTACTACAGGGCTTTCTGAAGCCAGAGCTGCTGGGCAACGAGTTCACTCATATTGAGTTCCCTCGTCGCATTCAGCCCAGTGAGCTGGGAAAAAAGATGCTTTACAGAGACCACACCATGACTGGCTGGTAAACACGGAGGTCCTTTTTGATCACTTTTCTGACCCTTTTCTGAAGTCTTGTACATTTTAATGTCCAGTTTACAGTTCAATCATAATCTCAAAGGAATTTACATGTAAGGGCCTTAACAATCAATTTACTTATCCAAATACTTTAAGTTTGTTTAATCACAGTTTCCCTCCAGGGATTAGGGAAATTATACAGTATATATTCTTAAAATATTCAGTTTACAATGATTGAAAGTGGATATAAGATTTAAATATTAACCTTTGTGAATATATTTAGTAAATATTTTACTTTTATGTCTAAAATTATATGCACATTTTTAATCAGTACTAAAAGTTGATGCTCAAACAACAGTAACTTAATAATTTCTTTTTGATTGCCATGTTGCAGGGCATACAAGACCATTGTTGAAGATGACCTAAAATTCCCCCTGATATACGGAGAGGGCAAAAAGGTAGGGGTCCCTTTTTGAGATATCCAAACACCAACCACATCATAAGTGTAAAAAAAATTATTATTAATTTTACACATATTATGCACATATCAATGCAATTTAACTCTAAACACTTGGACACTCATCGTGAAGCCATATGTAGTTAATGTAAGATGAACAGTTTTTTATGTAAAATCAGTAATTCATTGTTTTTCATTTTGACATGAATTCTGTAATGTTTTAACATTGCATAGTGTTCTTTCTGACCAACCAATGATATAATACTGTGGAGCTTAAAACCAATTCTAAAAGCAGAAGCAAAACTTTATTAATGTCATTTTTTTAACTTTTCAGACATTGTCCTACTTTTGAGTAAGGAGGCAGGTGTACATCTGCCTCAGCTGTACCTCTGCATCCTGACACTACATTCTTATCACCATCTTCATCCTTCTGTCACTTGTGTCATTCACTAATCGCTACTATCTACTATCTACTATAGTACATACAGCCTGAAGGCAAGGAACATTCTGGTCACCAGTTTACTGCAGGACGCATGCAAATACCATTCACTTACTCACACTCAGACCTGTGGCAAATTAGTAGAGTTAGAGATTTCAAGAAAATTACTTTTGTATAGCTGTTTTCCCATTCATCAGGCTAGAAAGTACACTTGAGTCCAATATGTTTTTTGATAAAAAAGTTGATTAATAACTGATCAAGAAGATCCGAAAGGAAAACAACACTGTCTGTAGAGATGCTTCCCTCTGTGTTGCACTTTTTCTCAGTAAGCCCTCATAAGTACTATACCATAGATTAAATTGTGAACCACTAACCTCTGTCTGTCTGTGCATTTGTGGTTGTTTCTCAACTGTTGTATGCACCTGTGTGACTATGTGGGAACACACAGGCACGTGTCATGGCAACCATTGGAGTGACCCGTGGCTTGGGTGACCATGACCTGAAGGTGTACAATTCCAACATTTACATCAAACCTTTCCTATCATGCGTCCCTGAGGTGAGTGTGAGTAGCTGGCATGGTTAGCAGCTCTACCTCGGCATCCTTGCTGGAAACTTTAGAAGATAGTATTTGAGCAGCTTAAGTTGTGTTTCATAGTCTTGTGCAGCGCTGCAACAAAATATTTTGCATAAGGAGAGAAAATGAACAGTGCTATCCATCTTTCCACTTTCTTACCTGTTCAATACTTAATGGTCATGTGGGGTTCTGCTGGTGTCCATCTCCATCGCACACAGAGCAAAGGGATTGAATACACACTTGACATGTTGCTAGTTCACCACAGTCTTTGGATCCAATGGTCTGTCACTACACTGTCACTTCAGTCCAATGGCCAAACTTTAAAGAAAGATGATCCACACTGAGATGCATTGTGACCAGCAAGCTTAAATGGCCAGCAATCAGCAGTCAATGGAGGTTTGGCCCCTGCAATGCCAGCACACAGTTCCTAATTCTTTCGCTTCAGACCATCTGAAAGCAAGAAGTACAATAGAATGATAAAAGGATAATACATGAAAAATGATTACTTTGTTTTTATGTCCAAGGTGAAGGTTTATAACATCGATGAAAACAAACATGGTCCAGATGACGTCTTGGTAATGGGCACAGACGGGTTGTGGGACGTGACAACAGACAGAGAAGTTGCAGATGCTGTATTGGCATATTTATCCTGCTGTGACCTCTCTGATCCTATGAGGTATGCAACCTGAAAGATAATCCTACACCTTTTATTCTCACAGTATGTTTATGTTCCTGTCATATGAACAGCAGCATCACTTCAGTCTAGTGTGTCCACAGGGTGGTGACAAAATCATCCCATGAAATTGAGCTCCAAATGTGAATGCATAGTAAAGCAGCAGGAAGTTTAACACTTAACATGAACTGTAACTGCCATAATGTTGTCTCTTCTTACTGTTAATAGTGTAGTAGTAGTAATAGTGTAGTAGTGATGTTAAGTGTTTTTAAGTAAGTGTCTTTAAAAATTTTCTTGTAAAAATACACATCAATATACATCTACTAGTTTGTATTCTTGGCTATTACTATTAATAATATTGATACTAAACCATAAAAGATTATATATAATATGTGCAAGACCTTTTGTGCAACCAATGTAGCTCATAGTTCAAATCAATGTCTCGCACTATTTCCTTAACGAAAAGTAAAAGTAAAATTAGAAGTTCTTACTATTTGTAAGAGTGAGAATAAATCAAATTATTCAAAATTGGAATCAATAAAATTAAAGGAAACATGAAAAGTGAAGGGATATATGTGTCACTCACTAGTAAGTGACTCAATAGTGTTTATAAAATAGACTGTTTTGCTTCATATTTTTCTGAGATACCACTGCATGCGCATTTTCAGTTAAATTCAATCAAAAAATCATTTTTTTTCACTGTACTTACCCTGGTTCTCCCAAATATGCATCGCCTGTGTCTCACCATTGTAATGAGCACCCTCTGTGTGTCTAATAGGTACACTTTGGCAGCCCAAGACTTGCTGATGAGGTCACGTGGGGTGTTGAAAGAGCGTGGGTGGCGGCTGCCCAATGAGAAACTGGGCTCAGGTGATGACATTACTGTTTTTGTCATCCCACTAGTGGGGCAGGCGTCAGAGACATGACAAGGTACTGGCATCACTGTGACTGTTGGATCTTCCCAAGGTCTTTAAACCCTTTCGAGGCGAAAGGCAAGGTTTGGGGAAAAACGCCTTGGTCACAGAGAGGATGTGGCTCTGGAAAGCATCATCATCAATAAAAGATTTTTAAGTGACATTATAAGATTAGTCACATGCATTCTCCCCGGCCTGCTGTTTGTGATGGTTGCCAGTGAGAATTAAACCTTGTTGCTGTTTTTTTGTTCTATGTCTATGTTAAAGGCTGAATCTCTTCTCAATCCTTTGATTGGATTTTTCATTTTCATGTCAGAAACTAAATGTAGTACCATTATTTTCAAACAAAAAAAAAGTAAGCCTCCTGCACTCACATCGAGGGAATTGCAGATGAGTGTATGGAAACCAAAGAGATGTTCAGAATCTGTAAAAAGCAATGGCAAAAAGAGCAAACATTAGAAAAATGAATTTGATTCATGTCTGTACATTAATGATGCATGTTAGAAGCCAAACCAGAAAAGCAAACGTTTTCCAGGTATGGGAACCCAAATCTAATAGGTCTTTATTGCTGTACTTCCCTTCTCAATGATGAGTGGCCGCTGACACTATCAACGCTATTGCACATGCTCCATGTAGCCTGTTGATTTGTGAAACCTTTTCACTGTATGTGCTTGTGAGTGATTTTCTTTTTTTTGACACTGCAGTGATCTGAACAGAGGTTTACACTTGCTTTTAGTAAACAATTATAATAATGATAATGAAGGATTTTGAAGATTTGTTTCTGATTTAACTCATGTTTTAATCATTTAACCCTCTGAGAAGTGGTTTGTCCCAGTAGATGTCTGTATATTTAGATGTGATGAGCTTCACACATTATGCCTTACTAAGCAATGAAAGGGACTCTCTTCATATGCACTAAATTTAAACCATGTAGAAGTGACAAAGAGCAGTGAATACCCTTAAATATACCATATACCTCTCTTGTACCATTTTTGTTAAGTCATGTTCTTATTTAGATTACCCATATATATATTTGAAGACAATTTGGGCTGTAAAGTGTCAGAAGTTTTATTTTTCTGTTTTGATCCATAGCTGTCTGTTTTGAGACGTGTGAGTGTGAGGTAAAGAGATTATGTTCCAGTTTAGAAATAAATCCGATTTTTTTTCCCAATTACTTGATATGTGTTGATTTAGAGCTGTGTTAAGAGGAGATGACCTTTTTGAGTTTCAAAAAGTGTCAAATTTATGAACCACTATGTTCAGTGAGAAAATAATCCTGCTCACATAGCCTCAATATAATGAATTACCCTGGGGAACAAATCAAACGACAATTCTAGTGCCTATGATTTTAGAAATAGCCACTGAAAAAATAAATACATTTTAAATATAAAAATGTATTTTGCAAAAATGAATTCATACCCATTTATTATTTTACCTGCTTTATGCTCACTGGTGTTTTGTGGGTCTGCTGGAGTCCCCTTCTTATATAGGCTTAAGGCAGGGCATATACTTTGTTTATCGCACTTAAACTTCATTTAAGGGGCAAGTTTTCCACCAAGGGCTAATAAAAGTATAAGTTAATAAAAAGACATCTTTTTCATTTGTGCTGTAGCTTTGCTGATGTTTTAGAAAATTTTTAGAAAGAAAAACATTAGAGGAAAGTCTACAGAAGCTTTGATAGTAGCCAAACCTACACAGCTCTCACTTTATCATTAAAACAGGGAACTCAGAGATGGATAAAATTAAAACTAATCTTAAACTAAAACCTTTGCATCTGTTGAATGTACTTCACCTTTGCCAACCTGCTTACCCAAGTACCCTAGCCTTCCCAAAGTCACATTTAGTCAAATTCAAGGTTAATGAAGTGACATGCAGCCGTTGAAACATTGTGTGAAGAGATTGATGGGGCACATTATGGAGTACTGCATAAAATCTGGCGTCACAAAGGCAGCAATCTCAGCAGCTCTAGCTATTAAAGATACTTGGAAGTTAAATCCAGTCTAACACAATGGGTTAGGAGGCAGTGAATATAGGTCTGGCTTTGTGATGCATTTATTTTTCAATAGTATAAAAACACTGCTTTCATGTTTTGGAACTAGGATACATGGGGAGCTCCAAGTACTAGAACTAGATGCAGCTAACCCATGCTCTGCCATATACACAACCTCAGCTTTCAAAACAGACAGTTTAGCTGGATCAGTGTTGTAAAAATAAAGCTTAATAGGAACTTAGCAAGCAACACAAATGTGATGGCACAGAACAGTTGAACGAGTAGTACTGTATAAAAAGAAGTCTACAAATAAAGTCAGCTAGGACACAGATCTCAGATCTCTTATTATATTAAGAGGCCCACCAAACAGTTTCTCGACAATTTCTCCAATAGTTCCAACAGTTCCTACAATTCTGCTGCTCCTGATGGAGACATAACCTTTTATACCCTTATGTTTGTGTGTAACAAAACAAACACATGTTCTCAGATACATACATACGCACTCATACAAATGGTCAGCTTTTCTCAGAAACTCTGTTTGGCCCCCCAGAACTTGTGATTTCTGTGTGCAGATGTGAGATGAATATTTGAGGCAGATCTGAATATTCGAAATGGATAAGGTAACATTTTTGCCATTGCTCAAAACATTACGCAATGTGTCTGAGTTAGTTGAAATCACCATTTGTCTGCTGACTTTTCTTCCTTCTTCTTCTTTACCCTTTTCTATGATATCCTATCATTTTCCATGACAGGCATATCTTAAAACGAAGTAGGAAAAGGCTTATTTGAATCCTTGGGAATCACTGGGACGAAAGTCTACCAAATACAGTATGCAAGAAAAGGGTTCAATTGGACAAAACCTCTGAATTCTGGAGCCAAGCACAGGAGATAGGTACATCACAGAGACTGAGGCCATCTTCCTCAGGATAGTAAGGAGAGGTAACAGCTGAGACTGACATGACAGGCACAGAATCACAGGGATATCCAACAATTTTTTTTGGAAACACAAGACTTTTACATTAATATGGCAGACTCCAGTCTTATGTTTTTTGTCCCACTGACATAGTTAAGCATGTTGTGTGACTAAAGTTTATTTTGAGACTCCCACTCTTCATGCAAGCTTAATAGGCCTTAGATGGTACGGCCAAAGTCAAATCAGCAGGGCTGCACCCTAGTGACTCTTGGATAATTTCACGCAGCACAAATGGCAGAAGTGGTAGCCCCTAATCCATCTCTTTTGAGTCATCACAGCAGGTGCAAAACAAACACTTAAATGTCTGGTGGTACTTTTCCAAAGCCCTTTGAGACTCTGGATGGTATTGTATGTGCTTGAAACATCATGCTAAACAACAACTGACCCAACATTTCCTTTAACAAAAATGACATAAGATTAAAATCTTGATCTGTCTGCACAATTTTCAGCAACACTAAATTTGAAAAGACCTGGAACAGCCTTTTGACTACTGGTTTTAGGAAGCTGGGTTACTCATGAGGAAGTGGATACCCCCGCTCAAGACTTGTGATGGACAAACTATATTCCACCTTAAGTCTTTACTTGAGGTGGAATACAGCTGTTCATCTTGTGGTTCCTGCTGACTAAAAGCGACAAGTATTGATCTTGGGGCAAAAGCATGATTTTACAGGTCACTTAGGGTTTTAGAAAACATACATCGCATCTTCCTTTTTTTTGCCATTGCTTAAAATCTGATGTGGTGAAATACTGTAGGTCTTGTCACTGGATTGCATGTGGCCCTTTCCCAAAACTAAATCTGGCCATTGTTATTTGCTAACTATCTTGTGTGCTGCTACATGCTATCCTGAGGCTATTCCTTTGCATCTGCTGATTCAGCAGGAGCATGGCACCGGGCCAAAGAAGAATCTTCTTCCTGGCCAGAACTGATAAATGCCAGTGTTGGGTAGTAACACATTATCAGTAACCCCGTTATGTAACACAGTTACTTTATTCAGTAACTGATAATGTAACCTTTTTTTTTTATTCAGTCGATAAGTTTCTACTTGTGGAGATACATTGTTTTCAACTCAACGGGAAAACTAACATACCAGTTTTGTAGAAAATGTCCTGGGTCAAAAATCCTTTCAATGGCAAGTGTCAAAGCATGCTTCCAAGTTAGTAGTTGAGGTAACTAACGCAGCATCCGGGCCCACTCCACCCGAGCAGCAGCAGTTGAGTTCGAAAAGACAGACCCACAGCCAGGCACAACTCACTAAAACAGTAGCATGGTATGTTTAATTGTTTAACTGAATCTCTCTCCCAATGGAAAAAAAATACAGACAAAAATCTGTGTTTTTTCCCCTCAAGTATCTTGTGGAAAACATGCTACCCCATCTCCATAGTGGAGGACCACGCTTTCAGGCAGATTATCAGCATGGTGCCATGCACAGATAAAAAAAATATTATTAATAATACTAAAATGGAGCTTGCATGCAAGCAAAACATACGTGTTGCAAGGTCATCCGTCATTGTTTACCACACCTCTTGGGCACTGCTTGTGTCTCCACTGCAGTCACACACACAAGAAAGGATTGCATTTTAGACACGATGGAACTGAAATATGGTGAACTATGTTTGGACAGGTTTTGTCTGCTACTCTCCTGTAAAAACAAACACTGTTCTGTAAAGCAGGCTCATGTCCCTAATGCACTCAACATAGTTTTTTTGTTCTGTGACTGTCTTTCTTTCCATTGCCTGTATGGCTTTTACTGATCTGCTTTGATTGTTATCCTTAAATTATTCTTTCTTACTCAGATTTGGTCTAAATGTAAAAATATACCATTTTTGCTTTAACAGGTGGCACACAGTAGATGGGAAGGAAAACCCTCTCCAACAACCTGGACAGACTGTATGCTAAAATGGAAAACAAGCTTAAGAAAACATATGAGGGGTTACACTATATCTCAACCAAAGCAGAGATTCGGATCATCCAAAACAGGAGTTACTTATGTATTACAGCTAATTGGACAAACCCAACTACTTTAAAACACAAGACCCCTTATTGTAGGTGCCCCCGTGCCAATAAACTGTGATTTTAGGACTGGGCGTGTTCTGGGTGCAGGCAGGGGCGGCCCTGCTCCTGCTCTAGCTCTAGAATTGTGCTCTAGAATATCCTTGTAGATAGCACTGATCATCAGCTGAAGATATGGCACCCCCAATCATCACTGACTGTAGAAACTTCACACTAGACTTCAAGCAACATGGATTCTATGCCTCCTCCAGACTATGGGGCCTTGATGTCAAAATTGAATGCAAAATTTACTTTCATCTGGAAAGAGGGCTTTAGACCACTGAGCACTGACCATTTCACTTTCTTTCTTAACTGATTTTTTTTCTTTTTCACAGCATTCTCATTTTTGTGAGATGTACCTGTATATTGCCATCCCGTTCCTCATTTTTATTTAGCAGACTTTTGTAACAAAAAAATCCCTCTGGGGATTAATAAAGTAAATTCTAATTTAAACTACTACAATAGTTTGGGCTAGGAGATACCAAATGTCAATGACAGATAGATCAGTAGGAGGTTGGACTTGTGTAAATGTTTGGAAATGAGGAGGTATTGTTACCTGCCTTCCCAGCTAGGAGAGAATACCTTAAAAACTTTCAGCGGTTTTCTCACAAAACTAGTTTGAGGCGTGCCACTGTTCATAACAATGCTATCTTGGGGTACTTTACATGAGCAAATAAGTACTATTGTAATAAGTAATATTGTAAATTTAAAAAAATACTGCCCTTAGACCCCTCGTGTCCAATTGATTCCACAAGGGGCCGGGTGGCTGCAGGGTTTTTTTTTCCAACTAATCAAGAGTACACAGTTTGACCAATCAGCTGTTAGAAGGTTAAGATCAGTTAATTGAAAGAGTCAAGCCAGATGTGCAGCCACATGGCCCTTTGTGGAATCCGTTTGACACCACGGCCGTCACATCGGCTGAAAAAAAAAAAACTCTGATGGAAAAATGTGAGACAGAGGCAGATTCCCCGTCCCAGAACCAGCAGGCAGCACAAAAACAAAAAAAATTACAGCCATAGTTTACATAGTTTACAGAACCACAATAATAGCATTATGCTAGTATGAAAGCACAAAGACTCCAGAAATCAAGGGGTCCCCAGGCTGACATCTCACTCCTGTCATATTTGAAGATGACTTGAAGATGTTCTGTATCACTTCCACCTGCAGGTGGTCCACAGAGGAGAAAGCCTTACAGCTGGCAATGTGCCTTACTGGAGATGCTCTGTCAAGGCAGCCTGTTACACTCTGAACTGTGCAGCCATCAGCTTCGACCTGGAGAGTCGTTACGAGACCTAGCCAACGGCATTGAGGGACTGGTTCACTGCACCTACTCTCACATGATCCCTGCAATCCAGAGTGAGCTGGCCCTGGACCATTGCCTCTAGGCCCTCCTACCAGCTGACCTACGTGTTCAGACACTCCTGGTTCACCCGGGATCCCTCCAGGAGGCATTGGAGTTGGCCACTGAGAGGGAAAAACTCTTTGCTTAGGAGATGGAGTAGATAAGACACAGAATGTGAGGACCGTAGGTGCCCCTGATGTGAGTACTGCCCGACCAGCTTGGATGGGGGAATTGACTGAACTGGTGCGGGCAGCCACGCTGGGCAAGGACAGACGACCCAGGCCATGATTAGGGGTCTACTGGGGGTGTGGACAGCCTGGTCACCTGCTGAGATATTGCCCTTGTGTCGCCGCGAACCAGGGAAGCAAGTCAGGGACCGCATAACCGGGACAGTGCGATTCCTTGATGCTAGATCCCAATCCCTTTGGACTGAGGAACAGTACAAAGTACAGAATGTGTGGAGCTGAGGTTGACGTGTGTGGTCAGGTGGAACAAGTAGTAGTGTTGGGCAGGACCTGGGTGGGAAACTGCTGATATACTGCGCTTACTGTTGGAGGAATGAGTTACTCTGCACTGATGGACACGGTTTCTTCAGCTACTTTAGTGAGACAAAGCTGCCATCTTTCCCACAACAGTCAGGCTCCAGACAGTTACTGGGGAGAAACCTCCCATGGTGGGCGAAACTGTGGTGACTGTGGGTGTTGGGGATAAGTCTGATCGCCGACCTGGAAGACTGTATACTTAGACTAGATGTCTTGGAAGCTTTGGACTGTGTGATTAATGCAAAAAGGGGAACTCTCTCCTTGCCAGATGGACACGTGGTTCAAATGTTAAAACGGCTGCCCTTGCGGGGCTGCCCTGTTGAGATGTGGAGTGATGCAGCGGACTGCTGTACCTCCAAAGGGGCACAACCTGCTCTGCCCTTGGTCTCATCAGTTAATGTCCACATCAACAGAATGTTCCTGCCACTCCACCAGAGGTGAGAGAGGATTGGCTGTGAGGGAGTTTGGTGGCAAAACCGTGAGGGACTGATGCCCAGTGAACAAGAGCGGCTGTGGCAGCTCGTACTGGAGTTTAAGGACTGTTATTTCACTGTCAGAGGATGATGTGGGCTGCACATTGTCATTGAACATGACATTCTTAATGGGGATGCGCAGCCCATCAGGGTGAGACCACAACGCCTCCCCTTGGCTAGGCAAAAAGCAGCTGATAAGGCTCTGCAGGAGATGCAACAAGCTGGAATAATCGAACCCTCCACCAGTGCTTGGGCCTCCTCTGTTGTGATGGTTCCTAAGAAGTCGAAGGATGAGTGGCAGTTCTGTGTGGATGTCAGGCTGAGCACAGAGAACCCAAGTGCAGAACAGACACACACACCAGATGACGGGTAAGTAGCTTTTTATTTACTGTTCAGTCTGGTGTGGAGAAGGGGACTGGAACAGGACAGGCCTGAACACGTGTAGCAGCTCAGCTAACGTGAGAGGAGGCACCCAGCAAGGGCCTCACCGTCGATGGTGAAAATGTGGTCAGGGACGGCAGGTCCCAGGCAGGTCGATCACCAAGGGCAGAGGCTGGAGCAGGGTCTGGGACGAAACAGGCCAGGCAGGGTGTTGCAAGGACTGGTGATCAGAGAGTGCTGGAGAGTCTGGCAGGAACCAAGGACAATCTGCCAGTGAGTGCTGGGCTGGAGTGAGACTAAGTATCTGGTTAACCGGGTGATCTGCTGCAGTGATTGGAGGATGAGTGCAGGTGTATGGTTCTGGCCAGAAGGAAGGCAACAAGCAGGAATCCCAGTGCTGACAGTCCCGGTCCACCCAACACAGCCCTGACGTTCATCCTTGACACGGATACCAGCAGTGTTGGCTCGGGGGCTGTGCTGGCCCAGGCGACACCAGACCAGCATAGGCGGAATTTGGAGGATTACTGCCTCCGATGTGACAGCTGTACTGCACGTAAGGGCCCTACTGACAGGTCTCGTGCCCAGCTCCAACAGTTTCCAGCAGGCGGGCCCACGGAGAGAGTGGGGATTGATGTACCTGGACTGTTCCCTCGCACAGAGAAAGCAATCGCTATGTCCTCACTGAGATGGATTACTACACAGAGAGGCCCGAAGCATTCGGGCCTCTGGACCAAGAGGCAGAGACTGTAGTCTATGCGCTGGTGGAAGGAATGATCAGCAGGTTTGGAGCACCGGAGGTCATTCATACAGACCACGGCTGGAACTTTGGAATCTCGGGTGTTTTCAGCCATGTGTGAAAAACTAGGCTCCAACAAGACCCGCACCACACCGCTCCACCCTCAAAGCGATGGCCTAGTTGAGAGGTTCACTGGCACAGAAACTGGCCATTGTGACGGAAAAACACCAACGGTACTGGGATACGCATGTTCCCCTGATTCTAATGGCTCCCCTGATCCCTCTCAAGATGCGCCTGCTTCCCTGCGTTCTGTTTCCCTCTCTCTGCCCCATATCCTGGCCTCTGCTCCAGCACCAGCTGCCCCAGTGCCCTCTTCCTCTGCACCAGGATACCTCTGCACCTCAAGGTACCGCAGACCCCCTGCATATCTGAGTGATTTTGTTTGCCCCCTCAGGGGCAAGGGATTTGAGAAGGGGGGGTAGTGTAACAGCTTGATCTTTTGGTGTCTGCTTTGGTGTAGCGTTGTTGTCAGGTTCACTGGAATTAAAGGGGGGGGGGGCTCCTTTAAAAGCTGCAGTGAGCAATCTGTGTGTGTGTGTGGGGGTGGGGACGAGACGAGAGAAGAGTGTGTATGTGGAAGTCACAGTTAGTTCTGTGCAGTTATTGTTTTGGCATTGGCTACGGCCCACAGTAGCCTGTGTTCTTAGACTGAATAAAAAGGCAAAACCGGAGCACTGGTCTGCAGTTTATTGTCACTGAATGCTACAATATCTTAATTGATGCACAATTTGCTGTCTCTTCTGTATAATGTATGTACTGTTCATTTGTCTTTAAAATTAACTTTATGCATGTCACCTGTTAATTTATTCATAATCCAGGTTATTCCTCCACAAAGGAGAAGTATTCTGTTCAACAGCCAAAAAATGTACAAAAGAACATCACATTCACAATGTGACAAACACAAAATTCAGGAGGTTGGGCTTGGGCCAGGTGGGATTCGAAACTGTGAGCCCTGGAGCTTCGGTCCTCATTGTGGGATTGTCTATCTGTGGTTGGTGATGACGAATGTGATGAGCCAAAAAAATCTTTGCCCAGTCTGATCCTGCATAGATCCATACACATCTGGCAGCTTGTGATAAGTGACCGGGGTCGCTGAAACTTAGAGAACGGCTCCGCTGAGATCCACACCCAGCCCTCCTGTTGCACGAATCTCTTTTTTTCTACTACGGATGATGTCATCTTTGACCGAGGAGGGTAGGGGGAGGACCAGGATGACTCCAGCAGCTGCAGCAATTCTGTCAAGGTACAAGGAGATGAGACAAGGCCGGATATACAGCCTTTGGACTTCAAAATTAAATTGCGATTGGTCAACATGACACCATAATCAACCCGTTTATCATCTTGAGGTTTACTAGTTATTAGAGTAGTGAACTAGTTTACTAAACTAGTAAACTAGTTATAAGACCCTTCATACTTATTACTAATTTACTTCATTTAGTTAGTTTTAATTTTGCAAATTTATTGAAAAAAATTCGTTCTTGAAAGGAAAATAATTATTAAGTATCATATTCGAAACTTGATTGCCGACGATTACGGCAGTTTTTCAACTGCAGATCGGGACAACGATTAATTGTCACCAACTAGCACCGGTTGTTGTGCTGTTCATTGTTTTATTGACTGAACGAGTAGCTCGATGATAAGAGTTCAGACCTATGGTCATGCATGTCCCATCATTCTACCTGTGCAAATTAATCAAACGGTGTATCTGTGTGGGAGAGAGGAAGAGCGGGGGGTGGGGGGTGGTCAAACAATGTCAACAAAAAGCACAAACGTGAACATGAGCACACTTCATATCACTGAAAGAGATGGATCTGGCCGTATATGATCTAGCCTGCATGGGCAAATGTAAAAGGATCAACTCCACTTTGAATTGTGATACTCTCACAAAGTGCTAAAATTATTAGAATTATGAATGTAGTTATCTCACCTTTGATGACTGTTTTATTTTGAAAGTCCAGAGGAGAAGTACTCTCAGGTTCGCCCGGTAGGAGGGTCCTGCGACTGCCGCCTCTTCCCTGCTGCTCAGCTGCCTATCTGTCAGGGAAATAAGCGAACACTGCAGCAAACAAGTCTTAACCTATGTGTTTGTGTGTCAGGACCAAGAGAGCAGAGCAAGCCGGAGCAAACATTCACAAAGACCCCACTTCTGGCTGCTGACAGGTAACCTTGCAGCTGAAGCTGTAGTTTGGAAAATACTCTGATTGGACACAGTCTTATTTGACTTGGGTAATCGAACTAGGTGGTGGCTTGTCTTTATAGTAATGATTGGGTTTGTTTGTTGTTTAATCCATGAGGTTATCGTGAAGTAAATTCTGTCATGCTGGGTTTCTGGGCAACTGTTGACAGCAGGGTTGCTGTTGGTCCCTAAGCCAGAGCTGCGGATCACTCTGTGCGACCTCAGTAAGCATGGAAAATCTCCTAATGAGCCATGTCTATTTCTGGAAACTTAATTTCCTCATTATCAACTCTCGTTTCTTTGCAGGGCGTTGCTCAAACTGACTGCAATGGTTTTTAAACCAACAGACGTGGCTGGTGAAATTTGACACTGAGGCTGAAGTAGTTTAATTTGCTACATAAAGATGGGTTTGGGCTGGCTGTGCCATTTAATGGGATTTACAGAGATTTAAATGGTGGATAATTTTATTTATTTGTGCTCAACGTGTTTAAAATGGGTGTCATCAGCATATTTTACCGGGTCACTATGAATAATCTAGTGATCTCTGTAATTAGTTAATTGATGAAAGGGCTGAAACAACATATGATTTCAGAAAGCATACTTGGAAGATTTCATCAAACATTCAGGATCATTTTCAGTCGATCAGTTTTACCATCTAACAAGCAATTTGAGTTCATAATTTGCAGATTAGGCAGGAGCTGAAACACTGGTTTGAACAGAAGGCTAATTATGGTTGAAACTATGTTTTCCATTTTCAAAAATGTGAAACATTGTGATTGTTGTAGTTGCCCACCGATGTAAACTGAACTTCTTAAAGAGGCTGGTCTAAGTTGTAATGTTGTCTCTGAGAATTCAGTGGTTGTTTTGAAACTGCTTTTTGGCATGGCATATCAGATGGTCAATGAAATGAGGTTGCTTAATTATGAAATCTAATGGGAGGAAGAACCAAGCATTTGGGTTTGGGGCCTGAGGTTGAGTCCAGCCAATCAGCCCTGTTTTTCCTCTCATGACAAGTTACCCAACACAACTCGGTCATAAGCTATTGGCTCTGGTGTGTGGTATATGATCTGCTTGCCATGTCCAGCTTTTTCTTAGCTGCCAGTAAGAGCAGGACTGTCTGTGACTGTATGAGTTAGTTTAGTGTTGTTATTTTTAAATGCACATCCATTTGACAGTATCACAGTATTAGCTGCTAGGATTGGTCAGCAGAGGACCTCTAGTCGTGTTCTAAAGACATCAAGACATCCAATTTGTCCTTATTGCTGCTCAGAATACTGCAATGACAACAAAAATTATCAGTTCCTTACCAAACATGTAAGCATGACTAATGAACTGAATACACTAAGAAGAGAAGATTTGAAATCCACATTTTTATTGGTTAAGTGTGTTTCATAAATGAAATTCAAAAGGAAAAGGTCAAGTACACCCCAGCAAACCAATTAAGCCAGGTTCAGGATTCAAAAATACAGTACAAATACAGGTAAATAATAAAATTCAGCAATAAAATGAGGCAGAGTCTCATTCTCTCTCACTCTCAGTATCTGGGGTGTAACAACTGAAACCCAAAAGAGGATCTGGGGCCACAGTATCAACTCCTCAAAAACCCACCTCAAACTAGCATTACAAGATCGGACAACAGACAACTTTATGTCTCCTCGAGCCAGTTGCTCAGACAAAAAAGCTTGTTTACATTGTCTGAGTGTAAGGCTGCCCTCTTTAGTATGATGTTACCTGCAAGTGAAAAAAGTCTCACATGGTACAGACGTTGCAGGAGTAGCCAGGTATTTGCAAGCAAGAGAGGACAGCTGTCTATAGGAGCTCATTCATTTCTGAAATTCTGCAGGCGTGGATTGGAGAATTGAGCTAGCACTCGCACTGGTAACAGTGGAACTTGTCCGGACATGTTTAGTGTTTAAATGATAGATCAGGCTGGAGAAGCTAGTTTATAGTATAAACGTGCCTTTCAACAGCCCTAGTAAGGATTTGCTCACTTCACTCCCCTGAGTCGCGTCCGTAGCAACGCAGGTGGGAAGTGACGTGCCACTACCAATGGGCCAGATTGAATATGCTCTCGCATTGACTCGTAATTAATTGGATTAATTTTTGTAACGCATTAATTTGAAGTGTAATTAATAAACTTAAACTGACAGTCCTGATACATATACATATGTATGTGTATATATATATATATATATATATATATATATATATATATATATATATATATATATATATATATACATATATACTGTATATATATATATATATTTGTGTGTGTGTATTCGGGGAGTTTGATCCATATATTAGAGAGTTTGGCCCATATATTCAAGAGAGTTTGGTCAATATATTCAGGGATTAATTTCCTGAGCGGCATGCCATTAAATAATAAATAATATAATAATATATTTCTTTTCTTCTTATAGGATACACACTTTGAATATAAAACAGGAACAGTTGCAACAAATTATGTTTCTAATTGCACCGTTTTTTAGCTCCTTATTTTTTGACACCACTCACAATACCTCACTCACTCACAGGGATAAGTTTGATATTTTTCTTACAAATGTTCGGTGGTCTTTTCTGGGAAGTGACGGTCATTAATCATAAAGGGGGTAAAAATGGATGGAAATTTATCAGTTTATCTTATTGATTTTAAATTATCTTTTTAAATATCCAATATATTTGACATTGTCTTTACATCTGTAAAGCAGGGGGGTGAGGTGGAGTGGAGATGAAAAGCAACCATGTGCAGGGCAGCAACAATGTGTGTGACATTAAAGGAACTGTTATGTGTAGATGTGCATCCATGGTGTGTGTGAATTCAGTTAGCATGTGTGTTTGAGTGTGTGCGTGTGTGTGACATATTGTACAACATCATTACGTATGCTGATCTAAGGTAGCAAGCAGGTGAGTTGTTTTAATGTCTGCAATGGAATCGCTCATTTTGTTAGATTTACTGTTGCTAGAGCTATTTATGCTGCCAGCAAGTGTACTGATACAAGCTAGTAGTTTTAAGTCCGAAATCAATGAACTGTGTGAACTGTGTGAACTGTGTGAACTGGCTCCAAATAACATTTTCTACACACCTAGTCACAAAATAATTTTCAATCATGAAATACTCATTGAATACGTTTTTTTTTTTCACAACTCACACCGGCTTTAAGAGCTAAAATTGAACGTGTCAGCGTGTAATATGGTCGTCAATTTGCAAATAATTCCATGATTAATAAGATATCGGAGCTTAAAGAAATGAATGAATATGGGCGTGTCCATTTGGCACGGGAACCTCACAGAAGTCACATGAATTTGATGAGTAGACTGTTAACCTCGTTTGTATGGCTGTGTTATTCTCTAATATCCAGTATGGATCGTATGAATCGGTGGGTATGTTGAGGAGGGCGGAGGACAAAAGTTATATCGGTCCCTCATTCCACACCACCCCCACCCTATGGTTTCTGCTGGCTCCATAACGAGGAATGGCAGCCCCCTGCAACGTAAACTCCTGGTTTCATAAATCATCCTTCCGCAAACCAATGGGTGACGAGTTGTCTATAACCCAACAACGGATCTATCGTGCAGGAGGAGATGTTCCTAGGTATTTGCGCTGATTTAGTACTGGATGCTCCCCGCCGCCATAAAAAAGGTCTACACTGTAAATCTGAATAAGTTCACAGAACTCTTATTTTGTAACAGATTACAAAAAAATATTTTAGTGATGTTTTTAAATGTTTTATGTTTACATAAAATAAATAACATTAACATTAACAACACTAACATTAGTTAACATCTTGATAGTCCAGACCATCGTTCAGAGAAGAAGCATCATGAGAACAGTCTCACATTAACGTTATTCTGTTTACAATTTACGCTATGCTAGCACATAATGTTAACGATGCAATGTTACGAACAACAAGTTGGCTACAGGTATGTTGGTTACTCGATGTAAAATGCAAACGCCTTTTGAATATACTCACGTTACGCATGTTCAATTAAATTCATTTTAATTGAATTCAAATCACTTAATTCATAAAGTGCGTGACAGCAGAGACAAGACAACTGTCTCATCAGCGAATTTAACCATATGATAGTTCGGCTGAGTGGACCTGCAGTCATCTGTATAAAGGATGTTGTTAACTAGTATTCTCTGTGTCCTGTTGGTCAGGAAGTCTATAATCCACAAAGTGAGCTGATGATCCAAATTAAAACGGGTGATAAACTTCTCTGCCAAGATGTGTGGCTGCATGGTGTTAAATGCAGATGAAAAGTCAGCAAAGAGAAGTCTGGCTGTAGACTTGGGTGTTTCCAGATGTTTGTGGATCTAGGATTATGTAGGTTGGAGGTTTTCACATTGCCGACCCCCCCCCCCCCCGCCTACCCTGTATGCAAATTGGAGTGGATGTAGATAACTGGTTGCCAAGGAAAACAACAACTGGCAGAAACCACATATCCGCCCCGTGTAAACATGCATTATGGGAAATGTAACTCATCCAGGAAACACACCAATAACGGTACACTGTTGTAAGATAAAGTAACACGTACATTTATCACAGTCAACAACTTCTAACGTTGCCAGTATTTGGATTTATTTGGAGACAGGACGTTAGACAAGTTACTTACCAAAACAGAGCTGATAAGACTGCGCTTAAGAAAAGGACGGCAATAAGACTAATGAAAAAAATGAGGTGGTGGTGGCTTGAAGCGGGGAGTGAAAGCACGCATTGCAGACAAATGAAAACATTAAACCGTGTCCCACATCCACAAAGGCTCATTTTAAATTCAGGATCGGCGTTTTGCATAACAGCTATTCAAGACGGCTGACGCAACTTTCCTGACACAGTAAAGCCCTACCCACCAGAACATTGTGGTGTGGATGACTTCATGACACAACTGCATGTTGCCCAAACTTTTTGAACGTTCTACATAAATTAGCTATAAAATATTGTGCCCCCTTCAATTAAAGTGCCATAAATCTTAACAGAGCTCAACACCTTATAGTGTTGTCAAGTACATACTGACATTTGACTGGTAGGACCTTATTAGTTATGAGCTAGTACAACTGTTTGGGATTACAGTGTAGATGGGTAGTCTCCAGTGTATGACAAAGCTGGAACGGGGTTAACTGAGTGTGTGTGTACTCCATTAGGTATAAATAAGGTATAGTCTATGGAACCATGCAGAATTGCTTGCATATCGGGACACAGTGGATCTCATGATGGGCTTGTCCATGACTATACTACTTTTTGTGAAATTTTTATATCCCACTGGGTAGGCTTGGAGAGATGTATATGTCACAGTGATGTAGCGGAATTCATTTGTATTGAAAAAAACTTTTGTTGGAGCACTTTTTTTATTTTTGTCATATCCTGTGTGAATATTGAAGCACACACACGTCCTATGGCAGGAGAATGTGTTAAATATTTAAAAAATTTGTTTCTCATACAGGGATGTCACAGATGGGTTAGATATGCAGTTAGGAAAGTAGTACAACATCACTCAAAAGGAGCTTGAGTGTACCTGTCTTCAGAGTGTTAAAAAACATCTTGTATTTTACAGTGTATGAAAGGCTACAGAGGATGAGGCGCGTAATGATTTCATCCTGTAATGGTGATCCTAGTGGTGATCCTATTTGCTGGTTGTTTTCATTCTACCCATGCTAGAGCAGTTTAACATTTAACACACGTTTCCTCACAGACATTGATGTCGAACCTGTACTATGGTCACCACCAAGCCCATCATCCTCCTCGACCCCTACACCCTTGTTTTCTCCACCATCAAGCCCTGCACCATCTTTCCCTCTTTCATCATCAACACCAGCAACAACCACATCACCACATCCTGCATTGCAAGAGGTGAAAACACCAGCATCTCCAGGTGAAACTGCAGCGGACACACTGTCTCGAGTGTATGTATAAGAGTACTGTAAAAGTTTTGTGCCTTCAAACAAGTCTGCAAAGCTTGTGAACTGTGTAATAGCTATGACCCATCTGCTCAATTGGTGGTTCATGATTGTGGAAGGAAGAGTGCTACACTTGTCAGACCAGTTATCACAGCCAGAATTGTTTTCAAACATATTATGACTAAATTGTCTCAACGCTGTGAAATTATTTTCTTATCCCCCACAATTAGTTATCATTTGTTTGCAAAAACAGTAATATGGTTATGCTGCAAGACAAAACAGGTGGAGCTGTGGAGGTAGTTTCCAAAATCCCTGAAATGTATGACACTGTGCTGAGTGATGTGAACATAATAAAAATCACAGAGGAGATATACTCTATAACAATGTGAACACCTATATAGCCCTTCCTGTGGGTTCATGATTTTGTGTTGTAATTTAATAAAAGCCCTTGTAAACAAAACATTTTTCATATGTGGTTCATGCTCACCCTGGACAGTACTATGCATACAATTTACTATGACTCAGCTCAGGGAAGGTTGAATAGACTTAGACAGGCTCTTAAGGAGTCTGTGGGGACTGCCCCCATTCCAACACCATAAAGAATCCTCTGTATGGCAAGGATTTAATGTGTTCAGTATAGAAAATAAGACAAAACACATTCATATGTTTTTTCTATTCATATGAAGCAATTTTACAGTTTATATATAATTGGTGATAGTGGTTTTCTCATTATTCTGATTCTTCTACTACTAATTCTATTAGCATACATAAAACATCAATGCTCCTGATAAGTCACTCTAATGGATATGCCCTTGGATGTAGAGGCTGTGCAGCAGATATCTAGACAATGTTTGCTTGAGCATGATGCACTTTGAATTGATCTTGATTAACAACATCTTCTCCACAAAGAAAAAAAATAATGGCCCACTGATAGCTCCACTTTTACATGTGTATTCCGCCTCGTTCTTGTGTCTGCAATGTAATGAGTTCAACAAGGTTTGTGTCAACTTGTTTATCAGATATCCACATGGATACCCACGAGTCAAATTTCTCGGGCCACCGACCAGATTTTTTACCAAACACCCTCTTCCTTTTTTTTCTATTTTAAACATGTTTTTAGAAATAACTACTAGTTGTACCCCAGCTTGTAAAAGGTTCTTTCCAATTGATAATCAATGCATACCAGTGTCTCTAGCAACACTATTGATTATATTGAAATATTCATCTGTGTAAGTTTATTTTAACCCTTTCTGAACACCCCCGTCAGTTCCAATGTTCTCACATCACTCACATTGAATTTAAAGGTTACACCCATTGACCATTGTGCTGACTGACTTCTATAGGTTGTAGACACTCTTGTCTCTTTATCTTTGTTTACATTGGCTGATTCCATTTATATAGACCCATCATTTGACTTGTTATATGCTGCGCCTAGGTCCTGAACCACATTCACATACCCTTGCCATGTGGGTGCCCTGCACACACAATGGTTCCTTTTAACCCCACACTGGACCTCACCCACCTTACACCAACTGCTCATCATTCTTCTCCTGTAATTCAGTTGAGGTGTGGTATCTTCATTGTCTGATATGAATATTCTGATGTGGTGTCTGCATGACTATTAGTGAGCACAGTTTACTTGGGTTTCAGTAGTCTCAGTTTTTTGATGTTGTGTAAAAATTCTTGATCTTGTGGGAAAATCAAAAAGCCAGACTGGAACAGGGATTATTCTCTGCAGAGAGGAAGACAACACGCTCTGACCACTGCCAGTGGATCAGAGGACTGCTTCCCTGAGGAAGAGGTCACAGTGCATTTTGTCCTAACCCCCAGGAACACACCCCCAAGTGTGAAAACCATTTAGACACAATAAACTAATCGTCAGGAGCTGAGCAAGTCTTTCCAACTGGTGTCCTGCTCAAAGGACAGAGCATTTATTGATAGATTTGATCAGCTTTATTTTAAAATATAATTAAAAATAAATCATACCTTCAAAACTGACCTTTTGATGCTTTCGTCTGGCTTGTTGAGCATCAGTGCTGCAGCTTACCTAAGACATGACCCCAAGCTGGTAATAATATTGAGCAATGTAATGTGTTCAACACTGGTTTTGAAAAGTGATCAAGTTGGATAAGCCCACAGGCACAGCTGTGTAATTGCAGCAAATTAGTCATGAAATGTTTGCTACAATAACAACAGAGACTGACAACATTACATATTAATGGAAAGCAAGCTACAAAGATTAATTTTTTCTAACATTTTCTAACATTATTATTCTAAATACATTCCCAGCCATACAGGTGTAGTTCATGGTCAGGATGCAGACGTTTTTCCCAGACTTATACATCTTTGTCCTCTTCCCTTGACTTTGACTAGGCAGAACCTCAGTCTTCATTGCCACAAAGCTTTCATTGTTTTAATCATGTAATAGTTTGTCCTGAACATAATTGTTTGGTACATAGCTGTAGGCATCCAGTGTCTTGTAGGATTTCAGGCTCTCCCTGGAATAGAGACTAGGTGTCTCGATCGGGTAACAATGGATGACTGGCTAGTCAAGTCTAGACCATTTTCTCTTGTTTATATCCACTCACCTGCACCTATAGCAAAACGTATCCCATTCTCTAAAGTTAATTTAACAACATAATGCATTTTATTATACTATTAAAACTGTTGTAGTACACTGACCATATCAGTAGGTAACGAGAGATAACCACAACTGGTTTAAAGCGGCCGTTGCGTCTGCAGTAAAGTTTCATGCTCAACAGCTGTTTTTTTTTTTTTTCTTCTGCTCTCGTTGGTTAAAGACAGGTGATTGCATGGATTGTGTGTCCACTTTCACAAACATGTCTTGATTCAAATCATCATCAGATTATTTTTTTTCTAAAATATATATATAATTATCTTTTTAATGAGTGTCAATGTAGACTGAAGAGGGAGGAGGGGTTTGCAGGAAAGAGGGGGAAGGAAGGAGAGTGAGCAAGAGGGAGAGAACAGAGACAAAAGACACATTGAAACAAAAAATTGCAGACAAAAGTCGGCAACACAACAGAAATGACAACAGCATCAGCAGGAGCAGCTGCAGTCACGCCGGGCAACAGCTGAGTTCCCTCTATGGCAACAACAGTGGGAGCGAGAGCAACAGAGACTGCCGTTCTCACCGCTGCCCGTCGCTGCGCTGGGTCGGCGGCAACGTCTCAGCCGCTGCGGAGAGGAGAGGGGGAGAGAGAGGGACAGCAGCAACAGACAGCAACAGACAACGGCAAGTGACAGCCATGAGCCGCGACAGCTCAGTAGCACACTTGGATGGAACCAAAATCAATGAAAATGACAATACTCAACCTAACATAACATTGTGGCACAGTGTTGTGTTCGTGTTTATGTGTGTATGTGTGTGTGAAGCAGGTGGGTAAGAAATCCCTTATGTGCGAGGTTACACCTGTGCGCATGCCTTCATGCAGAACTATATCAGTGAGAGGTTTGTCACTAGGCTGCAGTGGGGAGGAACAGGAAGTAACGACGTCACGCCTCAACAAAGGTGGGTGCCATGACCACCCCGCACACAGTCCGAGGCAACAGTGAGACCAGAGGCCAGGGCACGGTGGAGCCCACGGTCCTGCAAAACCAGGTGGGCTGCCGGGATGAGCACCAACCCCACAGTGAAGCCGCCCGGGCGCCCCCTCCCGCCGGGGCTTGACACCAGAACCCGGAGAATTCGAGGGCAGTGGGCCCACAGGTTACGTCCGCCACCCCCAGCAGCAAATAGAGACCAGGGTCCCATAATTCAGCACAACCGTCGCCCACCCACCTGCCCCCTGCGGCGTGCCATGCACCCGAAGGGGTGACCCGCACCCCCCACCCAAACCCCCCTCCCCAGGGTGCACAGGGCGGCACCCACCCCTGACAGCCCATGCTGAGTTGGCCGGTGCATTGGCAAGGGCCAGCGCAGGCCGAGCCACCAGGCCCCAGCGACACCCCGCACCAAGTTATGATGGAGTCAGCCCCCCGAGCAGCGAGTCCCGCTGGGTGCCATCCTCTACCACTGACTCACCCTCCCTCGGTGGCTGGCAGTCTGCCCGCCACCCCCCGCACCTGAGATCGGGCTTCGGGGTACACGGGCCACCTGGGGCCCAATTGCCAAGGCGAGGCTGGCCCTGCGGCCAGTATTGGAGCCTGAGGCTTTCCCCCCAACCTTCTCACCATCTCCTGGGCGGCAGCGACCCCTCAGCCCCCTCTTCCCCTGTCGGGCTGGGTGAGCAGGTGACTAGACCCCTGAGGGTGCACACCCGCCATGGCAGATGGAGCATGTGATGCTCCACCGAGTGTAGTGAAGTTTGATATGGTTCCAGGGTGGGGCAGGATTAGTGAGGATGGAGTGAAGCCCGGAGGTCCTCGAGGCTGCTACTAGGCGGCGCACAACAACTGTTAAACAACTGACAAACAAATTATCCAGTGCCGCCTGGTGAAAAATGTTCTAGATGGGACTGTGCCATATTGAGCCAATTTCAGTCATTCTCCCAATACAATTTAATACAAAAAGCAGGATGCAGGATTTGTGAGGTTGTCAGGTTGTTGTTGTTGTTTGTTTGGGTATTCTATTGTATAGCCATAATTTAATGCTAGTACTAAAAAGTTGAGGAATTCTTACTCAAATCAATATATTGCACACACAAGTTTTGTCAACACAAGTTTCACAAGTTTTCAACGTCTGTCCACATCACTGACACCATCATAGACTCAGCTTTGAGTGATAAATTCAGCGCCCCAAAGCCATCATTTTCGATTATGCTGATTGGATACATTTCTGTGGCTATCACACAGAACAGGTTAGCTCTGCTGCACTGCTGAAATGCTGATTCTATTGCCCCAGAAGCTGTGAAGACATTAGGAGCAAGATGAGCTGATTGTTTTTCCCCAAAAGATGATGATTTACAATTTATAAATGACATGATACATTTTAAACACACTAACATTCAAAATAAGTGACTGTTTATTTTAAAAATGTTTATAAAAAAGATCCAAGATACCAGGGAGGGTGGTGCCCAAGCGCCCTCTGTGGGCCACTGAAATGATCCCTCTTTAGTTTCAGCGCCTTACCCTGTGGTTAATTGAGCTCTGTCTCCCTCACAAGTCGATTGGCAAATCACCATGGCAACTCACAGACACAGACTGGGCACTCACACACTCACTCACACAGGCACTCACACAATAGTGTCTCCTGACTGATCCAGAGGCAGAGAAAATGCTGCTTTGTGTGTTGATACACACACACACACAAATAGCTGCACTCACACATGCACAAATGCCTACATATATACACCCACTTACCAGTCAAATTACATGACAAACAATATTTTGTGTATTACACTCTATGTAAATATTTTGGTTGTAGCAACGGGGCACACACACACACACACACACACTCACAGTCATAGTCATACATACACAGATATTCACACACACTCACATTTGAGGTTGAAAGAGCATTATGTAAATAAGTAAAAAAATAAATAGAGGAGAGTTTCAGAAATTCATTACCATTAATATTTTGAAATCTGTTAATTATAACGTGAAACACCCCTGCAATAGCTCACTGGGGCACTAGCAACATTTCTGTGCAGGAACTTTATAGTTTAATATAGTTTAGTTTTTTTTGTTATGTGAGAGGTCAACAAATGCTCAACAAAGAAATGTCTAGGAACTTTTTATCTGAAACCAAAAATATATTCAACATATGAAATATATTCAATTAGTGTGTCTTCGCACCATTTACAATGATGGTGTGAACGCATCTTCAGGGGTTCTGAAGTTGTGCTTTTCTTATATTTGCTCTACAGCATGTTTGCTATAACATGTTGAGTTTGTTCTCAAGAGGGTTTGATTAAAATGCTCTGTAGCTTAGTCCTCAAAACCAATAGTTGCAGTTATAGTTATAGTTGCAGATAGTACAGCATTCATCTCAATAGTTGAATCCATTGGCTTCTGTCAGCATGTGCATGAACCCACGCACTGCTTTAACCACACCCTGGACCTTGTTAGAGGTCCACCTTAAATCCTAGATAAGCTGCTATAGGTTGAGACTGCCTGGGTTCTCTCCGGTACATTGAGCTCTATCTTCTCTGTTCTCTCTTTGGGTATGGGTTGGGCGCACATTCCTTCTTTCATTTCACCCTCCTCTCTCTCTTCATCTGTCCTCCACCTCCTTCCTCCTCTCTATTCTCATTCCGTGATTGAACAGGACTAACATATAGACAAGGGACCTCACATCCCCAGTCTTTGTGCTTTTTGTGTGGCAGGGGGTGTCATTTCTCTGTACATATTGTTGCTCACTTTGTAAAGTGCCTTGAGATAAAGTATGTTATGAACTGGCACTTAAAATAAATAAAGTTGAGTTGAACTGAGTTGAGTTGAGCTGAGCTGAGTTGTGTGAATCCTGAATTTAGTGATGGTCCTGAGGAGTAGCTGGAGAGATATGGTTTCTGTGTTACATTTGCTTTCATTGAGCAGTACGGAAATCAAAGTTCAGTCAGAACGTCATGCCCATTAACATTAAGAGATTGGATCCTGGGATGATCAGGTGTTTGACCTGGACTGGTAGCTGGACCCTGGTAACTGATGGTAGCCGATAATGTAATAAACAGGTTTAATATGGATGACAAAAAGACTGAAATCTGTTGTGACTGGCACCTGGTTCCATGTCCTCCTCAGTTGCTGCCACTGTTATTATGCAATAGCACCTGAATGACCTTGAATGGCAGCTTGAGTCTGTAGCACAATTTGGGAATACATGACAGTTTTATGCTTAATTCCCCTCTTCCAGTGTATCGTGCTATCCGTTGTTGGTTCCCAATATCACTGCCACCAAGCACAAGCCATATTTGTGCACAATGCATACACGTGCACGGATGATTAAGTGTGTGTGCATGCATGTGTTGTGTTGTTCCTGGCAGCTGTTTCCATGTCCTGCCTGTGCTGAGGCCTATCCAAACAGCTACAGCTAAAAGGGCCTGCCAGGCTTTTCAGAACAGGAAGTGGTTTGTTTTTTTCTCACAGGGTGAGCCTCTGAGGCCCCAATGCTGCTGTGCCTCACTCCTTTTTCCATCTCTGGTCCAGTGGTTAATCTTTGGAAATCAGAGGCACTACTCACCGTGATGTTAAATCCACCTTCAGAAGGGTGGATTTAGTCTCTGTCAATTGTAGCATCTAAAATTGTAGATGAGGCTTCCATTTTGTTTTTATTTTTTTTCTTAACTGTACTGAGCACTTTGCTTACATAACTGTCATTTTAAATATCAAACATGAAAAAATAAGTCCCACTACCACTGTTTGGAACAGCAGCCTAAATACTCAGGAGACTGAAATAAACTGAATACATTTCAGTAGTTCACAGTGGTTAAAAGCACCCCAAGATTAATGTAAATGTTAAGCATGCAAACACCCAAAATTTCCAAGGTGATGGAACATGGCAAGAAAAAGCTCTTTCATATATAAAGCATCCATCGCAATTCAGTTAAGTGCATTACATTCAGTCTGCATCATTAAATGTGTGAATTCTTTTGCTTGTTTTTGAAAAATAAAAATGCAACTATTTCATGGACCCAACCATTTCAGTTAGTAACTTTCTTGTAATAGAGTCCAAAGTACTTAGAGCTGCAGTGATAAGGCCATTAGTCAAAAAGTCAGTGTTTGCTGGTTTCCTTCATATGAACATAACATGACTTCTACTGACCAGGTGTCACTAATATTCCTCAAATCCTCAGCTTCCTTTTTGTATCATTATTTCCATCTTACTAAATGTTTTGCTGTTGCTATGCATCTGAGCAGATATTAAAAATGAGTGATGGGACAGGCTCAACTTCAAAGTTTAGCCAGCAGCAATGAAAGATTAATTTCCTCTGATTAGTGAGTTCCCTCATGAAGAGGATTGCTCTCAAGACTGCCTGGCAGGAAGTGTATGAGGTAAGGGAGCCAAATAACTATATGCACAGCTGCTCACAGGCAGCAAGGCCCCAGCTCATCCATCAGCATGCTGCTAACTCATCCCCTCACAGCATGCACCAACCAAACCAGGCCCTGGATCTGTGCTTACTGCAGAAATCCAGCCAGCTTCAGTTCAAGTTTATTTTGTAGACTGGAAACCAACAAAGCTTCATCCTTGCCGGCTCTTTGTCTGACTCTGTGCTGTTTTGTTGAGAAATGTTTATGTGAAATTTGTTTAATTTGCAACTCACAGGTTCACACAGCTCTCTAAACACCATGACAGCAATTACAGCTTAACACTGGGCATAACATATGGCCTAATTTGAGATTTGAGAGAGGAGCTAGGATACTGTCTGCCATCTGAGTATCAATGTGGAGGTAGCTTCTGCAGAGGCCAAAAGCAGGGTGGTGTCTAGCCTGCTTTAGGGCACCACTATTTGAAAACTCAATGTCCCAGAACACATCTTCCCAACATTACTTCCCTGTCTTTTTTTGTAGTCTAGATTTGGCTTTGGGGTGTCAAAGTCTGTGACTGTTGTCACTTTTGATAAGGAGATTGCTCATACGGTTTAAAGTGACGCCCCAAAATCAGTCAGATGTGTGTGGTCAATTTCAAGCCTCACTCTATGAGCCAACATATACAACAGTATGCTGCTTATGTCATGCTTTCTGGGATTTCAGCAAATAATTTAAGTAAGGAAGAGGCAACGATTAACTGAGTTGTTTGATTCAGCACAAATATAATCTCCCGTCACAAAAAAAAGTTTTATATACCTTTTGTGGTCCTTCAGATACTTTTGACAATCCAGAGTCTCTTTTTTCAGTGTCCATTTTTGGAGCGCCCATGTAAAAATATTTTTTGTTTCTCTGCAGAGATGGCAGCCATTCGGAAGAAGCTGGTGATTGTCGGAGATGGAGCTTGTGGGAAAACATGCCTTCTCATTGTTTTCAGTAAAGATCAGTTTCCTGAAGTCTATGTCCCAACGGTGTTTGAGAACTACATTGCTGATATTGAGGTTGATGGAAAACAGGTTTGTACATCTGACATGTGAGTAACACTGTCCTTAAATTAGTGATAAAATGGCTAAACTGGTATTGGTTATGGTCTATGGTCTACCACTAATATAAAGTTTCACACTGACCCATTTTTACACATTTTTACACTTTGTATGCTCAAAAACTAAAGCTATTTTCCTCAAGCAAAACAATGACCTTCTCCTCTTTTGCATAAAGTGATTTTTGTGACCCTTATTAGAATAAAGACAAACTCAACCTGAAACCATATTCTACTTTTGTTTCTGTTTCACTTACATATAATCTTGTAACAAAAAAATTGAATATTTCCTGTGTTAACTCTTTTGGCATTGTAAGAGTAAAGCATTTCAGAAAAGGGCAATTTGATGTGTTTGGCCTTCCTAGTGACTGGTATACATAACTCTGGTGTGTTCTCTGAAGCCAGTAGCATGACAGAGCTTTCACACAGTGTCACATTGATGCTTCAGGGTGGCAAGAGGGTCGACTGAGCAGTACCTGGCTTTTTGTCTTCTTTAGAAAACTACAACCACAGGATCATGATTTGACCAAACAGGAAATGACTGTACTTCCTATTTTCCTGCTCAGACAGGGAACAGGGATGTCTCCTGGCAGTCCTGCGATCCTGTCGTCAGGACCCTCCACCCTCCTCATGCCTGATTAATGTCTCTCATTCCCTGAGCTGTTCATACTCAGATGCTGGGAGGGAGGGAAGTTAGCCGTTGAGTCCTGGCAAAAAATATAAAGTTAAGGATCCATGATGGATATAAGTCCATAGGGAGATCAGAATCTTCAGAGCATACCAAACCCACAAGAATTATCTCATCATTCAAGCAGCTGTTATTTTCTTCCCTTCCTCAAATTTCTTAGTCCCTCCAGAAAGTAAAACCTTTTTCTTCTATCACCTTCAGTACAGTGGGAAAACTCTAAAAGTAGCTGTTCTCTACTTCTATTTTATTTATTTTAAAGCATAGAGTACACTGCTAATGGAGCAGTTCTGGTTTCTCCTGCAGTTCCAGCAGGGCACAGCAACCACTTACCCTCTGCCTCTGCAAACCTTCATTTTGGGAGCTTTGGTCTCAAAAAAACCACCAGTTATAATTTTTTAACCCATGTCAACAAGAATTGCAGACCACTTCAGAATCCACTTTCTTCCCAGGTGGAGCTGGCACTGTGGGATACTGCTGGCCAAGAGGACTATGACCGTTTGAGGCCTCTTTCCTACCCTGATACAGATGTCATACTTATGTGCTTCTCCATTGATAGTCCAGACAGTTTGGGTAAGTAGGTTTGTATTTGGCCTTGAAAATGCTTGAATTTTAAAGTTGTGTTTTCAAAGTCGTTGAGATTGGATGAAGTACTTGTTTGAAACTTGATTGATACACATTTCTCACCATTTCTTTATAAATTTCACTATATGGCATTAATCACTCTCAGCTGCCCCACCACCTCAGCCATGGCAAACTGACACCACTGGGAAGCTACATAGCACCCTTGGAGCCACAGACAGAAAATGGTGGAAAACCAAGGACCCAAGTGATCTCAAAGCCAATCAATCACTCCTGGCCTCCTTCTCCTCCAGCATTTGCACTTCCAAATGTGCTTTTTACAACATCGATCAACAGCACCAAAGAAGCCCACATACTACTTTCCACCTTCAAGTCACTGCTCATTCCTCCAACTCCAAAACCAACAACAAATCTCTTGGATGAGACCTCTTTCATCACAGAATAACTGGAAACTACCAGCAACCAGTTTTCTGCACCACTCGTTGTAAGTCAGTCTCCTCAGGACAAGGGTGCATCATTCTCCTCATTCACGCCTCAGAGACTGAGGACCATCTGGGCTCTGGACCCCATTCCTACCAATGTCCTAAAGACTCCTAAAAAACATCTCTCTTACCATCACATTAGCTGGCGCGCATGTTGACAATTCCTCATCGGCCTCTTGAACTTTCCCTGACTCCTTCAAGCAGGGTTGGGCGGTACACCTGCTCAAGAAACCCCCACTTTATCCAGCTCAAGTTAAGGATTGTTAGGCTTGATTGAATGCCCTTCCCTTCAAAAGCAGTTGAAAGTCCGGTCTTCAACCAGGCCTAAAATCAAAGAGCTTGATGGATCACAATCTCCAACTCAACCTTCCTAAGACTGATTCCTGCCAACCAATCACTCCACCTTAGCATTGATATACAAATTGGCTCTTCCTCCCTCTGCACAGTTAGGACTGCAAGAAACCTGGGTGTCATAATTGATGACCAGCGCTCCTTCGCAGAGCACTTTTCAGCTCATTGCAGTCTCCCGGTCATGTTGCTTTGCTCTCCATTACACTCAAAACAGTCTGGCACTTCCATCCCTAAGCACAAGGCAATCTCCTTGTCTTCCTCCCTCTCATCTTTCAACCCAACCATGACCTGTTGCACTGCGAGCATTAATGCTGTCCCTCCATTGGAAGTTGCCTTGGAGATATTTGAAAAATAAGATATTTGAAAAGTTTAAATTAGACCTTGGAAAAGGTGTATGAGTTACAGGTAAACAATTTACGTACAGAAGGCTATACCATACTTTAACCAGTCTTAAATTAGATCAGCATGGCCATGAGATCATTGGCAGATTGACTAATATGACAGTCATAGAAAATACATACATTTACAATAGAAATATATTTTCACTATGAAAAGGTAATGTGTTTATTCTTGCAGAAATGAGGTAATGTGTATCTGTTGCTAAGCAGTACAGCTAAAAACAACTTGCCACAAGCTTTCTGCGGAGCAATTCATTGTGAGACTTGCTCTGCACCCTAAGTCTGTGCTGCCTGTCCTTTTTTATAGTCTTTCCACCCCAGTGTCTTCCTCTCTCTCGCTTGAGTCTTTCAGCTGTCTCCTTCTCTCACTGGACAGAAAATATTCCTGAGAAGTGGACACCTGAGGTGAAGCACTTCTGTCCCAATGTTCCCATTATCCTTGTGGGCAATAAGAAAGACCTTAGGAATGATGAGCACACACGGAGGGAGCTGGCCAAGATGAAGCAGGTAAAAACTTCTCAATGGTAACACCCTGGGATAATCAGGAATGTGGAGCTTCTTCTCAGACCCCTGAGGCGCAAGGATACAAACACATTCATACATTTCATGGACTTCTGAATTGTATCAGTGTGAGAGATCCCCAAACTTCATGAGACATCAGTTCAAGTGCTTAGAAAAGCAGTTTGTTTTTTCATTTAATAAAATAGTCAGACAGTGATCTTTTTCCTATTCTCTGAGCTGTCATGAGCTGGGTTTATGCTCATAGCTTGAGACAGTAGACAATGTGGCACAGGACAAATGAACAGAGTTGCTCTCCACTGAAAAATTAAAGTTGGAGCTGGGCAGGTCAGAGGAGCCTGTGTAGAATTTCCTGAACTCCAGCCTGTTTATGGTCAATGTGATCATTTCAGTTCACCATCTTTATAATATTTGGCAAAACAGTGTAAATAACCTTTTTAAAAAAAACCCTGCAATTCCCGGAAACGTGAAACTAGCAGCAAAGGATGGACCGACTGACATGCAGTCGATATAGCACGAACAATACAATACCTGTGCAATACCTGTTACTGTACAACTCTTTATCACTGAATGTGAGCTTTCCACATGGGGACAAACGGCTACAGAACAGGTGGTGGGTGGCCTTTCTGTCATTCTACAATGGCAGCGTCACATTTGTCACTGTGTGACAGTATGGCCTGTACTCTGCCTGTCTCCAGGTCCAGCTGATAACAGCAACATGATGACAAAGCTCTCCAGCTCTTTCAGACACCACTGTCAGCTTTTCCTTTCTGTAGACATCAGGAACCGTGTGACAAAGAGTAGCACGAAGTCATCAGTTCAAGTGTTTAGGATTTTCAGGCTCATAGAGACACTGATTGCTGGACATGTGTAATCTGAGATATTGTAAGGGCACTTAGTTAAGTCATTTATTTACATTATTTATAGACCTGATATTATAAAGATGCATGTGCATCGCGTACAGTATATTACGTTTTAGAAACAAACTAATGTTGTGCAGTTTTTTTTTTTGCTGTTAGATATGACAAAATAACAGCTGTCATTTGGAAGCAAACCAAATGTTATTAAAAAATTGTGACATAAAATAGTTGCAAATGAATTATCTAATTTAAATACAATGTTAATGTTTCACGATTCTTTAGTGTCATTAGTGTTCACACAATAATTCTGCCCTGTCCTCACTTCTGCACATTAGGATTTGGTCCATATATCCACAAACTGAGAGTAAAGTTAAGTAGAATTTAGAAACTTCATGAAACATAACCAAATAATGCTTTTGATGAACTTCTGGCAGTTTGTTTTTTAGCTGAGACACCAAATAAGTACGGTAAATGAGCTGCTACAGAGAAGTGATGAAAGATATTCACTCACAGGGGTGACATTAATTATCTCTACTCTGTCTATGCAGGAGCCAGTGAAGACGGAGGAAGGTAGAGAGATGGCTGGACGAATCAGTGCTTTTGGTTATCTGGAGTGTTCCGCCAAGACCAAGGATGGAGTACGGGAAGTTTTTGAGATGGCCACTAGAGCAGCGCTTCAGGTCCGTAAACGCAAGAAGAGAAGTGGCTGCACACTACTGTAAGATGTATATAAGATCTAACCTGAACGTAAAGGACAAGTAGAAAACGTGGAATGGACTGACTTCTACCAAATGGCATATTCGTACTGTAGCTCACAATTCATAATAACAGTCAGGGATAAATAGATCATAAACAACTACAATACTGACAATGAAATGTATCTATATAACAGCCAAGTCTCAAAATTTCTTTTTTTTTCTTCAAAGTGTGTTTTTAAGTATAGGATGTTTTCATACTTCATTTTTCCTTTGTAGTCATTATGGGGCAGTGGTAGTTGCATATATTTGGATGCATTTGAATGTTCTTTTTGAGCTTGGTCAAACAGTAGCCTTCTTAGCGTGACCAGTGTCTACATGCATGAGTTAAAGAAAAACTGTCCTGCTGTGTTTATCATGCAAGTTGTAGTTGAGAATCTTTTAAGTTAACACTTAGTGCCTTTAAGTTTTCACACTGTATGTTTGTTGTTTGCCAGCCAGCATTTCAGCGAAGGGCCTCTCCATCGCACTGCAGCTCATTTCACCAAGTGTTGTCAATATGAAACCTAATTAAAGCCATATCCATGGCTTTCAATGCGTCTTGGCATGAAACATCAGTGTGATGATAACAAATGATTTTCCTTTTGGCATCTGATAAACAGGCAACAAGTAAACTTCACGCTCTTTGTCAGTTTAAGATGGAACTGTTTTCACGCATCCCTTACAGCCATCAATAGTCTGCAGTGGACGAGGATGGTTACATTAGAGCAGTCCAATTGAGGCAGTATGACTCAACTATGCACAATGGCTGGCAGGACCAACAGGGAGATGGCACAGCTGGGTAGAAAGGAAGGCAAAGTTTAAGGACATTCTTGACAAGTTTGAGAGGAGCCAGGTTATGCAAACAGTTTGTTTTTGTCCTGGTGCCTTCTCTGTGTGTGCCTTTTGGTTGTTCCCTTCCCAATCAGATAGACCATCTGCTTCATGCCAGCCTGGCACTGAGCCAACAAGGTCAAGATTGACCATTCTGATATCTTTCACAAAGCTTTGTGTTTCAAATTGCATCAGAATTGGGCTGGCCAGATGTGTATAGGTTTCCTCATGTCCTTACAGTAGCATTCAGATTATTGTCTCTATCTCTAAAGCAATGGTCTGGTGCACCTGGATTTGTGACCCAAAGGTTGCAAGCAAAGATCAGAGGTTCGAATCCTCCCATGGCTGTAGTGCCCTTGATCAAGGCACCTCACTCCAGTCACACTCCACTGTAAATTACAGTTCTAAGTCATTTTGAAGGAAAACATCTGGCAAAAGAGTACTGTACTGTACTGTACTGTGATGTAAACTGGGATATAACAATGTATGTCATATAAGAATGAATCATGTGAAAAACTGTGACACTTGTAACATTACTTTTAAATTTCTCATCGGCAGGAAAATATCTGTGGCCAGAAATATCTGTCTCAAGCCTAAATTTGCCTAAAGGTTCTTAAGACTGTATCTCTGAAAAAGATCATCTTATATCTGATCTATGTCTATCTTTATTCTTGCATCTTGGTGGAAAATATCTATAATTATGTCTTGTATTAAAGACAAGATCAATTATGTCTTGTATTAAAAATAAAATATGTAGAAAGGCCTACAATGATATATTTCAAGCAGCTTTTGAGACACGTCACATTGTCATATTATTTCTGATCCTTCTCATTTGCCCTGTTTGAATACCCAATGATGGATTAATCACACATATAGATCATATGAAATGCTTGAATGGCAGTTGTCCCAAGGCATAGGCTCTTAAATGACATTCCTTTCCCTCTGCCTCTGTTGCTACTTCATGTACTGTACTTATCCTGTAGTTGCACACTACCATCTGTCGAAGTAGGGAGGGTGTGAAAGTGTGTGAAAGTGTGTGTGGTAAAAATGCTATCTTTCATGTTGCATGCAGCTGTCTTATCATGCTAGTGAAGACAGTAAAGCTAGCAGCTAACAGGATCTGTGAATGTTATATTGTGATGCCCTCTGTTATGCAACCATATACCCTCTGCTGATAAAGCACATTATTATTGGGTGTTACAATGGAGAAGTTATTATTTATAGATCTAAACATACTTTCAGGTGATCTTTTTTTTGTTTGTTTTGTTTTTTTTTAGAAGAGGCATTCAATATCTCATACTCTCAAGCACCAAAGTGTTGCCTCAAGTCTATACAGGGGTAGATGCTATGTTTAAATTTCATTATTGTGGATAACAATGTGCAAAGCACATCAACAAGCTAACGTAGCAGACTTCAATCTTTATGATTAAAGAATTCTATCAATGAAAACATTTGATCTGTTTCATGGTTGTGACATGATGTTCATGGGCTTAACACCAAGGAAGTGTAGAGCAGCAGTGGTTCCACATATCAATGAGTGCATGTAAAATACTGCTGTTAATGTGTGGGCTAATACCGTTGCATTGCATCTGAAGTCACGCTTATGTTCTTATTCTCTCATGTTGATGCTTGCATGGAAAAAGAAACTTGTTAACTCCTTTACAGCGTGTGCACAGGAGTGACACACAGACATCTTTGAGAACAGTTTTTGTTCCTTTATGAAGAACCTATTTTTCTGTCTCTCTCTGCAACTATTTTAAATGATTAGGATCCAGACTTATATAGGAGGTCATTGTTATGCTTTATAAACACAGTGTTGGGAATGTTTAACCTGAAGTGAACATGAACATTGTCAATAAACTATTTTTGAGATGGATCAGCCCTTCCCAGTCTTTCATAAAGAACCCACATTAGGGAATAAAATTAGAGAATATTAATATCAGTTTAGAGCTGCAATAAATAATAAGTGATTTTTATAGTCCATTAATCTGTTGATTATTTTCTTGATTTATCTATTAGTTGTTTGGCTTATAAAATGATGCAAAAACTATGAAAATTGTTAACACCTGTTCTACAAGCCAAAACAACGTCTTTAATTAACTTTTTAATGGTCACTTTGTTCAACACTGAAAACTGAGAAAACTTTTTTTAAGCTTTTTTTGAAAATTGAACACAGTTTTTGAAGCTAAGATCAGAGAATGCTGACTTAATCTTTCTCAATTTTTTTTAAATGCATAAATTGATTATTTGATTATCAAAATAGTTGTTGATTATTTTATAAATTGATTCATTGTCAATTAATCGCTGGGTTATTGCAGCTCTATTTCAATTTATTCAAGGTACATATGACAAAAGGCGGGGTGAGAGGTGAGTGTGCAGAATCGGAAAGTTTATTTCATACTGTCATTACTTGCTGATTGTAAGGTTCAGAGTTAGACTCTTTTAAATACAGAAGTGAAACAAATTGTAGCAAATTCCTGAGAAATAGAAACTCTGCTTCTTACTTTGTCACTGTGAATTAACTCCCTCCATGCATGTTTGTGCATTTCACTCCTGCCATCAACACCATCATTCAAGCTCTGCTGCAAGACAGGCTTTACCAAGGAAGCCCACCCATCTATTAGACTGCCTCTGACACAAGAAATATTCTCTGATCGCTGAATGACAGTATGCTAATATCTCAAACCAAACACATACCATTACAGAATTTATTCAAACTGATAAACAGGAGGCATTTTTTGCTGATAAACAAACAGATGATCATTAAAAAAAAAACAGCACTATCGGCACACAAATAAGTTTCTGTGCAAAGAGACCCATGTTCAGTAGGCTACTAATGTCTTCTGGAACATTGAGGACCACCATATCACCATGTCACCAAAATAAAATGTTCAGCCTCAGAGAGATTGTCATTCATTGAGGTCGTTGTAATCTAAGTAGTTGTAAATCTTTATAGATATTTATAGAGACTCATTATAGATCCTTGAAAGCATTACATTTCTCATCCAAGAGGCTTCTTCAGTTCAGACTGGCTGGGGGAAAGCCTAGGTTTAGCTTTTGTGGAGCCGTGTCAATACCTGGCTTGATTAGAGCCATTAAGCATGGTTTAATTTTAAATCTTTTGTATAACGGTATGAACCATGAATAGATACACAAAGCACTGAGCAAGTGCCCCACAAAACCAGTGGGTACAAAGGGAACAAGATGACTGTATAAATGGCAGTAGTGGAGTCTAACTGAGGAGGTGCACAAATATGACAAATGCTAATACAAATATTGTTTTTTTTCACCTGACTAAGTACTGTGGATTCTGAGGGTCATCTGGGGTATACTGTGATTGGCGACAGGCCTCTTAAAAAGAACACACACTAGCCACTGGTTCAGTACACTAAAGAGAATGGGAACCTCCACACTGGTATATAAAGGCAATGGCACACACACGGACCAGTATATTCTCCTACTCATACCATGTAGTGGAACACAAAAAATATCATACCCTCCGTGCCTGACCTGGTAAACAACAGCTGTTGACAGCAGACCTCAGGTGACCCTAATAGATAATGACTAAGCTAACAACCCGACAGAGGTTAAATGTTGGGTTAAACCAGCCAGTCTGAACTAAGGAAGCCTCTTGTTTGAGAAGGGATACATCCTTGAGAACCCACAATGAATCCAGTTTTCCATTCTACAGGTCTTTGAATTACACTGAGACTCTACCTTAATACAAACTAAACTGAGCTAAGGGAAGAAAAACTGCAAACTCTGTTAATGTTAACAGTGTGTGGCCTCTGGTTCCTTTGTATGACATTCTGACCACACCTGTCCAATATTACTGACTGCACATTACAAAGGGTCTACCACGAAATTACAATGCAGAAAGAAGAAAACAAGAAAGCTCATGATTGTACAGATGAATGTGCTTTTTACACCTTGAACAGTGTAAAAAGGTTTATTGTAAATTATTACTTTTGTATCAATTCATGGACTGTTTCTAGGAAAAATCCTGCATCTTAAACCAGTCATGGGTGCCAATATTGAGTTTAAAGCAAACAGTTGCAAAGCAATTATTGATATTTTTCTACAGATCTTCATGTATTCAAATGTGATCATTGTCAGATGATGTCACTACAAATGCCTCTAAATTTTGTGTCTGACACAGTTTTTACTGCTCATTCCTCCATTCAGGCTCCACATGCTGCTGAAGTGGGCTCTCCTCTGTTTCAGGATCTGCTGTAAAAAAACAAAAAAAACACTTCTTAGAAGCACAATGTACAAGCCTGGGTTTTTTTAGACAGGATGACAACTGTGCAGTTCTGCTTACTATCCACGCTGATTTTCAGCGTTGCCAGTCTGGACACAATGTCGGCCTCTCCTTCAACATCTTTCAGGTCAAATCCAGTGTAACCCTTTTCCTTCACACAGAAGCTGATGAACCTTAAAATAACAGCCATAGATCAGCAAAGAATTCTGCCTTTGACTTGAGAGATGAGAGTGCAACTCCAATCGCAATCATCAAAGCTCATGGCTTTTATCAACATGGGCATCTGACCATGATAAATGTGTGGTCTGCTTTGTCTTACTTCTCCCAGGTGGGATCCTTGCTGAGGATCACTGGATTACCCACCACAATCAACAGGGACCTGGCTCGGGTCATGGCCACATTAAACCTCTGTACATAACCAGCATACATATGAGTAGAGAAACAGAGAGAAAATTAAACATACTTTCAAACATATTAAGACACTGGCGGGTATAATTATCAATTTCTGACATACCTTTTCATTCGACAGGAATCCAATGTTAAAGTCATTGTCCATCTTGACGTAGCTGAGGCTGCTGCGGACAGTGGACACCATGATGATCCTTCTTTCTTGCCCCTGAAATTCTTCCACTGACCCCACCTGAAGTTCCAGCCATGACACACAAAGAGAGATTCAGATCATACAGAGCTAATTCCACGAGTTATATTTGTTGTGCATTTTAAGACATAGAAATATGGAGTCAGTTTACGGCCACTCTGGAGATACTTTTTTATCCTGTGTGGATAAAATAATAACTTGTTTCCCAAAATATTTATCTTGTGCACCAAGATATTCATAGAACTTGAAGGAACTTTAGGTTTGGATAGATGAGACTTAGAGCAAGCATCCTTGTAATATCTGCACTACTTATATCAATGAAGAAATCCAGTGTAATTAATTTACCTTGAGCTCTGTGAGATCATGCCATTGCTTTGACACTGACATGCTCTTCAGGGCCTTCTTGATTTTCTCCACCTGGTTAAAAAGTAGAGTTTAGCTACAATTTACTTGTAAGATCTGGAAACAAGGACGCCCACTGTGCAAGTTCACCTGTTTCCTGTAGGGGGTGATGATGCCAATGTCTTTCGCGGAGAGTTTGGGAAGACCTTTCTTCCCTTGTGTCTCCATTAGCTTGTCAAGGTAGTCAACCAGCACTTCAATTTCAGACACATTGAAGAAGGACGGACTGTTGGCCTCCCTCTCATCTTTGCCCAGCACCCCATGGAAGATCAGTGGGAAACCCTGCAGTTGCAAGGGAGTACTGTTGGCACCGGATTTGATCTATATTTGTTCTATGTTTGTTCTTATGTTGGACTATACTTCCATAAATATATGGATTTCTTTGCCTGGAATTAAATATTTTGCCCAGTTTGTTTAGTAGTAAATTGTATCCCCTATAGGCAGGCAGAGTAGGCTATAATATTTTTTTTTTCCTTTGACTACCTTACAATTTTGGAAACGGTCATGCAGAGGCAGAAATATAAAAATATAATAATAATAATAATAATAATAATAATAATAATAATAATAATAATAATAATAATAATAATAATAATAAAATAAACATAACACAACTAAATAGCCTCCTGAATATCCCCTCGGACTAGTACATATTTTACTTTACTCTTTAAATGTTTAAGTTAACAGTGAAAACAACCTTTTCGGGAAGGTATTCCCAGTTACAGTAGGTCTCACGGTCCCGCTGCTCAGCAAACACCTGCAGTTCGTTGTCATAGAATAGTTCGTTGGGGATTTTCAGAATGGCAGGGTGAGACCTGAGTGAAACACAAAGTCCTAGAGAGTTGAATATCTTTCATCACAATGGCAGCATTCAGATGTCAATGCAGAGAAAGACTAAAATACACACCTGTAGTTTCTCAGCAGTTTAGTGACGAAGCAAGTGTTGAAGTGTCCAGTGTCTGTATTCTTCTGGTACAGAACGTTCTCCGTCATCAGCCTCTCCAGCAGAGAGATGCCTACGGAATATCAGTGGCACTGTTAAATCAAGCCCTCCAATCAATTTGAGACAAAGTTAATACTAAAAGCAACAGTCAGTCTATTAAACATCTTCATTAATGAAAAGTACCAGTGAAGAGTGCAACAACTTTCACAATGTGAAAAAGTGTGCCCCCTGGTCTCACCAAGTCCATGATGTAGTGCAAGGGGTGAGCGCAGGATCGGCCCCAGCTGCTTTGGATCACCTGCCAGCACCAACTGCCCCAACTCTGGGCTGAGCAGACCTGTGAAACACACAATTGGACAGCACTGAGTTACACCACCTTCAAACTAGTAAGTGGGTAGTTAAAACTCGTAGTGAGTTCTATGTTCAATAGTGTGATTAAGATAGTGATTTTCATTGTGACTTGCCTGAATTTTAACAAAAGTGAAACTGAAACTGGTAAAATGGCAGAGGAATACAGGACCAAAGCACCCAAAGCTGAGGAAGCAAGCATCTGTCAACTGGCAACCACGGCATACTGTGTCGATGCCAACACCTGGTGCTGAGCAATAAACGTCTGTGAAGTGAAGCTGCAACATTGTGTACACCACTACTTTTTTTTTCATACATGTTGATGAAGATGAAACAAAAACTGTCAACATATAACTAACATGCATCAAAGTTCCTAATGCTCAGGAAGGAGGGTGAAGATGAAGGAAAATAGATACCCGAGTCAGAACCATACAAGTTGAACAGTACTTATGAAGCTAGAACAGTGGCATAAATCCAAAGAGGAGCAGACTATGAATGGCACTTGGAAAACTTGTAAATGTTGCACTTTTAACTTCAGATCTGCAAATCTGCATCAGCAGCAAATGCTTATCTCAATCTGTGTGCGTAATCTAATATTTGCTGTCTTCTTACGCACAAATTTTGGTACACTTCTGCCATGCAGGATCCACAAATGCATAAAACGATCTGCAAATGTGTACAACAATTGATGTGTAAAATGATTTGTGTGTAAATTTGCCTTGGAATAGCATTGAGAGACCTCTTGAGTGATTTCCACCATGAACCTACACCCTTTCCCTCCACATTAACTCCTAGTTCATTGTCCAAACATGCCTCAAATTCAGATGCTGTCGTCCTTCTTAGGGACCAGCACCATAGGACTACTCCAGTTGCTGCTGGACCACTCAATCACCCCAGTAATCACCCCAGTAACAGCCCAGGAGAGATGATGGACTTCACCTGCAGAGCAGTCAGGTGCGAGATGTCTGGGTCCATTAGTGAAAATGCAGCTGGAAAGAACTGCTCCTGCAGCTGCAGGTCACCCTGCATGTCCTGCACCATGAGCTGCTGACTGAGCGGCGCCTCTCGCTCATGCCACTCCTTGAGCAGGTTTATATGGAAAGCCTGCTTGGTCTTTCGCTGCCCCAGCATCTCCAGCTCATATGTCACCAGCCCCAGCTGACGGGACACTTTGTAGGGACACTGCCACTGAGCCATCAACTTGTTCTCTGTGGTCAGTAGCAGAAAGAGGACATGCTGACCAAGTGTAAAGCTCCTCTACCTTGCTCTACGTTTGTATACCCAGAGCCTGGGTCTGCAGGGCCTTCATCATGTTCTTCTCCACTAAGGCCGCCATCTCCTCCATTTTGTCCCGCTCAGAGCATATGACAGCATGCTGTATGGCTCCTGGGTTTTCGAAGTCACCCAGACATCACAGTCTAAATCCAGGCCCCAGATCTGGCACCCATACAGCAATTCCAATGGTGAGAAACCAGTTGATGCTTGTGGTACCTTGCTATAAGAAAAAAGGCAACCACTGGTCCCAGTCTTTGCCATTTGCAACCACAATCGTGCTACACACGTTCCATCTGGTAGATGGAACGTGTGTGGCCATAACGCTAAATGTCTACATACAACCAAGGCCAGTGAAAAAGCTGTGCTATTCTCTCCAGGGTCTTAACTGTGCCCAGATGTCCTGCCCAGGGGATATCATGCCCCAAACTAAGCACTTTTTCCCTGAGACGCTTGGGTACAACTACTTGCTCTACACTGCCATCTTCAAGCTGGTGGTAAAGTAAACCATCTCTCACTGAGTAAAAGTCCCCCCATTAGGTAAGTTGACACCTCTGTCTTCGACACTACAGGATAGCATAGCCCACTCACAATTCCTACTCTTAAACAAAAAGCTTGCCCCTTAACCTCAAGGTAAAATTCCACTGGGTACACATGCTCATCTCCATTCACACAACCCACTTAAAGCTGCCCTTTCCCCAGCTCATCTGAACGCTCTATGAGAAGTAGCTGTGTGATACCCGTGTCTTGGAGTGCACCTGTGGACTTGTCATTTCCAGTAATGGAATGGTCTGACTCATCTGCTACTACCTCAAGTGAGAGGTGGCCTGTGATGTGTAGCTGTGGGTGCTGGGTGTCTAGGTGGTAAGGTGTTGGTGTGGTGCCCTGACCTGTCCCCACTCCCACCCACTACTACCCACTGGCAGCTGATTGTAGCCCTGGCTGTGGAACATCTTCGGTCAGGGTTGAGCTGCCAGAAACGCCTTCAGCTGGTCTGCTACATGCTGGCCTGTGGCTGTGTTGCGCTCCTTAACCGAGGCATGGATCTAGGAGAAGCCGCTTTAATGTTGTCATAGTCCATGGCCTTGTTCATTGCTATTGTTGCGCATACTGCTCAGGCCCGATCTGTTATAGATATGGCACCAGGTACATTGCCTGCAGGCTGCCTGTAGGCCAAGCCGAGTCTTTCCAAAGTTGTTAAATACCATTCAATGTCATCCCCCTCTTCAAGCTTAGGCACTGCTGCCCTTGTCCAAGCAGCTGGAGTCGGTTCGGCAGGGTCCAGTGCAAGGGGTGGCATTGCTGGCTGTGCTAAAGGCAGCCTGGAAGCTGGCAAAGGAGACGATGGACACCTGGCAGTGGTGCTACAGGACTGAGTGATGGCCTAAGCTGCAGTAGAGCCCCTATGCCCTGGCTGCTGTTGTAACTCCACTGCATTTTGCCAATCCCTCTCCAGCTCATCATGGATGCTGTTTAAATGCTTGTAGGTCTCACGCTGCTGGCCTTGAATGGACATCTGAAGCAGACCTTACAGTATACTCTTATCCAGGGTCCTCCTATTCGCTTCCTCAAAGTTTTGGACAACACCACTATCCCACTTCTGACACCACCTATGAGAAAGGAGGGTGCTCTCCAACCCTCTCGTCACTCTCTGAGCTGGCCGCCCCAAAACGATGTATTTGAGTAAGCATTAAAAAAATCCTCCAAAAATACAGGTGCCAAGTAGGAGAATATTTACTTACAAGTGCGCAGTGAGAAAACAACCAAAAGAAAAATAATAATATCAAACTAAACCAGCCTCAAGTAGGCAATAGGAATGCAAAAGGGGAAAAAATACTCTCTATAGGGTTTCACTTACATGCAGCCTCACAGCAAGCTGACACATACTTGTTCACCACCACTGCCAGCCAGTACAATGAATGCAGCTCTCTTTTTAAAGGCCTACCCATTCACATGTCATTGGCAAAGCCCATTCACACAGTGAGAAAAACTAAAGAAAGTCATCAAAACATAAATAAAATCCCTATACAAAACACCAAAATGATCAGAATCACACAACAGAAATATCTATAGCCCTACACACAAAATTGACCCACACCCATACAATAAATACAGTAAAGACAAGACAATTACAACGACAATTCACCTCTCCACCTACATGGTACTTCCCACTGCTCCAGACTAGCGGAAAAATACTTAAGTCATGACATTGCCTCAGTTTCCCCCTCAGACCAGTTTGCGGATGGAACCGAATGTGAGCCATCCAACCCCTTAAGTGAAACTGTTAGGGGAGGACTATGGAGCCAGGTCAGCGGGTACCACGCTGTCCACTTTGCTGGTGAACTACAAATGCAATGCTTAACTGGAGAACCATGTATCGTTGTCCCGTGTAGGCACCACAGCCGCTACGAGGTGTGCGTGTCTGCGTGCATATCTGCAAATATCGGATGATTACCAGCGTGGCATCGGTGTGTGTGTGTGTTTGTGTGTGAGTGAGCACACTGGCAAATGGACATTTTCCACACTCTGTATATAATTTATCAGCAACGGTCTTTCAATGGGACACAAAAACACTTTCAAAACATGCTGTTTGCAACTGCTGTTAATGAACCAAGCTAACTATATTATTCCATTTTTATTGTGCTGATGCCCTTTAAAGGGACATTGTGTAGGATTTACTCCCACCTAGCGTTGAAATTGTGTTTCACATTCAAACAAATAGTGCACTCTGGCATCACACATGTCAAACACGTATTACTACAGAAGCTGCCATACGTGAAAAAGCCTCGTTTCTGCACTGGCTTGAAAGGAAAATGCACTTCCGCTATTAATCCCTTGCTGGCAGCTATAGTTTCAAGACAGCAGATTGTCGTGGCGCTTCTCTACCAATGTACCTGTCAAATACATTAACAAATCTAATATTCTTCATTTATGAGAATATGTCAGATTATTAGCAGAAGTCATAATGCACCAATGATAGCATATATATATATATATATATATATATATATATATATATATATATATATATATATATATATATATATACACACACACATAAAAGATTAACTTTGGCTAATAAACAACAAAAAATATTAAAAAATATTGAAAAATATCCCTTAAAGTCTCAAGTCAAGTCACAGGCTATGTCAAGCAGAGTCCTGTAAAGGTCAGGTCAAGTCAGGTCAAGTCAAAACACTGTATTATTGCAATTTTACCCACAGAATCTGATACATACACTGAAAAGACAAGACAGAAGTAACTGTAAGAGTAAATATCGTTGGTCAATGTGTCCAACCTGTTTAATTGGACTTTTAATGTAATTATTTAGTAACATAAATGGAATCGAACAAAACAGAAATAATAATAAAAATAATAAATACATTTTGAATTAAAATCATTCATTGATGGCTTTTAATTAAAACAAGATCACTTCTGGAGACAGTGTTTGAAAATACTGGTCTCTCATGAGAGACCAGAGTTTGAAAGACTTTTTAATATTTAGTCCATAGAGAAAACAACCAGCTTATTCATTCATTCATCATCATATGCGCTTTGTGCTGTCACGTAGTCTGCTGGTGCCTATCACCAACTCACATAGGACGAAAGGCAGGGAATACAGCCTGGGTAGGTCGCCAGTCCAGTGTTTGAAATATTTTAGTTGCTGCTATAAGATAATAGCTTATTGTTCTTCGAAAAAAAAACCTTCACAACAAGGATACAACATTAAACTTTGTTAGTCATTCCCTTTCAACAAGGTGTTGCACTTTGCACAAAATATAACATGTGATAGGGTCTTGTCTGCAAGCCAAGCACGCTGTAACCTCATGATGACCCCCCATGGCTGAAAAGGCTCTCAACTGGGGCTTGTCTTGCAGCGCATGCTGTGTCTGTAGGTTCAATCTATGTGTGGTGGCACAGATGTAGAGGGTCTGTGTCAGTCTCCATAATTTCATATGCTGGTTGACGTATAATGACATGAGAAGTAGACGGAGTATGTGTCATAACTTTGTTCTGTTCTGCGATGAAGAACAATGCAAGAACAATGGTGAACAAAATGTTTACTAGGAACTGGCAAATGCACAGTAAAAGCTTCATAGGAAGTTATTATCATTTGTAACCCACCTTTGAAAAATAAAATAACTATGAAGCCGGCGCTAAAGGCCGTTCACTGCTGGTTCAGCAAGTTCAGAACACAGGGAACAGAGACCAGCATCAGTGGAATTTGCAGAGTCTCAACTTTCATATGATATGGAGATTGTAGCAGTAGCATGCATTATCACATCTACTGGCAGCTCTTTATCCAGTTTATGCTGTTCTCCCTCAGCCAGTAATGTTCAACAGTTAGGATCTGTTAAACATTACCGAAGCACGAACAAAAAGAACATAACATCCCTTATGAAAATAGAGAAAAAGAATAAGGTTGTTATCGACTATTAAGTTGAAAGGTCTATATATGGAAACTGTGTCCTATATTATTGATAATATATATGCTTGACATGAAACTATTTTGTAATTCATCAATATTGTCAGTTTTTAAAATGTATTAAGACATTGCAATAATTTTCTAATCATTGTTTAGTAAAGAAACAAGGATAAGATGTCTTTCTGGCGCTTTTGGGATCAACATAATTAAACACTGGGATAGAGATGGTGGGAATGCTGCATTCTAAATACTTTCAATAGAAACATGAGGCAGAAATGATTAATTATAATTTGTAAAATTCAGCTATCAGCCCATCCGTACCTCAGCATTTGTTCATTTTATGTTTCTTGATGGCATCCTTAATATCTAAAATAGTAACTGGAACAATACATACTTCTTTATTGTTATCAATTCTTACATTACTTACATTTTACGTTTTACACACTTTACATTACTTACACTTACATTACTTACGGTCAGGGTCACGAGAACTGAAATTGTCCTTACTTGAAACGCTTGACACAAATGTATGTGATGATTTTCTGTAATTAAGCGAAATACACACATTTATATTGTTTTATTGTACCGTACATTAGGGAAGACATATGGTGTACAGGTCTGCTGGGGTTCTCACCATCAATAAAACTGTTCAAGGACTGACATTGGGCTGCAACTGATGTGAACTCTTTCCATCCAGTAGGCTGACTTGTCTCTCACCGAGGCATGTGCTTTCACTGATGCATGCACCTTGAACGAAGGGCCCCAATTTGAGATCATGACTCAGCCATCCATGCAGGTGCAGTGGGCAAAACACACCACTCCCTATGGAGTGGTGTCAGAGGAGGTTGACTGAGGAGCTGTGAACGTATCACCTGTGAAAAGATTTACAAGTACATAAATTAAAGAAGCATTTTCATTATGAATTCTCCATTCACTAAACCAGCACTTGGTCTGCTAGTTTGTAATAACATCATTATGCATTGCAGTAGGGATTGCCTTACCTTCACAATTATGACTGTTCTGGCAGTGTTCAGGTCCATACAAGTGCAGGTCTTGCACCCAGCTTCAGACTTTGCAGGGACTTGTAGTTCTTAAATTCTTGACTGGTGTAATACCTCACACCAAAACAAGATAAAGCACTATAGCCTTATGAGTACATGGTGGCAGAGTGTTCAAATCTGTGAACCATCCTGCAGCTGGCAGCTTGTCAAGATCGATGTTGTTTATTGTGCCAAGTTTCATCAAATATGGCTGCCCGGCAGTGGCATTTAGCTTCTCTCTGTCGGTCCCCTTTGTCTTCACCTTGTCCACGTTTTTTTAATCGCAGCTATTTCTCTTGCAGTGTCTCACTGAAATGTGTCGCTGTTTGAGCTCTGCATGTCTGTGGTCTTTAGTAGTGGCCAGTAAATATGGCAGTTCCTCCAAAAAGCTACAAAACAAAAGTCATGTGCCACGGGGAACCATGACGTAACTTGTCGTTCACTCTCAAACCATATGTTTATATAGTTATTTTTTATATATTGTTTATTATAAATTATAAAGCTGTGGGCTGTAACCAATGGCAAAGCAACAAAAAAACAAATGTTGAACTCTGACCGCTCTCAGCTTCTCTCTCGTGCTATGGCTCGATATTCACTTTTGCAAAAGCCCCACCCACTTAGTTACTTTTACTATAGCCAACAAGCTCAAAGAGAGCACACTGGCAGGGGGAACATTACCAGTGACACTGGTAATGGGAGGATATTTTACCTGTGCAATATCCTCCAGATAAAGGCAAAATCGGTTACAGTATGCTGTGGAGGCATATAATAAAATTAGAAACAAAGGGGCATTACAACTATTATGGTGAAAGCTCACCAGCCAATAGAGAAACACACGGTTTTATGGTCTTCCACTGCCAGGTAAGTTCTCTTATATTAACCTAGTATTGTTAAAATATGTTTATCTGTGTCCACATTCACCACATAAGCTTCTAAAAGTGTTGCTGTGAAATTAGGGTGACCATAATAAGATTTCCAAAAAGGAGGACATTTGGCTTGGCTGGGCACACTACACAAAGGAGGAGGCAACGAGTATATGGGGAGGGGGGTCAGCCAAAGGGACGTGCCCATATTCATTCATTTCTTTAAACTCTACCATTTTATTAATCATGGGATTATTTGCAAACTGACCACCAGATTACATGCTGGCATGAGAAACCTAAGATGTTGAAGTGATTTGTGAAAAAAATTAAGTATTTCATGATTGAAAATAAGTTTTTTTTTGACTAGGTGTGTACTGGAGAAAGTGTCATTTTTCGTATGGAAAGACTATATCCATCTTTCATATACAATATATGTCTCTTTGTCTCTGCATGTCGCATGGCCCCGGACATTTTCAGGAATTTTGAAAATCCCTCTGGACGCCCCGGAAAGGATGGAAAAAAGAGGACATGCCTGGGGAAAGGAGAACATTTGGTCACCCTACGTTAGGTTAGTGAGCTAAGTAGAAAGCTAACATGTTACAGCTCCGGTTAAGTTACATAGCTATTCAACATCCTTTCAATTACCCTAGCTGTATAACCCGTATACCCCCCAAGAACCTAGCTAAAAAGCAACGTCATCAGTTCATTACACTAGGCCCATGGATGTAATCTAATATTGCATTAGCACTCACTAGCTAGTAACATTATTCTCATAAGGCTGGTTGACAAAAGAAATTCAGAGTCACTGCAAAGAGCATTTCCAAAACAAACATGATAATTCTTGCTACAATCGGTTCACCAGGTTTTTGCTCGTAAATTGTGGGCCTTAAGCATAAACTGAGCTTAATGCACACGCTGGAACTGTGCCATGCTGGAAGTGATGACATCTCAGTATTTAAACTAACTAACTAACTGGCGCTAGCTAAACTGTTACCTTCTGGTAATGATATGCTGGTAATACACAATATTCACGAATGGTAACCATAACTTTGATATCCAGTTTTGTATATACAAGCGTCACATTAGCCAGCTAGCTATCACTATGGCTTAGCCTAGCCTTACCTTGGAGCGGACCGGTTTATGATTGGTTATTTCTGTGACATTTAGCTGGGAGTGGGGCCTTTCCACACAGTTCCACACAGATCCAATGTAGACAGTGCTCCTGATGTGCTTTCAGCTTTGGGGAGGGAAAGAAAGTCTACCGGTACCTACGGTCAAACTTACATGTGCCATGAACGCATCACTTCACCATTGGGCTTCTTGGAGGAGGTCTGCAGCTTGTCTGTCTACATAGTAACAGTTGCTAACAGTTGCTGATGCCTAACCCATCATCTTCAACATAGCAATTCTGACCACGGGTTAAACAACAGTGGGAGAAGAAGAAGGGTTGTCATAATTTCCAAAATGGCTGAAAAATAAATGAAAAATGAAGAGGAGGCAGTTGTTTTTTTAAAAAATGGCGGCAGACTGTGCAATTATGACGTTGTGACCAATTTCATGCCACGTTTCCGCTGCCTGGTTCTCACTTCTTCATTCTATCACCTGGCACCACTTCAGCCATTCTGAAAAAGACACACCCAGCCTTGCTCTGCCCAACTTGGCCTGGCTTGGCCCAGCAGGAGAGCAGGTACTAGAAAAATAGTACCGGGTTACACATTCCAGGTAATGGAAACACAGAAAAGGCCGAGCTGAGTCTAGTAGAGTCAAGCCGGTAACACAAAGAGGAAATGGGGTTAGAGACCCCATTTAAAGATTAGCCCAGTTGCAGCAATGGGCCCTGTTCACTTCAGATTATGAATTTAAAGGGACTAAACAGCAATGCAGGCAGCTTGTCACGCCTATGACTGTCCACAACAGAGGAAGAAAACACTCCTTCTTCATACCTACTGGAAATGTGTACAGTGTGGTAGATTAGCTTCCTTGACAAATGCAAAAATACAGAGATACACTAGGAATGACCCTACATTGTCTAAGCTGTTTGAAATAACAATGAGAGGATAACCTGCTTGTGGCAGCACTATGTTCCCAAAATCTCAGCCAGGAAGAGACCAACTCTCGGGGTCTCTTCCTGGGCCTTGCTACTGTGTGTGGCTACTGTGTAGTAGGTCCCTCAAAAGTGCTTGCCAGATGGGAGGAGCTTTTCGGTCATGACCCACTTCAGAAGTCACTCATCTTTAGAGTTTATAATGTAATCCAGTCCTTTGATTCCTCTTCATTTACTATAGTCAAGGCTGCTAGGGAGCAGGGACTGGGTTTGCATTTGAATGATGACTGGTGGGACACTGCTCTTAAAACAATTTAAACCAGCTCAACCTGTGCTCGTCTCCAACTCATACAGTTCAAAGTATTGTTTAGAGTTCATTATTCAAAAACTCAATTGTCATAAATCTATCCCAACATCCCTGATACTTGTGATAAATGCCATGCTTCATTTTGTAATCTAACTCACATGTTCTACTCTTGTTCATTTCTCTCTCGTTACTGGCAGAACTACTTCGACACCATGTCAAAAATATTCTCGATGACTGTAAAAATCTCTCCCCATGTTGCCATATTTGGGCTCCCAGAAGACCACAATCGGTTTACCTCCATACAACTAGATATTTTAGCTTTCATGTCATAACTGGCGAGACGCCATATTCTTTCTAACTGGAAGTCAACTAAAAGTCCCTCCAGTACTCAGTGGCTCAACAACACAATGTCTTTTCTAAAACTAGAAAAGATAAGATTTTCGGTGAGCGGTAACTGGTAAATTTTGTAAAAAAAAAGTGGCTTCCCTTTATAACATTCTTCCACTCTCTTCAGTCTCTCCCTTCTGATTGATTGCCCCCCCCTCTTCTTCTTCCTCTTCTTCTTCCTCTCCTTCTCATTATTATCATTTTATTATTATAATTATTATTCATTTTATTTATTGTCTTTTCTTATTCTATGTAATTTTTACATTTTTTTTAAATGATTTTTTACTTAAACTATTTGTTCTATTTTGGTTCTTGGATCTGTATTAATTAATGTGTCTACGACTTGCTACTATTTTTTTGTTTGTACTACTGTTCCATTGACCAACGACAGTGTAATGTTTACTTTGTACATCTAAAAAACCAATAAACAGATTCATAAAAGTGCTTGCCACGGTGTTCATCCTGCATAAGTCTCAACAGTCTGTTTTTATCTATCTATCTATCTATCTATCTATCTATCTATCTATCTATCTATCTATCTATCTATAAAATTGAACAGATGGATAGAAATTACATTCTATATAATTTCTCCAGTTGTTGGAATTCAAACAAACACGCCACTTTACAAGTCTGAATTTTAACTCATCCAAAAGGGGAACAAAAAAATCCATGAGCAGATTTTCAACAATTACCTGCAATAGCAACGATGCACTCTGGCTCCACTGCCTGGCCTCCCTCATCCAGAAAGACATGGGTGAAATGGCCGACTGGAATTCCTCCAGACACCAGTCTGAAGATGTAAATACAAGGCAGAAATGTGGCACAAATGTAGATAAGTGCAAGCTGGGCCCTGCTGTGTAGAGTGAAAGAGTCATTCCAAAGAGTCAAAGGATGTGACTGACCTTCCAGCTGTGATCATAGTGGTAACTATGACTTTGTATTTCATCAGATTTTCTTTATCTGGAAACACAAAGCAATCCTGGTTCTCATCCCAGTTTGAGTATTTCTGTAAGGGACAAGACAAAATTCATTATTTACTCTCTACATATGATAAACTCATCTCAAGAAAAAGATATAGTAAACTTGCCACACATCCTTTAATTCTTTGAATATCTTAACCTATTGACTCCCAAAAAGAAAATATGGATCAGTAAATTGAATGATTTATTAAAGTTAAGGTCATTGGTGAGATAGGATTCACTGCTGTTGTAACCTAGGCACCTGTTTAAATTTCTGCAATGTGTAAAAATGTGTAAAAAATCTTTTTTTAAAACTAAAATTGTTAAGACTCTTACATGCATCCAATTTATTTTTTCCCATGCAATTTTATTGATTAGTTCACCAGTGACTAAACAACAAGGCTGCTGTTTTATGTCAGAGACCAGACCACTTTGTATGTGAAAACTGCTGATGCTCACCAGCAGGTCCTTTGGGACAGTTGCTGGGTCCCGGCTGCTGGCATATAGACGGTAAACCAGGTGACGGTCCATGTGTACCATCAGTCTCTCACAGAGAAGATCGCACGCACTGTTGGAAGGTGCACAGGCGAGGATGTGCGCCGACAGGGTGGCTTTGTTCACCTGGCAATGACGAAAGGCAAAAATCATAACTTGAAATGACTGAAACATTTTTGTTGTTAAAAGCAGTTTTTGAACTTCACTTGAACTCAAACAACCCCTGTAAAGGATCTCCTTCTTTTACACAGACAAATTACAAACATATTTCAGATCTACTAGTTATGGAACAAATCTTTAAGCACCTGGAAACAAAGGGAAGAGAGAAGCCTGTGAAACATCCATAGCCATAAATTTCTCAATGATGAGTCTGTGGGTGGTGTGTTTGAATGACAAATAGAGTCATCTCTGTGGCAACCAAACACTTAACCAAAACAATGGTAAGATTTCTGTTTATGATTTCTAAGCCATGAAAGCAGCTTTCATTCACAGTCATAAAAAGAGTGACTCACCTTAACCCAGTGAGAAAAATTCCAATAAAAAAACAAAACACCTCCAACCCTGGCAGCCAGAGGTGCATCCACGTTGTTTCTGACAAAATCTTGTCAGTGTCATGTTGCACTGTGGTGCGATAGTGGTGTGCGATAGTGATAGTGGTGTGATATCCCAGCATACTTAGTGTTGTGAATGCGACACCCTGACCACCCAAAATATTCTCAATGGGAGCAAAAAATAGCCATACGACGCTCTGTGATTTTGTCAGAGCCAGTGTGGCCGCACCTTAATAGTTTTATAACATAAGGCAGCAACTAATCTAACCAGCGGGACAACACCCTGAAGAATAGTTTGAGTCTTAATGTGAAAGCGGTAGAAATTCCCATAAAAATTTCCTTGGACACATCATTTTAAAGTTGGCCCAGAAACAGAAAGAAGCCTTAAAAAAAATCAGTTTACTATTAATTAAACAGACAAAAACAGACTTTTCGCTCCTCATTAAGGTTTCTAGAATTTTTAAATTATAAAAAATCCGGAACAATAACTGATGCAATTCCTATCCAACTACTAATCATTGTAGTGCTCACCTAAATGTGTCACTTTTGTCTTTTGTAACTGCTGGGCCATTTAATAAAAATGCCATACGTGGACTGCTCAGTGGCAACAATGCAAAGCCAAGCTGCAGCTGTCACACAGATAACTCAGCATCAGGGGCAGTTTGGGCTCAGTATTCTGCACCTTTAGGCTGTAGTATCTCGGGAATTAACAACTGCAACAGACAGTGCTTAAAGGTGAAGCGGCACAGTTGAACACTCAATACCTGATTCATGGCCTCTACCAGTGTGATAGTCTTTCCAGTTCCAGGTGGCCCGAACACCAGGTGAGGAGCAGGCTTTGATGTACCAGCAACAATGTGCTGGACTGCTTCACGCTGCTGTGGGTTGTCATCCAGCAGACGGTTGGACATCCTGGATGTGATATTCAATTTTAATTTGGAAAATGTGTCTATACATCTAATAGATAAAATCAACACATTCCATCAGTTACTTACAAAATACAGGTGCATTTATGGATTTTAACCAAAGAACAAAAAGCAAGCTAGAGCAAATGCTGCTGAGCCTCTTATGCCCTCTTGCAGTGCGTCTGCGTTGACGCAGTCCTACGGATCCAATACAGAACAGTCAAGTCCATGTTTTGGCTTCCACAGCTGCAGTGCAGTTGGAGTGCAGCTGCAATACCATGCAGACCCCTCGGATTTGATCCGTCAGCTTCTATAACTGGCAGATGCTGCAGCACTACCCAGCAATTTAGCACAGAGCAGATCGTGCAGGACAAGAGTACGGCAAAATAAAACATCCAGTGATTTTCAAAATAAAATAGTCTGTCTTCACAGCGGATCGTTCTGCACTTGACGTCATAATAGGCGGAGGCAGCCCAGAGAGAAGACAGGTGTCTTCTATCATTTGTTTTAATTGCTCGCCTACTATTCTCCCCCTCCTACTATGACTATTACTTAAGTGGATCTCTTTGTAGAAATACATTCTGCGATATTGCATAATTTTGTGTGGATTCGCGAAATCTCGGGGGTCTTGTCATCGAAGCAGCTGCAATCCGACAGAGACAGTGGGTGTTGCTGTAAAGTCAAGGTGGTGATGGGAAGGCAAGAACTGGGAGAATATAGGCTGGTCCGGGAGCTATACTTTCATAACGACCGCTTTGAGGGCTACTTCAGCAGCAGGGAGCAGTTTGACCGGCTGCCCATTGAATCTTGTGTCCCAGAGATCAGGAAACTTGATTAGCTGCTTCTTCATGACAGTTCTGAAGTCCTCTGGAACTCGTGACCCAACAACCTCTCTCCTATCCTATAGTGCAGGGACTGACGTCACAGCGTGCAGCGCCCAAGTTTAACATTTCTGAACTATTGCGCTCTGCTCAGTGGGACGCACCAGCGAAACAGCGACAGGTGCCAGCTCTGCGCTCTTGCGCCATGGTACGATAAACACAATGAATGGGTTTGCCGCCCACCACCTGCGCTTGCCGCAGTCTACGTGGAAGCACCTTTATCACAGGGATACAGTACACTAAAGTGAAGGTGTTGGAGGGGAATACCTCATGAGTTCTGAATATTCAAGTGTGCAGGCAACAAACCTGAGGTTAAGCATGGAGGTATTGGCCGCTGATGCCCCAGATGGGAACAACATTTCTTCCAGCTGATGCTTTGCTGCTAAGGCCACTGCACGATGCTGGAGCCTCAGTGGGTAGCGGTTGATTGTAAACTCCACATCAAACTTCATATTACTGATAAAAATTTGCCACAACCTAAAATGACAATAGTAGACATGACAAGGAATTGACTCTGACCTTTTGTACCTTGTGTGGTCATGTGTTAAGCAGAGAAGTCTCCTTGTACCTTTTCGAGAAGCCTAGCTTCAGTCTGTCCAGCTCCACTCTGTGCACATAACCTGTGTACACAGTAACTGTCTCATTCTTGTCTTCAGAGTCCGATACCCGCAGACAATCTCCCCGCAACACAGAGGGCCGATTCTCAGCCACACCTGGAACCTAGTGAATAGCATAATTTTATATATATATATATATATATATATATACACACACACACACACACACATACTGTATATATATATATATATATATATATATATATATATATATATATATATATATATATATACACACACACACACACACACATACATACTGTATATATATATATATATATATATATATATATATATATATATAGGCCTGTAATTCAAAACTACAAACAGCAGATACAGATGTCAGTGTTGATGTTTATCTTGTACAAAATTCCTGAAATTTCTCTGTATGCCTATGTAGTTAACTGTCAAACTTCCTCCAGAAAACTATGAGAATCACAACAAAACATGTAAAAAAAAAACTTTCATGAAAAGACATCAGACTCATCAAGTAGTCTTCAAGTATCAAGTGTTCAAGTTCAGTTTATCCACTGTTGTTTTCTCAACTCATTGCTCAGTTGTTTGGTCTTTAAAATGTTGATATATGTTTTCCCAAATGTCAAGAAGAAGTTCTCAGATTTTCTAAAGATATTCAGTGACTAAAGAAACCAGATAGCATTCATTTAAAGATGTCAGATTAAAACATGAAAACGTTCAATTTTTGGACTTTTTCAGTCAATAAATTGATGAACTATTACAGATGTATAAAGGAGACAGTAATGTCATCTATCAGATCAAGGAGACATCTGATTTGAACTCACAGGCCTTAGCTTTTCATTGCAGCCACTAGCCACTATGTGCACTCTGGGGATTCCTTACTCTTAGTGTCAGCAGTTTTTTGTTGCTCCGATCTTGAGTCATGGTTTGGTTGTAGAGGTCATACCGCCTGATGTCCACCTCCATCTGTATCTCTTCCAGGTGTAGCAGGAGGTGAAATCGATCAGCGTAGTTCTTCATCTTCAAGGGAGAATTGAGAAGATTTCTGGACACAGACAGACAGACACAGACACAGACACAGACACACACACACAGATAATGAGGTGCTTAAGCCCAGAAAGGGAGCAAATGGCTGTCAACATGTTACTCTCTCACTTCACTGATGGGAGCCTCTGTCGGGCAGCTGGTGACAGGTACTCAGAGTCCTCCATCCTTTGTTTGGCCAGTTCCTTGAGGAGTTGAGGGTAGTTGTAGTCTGATAATTTCACTTCCATCTTAAGGGGCTGGATGACATTACTGCAGAAAAAACAGACAAATGACAAATAAATACATCATGAGTAGAACCAGCATGAGTTGGAAATAACTGACTTCAGTCACAGTTCTGGGTGCATTCATGAATCGGTTTCTCCTACAGGCACATATTGTTTGTAACTACTTTCCAGTCTTACCATTTGACCCTAAATCCATATAAAATCTATATTACCTGGAGTCTAATTAATTAACTAATAAGACCATTATGTTAAGAAATAAAAATAGGAGGTAATAAATATATGGTGTATTGATGACCATGCTAACAGTTAAATCAAGAATCTTTGTATTATTCACATGAATAATCCATCAGTTCAGTGTCACACTTAATAAAAACCATTAGGACATATTCAGTGTGGCTGCACCCCAGGAGGACCACCTGGTAGCATTATACACTAAAGCTGATTCCTTACAGCAGGATCAAGGCTTTAGCCAACTATATCAGAAAGCTTTTGCATTATTGCTGAAGCACAAACTGAGAATGTTACACTGTTGTAAAATCAGCTTTTACCTCTCTGGAGGGACTCCCAGGACTGTCACAGTTTTGACTTTCTTGTAAGTCACAGCCTGAAATGGTTTATAAGGAGACACAGGCCCCAGCTCCACAGCCAGCAGACTCTTGGCTGAAGCCTCTATCTCTCTCACAATGCAGAAAGGCTGTGGCTTAGGTGAATCCGGGCAGAATTCAAAGTACATCATCGCAGGGAAATATCCAAAGTGGTTCAACGTGTAGTGAACCAAAACCTCATAGCTTTCTCCTGAGAAAGTGAGATGAAGGATTGGGAGAAGATGTGAGCATTAATCACTTCTGTGTGTGAATGTTTGTGAGTTTTTCCATAGGACAAAAGACACACCTGGACAGAGGAAGAGTGGACACACCCTGGACACTCGTCTCTCGTCATCCAGAGTGAAGCATTGCATCTTGTGCAGGGCAGTGTAGTAGGTGAAGTTGATGCAATCTGGGCCATGGTTCAGGATGAGGAATCTTACGGTGAACAACACCTTCAAACGATCCACCATGAACTGAACCTTCCCAGCTTTCGTCTCTGGATCTGATTCGATCTTGATTCCGCCCTTGTCAGATGTCAACTCCTTCCTGTTAACATGGTGTGTGTGAGCATACACAATAAAATATTTACACCGGTAAAATGTGTAATGCTTTTTGTTGTTGTTATTGTTTCATGTATTCAGCTCTTAATACTTTCTCTGTAAAGTGTGTTTTATATCACTGGTTCAGTAAATCATAATATAACAGTCTAACAATATTAATAATAATACTAATAAAATAGGTTGGTAGTTATGGCAAGAGGAACATTGTGCTTAAGCTGAAAGAGGACAGAAAGTTTTGCTTCAGTTCAGTTCAATTGTGATGTCACACAGGGTTTTTCCCTTTTGCAGCAACCAACTGGATACCTGGAAACAGAGTCCAGATAGAGAGATAGTATTTCATTCTAAATCCAGGCATGAAGAGCCCCACTATTAAGGAATTAATATGTGTAACCCATAGACCAAAGGAGAAAGTGCAATTCAGTCCAGGAAGAAAAGACTTTGCTGAGATTTGATCAACTAAATTAGAGAAAAAGAGTGTATGAGTACATGCCCTGCTCTGTGTTGTTCCTGCAGTTTCACTTCAATGGGAAAAGCCTTACATTGAGCCAAACGGATAATTAATTATTATTTTTTTCTTCAATTGCACTGCCCACTGCTTACTCAAAGGAATAATCGAAAGAGGAGAAGGTGCCTCAGTGTCAATACATGGTGTGGCCTTACATTGGACTCAAGACTCACTAGTCTCACCCAGTGTGTGCCAGGGTACGACATGAAGAGTTGGTTAAAATCAAAAGAGATAAAAAAAAATCTCAATAGGAACCATGCACTAATTGTTCTTCTGTTCTCTTACAAGAGCCACAGGGATTTTGTTGTTTCTTGTTCCCAGAACAAAAATATCTTCCAGGTCATATGAACCAGCACAGGGACATGGCATGAATTTCAACAATATGAATTGTGAATATCTACATTGAACTTGATAGCTCAATGTTGGTTTTCTATTATATTTTTGTGTTTTATTTTGAGACAAGCTTACTCGACTGCCATAGTTTCAACTTTCATATTTCAACATCAGGGAAATTAGAGGACATTACAAAGACATTAGGAACATCCTGCGTATACAGTCAGTCAGTCTCAGGGCTGGCATGGACAGACAGACGTTCAGTTTCACATTCAGCTCCTGTGGGCTGTGCCAACCATTATCAAAACATTATCAAAGTGCCAGTGAAAGCCGCAGAACTGCCTCAGTCATGCTGCAGAAGGTGCTGACCAAACTGATGTCCCACCCACCTGATTACCTTGTATGGCATCATATAATTAACAGTGGTTAGTGCCTCACAGCAAGAAAGTTGTGGGATCCAACCTGCTGTTGGCCATATCTGTGTGGAGTTTGTATGTTCTCCCAGTGCGAAAGTGGGTCCCCTTCAGGTACTCCGTTTCCCCCCACAGTCCAAAAACATGTGTTAAGATCAATAAGAGACTTTGAATTGTCCCCAGGCGACAACAAAAGAGTGAATGATGTGTGTGCCCTGCGTCAGACTGGCAGCTTGCATTTTGCCCCATGTGAGCTGGAGATGGCACTAGCAGACTGCCACTAAACTAGTGAGTACAAAGCAGGTAAGATACTCACTGACTGGCATCACATGACATTAATAAAACCATTCACTGTCTCAGGTAACACCATATTCACCTGTTTGCTTTCAACTTTCGGATGACTTCTGAGGCCAGTTTCCTCTTTGGGGTCAGCACAGGGCGTGAGCAGACAGAGGTGGCTTCAGCGTTTTCAAGAGGCTCCTGCAGGCCAAAGCCAGGAGCCTCCTGCTGCTGCTGAGGGCATCGGGGTCTCCTCCACTGATCACAATACACTCGAAACTACAGTAGGGGAAATAAGACACCATACTTAACACTTACTTTAATATTTAATCCAGCAGCACACGCTGAACATAACCAGTGTGGACACTGTCACCTTACCTGTGGTTTGTTATTTATGACTACCATCCCCTGTTTTGTGTAGACTTTGTTAAATTTCCATAGAGCACTGAACACACGGTCAAACTTTGGTCGTTTTGTCCCCTCTCTGCGTAAAAATAACGTACGCGGTTAGTTGACTAGAGTTTGGGGTAGCGTCTCGGGTGACAGTCGCTGGTTATTAACCTTACCTGAACTCAGAGTTGTAGATTTTACGAAGTTCCACCTTGGAGATGTTGGAACCTCTGTCTCCCAGAAATTCGATGAAGTCCAGGCCAGACTCCAAACACTGTTTAAACGACATGTTGTCGCTCCGCAGACCTGCTTCTGCTGCTCGGACTGACTCAGAGGAGGAAGTTTACCAGATGATCATTGCTCATCTCTCTCCTGCGTCTCCTTTCTTCACTGAGTTTCCTGGTTTAGTTTCCAAGTTTACTAGCGGCGTTGACTTCCACCCACACCAGACCAACCATGTTTTGCCACGAACAAATCAGCCAATCATGTTGCCGGATTCAGACTCTGACTGGGAGGGGTTCTTGTCAGACCTCAACCCGACAGGCTGCGTTTACTTAGGTTTCGTTTTGGGTTTGTTGGGCACCGGGATGGTCAGCACCGTCTCCATAAGACACACCCACTGCATGACACACTCGATAGTAATTGGTTGGCGCGTCGTGGTGACGCCCAACCAGCGTCGACATCTTTAAACTTAATATTTAATGTAATTGAAACATGACTTGAATCGATTATTGCTACAATGCATACAATGCAATGCAATACATTCCCTGTTAACATATCTACACATATGTATCTATTACAGTGCACTGTAACCATAATTTGTTTGAATCTACTGATCATTACAGTTTAGCTGTAATAATCAGTAGTTTGGTTTCACTTTCATTTTTCCATTTTCTTGGACTCCATTATAAGTCAAAGATGTGTGTTTGCGTGTGCAACCACCCCCCAAAACATGTCTTCATTATATTCATAATTTTTAATTATTGAATTATTGATCCTGTCCAGCAGCTCAGACAGAGCACCAAGTGAGAATGAACTGGTTCGAACTGTGAGACAGAAGCAGACAGAAAAGATAGAGAGACGGTGACAGATAACGGTAACAGACTTAATGAATATACAGCAGCAAAACAACAACAGCGACATCAGACAGCAGCAGAAACTGTATCACCAATAACAATGGTAAAAACAAAAACAGAAATTGTTATTACTGATCTCACTGCCTCTAGCAACAGCAACATATCAGTTGCTGGGAAGAGGAGAGGAGAGAAAGACAAAATTAAGATAAAGAATTCCAGGATAATTAAGCAAGTGCGGCTTAACCTAGTCTGCTCAGTGCATCCTGCCTTAATTGGTGGCATGTTTGCCAAGCCAAGATGACAAGGTGCAGCTATTTCAAGCCAGGTGTGGATAGTTGGGATAAGTGCATGTTCACACCATACTTCAATAGACCTTGCGATTGCTCACAGAATTACCGATGGAAACATGGACAAAAGTCGTGCGTCTTACTTTACACTCCCCGAGCAAGAGCTCCTTATGGAGTTTTATGAGGATGTTAAAGACATTATAAGGAAAAAAGGCAATACCAGTGCCATAAAGAAAGCGAGAAAGCCTGGCAGACAATAGCGGACCGGTTTAGTGCGTAAGCAGTTAAAAACTGTACAATTAATGAGCAGTGCTCTACTGGAACAGTCATAATTAGGCCACAATTAAAGCACCAAAGGAGTCACTTTTAAAGTCCACTAATCAGCTGTCTTACACTATGCTTTAAATTTGGCAAATAGAGGTGCATGTTACTCATGTTGAAATGTAGAGTATGATTAAGTGCAAACAATTATCCACAGTGTGTAATTTAATCTATTTAATGTATTCTATCTCTCTCCCTCATAAAAAAAAAACTTATCTGGTCAGAAAAGGACCTGGCAGCAAGTTAAGATAAAATACAAGAATATTTTGCAGGCTGGTAAGTGACTTTGTAATATATAACAATGAACAAATGGGGTAAATAGATTATGTGTCTGCTGACATGTTGAATGTCTGTATAATTGTAACAGTTAAAATAAAGCTTATAGAAGCAGCACCGGGGGCAGCCAAAGCCATGATACGACCCCGCAGGCCCAGTGTCATGGGTGGGCATTGGGGGGCTTTGCCTGCCCACAGAGTCAGCCGTGCCCATCCTGGACTGGAAGCAGTTTATTTTAGTGGGGCTGTTATTTTTACCTGGCCATCTTTCTATTATTCCTATCTCAATTTGTCGCTCACAAGTCCACCCCCAAATGGTCATTGTCATTGTCGTTGTCATGCACCCTAGCAACTGTTGCTGCTGATTCTCCGTCTGTATATCAGGAAAAAAAAGCTTGACGGGGTAGCAACAATAAGTCAAGGGGTGGAGCCTTTGCAATTTCAACTAATTCAATCAACGAATGAAGGCAACACGCAAGCCAATTACAGATAGAGGCAGGTGGGTCATCGAGTCATTAATCTGTCATGACCGTAGCTGATGCAGTTACCGCAAATATGGATATACAGAGTCTTTAAAAAAAAATAAGACGACAAGGAACAACGATGGGAATGGAAGCAAGCGAAGCAGTGCCAGAAACTTCTTTGGGAAAGATAAGCACTTAAGTCAGCTGTAATACTGGAGTAAACTTTAATATAAGGATGGCTAGCAACAGGAGCTTGGAAGAACAAGGAGGAGGACACGTAAATGACGTCGTCAACAACAATAGCCAGGTTCAGTTTAACATTACAGCTGCGAGGAACAGGCCATCGCAGTAGTGATGGTCATTTTATCCGCAATGGACATACCCAGAGGAACAATTGATTTTTCATATTTGTTACACAATATTTTAGAAGATATTGCTGTTATCATTTGTCTGTTTGTGCTGTTCATGCACCTGTCTTGAGAATATCCGCACTGAGACACAATTCCAGGAAATCCTAGCGTATTGTGACAGTGTCATAACAAGGCCATCAAAGAGAAAACACTCACAAAAACTCTGCCTTTGATGACTATGTTGTTGAGGAAATCAGCACAGACACAGATCATAATGATGTAACTATGAATGATGAACTATGCAGGATTTATTATAGTTGTACTGACTCAGTATGTGGGGAAATGAAAAAATGCCTCCGGAAACATAATTGTGACTTGAATGGAGGCACTCAAAACCCTGGATCCTGTGCAAGCCACATTCTTGGATGTCAGAAAGGTGAAGCTTTTAATTGACCTCACCAAGACACCTGCTGTGGACTGAATTCGAGGTGGCCCACAACTTCCTCAGGACACAAATGAAAGAGTCTTCACGAGATATTGAGAAGTGGACAATGAAACAGGTGATAAGGCTAGGGAAAACTTCAGTATTGTTTTAACTGTATTGAAAAATCTCAAAAGGCTACAAGTCTCTTTTAAAATGATTAAAAACCCTTAATTGTCATGGCATGGTCATAAATCATGCTTGCTTTAAAACAAACTGATATTTTTCAGCTTCAAGCCTTCATCAGTCAAACAGATCACACATCACAGCTAACATGACTTGGTTGAGAGGAGATGAGAAGTTATTTGATTGTAAAACGTGATGTTGTATGGAGTTTATATTGTTATCTGGGGAATCATTATAGTTAGAATGATACTGATTTCAAACTTATTTCTCAATCCTTGCAGATTTTGAAACAGTTCAAGAGGCCGCTGTAAGCAATGCTGTCCTTACAGCATTTAAACATGGCCTGACTTTTGGAGCCAACACTGCATCCTGTGAAAATTAATTTTCCAGTCTTAGAAATGTATCGCCAAACTATGCTTCATCAGTGCAAAGCCAATCTGATCCAGTTGGTGTTTGAGAAGGACTTGAGTTGGAAATATAGGAATGACTGGAAGGTGTTTTAAGAAGGTTTCACAAGGTCTACAAATGTCGTCTGCTGCTCTGCTCAAAGTGCTTAACCCCTGCTTATGAAGGAATTATTGTTGCTTTATTATTATCAAATGGCTTACAAATGTGTGTTTCGATCCGCAAATGTGTGTTTCAATTTGCAAATGTGTAACTCGATCTGCAAAGGCATATCTGAATCTGTGTGTGTAATCAGATTTGTAAATGCATACAGACATTTGTATGGCTGTACACAGATTTGCAAATGCGTACAAAGATCTGGAAATGTCTTCACAGTTCTACAAATTCATGGACCAATCTGTAAGTGTCTTACTAGCTCTCAATTCGCTGTCTTATGCACAAATTTTGGTACACTTCTGCCGTGCAGGATCCTCAAATGTGTAGAAAGATCCGCAAATGATTTGTGTGTGTAATTTTGCCTTTGCCCTGAGCTCACAGGCTCACAGGCTCACCCTAGACTAGCATTGAGAGCTCTTTTGGCCACCTCACTCGCCAGGAGACTGAGCGGTTGGATGTCAGGGGATAAGGGTAAAACAAAAAGTCAGCAGTCCAACATATGTTTATGAAACATGTATAATTTATTGATAGTGCAACAGTCTATCAAAAAGAAAAACGACAAAAAAAGTCCCAAATTCTCAAAAGTCCCAAAACACCAGGAAAAGGCAATAAGAAAAACAATAAGCAAGAAGTAGCAAGAAAATCAAAGAAATGGTAAGCACTAAACTTCCACAGGTATTACTCACACAGGCTCCTTCTCTGGTTGACAGCACCTGTCCTCACCCACCACCAGGCTACAATAAATCCAGGTCTTATATATTCCTTCCCTCTAGGGGAGCCTGCTCTGCCATTGGCTAACAATGATTGGATCCTACCATTTCATCCCACCTAATACAAACCTCCCATCTAACACACACAAAACAGTAATTCAACATAGCACACATGTTCCACACATCCCAACTACTCTATATAAAAAGATTGTACCAGATCATACACACACATATGGCACTCTGTTACTAAAACCCAGTTCTATCCAAACCTCCCCTCCCGGTACACACACTCCCCCTTCCCAACAGTTGAGATTGTCCTTTAAATACCACCCACCCAGAACACGCATCTATTTGACAGTGGGGACTGAAGATGGAGAGGATGTGGTGAGTACGATGACCGGACAAATTTATACAGGCTGGTGGTCAGTCTCAAGCCACGCAAGCAGTACCTGAACGAGTCCAGCGCAAATTTCACTGCCAAGCAGTCCAGCTCCACTGCGGCGTACCTGGTCTCTCTGGGAAACAGTTTACGGCTTATAAAAGCCACTGGACGTTGGTCCTCCCCTTCACCCTGGAGAGGCACTGCACCAATACCAACACCTGAGGCATCTGTATGCACAGTAAAAGGCTTGGTGAAGTCAGGACTCTGAAGCACTGGCCCCTTGCAAAGAGCCACTTTTAAATCCGCTCTCCTGCTCCTCACCCCACTGAACCTGATTGCTGCTGCTCTTCCGGGTGAGGACAGTCAGAGGTGCTGCTCGGCTTGCAAAATCCGGAATAAACTTCCGGTACCAGCCCACCAGACCTAAAAATGACCTCACGGCCTTCTTTATCTGAGGTCTCTGGCAGTTCTGCACAGCCTCCACTTTGTCCTGCTGTGGTCGGATGACTCCCCGGCCCAGCACATGCCCCAGGTAGCGCACCTCCTGGGCAATGGCACACTTCCAGGGATGGATGGTCAGTCCTGCCTGTTTAATCCTGCAGAGCACCCCCTCCAGGTGTTCCAGATGTTCCCTCCATGTGGTACTATAGACCACAATATCATCCAAATAGGCTGCAGCAAATGGCTCTGTACCAAAGAGTATGATGTCCATCAGCCTCTGGAAAGTGGCTGGTGCCCCCTGCAGTCCAAAAGGTATGACATTAAAATGGAATAATCCCTGGGGAGTGTGGAAGGCTGTGCAGGGCTTAGGCCTAGGCTTTTCTGCAAATGGGACTTGCCAATAACCCTTACATAAGTCCAGTGTTGTGATGTAGGTGGCATTCCCCAGCCTCTCTATCAAATCCTCTAAACATGGCATGGGATATGCATCAAATTTTGTCTGGGCATTAACCCGCCTAAAGTCGATGCAAAACCTCAATGTTCCATCTTTCTTGGGGACCAGCACCACAGGGTTACTCCAGTCGCTTGTGGATCTTTCAATAACCTCCATCGCCAGCATGTCCTCTACCTCTGCCTTGAGGGAGTTGTGCCATTCAATGTAACAGAATGCTCCACCACTGTGGTTAAACCTGGCCCTTCTTGGAACAAGCCAGGTGGAACAACCTGGACCACCTCCGCCTGCTGCCGTGAGGACAAATGCGATAGATCCAGGGTCAAGGTAAGGAAGAACTGCTCCTGGGGTAGCTGCTGGCTCTTTGCATTCTTTCAGGAGGTTCACATGGAAAGTCTGCCTTGGCTTCCTCCTCCCTGGTAGCTCAACCTCATAGGTCACAGGGCCCATCTTACGGATGACGCTGTAAGGACCCTGCCATTTGGCCAGCAGTTTGCTCTCTGATGAGGGCAACAGGAGCAGCACTTTCTGCCCTGGCACCAGAGTCATTTGCCTGGCCCTCTGGTCATACCAGGTCTTCTGCCTGGCCTGTGACTGCTCCAAATTAGCCCTTACTAGCTCAGTCATCTGCTCCATCTTTTCCCTCATCTTGAGCATGTGTGCCAAAATGGACTGAGTCTCTGTGACCTGAGGGCCCTCCCAAGCCTCCCTAAGCATGTCCAGAGGCCAACTTACTGGCCAGCCAAATGGCAATTCAAACGGCGAAAAGCCACCTGGGGTACCTCCCGGTAAGCAAAAAGAAGGTAAGGTAGCCAACGGTTCCAGTCCTTTCGATTCTTAGCCACAAACTTCCACAGCATGTTTTTCAGGATTTGGTTAAAGCGCTCTACCAGGCCACCGGTCTGAGGGTGGTAGGGAGCGGTCTTAATGCCCTTAATGCCTGGTGTAGAGCTAAGGTGTAGAGCTCTCTGGGTGTCGCACCGAGTCTGATTTCCGGGTCTCTGAACCGTTGCCGGTAAGTATCCTCATTTATCTCATACTTCTGCAGGATAGCTTCTCTCACCTGGTAATATTCCATGGCGTGGTCTGGGTCCATAGCCCGGGTCCATATTCAGTTCCAGTGGTACCTCAGGCTGACTGGACAGGTAGGTGCAGGGCTGTATCCCAGGACACCAACTACAGTGATGGTGGTGAAACTACAGTCAAAACTACAGTGGTGAAACTACAGTCTCTACACTAAAAAAAACAAACCACTGGAACCACTGAAACTACCGGTAAAAATAACTGTAGCCGTGTCATGGAGTATTGGATACCTACACACATCTAGTTTTTCCTCCATGCTTCTGCGCAAACTGTGATGTCAGGATAAACTTGTCTCTGTATTTCGTGGCACGATGCTGCCTGAAAAGTTAAATTATTCAAACTTCATTCGCACTACTCCTGACGCTTCATTCCCTCTAGTCAAGACACTTCATTTGTGGCATTTGTGCTGTGACACGGGACACTGTGCATGTTATGTTATTTACAATAACTGTACTGGGTTTTAACAATAAAAGGAATAGACAGAGACAAGGCTCATTCAATCACTTACATGGGAATTCGTAACCGGAAGTTTTCACCCCCCATTAGGTCCGTGTTAGAACAACAAGTACAATCACCATTCCTTCACAGAACAGTGCAGACTGAGGCTGTCCAAATCTGCCTCTTAGTGAAAAGGAGCAACAACAGTATTGTATGTACATTAATTCAAAATGAAAATGTCAATATTCCCAATGTCATACCATACTGGAACAATATATTTACAATTCTGATTTGGAAAAAGATAAAAAATTATCCCACAAAATGTATTCATAGAATCTATCTCTCCAATACATTCATGCAAAGTTTAAAAAAATATCAATGCACTCTGCTCCTTTTGTTCACAGGATCCAAAAGATCTGTATCACTTCTTCTGTTCATGTCCTCATTAGCAGACTTTTTGGTAAAGGGTTGGCACCTGTCAACTCAAAAAAATCTTTTGAAAAGTATTTTCTTAAGCCCCAAATTACATCAATATATTATTTATTTATTTATTTATTTTAGCTAAAGCTCAAATTCATAACCATAAATTCACTAATCAAACACCACATTTTTCCTATTTTGTAAAAGAAATCAAATCTTGATATATTATCAAGAGAATTCATCAGTCTTGAAGTAAGAAAGCCATACGGACTCTCAAAAGTATTGAAATGACTTTTTTTTTATAATTAACTTGAACATGTTGTTCTATAGACCCTTTTACTGTTTGTATATTGTATATACAATAATGTATGCGCGCGCATTGTGGCAACGGAAGTGCCGTTGTTCCCCATTCATTCTTAATGAGAGAGACAACAATAAGCTGAGATAGCAAAATGTTCCCCGCATGAAAATGTCTGGCTGTTGATTTTACGGTTGTCAGAATCGATATTCTACCGCTAAGTTTTACAGGATTCAGAGAGGATCGCGACCATTTCAGAGCGACCGACAGCGGCTGTGACCGGGTACATGGAGACGTGCTGTGATTCTTGTCTCTGTTCCTGAGACCAGGTCTAATGGTCAAAAATGTGAATCTCTGAACTCGGTGAGTGGCCAATAAACAATTGCCCGTCATTTATACTCATTTAATTCAGAAACCGAAAGTTACGACCATATAAAGTACTGGATGCGTATAAATACGTCGCCTGTGGTCATGTACAGAACATCGGGTACCATGACATAGATTCAGCATTCTGTCTTAAAAGTTCTCACATCTCAAAAGTTGTTGTGAAAAGATGAATATTGCTTGTTCCACTCAGCGGTGGAGTGGAGCTGGGGGACAGCGCAGCATGAGGGGGGTGTGGCAGTCAGAGGCTGCAGCTGCTGCGGGGAGCAGGGGGCTGGACCATGGACCGTGGCCGCGGCACACAATAACGGATTACCTTAACTGATATAAAGTGGGCGCTACAGACCTGAGCATTTCTGATTGCGTCCTGATTCGAGTCAACACGTTTAATCGCCTGCAGCAACAGAAGCCTTCAGAATGGCCGTGATCCTCTCAGAATCCTACAAAACTTTACTCTGCCGGTACAATATCGGTTCTGACACCTGTAGACACAGCAACCAGACATTTTAATGGAGGAAAACGTTTGATATCTCAACTTTTCCCTCAATGTTTTTGTCTCTCTCATTCAAAATGAATGGGTCATCGACACATCGGTTGCCCCTATGCGCGCGCAGCTTTTTGATGACGTCGGTTGTAAAAGGGTCTATACACACCCATTGTAAAATCGGAAGAGGGGTGAAAAAAACTGAAGACTCAAACTGTGATTGTGAAAAAAGTACAAGACATTTGAAAGTGAAAAGTCATTCGGTAATAGTTGAAGTCTTGTGAATGGTTTAAAGTTAGAATGGAGTGTGTAGCTGAAAGTATGTGGAAGGTGAACATTTTTAAAGTTGAAGAGGTTCAAGAGGTTTTAAATGTTGAATATTTTAAAAAGTTGAAATTGTTGAAAGAAAAAATAAATAAACTGAAGAAGCTGAACATTTAAAAGTTTGAATGGTTGAAATCGGTGAACGTATGCTGAAGATAAGGAAGGTTGAAAAACAAGAGGAGTTGAAGAGGGTTTCAATTCATTTCAATGGGAATTTTTTTCACAAAAAGTTGAATATTTTAAAAATTATAAAAGGTTGTAAAAAGTTGAAAGAGAGCATAAATGTTGTGAAAGAGCTGAACATTTGAAAGTTTGAATGGTTGAAAAGGTAGGCTGAAGATACGAAAGGACGAAAAACCAGGAATAAGAATAATAAAGAACAGGAAAACAATAGTGTGAATGCCTCAGCATTCACACTAATAAGGTACTTTTCAAAGGGCATTAGCCCAGATCTCAATCTCAGATGACGACTGGCAGAACCACCCAGAGCTCCATGACATTCCCATCTACTATGCCTCATTTCTGGCCAGGAAGTGCATGGCAGTCTACCAGACTTACATCAATGCTATGAACAACAAGATCAGGATGGCCATCAGCATCAACAACCCCTTCGTCTTTAAGCACATTAGCAACCTCAAGGTCTCAGAAAAGGTCTCAGAAAAACCAAGTCTGAGACATGAGAGGAGCCCTCAGCCCAGTATGTGTGTGTGTATGTGTGTAATGTATGTGTATATGTGTTTGTGTATATAATGTATGTAATTGCTTAGGTTATTGTGTAATGTTTAGGTGTTTTAAGTTAAATCTGATTTTAAATAAAATAAATGTAATTAAAGTGTATGTGTTAGTGAGTTGATTTCCGAGTCTGTGGAGTTGAAGTATCAATGTTTTGCAGGTAGGTAAGCTGTTCATTTAACTTTGGCGTCCACTGCAGCCCTGTCAAGTGTAAAAATATTTTCATTCAAAACTACAAGTATGGATGTGTATTGTTGTTTGTGTCAAGACATCAATTCATAAGTACTGGTGTGCAGTGTGATAAATATCACAGGTGTGAATGTCAACATGTAGCCTTTCTTAGGGCCTGTTTGTGATTGGGAACACTGTAGTCTACCTATTTCTGAGCATTAATCTATTTTTAGGGCATAACATTCTACACAACTATGCAGTATCATAAATACATATTCGATGTTTATAACAAACCAAATCGTTTGAAAATCGGTTGAAATCTGAGCAAGTTATGTATTTTACAAGTACATGTCTCAATACACACACAATGTAATGGGTAAGCGAGCTGCCCGACACAAGATGGCCGCCATGTGCGTACGTTCGACTACGTAAGCGAGCGACGCGGACGAGGCATCTAGCCTTCTAATATATCTATGTACACATTACGGCGGTGCGCCCCTGTAAAGAAGCAGCGGGAGGATGTGACGTCAGTTTCGCATGCGCAGGCAGAAATGGCCCAGTGTGCATGGGCCGTGCGGCTGGTAAGATTGTAGTCAATTCGAGAGAAAAATCCTCATGACTGGTCCGGATCGATTCCTAGTTTGTTAGTTCTTGTCTCCTTCGGTCGGTTTAAGTACGATGATGGTCATTTGACAACAGAGCAGACATTCAAGGACTGACGAATCGGAGGCCGAGGTAGCTGCTGCGACGCCACAGTAAATTTTAGGTAACGCAATCTCCTGAAGGCTGTGAGCTGGATGTCCCTTCGATGAAACGAGAAGATAAAATACTGCTCACTTCGGCCCGGATAGACTACAGCTGAATCGAGATCTGTCGTTGAAGGTGAGTTAACAGTGTTTTTAACGTGACGTTAAACAGACGCGTTTTTAAAGCGACGGACTACAAAGTGATGCCCGGTTCATTGCACGTCAGAGAACAATGTGAGGGCTGTGCAGTCGTTGATGTTCACCATGGAGCTACATAATGCTCAGATACGACGTTTATTCTAATCCTGAAATATACGTACGAATGGTCAGGTGGTTGAACGCACGAGGCATCGCCGATGGTTTTTCTGAAACGTGACGTTGTGTTAGTTTCAGTGATGCCCATTTACCAAGAAATAGAGCGGGAGGTCTCAATGCGATTTTAATGTTCTGTTAAACACTGTTAAATATGATTATTTAGAACAAAGCTGTGGAGCCAAGCGGCTCTTGAGGGTCTGGCCTGCATGGACTCGTCGCAACGCTTTTCTAGTCTTAATGACTACTCATAGCACTTTATAGGACGAGTTATATTCACCCATTGCAGTCACGACGTGTCAGTTTAATCAGAAATTACACACACACACACACACACACACACACACACACACACACACACACACACACACACACACACACACACACACACACACAGAGTTTAGTTAAGTATCTTGTCCAAGAACTTAACCATACAGGCTGCAGGGGCCTGAGATTGAAACCCCCTCCACTGCTCTTAAGCCACACTCTTTATTTGAGCCCTGATTTTATTTATCCTGCTTCAAGTTAACCCGTGGAGTGGGAGGCTGTAACACATACAGACAAGATCATTTCTAGATTTTAAAACTCTGATTGGTTGTGTGAATGATACCAGGGCCATATTAATCCAATGCACTTCTCCTGGGCATCATACCTCACAGGTGCCTCCAGCACATGCACATGGACACACACACACATTTACCCGTCTTCACGCCGACCCCTGTCTTTTGTCAAAAAATAGTAGTTCAAACAAACAAGGGCATTCCTCATGATTCTCATGTAATTTTTTTCAACATCGGCCTAGCAAATAAGATGAAAATAACTTACAGCATCCAACTTCAAACGTCCCAATTCTAAATGTCTATCAATTTGAAAAGCCTCCAGCTATATACAGTACATGTAGACATATTCATATGCCTCAATTAAAAAATGTCAATAATTCAACTGCATCCAAGTGTATATATAGTGCACCCAGAATAGGGGAAGTTCATCAGCACAGCATCCCGGAGCATCAAAACAGCAACACAGCCTAGACAGGAACCAGGCAAACAAAACCAGTAAATTGACCCATTATTGCTCAAAAAATAGTACATCAACCAGGCTTCTTTCCTTATCAGATTTAACTGTTTCTTTCTTGACTTTTTTTCCTTTTCTACTACATCCCTAAAGTCCAATTTTTCACACTCTCTGATTCAATGCTAAGCAGTGAGAGTGTTGTCTTTTGGACTGACTCAACTGACAGATTGGGGATACGGGGAATGAATGGTCATGTTATCCTGGTTTTATCAGTATTATTATTATTGTTTTTATCATGAAATTGGTATTCATTAGATGTTATGTATGGCCATATTACAAATTCAAGTGATTAACGCAAAGTAACAAAAAATATTTTTTAAGTTTGTGCCATGTGGTGCCCCACCACTGGTTGTGAATGGTTCATGCCCCAGGACACTGTGGCTCATGCCCCAGGACACCGCTGACCCATATGGATAATTCGGCTCTGATGGTACACAAATACGTTTTTGGATATGGAATTTATATATATGTTTAAGCATCTCAAATGATTTCCTTTCTGCTAGAAACTGTGGGGCTCCGAGTTATGTGGACAGACATTCCAGTGCTCCCAGATTCAGCTCAAGGTATGATGGGGGGGTTGCTCCCTAAAATTAATTCTGTAAATTTCCACTAACCATAGATGTAATGTCACAAATGGTTTGCACAAACAGTTTGTAATATACAGCATGTGTATTGGGACCGAAAACCTCTGGAGGCATCAAGATGACCGTAAATCTATGATTTCATTTCATCCATGCGACTTTCTCAAGACATTTTTACCATTTAAAGAGAAGAAGATTATTTATACATACTCTGTATTTCGAAGTGGACGATCCGTTGTGTGACCCGCCACCAAGATATTCCTTACCTAAAAAATAATCCGGTTTTCGTGCCGCTAAAGCGCCGTCCTCATCCAAGGCAACAACTTTTCGTCCATCTACCTCTCCTCGACTGTGTGTGTCATCTCCAAATGCGTTTCCCAGGCAGCGACACAACATTCAATGGCCAGAGAGACACTCAACACGCACACAAGGGTCATTTCCGAAATTGATTGATACCTACTCACTGTTCTTAACAGAAAGACTGAAGCACCTTCTTGTAACTTAAAATTCAAGGCAGTCCATCATGTATTTAAAGGTTTAGTGTAGAATTAAATTAATGAATAAACTACTGTAAATGCAGGACAGTTAAAAAATACTTAGAATGAGAACTTTGCCAAAGCATTTTTTTTCGCAACTCTGTGATGTAATTTATTTATTTTACCCTTCAACCATTGCTTTACTGAAAGTTTTTCATCCCTCAAGGAATTTCATTTCTTAACTCAATGACATTTTTCAGGATTGTGGACATCAATTTAAAGAAGAGAAAAAACATTTTCAAGAATTTGATTCAAAGAAACCTTCAGCTCAAGTTATGTCCCGCCGAAGCCCATCATCAGGGCGATATTCACGTTCCTGCAGCAGTAATGATCCTAGAGATTTGGAGAGAAGGATTTTCGTTGGGAATTTGCCGACCTCCGACATGGAAAAGAAGGATTTGGAAGATCTATTCAGCCCATACGGCAAGATAGTCGGTCAGTAAACACACTGTACTCGTATTTTGTCTTTTATCGCAACAAGTAAGTAGGCAGAAGGTTTGGGTATTGCTTAAATTTTTTCGATTCCGGTTCTGCTTTTCAACGTTATTTTCGATTCTAAAGTGAAAAAAAAAACGTTCGAAAAATTTGAAAACGAACACTCAACCAAAAATATCTTTATTCTGGACATTCAGTCACTTAAAATACAAATTACCGTATATTAATTTCAATGCATTACAGTGCATTATACAGTCCATTACTAAAGCCCATAACAAAATATGAGAATACCACCTCTAATAGCAAAGGATATGTGGTTCTTGTTTATGGCATCTCGTTGTCAAAGGACACACATACACACAGAATGATTCCCGGCCCTTTCCAAACACTTTTCATGATGCAAAATGACAAAGAAATTAATAATAAAGACACAGTGGAACTGATCAGCAGAACCAAAATTCGGAAAAGTTTTCTGGTACCTTGAACTGGAAATATTCTAGTCTGTTGAATTTTGGTTCCCAAGCTAGAAAGCAGGCTGTCCCTTAATATCACAATTGTCCGAGTTCATTCAAAATGTCTACCTGAAATGTTCCTCTTTCAGGCCTATCCATGTTTCGTGGGTTTGGATTTGTACAATATGAACGCATTGAGGAAGCTGAAGCTGCAAAGGCGGCCCAAAAGGGTCGGATTTTTAAAGGTTATAAAATAGGTAAGCCTCAACTGTAGTTGGTGTGATTGTCTCGCTAAAAGGTATAGGTTTCGTTTGTGCACAGCATGCAAACAAATTGACAATGAACGTTTTAGGTGTTTTGAGTAATAGCATTATCTGATATTCTGATGAATTCATGATATTCATTGGTTAAGTTAAATTAAGATACATTAACATGTATGCCAAGTAGTTACACCATTTAGGTCCACTTAAGCTGAATTCAAGTGACATTGTGTGGGAATTACACCCATCCAATGCCCTGTTTCCACTACATGGTACTGGCTCGGCACTGTTCGACTCAGCTTTGTGCGCGTTTCTATTACCTGGGATGTGTAACCTAGTACGGTTTTTTGAGTACCTGCTTTCCTGCTGGGCCAAGCCGGGCCGAGTTGGGCTGAGTAGGGCTGAGGGTCATCAGAAGCGTCAGTGCGAGTTATGAAAAACAAACAAGAACAGTTCTTCCGACAGTGAAGTGAGACTGGATGCAGAAAAGTACATACCTTATGTCACCGTGCAACCCGAGTCGTTTCATCCTCTGATCTCTGTAGAATGTCCTACACTACCCTTTGTTTTTCTGCAGTACTACGTTTTGCTGCCTCCATCCTCTTCAGGATTAAAATGATCATCCTCTTGATTTCCCCAATTCTTTGCGTATTGTTGTTGTTGCTGCTTTTCTTCCCCCTACTTTGTTTAACTGGTGGTCAGTCATGTCACATTGAAGATGACATCACGCGTCACTGTTTTGTAATGGAGAAACGCCAACACATAACAGTGAAATCATGTTTGTCCCTGGCCAACGGCTGTAGTTTCAAGATGGCAGACTGTCATGGTGCTGCCCTGCAAGCTTTCCTATCGTGTGTAAAATAAATCTAAAGCCTAGTTTACAAGAATGTGTCAGATTTTGATATTGATTTTGGGAATATAAAAATCAAAATATTACACATTGTCCCTTCAAACATGTTTTCATGAAATGATCTCAACATCAACACTGTACCAGCTAAATTAAGGGGTGCCACCAAACCAACCCAGTTTATGTGCCAGCCCCAGCGATGGCAGTAAATGAATAGGCTTCCAAAGTTTGCTCAGAAGATGGAAACTCTCCATTTTTGGTCCTTTATGGCCGACAGATTCATCAGTTGGGATGGATACAGCGTTTTTTTTTTTTCCATTATTCTCATATCCCATCAGTAAGAATTCAAAATAAATGTAGTAGTAATTGGGAATTAGCCTAAATGCATTTTAAAGATTAACACTTAACATAAAACTTTAACATAAAGATAAACTCTGGTTTAGGTAATCTAGTATGTATTTATTTATTACTATTTCTGAACAAAAGTTTTTGGGTCTTTTTGGACCTATTCCAGTGAGAGGCGAGAGACAAAAAAGAAATACAGGACAGTATTGTAGAATTTAACTCTGGAACTCATTTTGAAGAGGAGAAAATGCGCTAATTTAAGCTGTTTTATGAGAAAAAGTTTAATACTCATTCAAGAAAATCTGAAGGCATTTATGTTGGTATGCACCATTTTTATTGCTCACAGTCTTAGGTGTAGTCTTCTAGTAAATCGCAGTCACCACCCTACAGATAAGAACATTTTCACAAGGCCAACGTTCTCCAATCTTAAACTACAACAAAGTTTATTGTAATTATTTGTTAGTTTTTGTACCTGCTGTCTCAAGGAAGGTAATGTCTGTCTGCTGAGGTCTTTCAGTGACCTCAAGGACTCGTTTGACACATGTATATGTCGGTGTGTGACGTGAAATTATCAAACATTCTCCAATGGGTGGGTTACCTTTCCACCAGGGAACACACTACATTTAATCTCGCCCATGCAAACATAAGACTATACACAAATAGGGAGAAAATGCAAAATCACAGAAAGGTGCTGGGCTTCACCTAGGAGTTGAACCCTGCTTTGCCTGAGAGCTATGATTATCTTTCAGATATATGCAGATAACAAATCTTGAAGACTTCTTTGATCATGCTTGCTCACGATTAACAATTAAAGAGCATTGGTGATAACATAACTCAACAGTGTAAAAGTGCAAAATTAGCTGATTTTCCTCCGTACACCTTTTATTTTATTGTAATGTTTAGTTTGGTTGACAGAGTGAATAAAGTGCATCCTGAATTCTGTAAAAGCCTGAATCTTGACTTGTCTTTGGAGTTTCTAAACACCAAATTTCAGTTAGAAAATAGGGATGCAGTGATTCAACTTTTGCGTTTACGAACAAATATTCAGGCTATGCGTATCGGCTGATATCGATCCGGTACCCTTGTTTTTTATTATCAGCTTTACAAACTATGTACCTTGCCATAAAGAATATGCAGACTTCATTGACCTAAATAGTATTTCCTAACTTTGTAAAACGCAATATAAAAAATGAATGCACAAGTGTGTCTTAGTAAAATAAATGGCTTTGTTAGTCATTCATACAAGACAGTAATTTGTGCATACACACCACAGCGCCATATTTCTGTGGTGGAGCTCATTGCTCTGATAAACAGCATTTATCTCCTCTCAGATGTTTGCAGACGCAAGTGAACATTTAAGACACAGTGGTCTCAGGAAAATATTTTGTATATAGTAAGCAATACCCTGGCTGAAGGTGTTCCAGAAAGTGGCAGCTCATTTTTCTCAACCAAACGCAGGTGTCCCTCCAATACAATAAATCCAGTTGTTCCTGTGTTGTCAGCTGGCAGTTTTCCCCATATTTGCAGTTAACTGCGGGCCCGCTGCCTTTTTTTTTTCTCTGCAACTCCACGTCATAGTATATTTTGCAGTTCTACCACTGCCAATCACAACAGCTGCTTTGCAAATATCACACGCTGCTGTAGAATTTGTCGGCATGGCCAGTGAGAATTATTTCCAAATAGCCATGTCTTTCTTTGTTTCCATGTCGCTGCACCTTTTTTTTTTTCCGCCAGCATGCTGCACGTACTGCTGATCCATGATGTAGCAAGCTATGACGTGACATAGTAGTCACATTAAGTGCAGTATCATGTGTGAAAACATACACTACTGGTCAAAAGATTTGGAACACTCAGATTTTTTTCTGTTATTTAAGTCGTACAAATCCAATAAAGGTAAGAACTGAAAAGTACTGAACCAAGCCTTTCAAAAAAGTTTGGTTTCTTAAAGGTGTTCCAGCATTTCGTGATTACTTACAACCCCCTCGGTTTGCATAAAAGCAGTTTTGAAACGCACTGTAATAACAGACCCTCAAAACCCTAACCCATTGCTGCAGAACAGCTTGAAATTGTTAACCCATGTCATGTTTCCTAAAAAAGGCCTATTTGTACAATTCTGAAAGTTTATAGTTTTGGATATTGTCTCAGTATTGTTCTGTACTTACCCTTGAACCATTTCAAGCTATTCATTGGACTTTCATGACTTGAATTGCAAAAACATAACTGGAAAAATTAAGGTGTTAAAGTTTTGACCGGTAGTGTAGAACTGAAGTGAAAAGATTGGTCCCCCGTGTCCCCAGTCCCCCGTGTCCCATTATCCGATACCCAGTATCAGATCCGATACACAATACTAGTATCAAATTGGTACATCTCTAGTGGAAAATATTCACAATATTCAATTTCTAGCATTGCTGCCCTTTAGTCACTCTGGAGGACAAAGTCAGTCATGATTCATTTTTCTCTTGCATTTGGACTCTCAATCTGTGTGGACTATTTTGGAAGTATGGATATTGAAGTTGATTTGGATCATGAAAGTGTGGGTGCGGCAACTCCATGATGCGTGAACACATAAGCTGATGTACATGTCGCTATCATGTTCAACGTTTGGATTGATTTATTTTCAGATGTAAATATGGCAGTGGAACGACGGCAAACTAAACCTCAATCCCAGCAGAGCCCTCCACGAAGGTAAAGTAATGCGAAATGAGTGTGAAGACATAACATCGCCTCAGAGGTGCTGGTTTAAAAAAAAAAAAAGTCAATTGTCTTGTGTTTATCGTCCACCAGTAGTAAAGTTTTCTAGGTGGTTTGCAGTTATTTAAGGGACACTTTCTCTTTCAAGTCATGATTTTCCTATGTATCACCAAAAAAATCTATTTATTTTTAATCTTTAATTTTCCCTGATGCAAAGATTCTTTTTATTCTTTTTTTTTTTTTTTTTTTACAATTTTCAGGGCCTGTATTTCTGTGATTTTTGTCCCATGTGTAATTTTACATATCAGTTATGCAAGCCACCTGCCATCTGACCAGTAGTTAATTGCGCAGGTCCAAGGGGAGACTACACATAAAACATGTATGTGTGTAGTCTTAAGAAATCTTAGACTACACTCAAACATGTTTTGATTTAGTTGAGCTACAGTGAAGATGCGTTTTAAGAACTGTAAATAAAGATATACATTCATGGTTTTTCAACATTGTGTGTGACTGTGTCCTTCAGGGCTAAAACCAGTTGTGTTCCTTTCGTTGGCAGAGCTGCTGCATTTCTTGACACGCTATTGTGATTTAAACTGTCGTGTTGTCTAAGTAATAAAAGGAATATATTGGTTTGTGGTATTGTTTTCTTCATTTCCTATTATGCTGCAAGAGGGAATGAATAAATAGTGTCTAACTCCAGTTTTTGATGACAGAATGTAGCCACAGCAACTCATGAACTGCAAAGAAAAAACAGATCTGCAAGAACCAAAGGGAGTGAAGTAAAACGATTGTTCTGCCACATCTAACACAACCGAGGTGCCTGTTGTATGGGAAATAGTCTAATCAATTTTATCTTCCCCTCAAGACAACAGAAAAGTGAACACCTTTTGACCTTTTTCTGTTATGACAGTGTCACGCATTCAAACTTCTAATTGATTTTTTGTTGAGTGGGGGGATATGATGATGTGCATTTTTGCGACTTAACATTTGTAGCGCTGGAATGTTTTGCACTGAAGAACAAATGGCAAATCATGATGTGAACTAAGAATGAAAAATTAAGGAATTGGATAGGTGAAGCAAGTAAAGTGCATACATCGAATGTTGACAAATCTGTACCAGGTGTATCATTTGACTGTTAAAAGGACATGTATTGGAATCACCCTCTGGAATGTATGTTGATCTGTATGCAATGTATGTTAATTGTGAACGCAATGACTGGTTTTGTTTCTGTGTGGGTAGATTTATATCATACTTTTAAATGACTAAATGGGTGTGTATTTGGTTGTTGAAGCAATTCTAGGCCTGTCCCTGTCAGCTTTGGACAGCAATCCCAGTACATTTGTTAGTTTCATTAGCAGCCTACACACTGTTTTTGTTTTGATTGAAAACTGTTTCACTCAGGCCACCCTACGCCAGTTATGGAGATGGTAAAGAATCCCGACCACGCTCACGATCTCCTGGTTATGCTCGTGATGGACGTGAACCTCGGGAAGGTCGGGATGGTCGGGAAGTTGGTCGAGATTCGAGGTCTCGTGGCCACTCTCGTGATCCTGATTACCGGTACCGCAGATCAGAGAGCAGAGAGAAGGATCCTCGAGAACCTGCATTCAGGTGAGTGACCCTCTGACACATGAGTCAAGCATCTAAGTGAACTGATCTTGAAGTATATTAACACAGCCAAGGCAACTATGACAGATACTTCCGGAGCAGTGCTGAGGAAGGCTACAGGAGGAAGGAGGAATCTTACAGAGACCCTTACAGAGATCCTTGGAACGGACGCCGTGAGCTAGAAGGTATTTATGTTCCTCACTGAACACTTAACTGTATAATGATTGTAATGAATTTATTCACGTGTTTGACATGAAACATTAAATTCCTCTCTTGGCTGTAGAGGATCGAAGTCGGCCAGAAGAACAACGTCGTAATGAATTGTACCGACAGTACTATGAAGAACTGCAGCGACGCTATGACATTGAGCGCCCCGTTGACTGTTCAGTGATTGTCATCAACAAGGCCCAGAAGTATGTCCCCACTCTCTGTCCTTATAAGAATTAGATCAGGGACCAGAGACGTGTCAGTTCATCTTTACATGGTTTTTATTTGATTTGCCTTCCATGTCTGTGTGTCTGCTTGTTTGCCTGTGTGCATCTGTGCTTCAAAAACAACAGCAGGGAGTATGCTGAGACTGTCGGGAGGAAAGTCCGTGATTTGGGCATGGTAGTGGATCTGATCTTCCTCAACACAGAGGTGTCTCTAACCCAGGCACTGGAGGATGTCGGGCGAGCACGCACTCCATTCGCCATCATCATAACTCAGCAACACCAGGTCCATAGGTCCTGCACTGTTAACATACTGTTTGGTACTCCACAAGGTAATGCAGAATGTGCTGGTTGTTAAACTCACATTCAATCTCTTTGGGGCTAGAACAGTGCATATCTTTCTGTCTTTGTGTCTACAGAACATCGTAACATGCCCATGCAAGATGCCATGATGCTGGTCGCTCACAATTACGACACCTACAAAGTTGAAAATCGTGAAAAAGAACGTGAGGAGATTGCCAGAAAAGCTGCCAAGATGGCGGACGATGTTTTAGGCAGAGAGATCGACAGTGAGAGCCACCCATTGGCAGTGCTTACTATCATCACACTGATTTCAGAAAACAGGTAACTGCCTTTGTGTCTATTTTTTCTTTTAAAGATAATTTAACATTGATATTTTGTAGTTACAAACTGGCGGTGAGGTTGATGAATCTGTGGTACCACAGTTGCACTTTCAATGTTGTATAAGTTTTGATTTCTTATTGCCTTTTGGTTTTAGACACTTAAAGGAGATGATGCTCATTTGTGTGTCTTTGACAAGGTTCCTTGATGTCTAAAAGTAGTGCTAATAACATGCTTTGGTTGGAAAACTGAAAGATTGAGCACAGCGAGTTCTCTACACACCAGTTTCACAGCCCTGGTGTTTTTTAGTGCATATCCCTTAACATGCTAATGACCTGACCACCTGGACAGCCAGGTTCACATCTGCAGCCACAGTTTTCCTCATATCAGCACAAGAAAAAAAACATCAGAGGGTGACTGGAGCTCAAGTTGAGGCTTCCTGTATGCAAAGGCTCATCACCTCAGCACTGTCTGTATGGAAATGTATAACATCGCGACACACGTTCATTCACTTGATAACTGTGTGAGAGCTGAGCATGAGCCAGCTACAAAATTCAATTTGGAAAAAAAAAAAGAGTAGGCACTTAAACTTGGCTCTCCCACTCGTGGGACAACAGCACTGTGCACTGTTGCTAACAAAGAGACTGAAATTGAAACGACTTGTTCAGAGACACTTTCTGACAACAGCAGTCTACTAAACATTGACTTGACATTGACTTTGAAACTTACTCCTTCGGGGTCAGGATGTACCCCAGAGAAGCAAATGTTGAGGCAACCAAAAAGTGAGTTTTGCATGTGTCCATTTTAACGCTTGAAGAAATAATTTTGTTCATTTGTGTTTACCGTGTAGGTTTGTAACCATGGATGAACTGGATACTCTCATTTTGTATCTGAGGGAAAAGAGAGCTAGGATGCTTCGAGCATCTACAGACCAGCTGTCAGGTAAGAATAAAAGAGGAGTGATGGGTCCTCATTCTAGTTTCAGCTCATTGTCATGAAGAATATTCAAAAGAAGACTGTAGGCTTTGACACTTTTTCTCATTTCAGTTCTATGATCGATAAGTGTGATTGCGTCCATGCAACAAAGTATAAAAAAAAAAGTATCAACCAAAAATTTGAACTCTGCTGAAAAAGTGTAAAAATAAAATGAGTGTTCCTCCATGCTACAATGTAGCCTCTGTAAAGCACCATGAATTGCCTTGATTCTATGCAAATAAATTTTCCTTGCTGTGCCCATGCTACTAGTAAAATTGAAGCAATTTGCTGCTTTTTGTCGCCCTACAGCTGCAGTCCATGGTTCAAGTGCCGTGGCAGGACACCAGGGCTCACTACCTCCTCTCTCCCATGCAACTCACACCTCTGCGCAATCCAGCTTTCTTCAATCTGCTTCCAGTGCTTCTGTTAACTCCAACCATCAGCAGGAGCTGCAGGCCAAAATCCTGAGTCTATTTAACAATGGCAGTGGGGGATCCTCAGGTGCTGCAGGGCAGGCTGATGTCTCCCATCCTCAGGCCTATGGGTCCTATGGCCCTTCGTCTTCTCAGAACCCTACCGCGGCCATGACTGGACCTGCTTCCTCTGGATCCCAGGTTTATGCAAACCCACCACCAGCTTCAGTACCAGGTGTTGCATCAGGTGTTCAGAAACACCCCATTACTGCCTCAGGTATCAATTTTGACAGCCCGAGCGTTCAGAAAGCTCTGGATACCATTTTGCAGAGTGGACCATCTCTTGCCCCACTCGTGGGCACTGCGGCAGCTCAGCAATCATCAAGCATGGGTCCTGTCACATCTCTTTCCACCTTTAACAGACATTACTGATCTGTAATCAAGTGTGTCCGTTGGGCTATATCACACAGGATGTGCTTTTTGCTGATTGAAGATTGAATTGCCTGAAGCTCCAAAAACCCATCCAGAAAACAAGCCTCAAAGTGAATGTCATGGAACAAAGCTCCTGATTCAGTTGCTGTTTTTTGCCATAATGATAGAGGTGTCAGAGCACCTCATACCATCAAGTGTGGCCACAGCAATAACCTTCTAGCCAGCATACTGATCTGGCAGAGATTTGGCAGCAGTGTGATTTGATGGAACCTGTGAAAAATGTTGGTCACCCCTGCCAAAAAGCACATCCTATGTGGTCACAGTGGTGCGCCGGGTGTTTTGTGTATGGTAGAACATGTTCAATGTGATTTGGTCTTTATACTTAATTCACCCCTTCTACTCACAAACCTCTGAAGGTGTTTGTGTGGTGAACTTACCTTCTCTGTATAGTTGAACTCTGGAACTACTTTGTCAAACCCAAGTCTTTGTTATGCCGGATGCTTGGATCCTTTTTTTTTAATTACTGACCTGGCAAACTTGTTTTGTCTTTTTTTGTTTATTTCATTTTTGTTTGCATGATGACAAATATTTCATGTTTCAGTACCAGAGAGACTTCACTCCAAGTAGTCAGTAGTAAGGAACCTTTTATTTGGTTAAGCTCTGATGCCCAGAGGAATTGCATCGTAGAAATGTTCATAGAACCCAGCTGCCCAGTAGTTTGATTAATAGTGGACCAATTTTTTAAACATTTTGCATTTCAAATACTTTGTCAGGAAATCTTGTGAAAACTGGTTGCATACAGGTAATATTTGATCATAGTCCTTCCTGGTTATCCTGGCAATTTGAAAATTTCAGTAAATATTAATGAAACCACTTCAATTGATTAAACTTGTAACCTCAATGGAATTTAAGCAAATAAGCATACATTTAAATGCTACTCTATAGCTGGGCATTATTGTTTCTTTTGTAATGTGTAGGTATGTGTTACTTTTTTTTTAAAGACATGTTCAAGTCGCAATAAATGGTGTGATTAATATGTTTGGCTGTGTCAGTTTTCCCTTGCAAAACAAAATTTTTATCTGACCGAAAAGTAAGCACTCCAATAAATACAAACATGAAGGAACATGTCATCAGATTCTATCATCTGCCAGTTGAAAATTATCATTCAATCAAAAATGGCAAACATTTTGTTGGGTTTTTCATATTGGAGCATGTTTGCCATCAGACCAATATTATGTCTCCTGGCCAAACGGCAAACCTGGAGCATTGCTAGCCACCTGATATAGATCACAAATCACCACAAACGGCAACATTTTGAGTGATTTGACCACATTTGAAGATGCAATTAATTCTGTGGATAAAGCCTAAAACTAAAATATAGCATTTCTTACAGTCTATAGGCGGAGGATTGAGTGGAATGTGCAAAACCCAAACTGAGACCCAGTCTTTGAAACCTGCCACCCCTGGAGGCTGAGGCTTAGGCTGTGTCTTATAAGGGTGTGCCCTTGAAGTTTGCATAGCCTGCTACCCTTGGATGTTGCTCACAGGTAATTTCCTGGTTGTCATTTCCTGCTTCCTTTAACCAAACCAAGATTATATCAAGTAGTAACAATTAGTACAATTGTTTCAAAGATGTTTTTTCTCATGTTTTGTTTGCACTTATCTCAGGTATTGTGGTGTTATCCAGTGTGTATCTGTCTGTCTTTCCGTCCGTCCAGCCAAGCCAGCCTGACAGCCAAATAGATTTTTTTTTAAGTATTATTTACAAGCCAGCAGAAATAAGTATTCAACTATAGTTACTTAACACTGAATAGAAATGTCTACAATAACAAAAACTCATAAATATTAACTGATAAACTGAGCAGGAGATTATAGCAGTGTGTGTGAGTGGTGGTGGTGATGGTGGCGGGGGGGTTGCACATTTAGACCCTTGTGTTTTCATTATCTGGAAGGGGTGCTCCTGAAGACCCTGAGCCCTCCATGATATTAGTGACGTCAGCTATAAGTGACCGAGTGTGAAAGTTTGTAAAGGCCCCAAATGTAATGGAACAGCGCTTGTTCGTGTCTCACATTACAGTGACAACTGACTTCTGATTTACAATCTACTAGCAAGCCCAAGGCATGTAAAGAATAGATTCCCTGGTCAGCAATTCTTGAAAGCACCTTTGTGACATTGGCTTTTGGAATCCAAGTAGTTTGCAGTCACGGTGATAGATCAACCGTGCATTGACAAGGCCCAACATGATGGTTTGCCAGAACAGGTAGAGGTACCACCTCTGTGACCTTATATGGTACTAGTACCTAGTGACACATGCATCAAGGAGGTCTACCCTCCCATGAAAGTGTCACTCTCACGATGTGTGGCCTGTTGACCTCTGGAAATGCTATGTCTGCTTTGCTCCAGTGTCGAGCTTTATCTTGAGGCTCAGTCCACAGTAGGATGAGATTAGGGTTACAGATCTTTTCAATCTCCAAGGGTTGGGCTTGCCTTTCACATACTGCTGTGTGCTGTGTGTCCCTCTGAAGGACAACATTTGTTCATCAATGGAGTTGTGCTCCTCTGGGGTGACATCCAGGCTAACACACCTCCTTACACTTATCAAATGCTGTTTGATGGATCATTTTTGTCAGTCAAATGTAGAGATGTCAGCGGGGTTTGAAAATGGTTTTCTGACATCTTGTCTGCCACCATGGAACACCGTGTGTCATTTTCCCAGTAGGCACAATTTCCCAACATTTGACTGAGACCCATGCGCAGGTCGAGCCCTATCAGTATTTCCAGTTCTTTAACAGTGGTGTTAAGGTTGCTGAGACTCTCAGATTTGTACTGAGAGTACTGTACACACTGTACAAATTTGGTTGATCTCTTAGTAACTCAATCATCTCTACTGTTATGAACTTTCTGAAATATTCAAGGGGAGTATGAAGGTCATCTGGAACTTCCCTTTCAATGTGCAGTCAGGGGGTTCAACAGGCTTTTTTCTTAAAGAAAATCCTTTTTTTTCTTGGGTAACTGCAGCATCTGTAACTGTAGCTTCCCGCCGGAGGTTCATGTTTGATAGTGGCTCCTCATCCAAATCACTTGATTCATCAAAACCGGAATCACAAGACTCATCTCACTCCCTGTCATCTTTACTGGGAATGTAATTAGGGTCTTAGGGGTCTTCATCTTTCCATCCATCCTCACCTCCCTCAAACTCACTGCCATCCCCTTTGTGATCGCTAGCGCATTCTGAATGCTGTATCTTCTTTTGTTACTCATACTACCAAAAAGCAACACAAAAAAATAGTTGATTCAATTTGACACTTTAATATTTACATTTTTAAATTATGCTTCAGGTTCAACAACAGATTATATTCATTCAAAAATCATTGATCAGCTAAATTAATTGAGCAGTTCACTGCTATTATTGTGACATGAGTGTCACATAGAATATTTCATGACTATTTTTAGGCTAAGGGCCCTATGTGACATATGTACCTTTGCAGGTACCACGTCGTGGGAGGGTCAACTCCTTGTGGAGACACCTGGGCCGGTGTGTCTATATAAGGCCTCCTCTACTGATGATTGCTCTCTTACTCCTGCTCCTGCTCTGGCAGCTGCAGGCACCACCTTTGTTCCTTTTGTTTTGTTTGTTTCACCCTGTGTTTCACTTTTTGGGTCGTTAATAAATGCTTGTTTATTCTTGCTTATTCATTTTGTGGTCTGGTCTTCCATCTTTGCAGCAGTCTAAGAGCCGGGCTGTGACACAGCATTCATAGGAAGATGGCATGTAATACACCCTGGCCATGTTGCCACCACTCAATCACAGGGGACACACACAAACACTCAATGAGTTTGACAACATTAGTTGTAATAATACCACTTAAAATCCTTGTGCGTCTCGTCTGATACACCACACACACACACACATGGCCCAACGAAGCAGACAGTTCTATGTGGCACGCCGCCTGCCTCTAGCAGACTTCCACAACGACTCTGTCGAGCTCTGTAATGTTCCGCCACAGGGGGGCGGTAAAAGTCTCTCAGTCTCTGACTGAGAGACATGCGCAACCAATGCGCCGTTGTCGCAGGGTTTCTACTCTTTCCCTGCACAAATCCATCTGTGCACCACCCCAAAACGGCGCAGACCAACAACATAGTACGTCTGCGTTCGTTTTCGTGGAAGCATACTGGGTACTTGATTAAAGCATAGTTTAGCTTTGCTATTAAGGATTCATATAGTATAGGTGTGGCGGCCGGCTTTGCGACCGCACATTGAAACGGTTGGCAAGACATCATGCTACGCACCACATACAAACACACAAAGACATAATAAAGAGTAAACGCCGCAACGGCCGCTCCTGCCTGTTGGCGCTGACGAGCCGTGGGGCCGCCATCTTGGGATGGTCTCCGGCTCCACTCGGTGTAATCTCTTAGACAGGCGCAGTGACATGTTAGCGCAGTTAATCAGTCATAACTCGCTGAATACTTCACTGATTTTCACGAGGTGTTTTTTTATGCAAACGTCATATATGTAGTTATGAGAAAGGTGTTTGACTTATATTGATATTCAAAGTGGGCTCAACATCAATAGAATATTCTGATATATGGGATGTATGATAGGTAATTCTCAAAACACAATGTAGAAGCAGATAGTGGCCGTAAAAGTACTATTCAGCTTGTTTAATGAGTTTAAAAAAATAAGCAATATATAAATACATTTATATATGTATATATAGATCGATATATAAACATGAATATATAGAGAGAAAGAGATAAATATCCATTCATCCATCTTCTTCCATTTATCTGGGTCCAGATCGTGGGGGGCATTATAGATAATATATACATATAAATACATAGACAGGGTTACATAACAAAAAAAGTGACAACCACAAGTGACTAGAACAAAGCTTGGATAATAAATTGGGACGGGAAAGCCTCTACACACTCTCATTTTGTGTTTCATACTTGCAATGAAATAATGAAGATTCTAAACACAACAAAGTGACACCTTGACTAAAAAGAAGAAATGTAGATGTATATATATATATATACATACATATAGATAGATAGATAGATAGAGAGATAGAGAGAGAGAGAGAGAGGGAGAATCTCACCCTGCCTTGTGATTGATAACAGAATATTTAAAATTTATGAACGCTTATGCCAAAGAGAAGCTGTATACATACTCTTTGGAGATGAGGCGAGAAGCTGAAGATGGATGGAATAACACCATCTCTGAGTCGGACAATCTGACCTGTCTTTCAAAATCCTCCTGCTTAAAATTGTTCACTGCAAGGCACAGTTGAATCACTTGTGAATCTTTCCCTCCTCAAAGACAGTAATATTCTATTCACAAATTACAACCGAAAATAATGTTAAATCTTACTTGTGAAAAGTAATTCAAAAGTTTTCTGAGTTTGACAGTTATATGTGGCACAGTGCACAGGCATGCTTCCACTTTGGTTGCTTTCACTCGAGACCTCCTCCAGATGGTGGCCGCATTTCCCAAGTCCCGGCAGCCAATGCGGCGTCTCCTCTTTTATTATGTCTCTTTTATTATGTCTATGCACAAACTGTGACGCCTCACGAAGCAGCAGCAACTACAACGAGCAGTGAAATCCTGTAGTCTATAGTTTAGACACACACTTGCACAGGAGGGGGGGCGGACTCCTGCCACGGCATGCCTGTGACCACAGGAGCATTAGACTGGAAGACCATTGATGACAAAGAGACAGGGAGTACACTTACCAACTTGCTAAATCACGAGGAGGAAGGCCTGAGCACCACACAAGCAGTCATCCTACAACAGAAATTCTGTTACCAAATTGGCAGAAAATATAAGGATGGTAGAACTTTGGCAAACATTACATAAATAAAACATGACCTGGGTTCATTTCATTAATATATCCATTCACATTTCATAAAATTCATCAAGGGGTAATCTACTTATAGTTATACTGCAGCTGCTGTGCCGAGTCCACCAATGTCTCTCTCTTCCATAGACGTATTATGAGAACTGCATACCGGACTAAACATCGAGGCCCATTCATTCCTATTCATGCTCCCTTCCTGCTGTCTGACCGCATAGCATGACGGGATATAGGGCTCCAGCTAATGACCATTGGATGTATACTTCAAATCCAGGTGCATTGTGGGATACACTGAGTGCCGTACATCTCATTCACTACACATTTTGACACTACTAACAAGGGTGTCCACCCTATGTAGGGGCTTGGGGCTTGTTTTGGAGACAGCCCCACTGGGCAATGGCTGCTTTTATATTGGCTGAGGGCCACCAGAGGCGCTAAAAACACTAACTATGCAGATCTGCTGCTACACATGCAATCATACATATGAACAGACACAAATACAAACATAAATGTGAACGACACCACTTTGATCAATGTATCAGTGTGTCTTCTAGCAGAGACCAACTCTTAACCCTTCATCAGCCATAATCATTAACTATGGACAACAGTTGTTTTTATAGTGACTAAACATTTGTGGCACAATATTCTAGGTACTGTACATGTGCTAAGCATCCCTACTCCATTCTGAGCAATCACACGCACACGAAAGACAGAGAGAGAAAGAATGGGCTTGAACAGGAGGGCTCACGCTCTATGATTTCCACTGCATTCATCTCCACTTCTACATTTCAGTTTGTACATTCCAGCACCCATGGACACATGAGTTTGCTTTTGTGTTTTGAAGGACTGTGATGTGTGCACTTTATGTTTTGAGAATGTTATGTGCAAAATGTCAGCGTTAAGTGGCAGTTTGAGACAATGTTACACACATGAGCTCAAAGTGAGATTCTCAGGCACGCATGCATTTAGATTCTTTGTTGTAACACACACACCTCATTACACCTCACTACTTTTTGCACCAACATTAAACAAAATACTGCACATAATTGTGCTTAAACAGTTATGCACTTAAAAACATGTGCTTATGTCTTGTCATGTCATGTCGATCATGTCGGGGGGTTGTCACCACTACTGTTCTGTCATGCCTGTCTGCCTGCCTGCTTCTTTCCTGCACCTTACCCTCTGTTCTTTCCTCTTGTCTCCTGCTCCTCCCACTTACACCTGGTTTGCTGTGTCTGTCAATCACCTGCCCCACCTGTTGCTCATTGTCTGCTCATTTGTTTGTGTATTTAAACCCCATATTCTCCAGTGTCCAGTGTCAGACCATCTGCAAACCAAAGCTTCACCAGCCTCTGCAAGCTTTTCAGCTCTGACTCCAGTTCCCGTGCTCGTCTCTTGTTCTCCTGTTCCTGATCATCTGTTCCTGTGTTCCTGCTCGTTTGTTCCTCAACCCCTGGTAACCCGACTCTGCCTTCGTTCATGCCGCCTGACCTGCGTCCCTGTTCCCCTGCCCGCTCCTGTCTGTCCTGCTGCCTGGCCTGCATTCCTGTTCTCCTGCCTGCCCTCCGATGATACCTGCTCCACAGCCCCGGAAAGCCTGATCCACTGCCAGCCCGACTCTGAGCCACTCCGGCGGATTTTCTACATAAACACCGCCATTTCTTGCTCCCCCAATAAAACTCCTGGTACGCTATGCATTTGGTGTCACGTTCCTGTTCACTGACACTGTTCTCTACCATTTCTCCTCTGCTGGCTTGCTTGCTCTCTCTGCACTCTGTGCAACTTTTTTCTCTCCCATTCAAAATTGGGGACATCTTCAGGGACCGTTTGTCCCCCAGGGTGTCTGGTCACCCTACTGTAGTAGGGCATCGCTGTAGTTGGTGTACAGAGCCTGGCACCGACTCAAGGTCCTTGAACTGGGCTCCAGTCATCCTGAGGTACCGCTGGAACGGTTATCCAGACGGAGTTCCTGGATGACAACTCCTGAACTCAGTGGTCAACCTCCAGCAGCTCAGTGTGTCTCCAGACGTCATAAACCCATTAGTCACTTCTGGGATTTGTACACTAGATATAGTGCAACGGATTGGGAGGTGCAATGAGCGCAGTGAATCGAGCACCTTGCGCGGCGTAAATAGAGCATCTTGAGCGATTTTTGCATCTGCTCCTTTTTGGTGTGAATCTAGCCTTACAACTTCCTCTCTATCTTTGCCCCCACCTTATCTGTAAATGTTGTGAACATTGTCACTGTCAACAAGGATGACAATGAGACACACATTTCATGTCAGTTTTACACACTGTGCTGGAAATTTTACATATGCATATAGTAACATTTGATTAATCTTAGTATTCTTTACTTGTAGCCTGAACTCTGCAAACTGCAGTCATCAAGAGTCAGGAACTTAATTGTAAGATCATTCCCTGCTCCTTCACACCTCCATTGTTATGCCCATGAAAGTGTCCTGTTCACAGGACTCCAGTTGTAAAATCCAGTTGTGAAGTTCAGCCCCTGTCAATTTGTTTATTGTTCCCAAATGGTTCCCCACTTGTGTTCCTGGGGGTCAGGATAAAATGCACTGTGTCCTCTTCCTCAGTTAAGCACTCATCTGATCCACTGGCTGTGGTCAGAGTCTGCTCCAGTGTTTTTTGACTTTCCCAGACTGATCAAGAATTTTTCCTAAACTGAGGGGATCCCTCTTTGTCTCTGAGAGTGTTGTCCAGACGGAGACAAGTTTTGAACATGGTTGATATTTTATTATTTGCTTTTTTGTTTTTTTGTGAAAACACCTGCATTACTTAAAATAATCAAACTCTCATTAAAAATTGTTAAAACGCTAAAAAACATTTTGCTGTCAGTGTTTCTGCACACAGGACCCAAAGTCTTAATAGTCTGATACCCTAAAGTATTCATAAAAAAGCAGTGGCTGTAGCACACCCTCTGAAAGGTGGTAAGAGACCTGGGATTTGAGTTATCTGGTAATCACTAGACTTTGATCAGTAAAATTTGTCAAAGTTCTGTATTATATTGGTGAAAATATCTCCCTGTACACTACAACCGTAGTTAAAAAATGTATATTATTGGGGGAGACAGACTGTAAAGGGGGGCAAACTTGCTTTGGACCCAAAGTTATGAATCCCTTCTCCAACTGGATCATTTCAAGCTCAATAAATTCTGAGAGAAATAAACCTGCCCCCCCCCCCCCCCCCCACACACACACACACACCTACTGGTGTCCATGCGTACCCAACATGCTGTTGTTGCATGGACATTTCGCATCGTGTGGAAAAATACCTACATATAATAATATATATTTAGGCTGTTTGAACTCTAAATTAAAGTAACTAAAAAGATCTATATGCAACTGTTGTTAATAATGATGACTCAGGCTACTCCTGAGATGCAGAAGAAAAAAGGTTAAGATTATTTAAAGAAAATTTAACTATGGTGTTTAAAGGAAATATGTCACAGCCAAAATGCCTGTTGTGTCAGCTCTCATTTGAATTCAAAATGTAACAACGCAATTTAAGTGCAATGTTTTTAATTGGATTGGACTGGATTTCTGCCAAGTAGAAGGTAAATGGTTAACCAGGTCAAGCTTCTTACTGATTTTGTGAATACACATCTTTGGTAAATGTGGCAGTATTGTCTTCAGAGAAGCCTATTCTAACTGTGCCTGTATTCCCACAGCTGCAGTCCATGGTTCAAGTGCCGTGGCAGGACACCAGGGCTCACTACCTCCTCTCTCCCATGCAACTCACACCTCTGCGCAATCCAGCTTTCTTCAATCTGCTTCCAGTGCTTCTGTTAACTCCAACCATCAGCAGGAGCTGCAGGCCAAAATCCTGAGTCTATTTAACAATGGCAGTGGGGGATCCTCAGGTGCTGCAGGGCAGGCTGATGTCTCCCATCCTCAGGCCTATGGGTCCTATGGCCCTTCGTCTTCTCAGAACCCTACCGCGGCCATGACTGGACCTGCTTCCTCTGGATCCCAGGTTTATGCAAACCCACCACCAGCTTCAGTGCCAGGTGTTGCATCAGGTGTTCAGAAACACCCCATTACTGCCTCAGGTATCAATTTTGACAGCCCGAGCGTTCAGAAAGCTCTGGATACCATTTTGCAGAGTGGACCATCTCTTGCCCCACTCGTGGGCACTGCGGCAGCTCAGCAATCATCAAGCATGGGTCCTGTCACATCTCTTTCCACCTTTAACAGATATTATGCTATTTCTCGAATATATGGTCCATCCCATCCCATACAGTGATTAAATTACATAAGTTGAACCCAAAGGCCACTTTTTAAAGCCAAAGTTTGATTTTTATTCAGGGTATTGTTCAGAGGAGCTGGTTTCATTTTTAGCTCAAAGAGTGTTCTTGTTTGTGAATTTTTGAGAAATTAATTCATAAAAGTTGCTATATTTTGATGTACAATGGACTCCTTCGTTTTATAGTATTTTTTTAGATAACAACTCCAATGCCATAACAAGAAGAAATTAAAAACTCAAGACACATTTGCTGTAATAAAATGGTATTGATTTATTGCATTTTGTGCTGACAAATCTATAAAATGGAACGGGTTTAGCCAGAAGCCATAGAGATATAAGCATTTGAAATGTAAGATAAAACTACTTTTTCCTCTTTTAATGTACCATGAAACACAATAGAGAATAATACATGTTTTTTATTTTAGAATATTTAACTTACACTGACACAAAAGAAACATTTCCACACTAACTGTATTTGATTTATTTACATGGTGTCCCCTCCCACCTTTGCCCCCAGCGTTTACAAGTGCACATGTACACATACATATTCCCACAGAACTGAAAAAAACACACTACGGCTTTATCATAAGTCTAGGTATAGTATCAAGAGTAATGAACTGTGCTGAATGAAGAAATATTTTCATAATATTAAATCTGATACAGGTGTGTGTGTGTGTGTGTGTGTGGGTGTGTGTGTGTGTGTGTGTATACATGCACACACACACATAAACACACACACACACACACACATTACGTCCATTACATTTTCAAGCATCCATACAAAACATCTATTACAACTCCAGTGACTTAGAAACAAACTTAAATAGTACTTTTTCTAGAGAGATATATCAGATATTATTGACGTGCTTAACAAAAAAAAATCAAGAGATATGTGACGTATTGGTAATAGTTCAATGACACCATTTCATCATTTAAATATGTTAACATAACTCGGCAGGCAAACATGTCAGACAGCAGTCTGACATGTTTGATGTCAGTCCGGCCAACAGACCATCCATAATTAACACAATCTACTGTCTGTGCCTCTAATGAAAATGTTTCAAATGCACAACCTTTTGTAGTTACAGCTGGCTTCCTGGGAGCAGCTTTATGACTAAGAGTTTTTGCTCATCATTTTATGCAACATTTAGCTCAATCAAGTATGTGTTGGTGAGTTTTGGAAATGCTGGCACGTTTACTTTGTTAGCCCTGCTTAGTTAGGTTAGCTGCCTCAGCCTTTGTGCTGATAAAACAAATTTTTCCAAAATGTTGTTTTTGTTTCTCTAAATATTTTGCCTGACATGAAAGACCAGTTAAGTCGATTGCTGTTTTATATTTTTAGGATACTGAATATAGCCCTGAATATAGCCACCTATACCAAAAAGTAGTTAATTACACTTTAACTGGCATGAACATGGTGTCTTGCCAGTTGTATTTACCTGCTGAAACAAAGACATGTTACATTAACTCAATTTTTACTAATTTCTATTTAGTTGTTTGTGTCTAATTCACTGGAGTTCACATTTTCACACAATCATTTATGTAGTTTACTGAAATATACTTTGGTAATTGATTTATCTGCAGATAATATTTGACACAACAAGAGGACCTTTGTCCCCTAGTCCACCATAAAAAATAGATATTCATCAATATTCATCTTGGATACAATGGCCAGTCCTAAGGAAAGAGGAAAACAAATCATACTACTAAAAATAAAGGTGTCTGATATAAATAAAATAGTTTTATACCACAAATATCCAATATATTTCTAATACACCTTGTTTAGGGTAATTGCATGCATGCACTGAGTTACACAACATAACTGGACCTTGGCTCTGCTTGCACATCATGGATGGTTTTATTGGACTCCCAGAGCTCAGCATACCAGTTACACATCCACCACCAGACATGTATGTTTGAGCCATCTGTGAAAATACACTGATGGGTGTGGTCTCAGCTATAGTCTGTGCACCCTCTCTGCTGTAATTTTGGATTAATCTTATATTTCCTCTGTTGGTGTCTGAACAGGTCAGCTTCCTCAACCCGGTAACAGATGTGTTTCAGAGCCCTTAATATCCATTGAAGGATGGAGACTGGGTATGATCACCAGCAAGTTTGTCTCATGCTACAGTTGTGCAGGTGAAGGATCTGATCAAAACTATTGATCAGTGAGGGGTTAGAGAGGGGACGTGCTGGTTTCCAAGTCAAATATCTGGTGTTGTACAAGCAGAGCCGCCAAGTGCCAGAACTGGAAGCGCAGGTTTTATATTCTTTGATAATTTTTCAGAATTATACTGCAGTCACATTTAAAATACAGAGCTGGGGTGGTTTCAGTGGCGAGGATGGGGGAGGCCACAGATTTGGGGCTGATGAAGTTACAGGGTTGACGGTGGAGGAGGGATTCTGGGAAGCCTCAGCTCAGATTTGAGTGGCAAGCACTGTAAATTGAACAGTTACTCTTATTCTTTTAAAGAAGTTAGGCAAGAGAAAGAGAATGTGCATGCATAAAATATCATTAAAAAAAGTTACGAAAAAACGTTAATGATTAGATGTAAAGAAAATCAGCAGGCAGGTCTCTGTATTACTGGAGTTCTAAACCGCTGCAAACTGAAGGGGACAAATTAAAGTTAGTGGGGATGATTTTACTTTATAGTCTGAACTGTCAGCTAGCTGTAATACACTTGTTTGTTTGTGTCACCCGAGATTGCTGTGAGACAGAATCTGTGCAGAGCAGGCTGGTTCTGGTTTGACCCACTACTCCTGCAGACTAATCCTCTCGTAGAGTGCCCCCTTAGAGTAAAGTGCTTTGCTGTCTCAGCTGCATTTTAGGATGACCATTGGAGATGTTTAGATAGATCTTTTAGATCTTTGTCCATAAAATGTGGTGACAAACATTTTGATGAAACAAGTGACTGCTAACACCTCCACTTCTGAACGTAAAAAGAACCAACATCTGTGAGAAAATGAAAAATGACCAACGTGAGAACAATATTGCACATGAACTTACAAAACTTCATCCACAGTGATTGAACAGTGTACAACAAAAGACAACACTAGCAAGTTACAGTGTCTCTGAATTGATAGATATTTACAAAGAAGAAATGACCATTTCTAGGGCACATTCATTCATTAACTCAATTCTCCTAATACACTACTTGAGCAAGAGTGAAATGTAACAAGTAACAATATAGTGAAATCATACTTTTATTTTTTTGCAAAATACTTGTTTCAAGGTCTCTCAAAGACAGACTGAGTGGCAAATACTGAGTTCTCAGTCAGAACATTTGCCAACCTTTTCCCCTCTCCACACGTTGAACATGTAAGTCATTACTATAGAAACCACTAAAACAAATATTGCCACATAGTACCATGCAAACAGCAATAATAAAACATTTATAATTCAATAAATAAATTCATTTCCAATAAACGTGTCCAATAAACATCGGATATCTTTTCTTTTTAATATTTTTTTAAAGGCTCAGTTGATGCAGGCAATATTGTGGAGACAATCCCAAAATGGCCATGTTCTTCAAAAATTGACTTGAGTGCTGAATAACCTTTTTGTCAGAGTTCAGTGTGACAAGCACTTTGAGGAAAATCGTCATCCCTTGGCACCCTAAAAATCTGGTTATCTGAAAACTAGGAGTTCATGAGTATCACAGGGTTAGTTGGGTTTAAAAATTTGCAAGTTTCTTTAAGTTCCTTTAAGTACTATGTAAATTTACGATCTCATCTTAAAATTGGTTCATTTGTAGGATTTAAGATGGGAATAATCAAGAGAGCCTCATTAAAAACAAAGAGAATAAGGGTGGCAGGTTTGCACTCAGTTTTGATAATCCATCAAAGTTTAGTCAGTTTTGTAATATATGAGAACGCTAACCCTGTCCAAAGATCACAGGCCGGATGTTTACAGGTACGGCCTTGTCTGGTTTTACAACCACCTCCACTGATATGTATGTCTGTATGTCTCTACCCTTTTCCACTGAATCTTTAATAGTCATCTCTATTTACAGTACAAATAAATCTATTGATACTAGCAGCATTCACAACATATGGTCAGACATTCAAGCAACACTAAAACATTTAATACCATTTTAAATAGTTCAAGAAACTAATTTATTTTGCTTTTCTATATTGTTTATACTATATATGTGTGTGTGTGTATATATATATATATATATATACACACACATATATATATATATACATATACATGTATACACATATACATATATGTATACATATACACGTGTGTGTGTATACATGTGTTTATTTATATTCATATTTCTACTACAAGTGCAAATGACCAAAAACAGTTTCTTCCAGAAAAGAAACTAAATCAAAGTAAAGTGACAGCTGTTCTTGGTCAATGTGGGATGATTCTGCATTTTTTCAAGACTTATGAAATCTACATATACAAAATATATGTGTAAAAAAATAAATAACATGATCACATGAGTCCAGATTTTAGCTATTGCACGTTCCTTTCTAGATGCACTTTCTTTTAGCCTAAATATGATTTGCTCACAAGTCCTTCAGTCAGGGACACGTGGCTCAAATCTTTACCAATCTAGAGAATATAAAATCTCACTGGAGAATCTACTGCATAGTGTTCAATCTAGTGGACAAAGTGAGTTTCTTAGCTGGAGAAGCCACTTAACTCTGCTGATTAAGACAAGACCCTTCAATAACCAAGCCACTGTGTGCTGATCTATGATCTAATATACTGATATGCTTCAAATGAGAAAGTTTCTTCTCCTTTACCACCTTTCAAGTTTCCATCTAGAGTGTCAGATTCACAGAGACATCTCAGCTGTCTTTATCTTATGTCCTCTTTGATTTAAGCAGTAGAGAATTTGTTCACTATTTAAAAAATATTTTGATATGGCACATTTAATGTTTTTAAATTAGGCAAAAACAATATCTCTTTGAGTGATGATCAAAATGACAATTACTTTATCAGTATGTCTAACATTAGTCTATAAACATAAATACATATTTGCTCTCTAGATGAAAAAATAACATTTAGTACTTTTTTATTCCAATGAACTTGATAAATTCATTAAAATTTCACTTGTTGCACAGTGGTGAACAGTGCAGTTGCAGTGCTTGTTGAGGTTACAATGACAGTTGCCATAGTGACAGGCGCCTATACCATCCAATCAGTCAATCAATAAATACTTTTTTTTCTTTTTACTTTATAACAGCATTTTTGTGCTGTCCGTCTGAACGCTGGCAATGTTTTCTCTCCACTAGAAGCTTTTTTGTATATCACAAAAATACTACACTCACACTGAACAACGCATCAGAGCTTGTACATTATTTACAGAGATCACCACAAGAGTCATGGGGTGCTGGCAATGGTGGGCTGAGGGGTATGGGCTATTCTGCTGTCACACCAGCCTTCTGCAAGGAAATGCACCATTCACAGTTTAATTACGTGTCAATCTCTACAGACTAAGCTAGCCTTGTTGTATTTTTTGGCACTAACAGTGGCCACAGGGATAAACAGCCACTAAAAGATGAGATACAAGGTGGGAAGAGAGAGTGAGAGAAAGAAAGAGAGAGAGAGACAGATAGTCAGAGAGAGAGAGAGAGAGAGACAGAGGCAGAATGTGATGGCAGTAACACAATGAGTGGAGTAAAAACACACACAGCTTTATAGATGCCATACCAAGGAGTGATCAGGTTAACAATGACTATACTAAAGGTTTGATCTATGCACCATTTTACTCTACCTTGAATATTTATGTGAATTTCACAGTTAAGACTTGACTACCCTGTTCCTCCTCCTTCCTGCCAGTGGTCCTGACCATAGGTAGCAGTGTCTTTTGTCTTGGAAAAAAAAACAAAAACAAAAAAAACCTCAAAGATTCAAAGATAAGAGGCTGTGGGCGGTGTCCAATCGCAACATGGGAACTATATAGTCACAATGAACTCATCTCAGCTGGCTCTTGGTCTTTCCAAGGACAGGCTGCTATTTTGCAGCTTTTTAACAAAACAAGACAAAGATGGACACACTCATGCTTGTGTGCTTAACCTCAGCTACCAACCCACACCCAAGAACAAATCTAGATAGCATCTAAATAAGCCTAGTGCCCACAATAGTTACAGTACCTGTACTGGACATAAATGGAGGGTTTAGTGGCTGAGCATGGCTGCAGGGGTGGATCTGATACAGAGGCGCTTAAGTCAAGCTTCTGCTTAGTATGGGAGGAGGATAAATAAATGTAAGGGCAACATAGTGACAAGGCAACATAGACTGGTGGTGAGGGTGAAGGGTGTGGGTGATTTGAGACTCATGGAGGGGAGGGGGCGATGGCTGGAGAAAGGGACTGCTGTTTCAGGAGTAGATGGTGATGACCTCACGGCCGCCTCCGCGGACCAGGAGGACCCGGTTGAGACCCTCAGTGAGGACCTCAAGGAATTCCATGTCTGAAGAGAACAGTTAAAGAAACTAGTGGAAGAAAGTGCAAAAATATTTTTTCGTTCATATGATGTTTGGCAAATACAAGTTTTTATATCTTATACTGTATTTAAGGAAAAAAATCAGGACCCAGTCAGCATTTTTTGGCCCAAGTTATAACTAAATTATTTTGGACAACAGAAGTTAGTGTATTCAGACCATACATGCATTTCTAAAACCAAAAGACTTGTAACTGGATATTGCGTAAAACACAACGCTCTGTTTCATGGGCAGGCTTGAACTAAATTTATCCCCTTACTGTATGAATGGCACAAGATCCACGGGACAGTGTATTCATTCCAGGTTGACTTGAAATTATATTTCAATTTTAAAAAAATCTGTGTGAAAAAAGGAATATTTTAATAGAAAAATGTTTTGAGACAATCTTTTAAAGACATCTTTCTTTTTAAATTTCTGTGTGAAAACTGCATTTAGCAGAAACTGTAGAAGTGAATGTAAATGTTGTAAATGTTAGTCTCATCAGTAAAGAGTTTCTGAAGTTAGATATAAGATGGACCATGTGTCACTCCCTTCAACAGGAGTGATTTAGAAATAAGCCAGTGGTACCAGAGGGCAAAGACATAGACACTAAGCCTGTACATGTTTGTGATGCCGTGGTTTCCAGCTTATCAGCTGCAGGACAGGGAGGTGTTAATTGGAGGCTTGATGAATCAAACAATCTTTGAGAGGGCATTGATGAAAAACGATACAACTTATTGACATACTGAAAATAACATTAAGGGGCCATGCATTTTCCTGTGTTTCAACATTCAAATAAAGTTTCTCCACTTAAGTATGGCTATGCAGCCATTTTAGGGAATAAAGTAATAGTATAATGATCCCAGTTGGGCCATACATTTGATGTCATTTATCCGGTTGCATGCAAAACTGTAGAAGTAACGAATCAAAGATTAGCCGGAAGAGGAATATGAACAACATAGAATATATAGAACATATATAGAATAAGAAGAACAGACTAACAGCTCTACTCAGAGACCGCACATCTGACTCCATTAAGGATACAGTTCTCATCACCGGTGCGGTTCCGTGGTGGTCCAGGCATGTTGAGGAGGACCAGCTTGGCCTCAGATGACTTTTTGACGATGACTTCGTTCAGCCGGAGCGCTGTGTGCATGCGCCGCACGTTGGACTGGTTCCTGAGCAGAGACAGAACAGCAGGAAGTGCTTTGAGAGGAAGGTCACATTTCTTCCACACACGCAGCAAAGCATTCGGTGATATGAGACTGCTTGAGGTGCCAGACACTCATTCATACAAACAGATTTTCATCTTCATCTGTTCATGTGGCTGACGTGGTCAGACTGAGATGTAAATTGGCTGAATGAGGTTTGTAGTGCTTTCCATACTTACAGGTTCTCCCACTCCCTGCAGCATAACAAGAGGAAAAACACATGATTGTCAATCCAAAACGATTACTTTTTTTTAGTGAGCCTAATTCAGGCCTTAGGAATATTTAGAGACCACAGGAATATTTAGTCCAGGCTATTTATTTATTCATACGTTACTACACCAAATAACCTGTTTTATAAATGCCATATAAAAGCTTGAGTATATCCTACTGCTCATATCCAGGTAAACTTATAATATCCCCAAACACAAGACTGTAGGTTTTATTTTAACATTATTTTTGACATTTTATTAGTGGCCCCTAATTGCCCATCTTGAAAAACCACTGCAGGACAATATGAGAATAGAAACAATCACTCAGCCGTGTTGCAGTCCTGCAGAGACTCTGAGCTCTTCTTGTCAGTAACATGAACATGCAATTCACCTTCAAAGCAGGTGAAGTTTCAGTGAGCATCCAAAAGCACTCACGGCTTCATGTTGAAGATGTCTTTGATGCCCTCTGGTGTGGCTGCACCAGGTGGCTTGGCCGGCTCACCATCACACTTCTCAGTCCAGGTCATCTGGACTTGCTCGCCAGGGCTCTGAGCCCCTTCAGCAGGTGTCAGTGGGGTTGCTGGAGTTGCAGGACTTGCAGGAGTGGTGTTGTCATGGATGAGCTGTACCTGTGTGTGGGGGGGCACAGGGGAAGAGGCCGACTTTGACTATGAGACAAGAGGAAAAGATGATGGATGTGGAGTTACATGGGCGGAAGTTGAAGCGGAAATGTAGGAATGCAGGTTAAGTCACAGAGAGCCACAGTGGTTGAGAAGAAGAGGGGAAAGAGAGTTTATTTTTTATAGTGATATGGGCAGAGAAATGCAAGAAGTGAATCTATTACACTACCTTAAAATTAACCTGCTGTCAGAAAACAAATTTTTCACAATTTTCAAATTACAATCAGTTCAACACAAACTTAAAGAGAACAATTAGTTTCAAACAGGCTGGAAACAAATAATTTTAGCCCTGACAGAACATAATAATTGGACTTTTTTGAGAGATTCACTTATTTATTCTCTTGATCAAAGAACATGTTAAATAACATTCAGATGTCTATAGTTAAACGCAACACTAAATACCTGAAATGGGTCAGTGCAAAAAAGACAGCTGGGTCCCACAGATTACCCTTGAAGGTGAATTTGACATGTAATATCAAGGCATTATTAACTGAGTATAAAGGGACCATATAGTGGATTTCTCTTATCTTGAGAATGACCCACACATCCACTTTTTTGACGACTGGCTTGAAAGACAGATATGAGAAACGTACCAGTCTTCTCAATTAACTCTTGAATTGATAGTGAAAAAAAAATGTTTTTGCTTTGCTGCTTATTCTATTTAATCAACCACATGTGCCTACATGTGACATTTACTCTTCATCCCTGTCCTACCTCTTCCTCAGGTTTCTCCTCCTTGCTGGCAGCTGGCGGCTCCTCAGTCACACTTAGCTGGGTGGTTACAGCAGCTGGGTTCTTGCGGCGGATCGACCCACGGGATGAATCAGTGATACTCTGGATCTGTGAGGAGGCAAGACAAGCAATGGGAAGAATGAAGGCTGTCAAATACTTTATTAGTGAGATACTAGGTAAGTATTTAACACAGAGACTGTTAAAAGGGCTATAGAAGTGTAGATTGATGTCTTTTGTTTTCTGCTTCTGCCAAAAACACCATTATGTGGTGGCACAAAAAAAGAAGCAAAGCAGTGGTCACTGCAGCTGTAGTTTACACTGACAGAAGGGATAAATATGCTATGCCATGGATGTGCACTTGTCTGGGGGCGCTTATGTGTCATGTTAAGTCAAATCAAATCAAATCAAATCATGCCAAGCGAGTCTCCCTGTCAAATCCAATCAACTTTATGCATGTGGCTGTTGAAATCATCAAAACTTTGATATAAAACAAACTTTCTTACCTCTCTCTCACGCTCGTTCTTGGTCAGGTTGATCTGTTTCAGCATCTGCGACCGTTGCTCCATCACCAGAGTCTTCTCATAGGTGTAGGCAGAGATGTCACTGTCGTGCTGCAGTGAAAAGTGTGGACAGTTGTTTTTCAATTTATTAAAGTACCATACCATAAAATATCATACCATTCACCTGTATATGTAGTTTGGGTGCACTGTTTGTGTCCCAAGGTGTGAACACACAACTGAATGATTTTGACCCAGCTGTGTCTCTGAAAATGACATTGTTCTGATATACACAGCTTAGAGCTATTTGAAAACAAAGTAAGAGAAGGGAGTTCTTTCTATCTTTGTCTCTTCCTCTCCCTTCCTGCCTCTGTCTATAAGGTACTTTCTGGAGGAGCTGTGAAGCAGCAGGTGCTGACAGCAAACCCAGATTAACACTAGCTGGTTGACTGTTCTTTTGATCTCCCAGATGTGCTTGAATCTATAGGGGCTTGCATTTGAGCTCTCATCAGGTTGGTCCTGTCCAGTCCAGTCCTGTCCGACCAATCAAATCAGACATGCGGAAACTATACAATAACTTTTTATGACTCACACTCTGGCGGGCATGTAATGATGGTAGTGTGGTGGTTGGTTTGGCCACACTAATGAGTGCCAAAGCTCTCTTGAAGAACCCAGCAGTTACCATGTTGTAGTGTTGTACTAGGATAAAGTGGAGACTGCACAACTGGGTTTCGGTGGCAATTTTGAGTGCTTGACAGAAACTCCTCTAAATAAAATAGATCCACTGTTTCTTTATGCTTTGGAAACTTAAATAAAGTAAAGGAAAGGAAAGGGAAAGATGCACAAATAATGTGGAAAAGACATACGACAAATGGGCTGCAAACGATACATGACTTTGACTGTAGCGCCAGTGGAAAAACATAGATCCTAGTGGGCTCACCTAGCTTCACAATGAAACAATGAGTGGCAAAAATACTTTTTCACCTGTTTTGAGGGGTCCATTTAAGACCTAGGCTAAAAAAAAATTCTAATGGTTTTCCTAGTCTTAAAGATAACACACCATTTCCACAACTTCCACCATGGCATCAATACGTAGATGATAGAGGAATGTAGTCAGGTCCTTTTTCATCTGGATGCTGTTGTCGTCCATCTGGGCCACAGTGAAAATGCGCATCTTGCACTTCCTCCAAACCTGAGTAGTACAAACAATATGGGGAACACACATCTTATGTGCCACAAAATTCTGTGACTACTTGATCAAGAGCTTTCATTTTAATAAAAATCTGCATGTCCTTTAGACCAACTAAACCCTGCAGCAAAACAACTTAAAACTGCATTCTGTGCTTCAAACTAAGTAATGAACTAATATCATACCAGAGGGACATCACCAATACTGCACTCTAAATTTAATGTACACCCTGCTGGTAGTTCTGTAGCAGTAAATATTGCACAGCACCTTGTGCTGGCGGAGGAGGAATGGCAGCAGCATGAGCATGCCTCCATCATGGACGATCCACCACACATCAATGTGACCCTCAGTGAAGCGCTCTCCGTTAGATGGAAAGGCAGAGATGTTCTTCGGGACAAGCAGTGCGAGGTGAGCAGCAGTTGTTTCTCTGACCAGCTCTGCAGGACAGATGCATAATGAGGCATAGGATGAGTTGGACCACCTCTCCCACCAGTGCCCTCCCCAACCCCCCAACACACACACACACACACACACACACACACACACACACACACACACACACACACACACACACACACACACACACAATTTGTTGAAGATTTTCTGTTTGCTTTGTTCCTCAGCACGGAGTTTCAGAGAGGTCACGTGAGTCGCTCAAAACTGAAGCTGATAGGGATATTTTGTCTGGCTGAGGAGAAAAACATTTTGAGATCTACAGATTCTGCAGAGAGGGGCTTCCAGCACAGTTCCCCTAAAACCTTCTGTAAACAGAGCCAAAGCTTTTGGATTTTGGCCTTGTTATTCCCTGTTGACTGACCTATGAAGTTCCTCCAAGTCTGGTGTTCATCTCCCTGCTTCCAGTTCCGGGGCCATGACACCAGTACAGCGTTATGTTTGAGGCCTCCCAGCCCACTGGCCTGGAGCAGGTGGGATGTAGCATCACGCAGGTTAGAGGACACAGTCACCTGACAAAAGCCTTTAACCTTCTCAGTCTCCATCAGTTTACGAAGTGCCTGGAAAACACAGCAGATGGCTATATTAGTATTTCATAGGCTATTTTTTCTGTGTTCAGTTTTATTTAGTGAACGATCACCATAGATAGATGATTAACAAATTATACTAGTTTTAACTTGGCTGTTGTAGTGTGTTTCTTTTACGTATCATATGTTTATCACCTCGGGCTATGATTATTTCTCATTCTACATATTTTGATTGTGACATGCATGTAAGATATGTTCTTGTAAAATGCTATCTAACAAGTCATGATCTAATCCACAGAAGAGAAGAATTTTCTTGGAGGTTTCATACCTGTTCAGCTCGCTGGGTCTGCTCGTAGTTCTCCAGGTAGGTGCCCTCTAGAGCCGTTCCAACAATGGTCAGGCCCTTGCCTGCCTTCAGCTGATTAGTCAGAGAGAGTAGGCGAGGCTGCTCCACATTTTGCTCTGTGTCGGTGCTAACCAACACCAGTAACTGTGGCCTGAGGTGAGAGGACCGAAAGTGAAAATGCAAGGCAGAATATAGTTGAGGGAACTAATGGATGGATCAAATTATATCATGATCACAAAAGCAGCCTGGGGTTGGGACTGAAACAAGGCTTTTGTTCCTAGCTGGCGAAGAAAGACAGCAACAGGGGTTGACATGTTCATGTAGAAGTGACATGTGGTTCTTTGAGTGATGAACAGAGTCAAATTAGCAGAGGAAAAAGGACACCATGCACACACGGTGTCAATTTCCATGCTGATTAGAGTGGAAATAAAACAGCACAGTATGCTTCTACCTCCAGTTTTTGGTGTGAGGGGGACCTTCCTCCAGCCGCATGAGTGCGTAGCGAGCAGCACTTAGAGAAAGTCCTCGGATGCCATCACCCCACTCTTTCTCCGCACTGCCAAGATGAAAGGTCATCAATGCTTGTTACTTAGAACATGAACAATAGTTTAGCAGTTTCTTTCCGATCCTACAGAGTGGCAGTGATAGTCTGCTCACTTCTGTAAATTTGTTTTTAGATGACAGTTTGACATAACGCTTTAAGGTTTAGGCATTGCTGGTAAATGTCAAGTTAACATGATGTCACTCACCACACATCACAGTGCTTGAAATACTCAGTGTGCAAGACTCTGTGCTACAGCATCATAATTTGCACATAGATAGATCGTTGAGCACTCTAACCAGACACAGGCACCAGGCCACAGCCTCCGTTTATAACATCTTCATTTTAATATTGACTTACTATTTTTATTGATTGTTTTTCTTGCTGATTAATGGCATTACTTACCCTGCAAACTCGATATACTTGTAGATGGAGCCAGCAATTGCCATGGCAACAATGGCATAATACCAGGAGCAGAGGAACATGAGAGTAAGACACAAGCTCATCCCTAGGAAGGACAAAGTCCTGTGGACAGGTGGGAGTGAGAGAGTCAGGCCAAGGGCCAGAAAGACTTAAGACAGGAAAACGTTTTCAAAAGACAACAATGTGGCAGCTATTTCCTTGACTTAATGCTGAACTGACCAGTGGTAGAACTTGAATCGGGGTCTCCAGTTTGGAGTTCTCAGCAGTGTCTGCAGAGCGCAGGCCAAGTTCACAAACATGTAGCACATGAGGAAAAACCTGCAGGACAAACATTTTTTACAAATTTAAACGTCAACCTATACTGTCAACCTGAAAGGTTTAACCCAATCAAAGTCCACTGAACATATTTTCCTATTTGCCACATTCACTGGTGTCTATACAGCAGACAAATAACCTGCCCTTTTCTGTGACTCTGTGAAATCTGATATTTGCTTTGTTTAAGAAATATCACGCACTGACTCCTTGGAAATCTTCCACTGTTTATTTTTGAAAAATAGCAGGAGAGTCAGTTCTCACATGGAGAGAATGGGTGCCACGGCATCGAGGGAAGCGATGAGGATGCCGCTCTCACAAATACAAGCTGTTAGCAGGAGGGACCATGTTGGTTCTCCATTGGCCTTTCCATGGCCAAAGATCTGTGGGGAAAACAACAGTGAATCATTAAAGCCACTTTTTTATGCAGAGCTAGGAGTGCTTTCGATTCCTTATCCCTTCATACCAACACTGTGAGGTCTGATTACAAGAGTGAATCAGAGAACATACTGACCCGAAGGGCAGGCACAATGCTGTCCTTGGCTATAGCCTGCAGGAGACGAGGAGCTCCTGTCAGACTCTGAAGCCCCGCCCCGCAGGTTGAGAAGAAGGAGCCAATTACAATCACCCAAGGTGATGGCCAAGCCAGTGTGCCAATCACCAAGTTCCCATGGACTCCTTCTCCAAACCTATAGTAAGCGGAAAAAGATGCAAAAACACATAAAACATAGTTTTGACAGTTTTTTTGATAGCATATTGATAGATTAATACTGAAAGCAGTTATTACTGCAATTATGACTCCTAAAAATCTAAATAAAAACAGAAGTAGAAATGAAAAATGTGTTTACATCCCTGTGATGACTGTGGCTCATGGGGAGTTGTTTGTCTATCAAGGTTAGTGGTTTGATCCCACCTCAGTGCAGCCTACATGTCGAAGTATCCTTAGGCAAGATACTGAGCCCCAAATTGCCTCTGACGTTCCATCATCAGATGGGAGTGTGTATGAATGGTTGTAGCTATTAAAGCAGACAGACTGTGCAGGGCAGCCTCTGCCACCAGTGTATGAATGGGTTTGAATGGATGAATGTGACATGTGGCACAGTCTGTAAAGCACTTTGAGTGATTGAGAAGACTGGAAAAGCGCTACATAAGAATCAGTCCATTTACCGTTACCACTAGCAAATGATCAAACTCACTTAAATGTATGTTTTGCACAGCATTTCAAACTTTCTGGAATCAGCAATGAATTATAGGGTTGCTTGTTCTGAGACTCACTTGTCCCTCAGGACCACACCCTCGATGCAGGCACCAAACAGCACCACACTGGACATGTCTGCACATTCGTGGATCAGGGAAGAAAAGCTATTTCAAAGACAGCTGAACGTTTTAGTATCTATCACTAGTATAGTGGTTGCAAAATCAATGCCTCCCACTGAAGATGCAGTTATATTGTGAAACAATCGTTACAAACATCAGTAAACTTCGTTTGGGTTAAAATCTCAGGGATCACTGACATTGTAACTAATACCCTTTTGCTTCATTAACTTATGATATAAGGTTGAAAAGGCAGCTGATTGATTGATTAGACGTCCCTATCACATTTATTTAGGCTACAAGTTGATGACAGAGAGATTAAAGATGTATACCTCAATAATTGGCATGTACTTCAATATAAAAAACATATGTAGCAGCCACATAATGTGTCACTGCACAACAGATGACATTTTAAACTGTTACACAAAGATCATTCTTTCTCAGTGTAAAACATGACAACATGAGGTGGGTGGACTGTGGTCCAACAGCAGCAAACTAAGTTCAGTTCAGTTGCCTTGCCACTAGGGCTCAACGAAAGAATGTCAGCCTCATCCTCCATAAATGATCCATTCATTCAAGCTTTATTTAAATCTCCAGAAATAGCCATGCTCTCACTAATGTTGGGAATGCAGCTCAAACAGAATAAATACAGGCATAGAATAGATTAAGACATACTTTGGACCAATCTAACGCTGTATGTCATAGCCCTCTCTTCAAACACTATTTTAGCCATAATGGTCTTTCAAAATTTAACATTGACCTTTAATTATGATGCTCCCTGCAAGCCAATCAGTGTGTTTTTGCTGTGTGTTCTTATTTAAGCACCATGATGCCTTATCCCTTCCGGCCCCATCAACACTGTATGGTCAGATATAGCATTACTATGCTGGGGTGTTGGCAGGAATTCTTTGGGATTACAATAAGAAGTCTGGTATAAATTGGACTAAATATAATTAATGTACAACGTATCTTGCACTGATGCAAAATTTTCAGGAAAGAAAAATGGCAGTAAAGGTCAACATCTTTTGTAATTGCCCTCTGCAATGTTCCATGCTGTCCTGTAGGGGGCAGCAGTAGGAGGATACAAACAGTGGAGGTGGTAGTGATGGCTGCAATGGTTCCAATAGGTATGGACTTCTGGGCATCACGCAGATCTCCAGAGCGGTTGGAGCCAGCCATGATTCCTGGATAGACAAGATTTCAAGAAAACATTTTGGAAATCAGGGTGATTACAGAAGCAGCAGAGTACTAATCTATCCCTGTATATGGAAAAAGATTTAGAGGTGTTATATAATCATGTCTTTTGATTCACCCAAAATGACTTATTAATTACATTATAAGAAATCTGAGTGAGATGAAATCAAGATTTTCACCTGTCACAGAAGGAAAATAAATTCCGACCAACAGTGTAAAAAAGCTGGTGATGTCCGCCAACACATAACGGTTTGCGTTGGTCAGTGGGTCATCCTGATCCTCCATTGACTCCATGTTGTTCCTAGAAATCAGGTCTCCCTTCTCATAGTAGGTGCCAAACAGGTTCTCTGGATGGTGAGTGTGATATAGGGGAAAAATAGTAATGTCTTTTGCAGGTAAAACCAGATTAACAAAATCACATAAACACACTTTTTGTGTGCTAACAGGGCTCTTGCACCTAAGAAAAGGTGCATTCTTTTTTTATGTGTGTGTGTTTATGATACCATGCTTATCATTAGGCAAAAACAGTGCCAGCAGGCCTGGGCTAACTGGTTTACATAATTTTCAACACTGAACTAAAGTGAATTTAACAAGAATATTTCAGCACTAGAAAGAGACAGAGAAATTTATGGAGTTACAAATAGAAAATACCCGATCAATATTGGCAGAAAGTGTCACCTTCAGTAAAGATGACAACTTTGACACATTTCCTGGAAAAAAACGTTCAACGTTCGTATTTTTGAAAGAAAAGCTTAGGGAGGAGGGAGAGAGAGAGAGAACTAGCAGTAAATTATCATTGAGTGTGTGGCATGTTACGATTATTTTTCAGTAACCCACCTGCCAGGATTCCACTTGTGACTCCTGGGATGCCCTGGATCTCAGACACGTTGTTGGCGGCAAAGTACTTGTCACAGGTAGCATTGAGGAAAGGTGAGTCACAGAACATGCGCCACAGCTGGGTGGTGACTGTCCCATTGGCGGTCTCAATGGTCTTGGCACACACGTCAAAGGTCTTCCATACCAAAGTGCGGTTTCCCAAGATACACACTCTGTAAAGAGAGAAAGGACAGACTGTCTGCCTGAGCATAATTGATCAACTGATTTAGCTTAGTCTTAACCTGTAAGTCTTTGGACCGCCAAGTTCCAAACTTAGTGCTTCATTCAACCAGGCAATACTACATACTGGCACAAGGGGGTAAAACTGAATACATATCTTAGCTTTGAAATCAAAGCACATTGGGCCTCATTCACGAACCGTTCTTATGAACAAATTTGTTCTTAAGTCCCACTTATGAAGATTTTACGAAGATTGTGGCATTCATGAATTTCTTCTTATCTCGGATTTATTCTTAGGTAAGAACATATCAGCACTGACATGTTGGCATGGTTGTGTTTTCTTCTCTTGTACAATTCAACAACATTCAATATTACAGTGATAATTCTGTCATATTTTTCATTTACTTGTTTTATATTTTTGGAAATGTGGGACTTAAGGACGGTTCGTGAATGAGGCCGATTGTTCTTTAGCACTAAACATTGCACTGATTTGCACAATTAGAATGTATTTTGCATTTGCACTGCTGCTGCGGTAAGGTATCAGGGTTCTGGTAACAGAGCTTACGGGAATATGGGAGGATCAACTGCTGTTTTGATGACACCGGCATAGACAGCGAGGATGGAGAGAATGACGCAGGCCAGAAACACCAGAGCCAGCTTGTTGACATATTTCACTCCTACAAACACCACCGTGGCCATGGATGTCAGTAGGATGGTACCATACACACGCATATTGTTCAGTAGGGCAGCCTCTGCCTCAGCACCCTCCAGGCCCTCCAGGGGGAAGATGGCTGCTTTGGGCACTATGTAGATCTGAAATGAGGAAATCATAGATTTCAGTATTTGTTTTTCCCTCTTTATATTCAAGGAGGGCACACAATCATTTTCTTATAATGTAGCATTTTCTCTATATAGCTCAAAGGTACTGTATCCTGGTGGTGTTACTCATTCACTCCACCCCCATCCCTGGCCTGTCTGGGGATTCAAACTGGCAGATTTGATGTCACTATCCTGCTCCTTCAACTCATTATGTATTGCTGAATTCAACAAATTTCAGCCTGCGTAAAGAAAAAAAAAGCTGAAATATAATAAAAGATTGGTGAGAAAATCATGCAGTGAGTGAGGAGGACAACTGTGTTAGGTGTGAAACCATGATGCTCACATTCACAGTCCTTTCCTGGAGCCTGAAGCAGCAAACTTGACTCAGGCATGGTGAAACAATCATTATAACAGTTTTGCGAGGGTTCAATCTAAGAATAGTCCAATTGTATATAAAATGATGAGGCCAGTTTTGCTGCCAGTATCTGTCTATATCAGTTTCGGCTTTAGATAATTCGAGTGAAGCTGTTACACCTGGGATGATGATTTTATGGTCATAGTAATGATTTGGTTTCAGCTAAAATAGATTAATCACCATTAAGAGGAAACAAACTGAGAAGAACAAGCAGAGAGTCATTGCTCATTATAGTTATTTAAGCTGGGGAAAGTGATATGAAGCTATGAACAGCATATCACTAGGCAAACAAATCTCCTGCTCCAATGTGAACTGTTCATGCTTCCTAAAATAGCATCAGTTTGTGTTCTTGGCTTCGGTGGGAGGATGAAACGTATTCAAATCAGCCTTCTCCAGATCCGCTCCTTACAATTCTGCTGGGATTGTTATTTTACAATGGAAACTAAGCCAGCTTTGACCCAGAAGACAGAATTAACCTCCAGGCATGATCAAACTCTGCATAACCATTAGATGCATCCAAAAGGAAAATAAGGGAGGAATAATAATAATATTCATAATAGTAATATTCATTATAATAATAAATTCACTGGCATGTAGATAACACCAAAGTCTTGAGCTCTGTTTCAAGGAATGGTCTTGTTACTCCACCAATGCCTTGATCTCTTACTAATGCAGTATTTGCATAATTACCAAATAGTTCATGCAAACGGGTAGGGGGACTGCAGTAAAGACAGAGAAGGAAGAAAAGGAGAAGAGTGTTGATAGAGATGAAAGATCCTCACATTTCACAGATTGATTAGAAAGCACGTTGTAGAGCAAGTGGCTCAGAGAAAAATGCTTCAGAGTGCAGCAAGGAGGAAAATAGGGAAAAAATGGAGATGAATGTGGCAGTGATCATTTAAGATAAGATAAAATAAGATAGAACTTTATTCAGCCCCGAAAGAAAATTGTTCAGTGACGTTCATTATTATATTCTAGTTGGGGTGTTTTTACGTCCTCCTCTAATTTTTGCCAGTTAACATAGAAATTTCTGAAGTTTACTGTGAGGGAATACTACTAATTATGCTCTGCAAAATTGGTCTTTCACATGGTAAAATAAAAAAAAGAAACAAAAAAAACCCCCAAAATGCTCAAATCCCTCTGTCAATTCCTATTTGTAATCATCAATCATGTGACCAAACTGCACTCGACCACTGACTTACCCATTGGTGAGTAGAGTGGTACGAGGCAGAGGTGCGTTGGTATTTTTCAGCACGCAGCCAAAATCAAATTGATTAATTTCTCCTTCCTCAAATTACTTAATTAAAATTACTGGCTACTAATTTTTAAAATGACTGACTGATGGATCCTTTCAAATCTAAAGAATCTGACATATATTCCTGTAACCTCTTCTTCTTTGGACTCTTTTTCTTGTTTCTGGTTGGATCCTTGTTAGAACATTCAACATATTCACTGATTCAACTCACGTGTATTTCTGATAGATAATACCATTCCAACACATAACTTTTCCTTCTTCACAAATCATTCAAGCCCTTTCAGTACTAACTAATTAATAGCGCAGCAGATTAATTGCATATTTCAAGACAATCATTCAAATTGAGCAGGAAAAAAGCAGGAAATTTGGCACAGTTAGTCTCTGAGGGTCACTTTTTGGGAAAAAAAAGTGCTGGCCACCCAAAAATTCAAAATCGCAGCCATATTTTCAAGATGACCACTATTTCTGTGAAATGCTCATTATGTCGATCAATCAAACTGTGATGTAGGCATAACATTATTAAAAAATGCTCCGTTAAGAATGTTGTTTTGGAGAACGGTGCTTGTTTCTTTAAAAAATATAGATGACTGCCACCATTTTTCGAGACGCCATTTCTCTTAAATCCTTACATCAGTTTAACAAATGGTGATGCTATTATCAAGATTGGTACAAACATTCTTCAAGGAAAATTCTCATACAAAAAGATGGCGATCATTTTCAAGATGACCACCATTTCTGTCAGACCTCAATTTAATGTGTTAGGGAAGGTTTGGTTTAATAGAGTGAATGTCATTACACAACCAGGGCACACAAGTGACTTCACTGCTGCGGAGCTCAGCATGGGGTTTAGTGTCAGCTGATCTAGTTTTACTTACACTGTAGTTCTTAACTAGTAGTATTAGTATAGCTAAGTTTAGCGTCCCAAATGCTGTCTAACAGTCCCTCATTTATTAACTAGTAATACATGTAGTTAGATACACACCTGAATTGACAGACTGTGTCAGCATGGGAGAACCAAGCCAAGGGCAAGTAGTGCAATATATAACTTATTCAAGTATGCTTAACTGGCAGGTGTACAGATCACATGGCACTAAAAAGGCACTGGATGGATGATCGGGCTAGGTGTAGTTGACCCAAACCTAGTTGTATTCCATACATAAATGTGTACTATGTCTATGATTGAGGTGGAACCTCTTGGACTTAATCATAAAACAAACCCTAAAATGTAAAATGAAATTCCTATGTCAGCCAAGAGGCCACCTGATTGGATGAAATGTTGTCTCTGTCTAGACGTCATGTTTGTCAACATGATGGCCATGAAACTGTTGGCACCAATATTATTCCACTCTTTCACAAGATGCCAATGACCCTGAACCTGGAACAACTGGATGGGGGTGGCGGTATAGAAGCTACTTTAAGAGGGAATCAAGCAAAGCAAGTGACTATGAAATGACAGAAATGGTTGAGTGCCACATACCTTTTTCCAAAAAAATGTTCCTTGAAGAGTGTTTCTGCCTAATTTTATGCTTCCTTCACCATTTGAACAATTGAAATAATCAATATTTTGCAGGAATGGTGGCCATATTTAAAAATGCTGGCCATCTTGAATTTGGGGCAAGCATCTTTTTCCATTATTATGTCCCCTAGAGAGTATTTATATCAAATGTTATGCTTAGATCACTGTTGAATATTGAAAAATGGAGGTCATCTTGAAAAATGGTTGCCATACTGAATTTTTGGGTTTTTCCCTTTTTCCAAAACAATTTTTTTACTAATCCTCTGCACTATAACTGTCCTCCAGAGCAGGTTACAAGGTCTTTATGCAGGTGAAGGGCTGTGGATGAAGCTACATGTTAGATATGCAGACATGAATAAGGTACAGATCTTTTATTCTAACACTTCTCACATAAATACGCTGTACAATGTGGAAATATAGTCTTATTCGTACAGCCTTGGAAAAAGAAGCAAAATTAACCAAGTTCTCCAAGTTTTCACAATACCTCTATGCAGCTGGTTTCAATGGCTCCTTGCCCCATACCATTGAACCATTTCCCTCACTGGCAACAGTCTTTGGGCAGGAGCATAGACAGATCAGGCCTTACTTTGTTTTACCAGCATAATTCAATCTATACAGTAGATCATATTAATTTGTGGTGATGCATGTGACTTCTTTCTCTTTCTTTACAAGCATTCTCTGATGGGCCTGAAATCACATGAATTGGCTTTTCACACGCACTCATGCACGCACACGTGCACACACACAATAGATTGTTCATGACCGTAAACGTAAGATAAAAGTAAAAGTAAGATCCTCATAAATGCCCATTAACTGAGATGACTGAATGGAAATATATATATAATATATATATATATATATATATATATATATATATATATTCGCTATATAAGGTTCTGTGTATTCTCCATTCATAAGAAATCACTTTTCCTGTTGCACTCATCCTTGATGTTCTGGACTTCACATGATTTTGTTTTGTGTGTGAATGAACACTTTTACTGACTAGTAGAGTGTGGAAAGTGACTCAGGTATAATGTGACATTTTCAACACCACACAATTCAACCAGCTCAGTGGGCTCACAAAGTAACTATAATATAAGTTGCACAAATATGATGCACAGTGAAAAAATGAGAGGAATGAAATGGATGTGTCTCACCAGGAGGAGCTCAATAGCCCCCAGGATGTACATGGCTCCAGCAAAGGTGGTCCCCAGATAGAAACAGATCCCCACTGCTCCACCAAACTCAGGGCCCAGAGAACGGGATATCATGTAGTAGGAACCTCCAGCTGCACACAGACAAAATGTAATTGAGAAACACAAAAATCTGCTGACTTGGCAGCCATATTATGATTTCAGTGTTATAGACAGTACAGAATGTTTACTTATATTTTCTCTGCACATTGCGATAAATAATTTATGAGATTTATAATAATTTATAAGATACACAACAACACATTATAATTACATTTCAGCTACAAAATTTGAATGAATTCATCATCAGTTCATATTTTGCAATGTGAAACAATGCTGACAAATGCTGATCATGTAACCAGTGCCAAGAGTCTAAAAGGATACTATTGGTGATTAATCAAGTTATTATTTAATTTCATTTTTTGTTACAAGTACAAAATATAAAGTCAAAGTTTTTGAGGATATAAACATTTTTCTCAAAATACTTTTATCAACGGAATCTCATGCCTGGAAAAATCCATAGAGACTGAATAATCTTTTAAAGAAAGAAAATCACGCTATAAAATATACTAATACTGCATTCTGTGCATGTTAGCTTGTCTGCAAACTGATATATTCAGTTATAAATGTGGGGCATTTATGCAGCTTTATTTTGTGTAAATGTTCTGTGATGAGGAGTTAAAGTTCACAAAATCCCATACTAAAGCTTGCTATGTTTCTGGGAGTATCAAGCTGCGCTGAGTGTAATGTGCCAATCAAACACAAAGAGAAATTTAGAGGCGGACAGACTCAAACAGTGATGAGTGTGTGGTGCCAGCGTCTGCTCACCCACCTGGCACAACTCCATTGGTTGCGATGGCACTCATTGAGATGGCAGTCAGCATGGTCTACACAGAGAGGTAGGGGAAATCACAAATGAACAGAAAACAGAGTTTTATTTCATATTCATCAAATCATGCATTTCATTGTGGCCATGAAGGCAACAGTCAACTGCACATTTAACTGTCTGTGTACCTTTTTAGAGTAATAATTGATTGTGATTGTTCTCTTGAGTTAAATGATAATTAAAGCCAAAAGTGCCACTTGTTAAAGTCGAGTTTACCTAAGTGTAATGTTAATAATGACTACATCAAACTAATTAAAAAAAGAGACTTAAAAAAATACTTAGACTTAGACTTAGAGCTGGCCATACAACTGTGTGAGGCTGAAAACTAGAAACTGTACTAGGTTTAAAAATAAAATACAATTGAAGAAGTTCTAAACAGAGTCTCAGAAAAAATAAAAAAACTTGTTAAAATTATCTTGTTTACACCTGTAATAGTGAGGCACTGACCCTTTCAGTCAGATTTACAAATATACTAATTCAATAGAAATGCTTGACGACATAACTACTGGTTTTGTTTCATATTGCAAATCAACGTGTTTACACACACACACACAGACACACACACACACAAACACACATAGGTGAGGTTCATAGCTGGCCAAAGAAAAATGCTAAAATTGAAAGAGCACATCTGCTCTGCATCCCCACTTGATCTCAATTTACAATTTCAGTTCTACAGTTCATTCTCACTCAAGGCAAATGAAAGTGTGCAACAAAATAAGGAAAGTGCAGTTTGATTTGTTTATTAAAGTAAAAGTCTTCAAGTTTTTTTTAATCTTGTTCTGTGAAAAAAAAAACTTTATTGACAAAGGGGCCGTTCCTATTTTTGCCATGGACTATATAACTTTGTGAGCATGATCTTACCTTTACTCGAAAATGAAGTCCATTCGATGGTCCTTCTGGACAAAAATCTCTGTGACTTTGTTATCACAGTCCTCTGTGATCTTGGTTTTGTTTCTAAAGTCTCTTCAACTAGTGGATATTATTGAGAGTGGAAGAACAGTTGAGCAAGCATTAACACATAGGCTCATGTTCTACCCACTTTGTGAGCCTGAAGAACTGACACTGAAGTCTTAAGTACCTTCCATGTTAAGGTTATTTTATTTTACTGTGGTTGATGTTGGATCAGCAAGTATGCAATACATGTAGATAGACAATACACATACACAAGCAAATAATATGTACTATAAAAAGAAAGGACATCTAACAAAAGCATCTACACAAGCTGTCTTTCAGTGGACTCCATCCTTCAGGATGAATTTCAAGGTCACAGTGTCGCAACATGGCCTGTCCCAATTTGAAGGCTCCTCTTAATCATCCTTCCTTTCCCTGTTCTTGGAAGACACACCACATCTATAATTTGGGACCTCCAACATTCCAAGATTCGTTGTGAGAATTAAAATAGAATTAAAGCTGCAAGCGGCAGTGAGCGGGTCCGAGCAATTGCGCACATTGGGGTATGGGCAACCGTAGGGTTAATAATGTCCAAGGCACTTCAAGGCTTCTCTCTTTAAACTGATTTTGAAGAGGATTCTATTTTTGACTGAGCAGTGTACCTGTGATTCAGTGATTATGAACCTACAGTTATGAACTTTATAGTACTACATGCAGTCTGTTATTTTTACTGCAGTAACTTTACAGATACATTGTACAGGTGAGAAAACTAAAGTTCAACCTGACACAACATTAGCATACATGTTCATTGTTCATTTGCCAGCAAACAGACTGTCAGAATACTTTGTGTAACATGAAATTGTATTATTGCAGTCACAGTTAGGATAAGACTGCAATGAAAATGAAATATATGCGTGGTTTCGGAAAAGTAAATTATTGAGTCGCTTTGGATTGTCATCTGTTTGTCACATGGTCACTAAATGCAGTAGATCAGGTTAGAAGACAGACAGACAGACAGACAGACAGACAGACAGACAGACAGACAGACATACAGACGGACCAGTGGCTTGAATTTGCTTGAAAATTCTACTTCTGATTTATGGTGGAAATTCACAAATTCTACTCTTCAAAACTTTTCAGCATATTTGAAGGACGGTGAAAAGTGCATTTGTCTGATGTTGGATGTCAAATAACACCTTTTCATACATGTGGTGTATTTTGTATTTTAAAACTGGCCTTTTGTGAGAAAGGGTCAAGAAGATGTTAGTGGTTAAAAATACGAACAAAACTAATGTGGTTCCATCTTTGTCAGTCTATTACACAAAGTTGAGAACAGCCACCAACATAAAATGGACTGTTTTAGCAAGATTAGATGTTTGTTTTAACATATCTACAAATTGTGATGGTGTTTTGCCTTATTTTTGCAAAATGAATTGTTGAGTATGTGCTCACTTAAGTCTAGTTTTTAGATATTTAGATGATATATTTCTGTCACAATTCTCTACCAAAGTTTCATCAAAATGAGGGTGGAGAGGTTATATATTTATTAACTAAATAACAAACAAAACATGCACAATGTGGTGGGTTCAACACATCCATCAGTAATGTATACATGTTGTTTGTGTGAGATGTTCTGAGTAATCTCTGCTGTGTCAAAATCATAGAAAATATGTGCCCAGAATGGAGGAGGTCCTCATGTGGTCTGAGCAGACAGATTTTGCAGTATTTGGGAATTTTTCACATCTGTATTGAGTCTCCAATTCCTTAAGATTACAACAATGGCTAGAGTATGTGATGTCACTGTTATTCAATAGAAATTGTAAGACCAGACCATGCAACTGTCCTTTTTTACGCATATTATCATAATGCATGATTTCTAGCATTACTGTGCATAATTTCACAATTTCAATTTCAATAAGGCTTTTTTTGTCATAAAACAGATGCTCCACACATACACACATGTTGTGTGCATGTAATCGGCACCTTCTATTGAAATTTACCTTTTCTTTTACCATAAGTGACTTTAACGTTCAATATTTTTTTCAATGTGGGCCCACGGACGTAAGCAAACGGTGCAGCCGTTACAGGCTTACCACATACACACACACACACCTGTGCGTGCGAGTGCGCGAGTGTGCGTGTGTGTCTACGAAGGGAAAATGTGACTATTAGTAGTACAATATTTAATTAAACATGGAAGGTCTTGTGGATTGTCAGTCATTCATACATAAGCATGGATCCCAAACTCTAACAGCAGCAAAAAGTTCATCATAATAGACACACACATGATCTGACAGTACTCACGAAACTCCTGGTTTTGTTAATCTGAGTGAATGATATGATGATATCAAAGATGGCAGTCTCAGACATCTCAGTCCACAGGGCCAAGCAGTAAAATCACCAAGGAAATAAACGAGAAGAACTGTCTGTTAGAAAAGTTTCCAACGGCCGCTGGAAAAGTCCTCCCGGTCACTCTCTCCTCCTCTAATGTCCGCTTCCCTAAATACAAATGGTCGTACATTCAGCCATAGTCATACTGTATATAGAAGGCTAGATGTCTTGGGGCGCAGTGAAGAGCGTCCGCATAGGTCGGCCATCTTGTGTCGGGCAAGCTTTCTGGCAGAAGCTGTGAAGCCTCATGTAAACAGAGGTAAGGTGAGTGATCTGCATAGAAGTTACTGGTCATATCTCGCTGAAATTTTGACGGATTTACAAATGGTTTGGTTTCTTAAAAACGTTATTAGCGTGGTTAAGCGGTAAACATGTTGAAATAGCAGCTTTTCACTTAACATAAAAACAACTTAGTTGTGCAGCTTAGCCTAAGTTGTGCATCATGGCTAGGCTACTAGCCAGTAATTTTACATGGAAGGGAGGCAGAATTGGTCTTTATTTTCTGTTTAACTGAAGTTGCACATGATTTTCATTTTCGGGTTGGTTTGTTTAACATTTTACATTATGACTTCTACAGGTAATAAGGTGCTTTTCAAAGGGCATTAGCCCAGTGTGTGTGTCTCAGTCTCAGATGAGTACTGGCAGAACCACCCAGAGCTCCATGACAGGAGAGGAAGAGGAGAGAGGAAGTTTCAATGTTTCGGAGGTGGGTAAGGTGTTCATTTAACTTTGGCGTCCACTACAGCCCTGACACGTGTAAAAATATTTTCATTCAAAACTAGAAGTGTGGATGTGTATTGTTGTTTGTGTCAAGACATCAATTCATAAGTACTGGTGTGCAGTGTGATAAATATCACAGGTGTGAATGTCAACATGTAGCCTTTCTTAGGGCCTATTTGTGATAGGAAACACTGTAGTCTACATATTTCTGAAAATTAATCTATTTTTCAGGGCATAACATTCTACACAACTATGCAGTATCATAGACACATATTTGGTGTTTATAACAAACCAAACCGTTTGAAATTCGGTTGAAATTTGAGCAAGTTATGTATTCTAAAAGTACATGTCTCAATACACACACAATGTAATGGGTGAGTGAGCTCCCTCAGGGAAATGTACGTTTCCAGTAGTGCAAGACCAAAAACGACCAATAGAATCCACGGCTCGTCTGCGCCGATAGCCAGTAGCGCTAGCTGCAGCCTATATGCTGCCGCTTCCAAAATGGCGACGTGCTAACTTTCCGTATCCTTCCAAGGAGCGAAAATATGACTTTAAGTCGATCTAACACATGATTGGGATCTATGACAACTTCTGACACCATGTGGAAGCCTGTGCATAACTTCCACATAGATGCACTCGGCAGATTTTCTAAAAACTGCCAGAAAAGACACTGAGAGTATTTAAACACGGAACGCATAGCACTTTGTTGTTTCAAATGTACAACAAGGAGTACAGCTGAAGCAGCGGCGATTTCTCGACATGACACCCAACAACAAACTGCTTCTGAAATATCTTTGGATAGGGTTTAGACCCTATCACATCTGAAAGTTTGGCTTATGCTGTTTTGAATCATCCCACACACTCTGTTGTCGCATATCAGTTCAAAACACATCACATCTACAGCCTGACAATTATTGCCTTTATCATCATATCACTAATGATGGCAAGGTGAGATGATTATCTTACCATGCTTCTGTTTCTGGTGTTTCTGACCCGTGTCTCCTCACGGTTTTGTTATTTAGAGGGTTGCCTCCGGTGTCCGGTGCAGATTCATACAGCTCTGCTCCCGTGCTAATCGCGCTGCTAACTTTCCGTCTGCTTGTCCGTTGAAAAAATAGACCTTCCAGTCGATCGAACAGAAAACACCAGTCTTTGACAACTCCTGACACCATGTGGAAGCCTCAGCCGTGTGACGTCCTCGCATGCTGCTTAAAAAGTCCCTCAGAAGAAAAAGCTTCATTTTACAGCTCTCTGCTTGAAGAGATTTTGATCTAAAATTAATGTATTTCTGTTTAGTTTTGACCATTGGTGCAAGAGACTTTTTTGTGCATCTGGACAAAGTCTATAAACATACAAAGTTTCATCCGTCTACTCCATAAAAACCCTTATGTGGAGGGTCAGTTGAAAATTTCTAGTTGGCGCTGTAGAGACATTTAGCCGTGCCCAATGACAAGGCCATTACCTGGTTGTTCAGGCATACAATGCAATTATGTGCAGCAATTTTGAATTTTCTACAATGAAGCATCTGCCTACAAGCGCTAATGGCCACGCCGTTAGAGAAAATCAAATTCTGTACATACATTTTTTCCAGCTTGGTCTCGAGATTATGTGTGCCAAATTTGAAGCCAATTGGGTTAACCCCCTCGGAGATGTTTTTGAAATTTAAAAATTCAAATCAAAATGGCTGCCTTCCTGTCGTGTTATAGTCGTCATGTCAAGAGACTTTTTTGTGTATCTCTTTATGATGCATTTAAATACTGATTTTCGTTTGCTTACGACAAAGTTGACAAAAAATCCCTATTGACGTGATTTCAAGGTGGCGCTGTTGCGCAATTTTGACCCGTGCACTTTGAACAACTTCAAAATATACAATTTTTTGCCAACCCCAATGGGCATGCCGAAAATGGTGCGTTTTCAAGCATGTTCAGTCGCATGTTCGCGAAAACTTATTCCCGAGAAAAATAATAATAATAATAATAAAAATAAAAAGAAACAGGGGAGCTTTCATAGGCTTACTCGCAACTTCGTTGCTCGGACCCTAATGAAAACAAAAAGAAACAGGAGAGTTTTAATAGGGTTCACGCAACTTCGTTGCTCGGAACCTAAATATATTCAACATGGTCACTACAAGCGCTGACCACTTTCAAATGTAAGTCCTTGGTTTTTAGTCTTTACTACTTACTGTAAAAATCAAACACTAGATACGTACAACTTCAAGGAAGCTGGAAAATATTTCTGTCAAAATACATGATGTTGTATGTTACATGTAATCAACAATATACTATTATTGTTTCTAATATAATATAAAATGATTTTATATTATAATGACATTACAGAAGGATCATTTCACAGATATGTATATGGCCTTTGTGATATAATCAGTAAATGCTCTGAAGGTGAGACTGTCCCATTTACCAATGGTTAATGAGGCCTTTTGAAGGAGCCACTGAAGTTGTTTTCTTTGTAGACCACATAGGCTGCATCCTCAAAAGGATGCAGACCCTGAATTGGGACACAGCTACAGAGCAACAGCAGCAGGCATGCACCAGTTTGTAAGGAAATGCATAAACCTAAGTAAGGCTCAGCACATCATACAGAATCATACAGAAATGTAGCTTTTAGTGCTGATCAGTTGGACAGTTAATAATATTCTATTACTTTTTAATATATGTGTGTGTATAGAAAATATACTATTTTATCTAGAATTTAATAGCTTTAACATCGTGTGTTAAAATGTATCTTTCAAAATTAAAAGCTGCACCAGAACAGACAGCATTACATTTTCCTTTTCCCTTCATGATTTCACATCACTAACATCAAAAGGATACAAAAATATTGTTCCACACAAGTACTGCACTGCTTCTAGAAATTGTGATTTGGTGGGGTTGTGATGCAACCTTCACTTGATTGGCCACTTTGAATGTACTTGATCTCTGACCTGCTGTTTTGGTTAAGGAGATCCACGAGGAACATATGTGGTAACACAGTGGTGACAGCAAGTATCCAGGTTTTATGCTTACATGTAGTACTACTACATAATTGACCCCATCAAATTCATTTCACTTGTAATATATGCAGAGCAAGTGGGTGAAACTATATTCCAAAGGTAGTGGAGCTTCCACTAATGGCATCCGTGTGGCGGGCATGAATATCAATCCCTCGCCATGTATTACGAGCAGCTTTGTGACAGCTTTAAGGAACTCCAATCATCATGAAAATTGGTTCACTGATTGAGGACAGAGTTCTGACACTTGATAGGGGAATAGCCCATGGGGGGCCAAAATGCAAAAGTAGCGCCGCCTCGAAATTGTGACCACTCCCCATAAGGATTTTTTTAAATGTTGTCATAGGCAAATAAAAATTGGTGGACAAATACATCCTAAAGAGATATGCAAAAAAGTCTCTTGACATGATAACTGTAACTCGACAGGAAGTCGGCCATTTTGATTTGAATTTTTGAGTCTTAAAAATATCTCCTCCGAGGGGGTTGACCCAATTGGCTTCAAATTTGGTACAAATCATGTATGGACCAAGCTGAGAAAATTGTATGTACAGATTTTTTTAAAGTCAAAAGGTGTGGCCACTAACGCATAATAAAAATTGGTTGTTTGTCATCAATATTTCAAAATGCTCTTCTGGGCAGGTGTTTCATCATAGAAGCTTGAAAATTGCTGGACACAATTGCATTGCATACCTGAACAGCCAGGTAATGGCTTCGTCAATGGGCGTTGCCAAATGTCTCTATAGCGCCACCTTGAAATTTTCAAAAACCCTAAAGCTTTTTGTGGAGTACAAATATGAAAATTTGTAGGCTTATACAATTTATCAAGACACACAAAAAAGTATCTTGCCCTGATGGTCAGAACTGGACAGGAAGTCAGCCATTTTGGTTTCAATGGTCAAGTGCTGCTGTTTTAATGTGATTCATTACTTGTCACCCGAATCCGCCTCCAGAATTCATCTCATCAACTACTCAACATGTTGTATGAGATCACCTTAATGGCATTGTGATCAAAAATTCAGAAAAGATGGTCTCTATGTCAAGGGGTGTGGCCCTATTGTGGCCAAAGTAGAGAGATGGTTCATTATCCGAATCACAGGGATACTGCTCAGCCTAGAAGAGATTCCTCTTCAAAATGTGCTAAAAAACAGATTCTTGGGATGGTCTAGGAACTACATTGACCCAGTGGTTGCTAGTACCCCGACAGATGCACAGGCGAGGACCCGCTCAGAGCTGCTTGCAGCCTTAATATGTTAATTATTTTTGTGCTTACCCTGGACTGAGGGCAAAGCTGTGTTTGTGTGGACTAGAGTGGATAGTCCACCACAATCGGTAACCTGGTGCTTTAAAATTCCTCATCTCTTACTGTTTGCATGAAGAGGGTAGGCATAGAAAAAACCTCTAATCTTCCTGTTAATTTTGAACCACCATCTTCCTACCGTATCTAGTTTGCTACTTGCTCTTAATCCATCTGTTCTTCTGGTGAATAAAGCTGGTGAGCTAAGATCCTCTGGAGTCTATGTTCCACTTGGGTACATAAACATGATGCCTGTGCTTACTGGTAGGTAATTGGGTGCATGACAAAAACTGTCAATCATGGATATAGAAACACTGTGTGTGATATGGAAAAGAATGGCAGTGGAGCCATTCCTGGATCCATGGAAGCCAGCAGAGGCCAAGTTTTTTGAAATTTCATTTTGCTGCCATTTTGTTGTTGTGAACTTATTTAATTCTCAACAAAATGAATTTTCTTGTGATGACGAGTTATTATGAAATTATCTCAGGATAACAACATTTTTCTTGTGATACTGCATTAATTTATTCATTTACAAGCATCAGAGGCCACTGTGTAGTCCCAGTGTGACCTGGCTGGTGAAAAGCCAGACCAGTGAATGAACGAATGAATCATCTTACTTTCTAAAACATTTATCAAACAGAAGGAAGCAACCCAAAGGTCTTAGCACGATAAAAAAAATGCACCCTCCCATCTCACATAGACATCACAGATGCACACATAGTTTGGGACACATAGATACATAGAAACACCGTGGAAGGAGTCGAGGAAGAGATTGAGGAATATCTGTTACTGATCAACACATCTGAATGTACTTCATTCAAGGTTCAACAAAGATATCATCCTGACTCATCCAGAGTCAGGATGATAACAAAATATATTAATACCATAACACAAGAAAACAGTCTTTGTAATCTTGTGATGACAAAAAAATATGTTGTCACCATAGAAAAATAATATGTGGCCCTCTCAACTCTGTACTGTTTCTGGTGAAGAGGAGAGTATGGACTTTCTTACACATCAGGTTCACAGTTCTACTGATGAGATAATTTACTGCACTTTCAGGAGTGTAGCTTGTGTGATAAATAGCAACAGAACAATAACATTGTCTGGGATGCAGCCAGGAGCGCTTTCAATTAGCATGGACAGTGTCCATTTAGCAGCTCATTCATCATAGTCCTCTGTATGTAATCTGTCAGCACATCCAGCAGTTGCCTGCTCTTTAGCTGCTACATGCTTTCACAAGGTGTACTCTCTCCGGTGACATTTCTTAATGGATTCTTCTGCAACAAAGTTGACACCTCCAGATCTGCATTATTTTAGCTTGAGCTCGTTCTCCCTCACACCATAACTCTGGTGGACTCACTGGCAATCCCACCTGGCAATCTGAAATCCTCCCAACAGATGCTCACTATATAATTGGGTGGGCATAGAAGGCTCACTCTCAATCACTCAGATTCCCCATGAGAGAAGCTTCACAACTCTGAGGCTTGTTAAGAACAGGCTACAAAGTTCACGTGATGGCTCAAGGAAATCCTCATTCACACATTAAAAAGCAATGACAGTATTATGAATAAAAGTTGCTGAAATCAGGATCTGTCAGTGCTTTTAACTGTTCTAGATAAGGTTCAAAAATTGTAATACAAAAATAAACAGTGCAGAAGGGAAAAGTGTACAGGGAAAGATACACATTTTAATTTTACATGTTTTACTTCAAATTAACGCAAACATTCCTGGCGAAAGGGAAATATCTCAAATTTTAGACATTTTTAAACATTTAAAATATAAAAACACTGACTCAAAAGTGAGAGATGAACGGGTCCATTTTTATCCAATTTCCTGAAACTTTAAACTGAAATTGCCTGGAACGCCTGACTCTGCTGTTATATAATGAAAAAGGTTGAACACTGAAAATCAATGCATTCACTTTTTTGAGGGTGGTAGCTACACAGCGTGCTGCTTGCTTGAGAGGAGTAGGTGTCTAGGGGACATCGCCACCATCTCATTTCCTTTTTGCTAACAGCCTTTGAATGCTACTTTGATGTTTCCTCTAAAAGAATACACATATTTAAAAAGAAATATTTATCAATATGATCGCAAGGTTGCAGAATAAATATTAACATATCAGAGGCTTAAAATGGCTTAATTACATGATTTTAAATGAATGTTGTCAATCACACAAGAGAAAACCACCACCATGAATCATTAAAACCTAAAACCTTTTAATAGCCAAGTGTCATCATTACATCACATACTTCAACATGAGCATGCATGCATACAGATAAAATGGGGTTCGTAAATATGTAAACATCTAAACAGTGGTGGGGCAGTAACCGGTGAATCTAGCCTTTATTATCTCAAAACTGCATATTATACAAGACTAACACAATGTCTCTGAGCCAATGTTAGTAACCTAGCATGCTCAGTATCTTGAATTAGCATATGGGATATCAAGAGATTAAGAAGGTGATTGCCTGTCTATGAGGAATAGGGATTGTCAAGCTACCAACAAGATGCAGATGCCTTTAGCCAGATGAAAACAATAACTTACTTCAACCTGCTTCTTCAAGTTATCAGTGGAGTCTTTGGACAATGATGATAAGTTCTTTGCTTCCAGGCAAAGATTGCGAAGCGCAGTGATGGTACAATCCTCTTAATCTTCTCTTAAAGGTAAGAATAGTGATTTGTGACTTTGTACTAACAAAGTACAAGTACAGTAAGTGATAATCATGAATAATTATCATTAAAGAATATATTACTTAGGTTAATCACACTTGCGATGATTATTTGTGATTTTTATTTGCTAGGCATGTATGTTGAGATATGGTTGTCTATGAGTCTACAGAATGTACCTATAATCATGAATGCTCTAAAAGAGGAAATTAAAACTAAAAGACTAGAACAAACCTCAAAACTCAGTGACACAGAACTAAAAGAACTACCACAAAGATAGAAAAAAAAACCCTGTCATTGTTGACATATGATAATTGGCATGCTAAACTGCAAGCACAGATAATTCTTTTTACAGGACAATTTAAATTGATTTGAGGGTAAAATAAAATTATGAACACATATCATCAGAAAACCAACACATTAAATCTGAAGAAAAACAGGATCATAATTTTCCCCAGTCAGTGTCCTGGGATGGAGCACTCTTTTTATCCTATGTGTTTCTTCTTCTCCTTATTATTACTCTTCCCTGTGTGAAAACAGACCAACCCAAAGGCAGAGAAAGTGCTGCAACAGGCTGCCATACACACTCACACAAGCATCCAAACACCACTCTCAAAATTTCCTTTCGGGGGATTTCTAGTTTACCTACCTGTTCTGGTATGTCTTCAAATATGGACATATTTGGAAAACTGCAAAAAAGCCTTTCTGCCATGCACCTCTTTTAAAAGTAAATTTTCAATATCTTGATATCTCTGTGTCATCCATCACCACAGTCATGTGCAGTGACGTGCGGTGAGGTTCATGGCTGGTGAGGCACTGACGTCATCACTATGGGCTTTTCCAACATATGAACCCCATAGAGTAGCTTACTTGCCATTTGATTGGCAGCATTTGGTTTGTACAAAATCTCATAGCAGCATTATTCATACATACAAACCGTATCACTGTCTTACCTTTACTTATAATCGACGATAGGAGTAAACAAGGGAGAGCTGCATTTGAAATCGCTTGTCATTAATACTTGTTCGGCAGCCGAGTGGAATCCCTGGGCTCACTAGCGCCCCCTACCCTGAGGCAGGAGAACTGCCTGCCTCACCCAGTGCCCCTTCACTGGCGTTGTAAGATCGCTGAGCACACAAATCCGGCTCCACACAAATATTACAAACATCAGCCAAGCTATGGGAAGGCAGGAGGGCATATATTAAAAGTGTTTGAAACATTTGATTGGCAACATACAGAAAGAGACAGTGACACGCTGCCATTGCCTGGCAGAGCACAGTTTGTAAGGGATTGCGCAATTCGACGTGAGGCTGAGTTTGCTGCTGTCTCACCCTGAGTCTCTTCCCAGCGCTTTAACGGTAATGTGAAAATTCAGCCATTTTTCATTAAAAAAAACAGTCAAATTGATCAAGTTGAATGGGAAATTTGTTCATAGTTCAAACCATTTGATAAATATAACCATTTCATTTATTTGTTATTATATACTTTATATAGAGAGAGATAGAGTTAATGTGGGACAGCAGAGCTAAGTGCTTAGGCATGTAGCATGACTGGTTGTTGATTACATAAATCATTTCCACCAGACAATGTCAACGACTGTCAGAACACATTTAGAGAGCCAATGACAACTAGAATGTGGGAAAACTCCAGGAGAAATGTAAGGACATGCTAGAAGAGAGATCAACGGCTGCTTGCAACACAAACAGCCCTGCAGATGAAGAGCAGCAAGTGAAAGGAAAATAATTAATGTGCAAAATTGAAAAAGAAAGACCATGTCTGACAGAACTTTTCCTACACATGAAAGAAAGTAACAGAGACAGAATTAGCAAGCAAAATTATTAGTGGTTCATCTTAAAACAGATCGTACTTTTCTGTGTTTATTGTCATATCTCTCTAAATCTCAGCCATTCATAGAAAGCTGATTTCAAGCAATGATACTCAATGGCTGATAAATTTGCAGATGACAAATACAAGTAAGGGAAAAACTGCATTTTATTTTACAACAGTAATTTAGCAGTAATGGGCTGTCTAACCTTCCAAGACTTCAGAGAAAAAGCCTGTTCCTATACATTTTCCAAAAACTGTAAAACATATTAAACTTCCCATGATTTTTCCTCAAATGACAGCAAACTTGATGCAGAGAATCTTTAGACTGACCAACACAAACGATCCACACAGATTTTTTAATTTATCAGAAATCGTGCATCAAAATGTTTGACTGTAAAGAGTATATCAAACATTCTAGCAAATTTAAACACAAATTCTTGTGAAATACATTTTCAAAGCTGATAAAAAAACCATTTTAAAGTCATGGTAGGTAATTCACTAAAATATCAGATTTTATCTCAAAAATCTTTTTTTTTTTAATTTGCAAAAATGTCATTTTAAACATCAATTTTTCACTTCACTCCACTTTTATTGGAGCCAATAAATCATTTTAAAAAACAAATTATCAACATTTCCATGCTGTCTAGATGCATTTGAGTAGTTTCACTTTTTTTGTCTTTCTTATTGCATTTTTGACATCTGCCTTTACATGCTAACTGCTAACTGCTACTGACAGGCTTAGTCAATTTGAGAAGCAACATATACCATCTCTTCTTGCCAATTAGCTCCATGAGGGAGAGGGTTGGAGATTGAGGGTCTTAGCCTGTGAGTCTTAGCTTGTCCAACATTTCCATATGAGAAATCTGCCCCAACTCTCCACAAAGGTCCAGTCCATGCCAGATGACCTCAACTGAAAACACAACTAGAGATGCTACTTTCGTTTTGCCTAAAATTTTCCAGCCACAACCATTGTTGCACTGCAGGTATAATTGCTTGTATGCTTTTTTATTATACTGACTTATAACAGCAATGGGAAAAAAAGATGCCCTTCAGTGCAGTGGACATAATTGTGCTACTTTTAAATGATAGACACACAAGTACAGTGAAGGTGTCGAGAGTCCCAGCAATACAGACTGAGATAACGTGATGTGATTAGCATCATCTGAGAGCCTGATGGCCTGACCATTGGGAGTGAGGGCCATGCAGTACTGCACAGTACTCCATCCTCTCTCTAATCTGGTCAAAATAAGCTACAAACTCCTCTGCCACCACAGCAGATAAGACAATAATTGGTTAAGTGTTTTATCTGATGCAGGAAGATGCCATGCCAAGATGCCATGCCCCCCCCCCCCCCCCCCCCCCCCCCCCCCCCCTCCCCCAGGCACGATTGAACAATCCACGTTTCTTCATTTGCATGAAGTTTGACATCATCATCGGCCTGGAGATATAAGCACAAATGTCATTTTTCAGCCAAAGTGCTTGTGTCCCAACGTACAATCTGGAATGGGTGAAAATCAAATCAGTTCTTCTTCTATGAGTGATGAATTTGTCTGCCAAACATCAAAATTCAAAATGGTGTTTGAGTTATCGTGTTAAAATGAGAAACACACGGAAGTGGCAGTTGCGGTCGGGCCAAAACCATAATATCCCAAACACTGCGTTTGGGGATATAATTATGACACAATGCTAGAAAGAATAATTGACTCTAAATTATTAAGATTTGAGTGGTCTGATCATGTCTTCTTTTTCCCACCTAAAAAGACTTCATTTTGTTTTATTTAATTAAACAACATTTAATTGAGTCTCTGTATTTGTGCTTACGTGATAAGCATTCTGCACTGTTGTTTTTTCTCTTTTGAGCCTCAGTAAACATTTTTTTTCCATCATTCATCTGTCCTACACTTTGTGTTTGATTATCTCCACCTGGCTTATCAAACTAACAGCAGCAACAATGGTGCTGAGGTTTTAGTCCTTCAGATTGACAACATTTACAATGTGCAGATGCAGAATGGCTCTCTAGGGCTTTGCCAACACTACCAATCCCAATAATTATAAGACTGGGGTCAGTGTATTCCTTTATTGGAGATTTATTTATTGTAGATAATTGTCAGTTGCTTTCATGTCTTTCAGTAGTAACAGTGTCAATGCAGCTTTTTTACTGTCTGGATCATGACAAGGCTCTAGACAGGCTTAAAATGACTTGGTAGCGGATATGCAGATTAGCATTTGTGTCTTCTTTTTTTTTCTCATGTGAGACATATGATAGCACCCTGACTACTTCACTCGATGACCCCATGTGTGAATCAGTGCCCGACTGCTAGCACAAGGCAGAAGTGCTCTGCACTCCCACTGACCCAGAGCATGTGGTCTGTTTTTAATCACCCCATTTTCAGGCGGAGCCAGAAACCTAAAACTGTTAAGATTGATGGAGTATGCACTGTGCTCTTATTTGCTCATGCTATAAATCTCAATGAAGCCTGGAGTCAGCGCCTGTACCTCCAAACTCACATGCACCCACACACCCTCTGGCTTGCAAGTGTGCCAACAGAAAACATCACATTAGGCTGCCTTGCCATCTGTCTTGGTCAGATGAGGTTCAACAGCAGACAGCTTACATATCCAACAATAGGACTAATTTTTGTTCATGGCTGAGTGAATGATTGCAAAGCTGAAATCCATTCATAAGCCATCATGATTACAGGTTGAGAGGCTAATACTTATATTTCGGTGTCCCTACTCATATACTTGTGACTCTGACTACAAAGGACAAGTTAGGTATTCTTCTTTCCACATAGACAGACAATTTCAGATTTAGTCTTTTGCTGACCTCTGTCGTTGAGAAGGAATTGGTCTTGACAGGAATGAAAGTTTTGTGCTGCCCTGAGAGCATGCTCACTAGAATGCTTCATTACACAAATGCAGAGTAATTTTGTAAAGTCAGCATCATCAATTCACACACACAGTGTCGCAGTCAAAGTCTATTTTCACCATGATGTTTATCACTCAAACTCTCTGTGGATCGCATGCTGTGGAAGGGAAAAGCATCCAGTGAAGAAGATGGAGGAGATTTAACTTTAAGACCGGCACACAGCTGTATGATGGCAGAAGTGGCAAAGCGGATGAAAATTGATGGTAGCTGAAAAGAAAAACCGTGAGCAAAAAAAAAGGAAGACTGGGAAATAATGAGACGGCCAAATAGAGAAAGGAAATTTCAGAAGTGAAAAGGATTGGAGTAAAAACTGAAAAGGATGAGGGTAGAGTTGCTTCCTTAGCATTTAAATGAGTCATGACAAAGGGCAAATCACCTTTCCCTTACAGCATTTGGAATCAAGACCTGGATGTAATAAGGAAGGCTAAACAACAGATGACTTTCCGTATAGAAAATTAAACCTCATTTTAACTCAGTAACAACTCTGCATTCAGTATTTGGGCTACAAATACAAGCAAGCAGAGCATGAGCTTGGAGATCACAGTATGTAGCCACATGGCATTCTTTTCAGATGCATGTTTGCATGATTTCATGGTTAATAGTACAAAGCATTAGAGCATTTCACACTGAGGCATATTCCTCATATAATGATAATTCATGAATGCACATGACAATGGGAGCGCCGTAATATTCCATCAAAATGGAAGAATAACAGAACAGTTGGACAGACGTGCTGCTGTGATTAAACTTCTGATGAAAAGTGCATGTCAGTGAAATTCCATCATTCCTTTGCACAAATAAAACATGGGCTCACGCAGTATCATGCTTGGTAGTGTGTGTGATTCTTCTCCACTTCATGCCCAGTTGCTTCCAGTAAGACGTTGTTACATGTATGTGCAAACACACAGACACACTCTGGCGGTGTGTTGATGGCAACCCCTGGAGGGCTGGGCGGTTGTGCGTTATGTAAGGAGCTCAGGAGGAGAGAGGTGGTGGTTTCTCACACACAGTTCACGCTCTGGCTTACCGCCCTAGGGTTCTGCACCGAGCAGAGCGACTGATGAGAAATGTGTGTGTGTGTGTGTGTTTGAGTTTTTGTAAGAGAGAGAGGAAGACAGAGATAGAATCTGTGAGAAAAAATGAGCGTGAGGGCAGAGGACTAGGATATGGGATGTATAAGAAGTTATATTCTCCCCATTCTCACCAGAACGTGGCATGTAAATTCAGGCGTGTGTGTGTGTGTGTGTGTGTGTGTGTGTGTGTGTGTGCGCCAGCAAGACATTTAAAGTGGGGAATGTGTATTTGTATGTGACTTTCTGTCAAACTGAGTAAACCTGCTTTGCCCCCCTCTACCCCAACACACACACACACACACACACACACACACAAACACCCACACAAACACACACACACACACGCTTAAAGATTAGTGTTAATGCACATTTGATATTTTTAGTATGAAAAGTAGCAGAATCTTTTTTTCTATCTTCTACAGTCTTTTAAATTAATTAATTATTAATTAATTAACCAACAATATATCAATATATTTAAGAAGATGTATCATATTCCACCAATAAATGCAAATACAGCAATAACATACCAGACTATACCAATAATATTAGGTACACATGCTGTCACAAAGCCTACTCTTCTCTGTAACACAGTAAAATGACTGGGAAGAATATTGCCTGTGTGTCTGTGCAGGCAACTATGCTATGGTTTGGATATGAGGGGGTTGTTCTATAAATACTCTCAGCGCTAGAGGAGAATCTAGGCTGCGCAGACACACAGACATGTCGACATACAGTGCTGCCACAGTGCACACTGCAAACCAGGGAGGACACACGATTTCAACTGAACAACAGTGTATGAAAGCATGAACACATATAATAACACCTCACTGATGGAAAGATAAGTTGTAACGCATTCAAAAAGGAGTCACACTGTATGTTCCCTGACAATCAAATGCATCAGACAAGTCAAACACAATCATCTTGTAACAGCCACTCAAAGCAATGACAGCAGCATATCCATTCCTGTGGGACACTGTCTTTTGTAATTCAGGTCTCAAGGCCTTGACAAAGTGTCACTCTGAAGTCAGTCACTGTGACACATGACAGCTATTTGGCACTAACATTAATAGAAATGGGGATCATCGGAGGGTGTCACAGTCCATTTTGTTCTTTTTATGGACTGAGTTTGCTTTAATGATGAATCTTTAAAATACAAATGGAGCAAAAGAATGCCTGCTTCATCCTCTCTCCAAATCTAGGGGAAAATATCTTTATTACAAATTCTTTTGAGATTATATCAAACTAGTTGAAATAAGACAAGACTTACTCCATTGAAATGCTGCCTTAGCAAGGCTTTCTTGTTTTGGTGAAAGGTCAGTACAACCTCTTTAGAGTGTAATATTAGGTAATTAAACTACAGAACAAGTATATTAACAAGTACAAGTATATTACTATCCCAGGAAGCTGTAGTGCCATTGTCACACATTTGTCCTGTGGTAAAAGGCACATTTAGATGGATACATATTAACTATGGCTGATGCATCAAGCTTTTTAATGGCATTTTTAATGGTACCATCCCGGTGTATCTATGCTTAGATAAAATGTTTCTTGATTTTCTTGATATGACAAATACAAAACAAAAGAGAAATTCATTTTTTAAGGTAATAATGGTGAACACCCTCTTACTACAGCACATCTTGTTACCGTGCTGTGCCTGGTGTCATGTTAACCATTATGTAAATCTTTCCAGCCAGGTCACTATTAAACAGTAAAATGTATGAGCATTGGCTTAAAGAATAAACCAGTTCAGCCTGCAGACCCCACCCGCCTTCCCCCACTACACTCTGTTGAAGGGATAGAAGAAGGTAATATACTCACTGTGGCACAGCACATGAAGACAATGATGAAGGTTCCAATGACACCTCCTATTCCAACCAGCCAAGTCATCCTGAGGAAAAGGATGACGCCGAAGATGTTCTGGATACATGGGAGATAGACGCCCATCAGAGTGCCCAGCTGGGGGGCCTGGAAGATAAAAGAAGTAGAGACACTGTTCAAAGATTTTGACTAGCAGGGTTAACAAAAAGTTTCACTGAGGATACACATTCGTTATTATTTTGTTTTCTTCTGCATTTTCAGGCAGGTCTTGCTATTCCATCTGCCTTTGCAGATGAGTTTACAGCATCTTATTAATGTAGACAAGTTGATTAATTTTTATTTGGTGTTTGCCCCATTTCTTTTTATTTGTATTTTGTCACACTTAAGTCAAAGTCAGCTTTATTGTCAATTCAAGAGAATCGAGATTATGTTCCTCACTGTCCCATGCGTGAACAGTTTGTCATGTCTTCAAACAAATTCAAATATTACGCAATATAGCACAAATAAATGTCACACACCTGTTTACTTGACACATCACATATGCAGCACTCATGTGTCTGAATGTGTGTGTGAATGTGTCTGGCATCACTTTATGCAAACCAAGTCGACACAGCAGCTACAGAATACATGTCAGGAATGATAGTTTTCATAATACAAACAAAACATTGATCCTTTCTAAGGCCCAGTTGGTAGTTGCACTATGATGTTTTAGGTTGAAACAGTGCCAACTTTTGCCACATTACAGATCAGGTTCATTCTACATTTGCTGCAAATGTATGCTCATGTGTCAGTTTGTATATATTTATATGTGTTAGTGTGTGTGTGTATGAATATGCACCTGTGTGTAATGTACAGTAATGGCAGGTATTAAATCTGAAGGACGCATCAGTTGACCCTGTACATAATAGAGAAATATTCATTTCCTGTTCAAGGACAGCATTGCCAATGAAGGGTAATTATGCTGATATCCATCCATGACCTACCAAGTGAGAGCACAGACTGTAACAGTCACATCATTACATCACAGATAACACAAAGTCGCCACTGCAACATTTACAATCAAGCAAACAGGGCTAATTTGAAACATGATTAGCCGCAGTCTTGTCAGCAGAAATATTATTATTATTATTATATATTATTATTAAGTGAGCAGGTGTGTGAGAATGGTCTATGTGAGACAGGTGGAGTGTGTGAAACAACAGTAATTTAATAATAATTTAACCAGACACACATGAAAGACAAGCAATGTCTGAACTCAGAATTTTTTCTGCTAAAAAAAACAAATGATAAAGTGAGAAAAGAACACAGATTTTAATGATGTTGAGGCTATTGGTTTTATTTCTTTGTTTTATTGTTTTTTGTCCTTATGGCTCCTTAATGCCGTCTATTAAAGTTAGGACATTAAATGCAAACAGTAGACTGGAAAAAGTGAGAAAAGCGACAGGAAGGACCCTAAGTCACAACCCCATGGTCTGCGGAGGAGTTGGTTTCCCATTCTTCAGAACATTCTCGTTGTCTGCTTAGGGATTTAATCTTATCAATTTTTCATTACGTGAACCATATTTCAATGGCTTTGTAACGAAAAGTTATGACAAAAATCAAGGGGCGTTGCTGCTTGGAACTGCCATTTCTGATGTCCCTTCATGCATATTCCACAGAGCTTTAATGTGATCAAGAATGGCCTGGGCTTACATCTGACAGCAGAATCATCCCTTTGTTGAGCAAAATGGCTCAATAGTGCCACCTTGAAATCTCTTGAAAACTCCTTGACATGGTCAACTTTGCCTAATTTCCACACATCACATTTCAATGAAGTCCACCTAGGAATTTAATTCTATTAACTTTATATTGTATGACCATCATCTCAATGGCTTTGTGATGAAAAGTTATGAAAATCTTTTAAGGTGGTCATGACTGGTCAATGTGGGCATGGGTATGAGTCATCTGGGGAGGTGTGGTCCCCATCATACCTATTTGCAGTTCTAGTTTAATTTTTGTTTCTAATTAACTTATTTTTTTATTAATTTACAACCTGATAGCACTTAAGCACTTTTTGCTTTTTATAATGTCAAATTGTGTTGGTAAAAACTGTAAATAAGCTCTGAAATAAGCTCTAAAAATCTAATCAAAAATAATTTTCTTCTCTTGACAAAATCCTACTTTACATATATGAAAAATCACCAAATTCTGGACAATGATCCAGTCCTATGCCAGATTGCTTTAGTTGCAAAAATAGGTCAGTAGTTTTGTCTGCTTTGCAACTTTTATTAAAAAGAAAAAAAAAAGACGGACAGTTTAATCTATTCCAAAATATGGAGTCCATCACTGTTAATTTTCAAAATCTGTAAACCTCATTAAACCTATCCTTCCACAATTTTTTGCTAAATTGACAGCAAACTTGGTGCAGACTGCCCTATGCAAACAAACCACACAAATAACATTTTGTTTGACTGTTATGTTATTCATTTAATTTACTTGCAAATTTTATAGACATACATTACAATGTTTATACATTGTACGTATGAATGTTGTATTTATTTTCGATTGCATTTCGAATGTTCATTAAAAAACAGATGACAGAATGTTGGAGTCATTGTAGATGATGTTGGAAACATGAGAATGTTATTTTAAAAAAAACTAAAATTTTTACATCATCTTGAATTTCACTCTCATGTGAACAAATGCCAAAGCAAAAATTTAATTTTTAATCATCAGTTTCTCACTTGTGTAGCCAATAAATCCTTTAAGATTTTGACCAACATCTCCATGTTGTCTAGCAATTTCATTATTTTTAGATTTTGCCTAAATAACTTTTGGGCATGTGTTTGCAGTCTGCCTTCACATGCTACCATCTTGATGAGATTGAAAATTATTCTTGGTGTTAAAGATTGTGAGAAATCTGTCCAAACTTTTCAAAAAGGTTCAGTCCTATGCCAGATGTCCTCAAGTGGAAATGCAACAATCCTGATTGTGGAGCTCGAGCAAGCCTCTAAATCTCAAAGCTTTCAAAAATTCATAATAAATCAACCATATGTGCTACAGCATTGTAACTTTCATTTTGCTTAAAATTGACCAGCCCCAACCATTGCCTGGCAGCAGCTATAATTTGAGCTCTGTTTCGAGTAATGACAACTCAAAAGATCCAAGGAGAACCAGTTAATCAATGACCAGCATTTTAACATTACAAATCCATTTGCCGATAAGCATCTTTCTGGAAAGAAATGAAAACCTTGTGTTATTTAACGCTGCATGTGTCTTTGTCTGCATTTAAATGTGCTTAAGGCATAAGCTGAATTAGTGTTGACAGCAATTATGATGAGAATTAAAAATGTGTGGCACAGCTCTAGGCATGGCTGATCTTTTTTGTTCCATGTATGAGTATGAGAACAGTCAGTTGACACATAGCAAGAAGCTCAACAATGAGCCAAAGAAGCCAGCAAAGAAGATAACAGATGGAAGCAAACTGATTTAAAATGTGTTGTGGTTGTGTATGCAGGAGATTGATCCAGTCAGCCTCTCTTTTGCTTGGTGTCTAAGACAATAGGACAACAAACTCTGGGTAAACAGCACCTTCTGTAAAGATGGAGCTTGCTGCTTCCCTCTTGATGATGCCATTGTCAGATGTGGGTTCAGTCCCTCCTTTCTGGGGCAGACAGGAAACTGACTACCTTGACTCTCTGATAGCTTAATCCCAGCAGCACGGTGCACTGTGCTAATCGGATCCACACTGTGGCTTCCACGGGAGAACAAACTTGTCCATCTCTGTCACCTCCCCCACTATATGATAATAGTTGGCACAGTTTGTCTAAGTTATACAAATGAGATAGTGACTCACCATGCATGTGCCCTCAGTCTGTGGAGATGAGGATTTTCATTATCTTGACACTGGTTTTTATTACGTTTTTTTTTCTTTATGAAGACTGAAACTGAACCGATTCTTCCTTTAACTAATAATAACATTTGGCGGAAAATTCTGTGCACCCAGGCTAACAGTAAAAAAATGGAAAAAGTGCAAGACTTTTCAACATTTCAACATAACTAAAGATGATTTACCTTAAACATTAAAGATTTAAGACAAAAAAATATGTAAAATCATAATTTCATATTAAAAAAAATCACTGTCACTCCTGTTCACCTCCTCACAGACCACCAAGCATTAATGTATTAATTAAAAAGCACCAAGGCCATCCTGACAGATCCTTTGGGTGCTCTCTCTCTCTCCCTCTATATTTCTCTCTATATACCTGTAAAACTCCCTCTCTATCTGTCTCTTGCTCTCTCTATCTCTGTATGTAATATATATTCTGAGGTCAGTATGTAATAATAAGTAAATTATTATGGGAAAACTTGCAAGGTTAATGCTTCAAATTTAAACAGATATTTGAACCTACTTGGACTTTGTTTTATGGCACTTAAAGGCAAAAAGGTGAACAAATACATCTATAATAGCAAAACGCTTCCAGAAACCACTTCAAACAGATAAAAACAGAAAAAGAGGGGGTTGGCAGATAGTTGCGAAGGATATCGCATCTATCCTTTAAAATAGATGCGATAAGATGAAATAAGATTGGGGAATTCAAACACCACATTAAGGTCAGATGGCTGGATATCAAAAAGATAATATCTTGGCAGGATAGTTTTGAGATGAGGAAATGGAGTGTATGTCTGTCCGATAAAATGATTCCTACATATCTTGGTGATTGTTTCCATGGAAGAACAAAAAAAATGGGTGCCTCTAGTTTGATATTTGATCTGATGTATATTCAATCCATCATGGGGGTATCTCTCCAATGCACATAGAGAAAAGGTCCATCAGACCATCACAGAACACATATATACCATTCACTCGCACACTAACAACTTTGCACAATTTAGGGGGGGCTGGATATTCAATAGAAACAACAGTTTTCTATTTTCTTTCAATTGGCTATTTGTTCATTCAGGGACTAGGACTACAGCCTCAACGAGCATCTGCTCTGTGAGACAGACACACGCTCACACTTGTATGGGCAAAGTGAGTGTCTGCTTAATATGCTGAGAGTCAGCAGTGTGCTGATTTCCCACGGGAGCGGACCACTGTGAGCAGAGACAACAAGGACTGCTGCAGAGCCACAGGTAGGCCAGCCTGTTCAAGGATGGAACATCTGCCCCCCTCAACCCACTGGGAAATGCAGTAAAGCCTCTGAATGGATGGCTCAGGTGTGTTGGATGTGCAGCAGGACCTTTCACCACATCTGTTGTGGGACCTAGTTCAGATTGGCTTGCTCCTGCTGCCCTACCACTTACCACAAGCCTCTCACCTGGTTGACTCGTCCTGCCTGGTAACACAGCAGGAACACTTTATTCAGAACTGCTGAATGATAGTGTAGAAGAAAATGTTTTAGCTTTCATTGATCTAATCCATTTGATTTGATTTGACCTGTCCTGCTAAACTCATCATCAACCCCCTCTACGCAGATCTTAACAAAGACATCTTGAAACCAGTCTTCAAGGAAGCCATCTCTCCTTCCTGTCCACAGATATACCTTTTGGTGGTGCCAAAGAGTCTCTGCAGCTAGGATTGACCCCATTGTTATTGTAAATTCAGCATTTGACTATAACTTCCTAAAGTCTGTCTCCCCTAATGCAATCAACCAACTACCCCCCACCTTTGTCTCAAGTGTAACTGTTTGTGTATAAAACCCTGCCCTGTGAGCTGCTCGGCAGACAGAACTTTGCAGCCACCATGTGAGTTTCTGTCTCCGCTGTACAGTGAATAAAACTCATCTGAATTTGCCACAATTCTGGACCTGAGGAATTATTTTTCTTCAACAATAGTCAGCATGCCAAACTGGAAAATGTAGCAGAGAAAGTTTCACTAATGTTGAGGGGGAAAAAAAGTACAACCAACCTTTAGTAAAATGTAAAGGCCTTAAATGCAGAATGGCCCATTTCAGACTGTATTAGAGTAATTAATGCATTCATGTGTACATTAGAGAAATTGTGAAGCTGATTAGGGATCTACGTCATATTAATTTTGTCAGTTTTCTGACCATAACCAAATACTTTTACTGCTACTCAAGCTCAACACAGAAAACCCTTCGCTCATCTCTAAAATCACTTATATCCTGAATTGGATTTTTCTGTGCTTCTCTTCCCTTTTATGGGCATCCCATTAATTTTGCCAATAAAGGCAGCACTGCCTGCAGTCAGGCATTGGGGTGCTGTGTCCGACCAGTGAGCCGACTGTGCACATCTTGAATGAGAAGTTGATAATGATTTATTCATTTTATTTATTTATTTTTTTTGTCAGAGTACCCCCCCCCCCCCCATTATTCATATCTTAATGTTTGTATCTCATTGATCTGACAATTCAACCAATTTGACTGTTGAAAGCACCACGCAGCCAATTACGGGTAGAGGGGGATGGGTCACTACCTTCATGGACATCAATGCAGTCTTCCCTGCTGTCAAAGCAGCTTTTTCTAAAAAAAAAAAAGAAGAAATTCTTGCATCCATGACAAGATGACAAGTGAGCAGGAATAAGCACTATAAAGCACATCCCTCGCACTGGAAATAATAGCACTGAAGTCAAAAATGACACTGTAGTCAACATTCATGCCATTACATACTGTAGGAGACACAGATAAAGTAGCTTAAGAGCAGCAACAAAGAAATGTTTCTTGCAGTGGTTTGTCTTGCTCATTGTGTTCCATGAATGTTTACTCGAGTGCTCAGTTTGACATCAGTACTCATGGTTCTAGCAGAAGTGAAGCTGACTAGTTTGTTCACCCTCACACAGCCATCAGCTACATAACCATACATTGACATAGCAACTCCTTTAGAGTGCAACTGTCAAACAGCTACTACGAGTCTCTGACTGACCCATGTGTGTGGCCATGTCTCCATAAGCTGCCGTCTCTCGAACTTTTAGACTTAGACTAGATTCTTAATTTAATGGACACAAACTTGGGGTCTGTTCCTGTAGTTTTCATGATGTTTAGTTTTGCATCAATGCTCTGTGGTTCAATGAGCCTCCAACTGATCCCTGTCTGCTTCACAGCTGGACAGGCTCGTCACCATGGTAACACAAACATGCACATGCACACACAGATGCTTGAAAAGAAGAATAGAATGTACAGTGCACATACAAGTGAGAGATCCTGAGGTAAGTGTTAAAATTGAATCTTTAATAAGATAATAAAGAAAAATTTTGTTTGTTTTTTTACTCTTTGTTTATATTTTTGTTCCATTTAAAAAGGATTTTGTGGCTTGTTGTCTTGTTGTGCTCTTCATTTTGAAAGTGTGTGTTTTAAGTATTTGAAAAATATTAACCTCACAAGATGCAACAGCTGGGCAGCAAATTCCAGTGAAACTGTCGAAATTTCCGCACAGGAATTTCTAGTTATTTAATGATCTTTATAAAAGTTTGTCTTAGAGTCATCATGTGATTATTTCAGAAAGCATAAATGTTTGTTTCAGTGAGATAATTATCATCTCTGATGATTGTCTGGTCCATAATTCCGAGCCTTCAGCCTTCAGATGCCACTGTCTTGTATCAGTGTCTCTCAGCAGTGAAACAGCATATCAGTGAATGAATAGACGAAAAACAAACATCAAAACAGCATTATTTATAGCTCACTTTTCATGTGGAAGTAGCCCAAAGTGCTTTGCACAATAAAAAAACAATAAAGAATATGTGTACACATACTTACAGACATGTAGATACACAGAAACACAGCAGATAGAGTCAAGGAGAAGTCTGAAGAGTATTTATTGTTTTTTGTGATTATAAAAAGATTTTTCCTAAAACCATACGAATGACCACCGTGCAGTTGAGTCTTGCTACAGGGAATAGGGAGTAGAATGTGAAGAGACTATGTACATATGACAGGAGAGGAGAAAGGACCTTGCCAACCTACTAAGGTAGAACTACTTTTGACTTCAAAAATAATTTCTTACAGAACATTTTGGCAGTCAAGCAGGACAGAAGTCTGACATGAAATGGCAACTTTCCTGATTCAATTCCAAATTACCCTAATAAATTCAGTTTATGTAAGCATGATATCTGTTGTAGTATAGGCACAGCCAATAACAAAGGTTGCATCATAAAACTCAACTCATTTTTTGTATCCATGTTCTACACTAGGTAGATGTAGAAAGTGTCTTTCACCACACCTTAATCAGTACATAAGACATGTAATTCAGTAAAGAAAGAAGAGTAGCAGAAGAGTTATGGAGAAAAGGGCACAAGAAGAAATGAGAGGATACCTGATGATGAGAAGAGTAAAAAGGAAGGAAACAATAGAGGGGAAAATGAAAGGACACAGCAGAGTAGAAACAATGAGATAGGACAAGAAAGGGAAATGATAGGATAAGAGAACACAAGGAAGGAAAAAGAAGAAGAGATGGGTGACGAGGAGATAAGAGGGTGAAAGGATGCAACATGGGAGGAGGGTATAGGGCAGGTCAGGAGAAAAAGACAGGAGAGAAAAAAAATTATGAATGAAGAAAAGGGGAAGAAGAGGGACATGAGTGAAGAGCAGGTTTGTTACAGCAAAGCAGACACAGAAGCATGAAGTGAACACAATAGAGGAGGGGGGGAAGTGGAGGCCAATAACACTGAGCTTATGGCACTATCTCCACTCTTTTCTGGCCAAACAGGAGCTGACAAGGCAAATGTGTTTCTGTTCAGGTGTGTTCAATTATTAATCAGACAGGGAGAGGTGAGGCCAGTGAACATCAGCCTCCCTGACCAACTGTGGATGAACCAGTCACTCAGAAGTCTATTACCATCCTATATGATATTGCAGGCTCACCACCTCCAGACAACATCTAATGTGTGTTATTAGAATATTCTAGATTAAAGACTCCACAAAACCTTGTGTATTTCCGCCAGCTGTCATGTGAAAGATAGAAGCCCTCTCAAACACTTAAACACATGCTACACACATGCTACTGAAGAGAAGTGAAATCAAGTTTATCAGCAACATAATTTGTATATGTGCTGACAGATGGAAACATAGTCCACATTGCAAAGACTAACTGACAAAAGAGCTAAAGAGCTCAACACAGTGATAGCTATAGTGTGTAACTTCTGTCGCTTCCAGAGAAATTCTGCCTTACGTCAACAATATAGCTGGCACTTCCATTTGACGTATGCCCAGGTGTACCCCATCGTCCTAACCCTAACCCACTTAACCCTTACTCCCCACCACTACCCCTCTGCCATAGTGCAATGAAATTTCACAACATTTCTTTACATGTGAAGCAGGACAGCTGGAGAAAAAAAGATGGACTTGTATGATTTAGTATGACTAAGTAAGTAAGTAACAAAGTCACTTACTAATTCCAACAGAAGCCAGACAACGTTCATGTTTTGCTCTTGGCTCAGTTTCTCCCCTTAGGAAGAAAGTCACTCAGACTTCTCTGTTGGTCACTTTCCTTATTCGCTGTCAGAATCTCAATCTCTCCTGCCATGCTGGCTGCCATTGATTGTGTTCCTGGAAGTGGACCATTATTAGCCTAACTGCTTAATCTGCTGTTCTGTTCTTTAAAACTTTCAAAATCCTTTTGTTTACATTTAAGGCCGACTATTACCTCGCCTCCGCATACTTATCCAGCTTGGTCCACATCGTTCTTTAACAAACCACCATCAATTTAGTAAATTGTGGTTCTCAAACCAAAGTTTGAGGTTTTGAGACTTCTGCTTTCACATGCAAGAAATTGCTTTTCTTTTGATATAAAAAAATAATTCTAGGCACTGTCAATGTTTAATACACATCTTTGCATCCTTCCTCCAAGTTTTTGAAAGTGGCTGTGTGAATTAACTAACCTTGCTCAATGAAGGAGGTCAAGAAGGAGAAAAGCTGACAGATAAGGTATGAATGGCTTCCAGCACAACCTGCGTGACATCTAGAATACTCCCTTACATGTCGACTGAATCAGGAAAACTGGGACCTCAGGCAGCAACAAAGAAAGCCTGCTGCCTTGCTCTGCCTCACTCACTTCAGGGAGGGATGATGAACAAGATGGGGAGCAAGGATGGTTGAGAAAGGGATGGAGTGAGAATTGAAGAGGGAATGTGGCAGGTGGGAAGATAGAGAGAGAGCGAGAGAGAAAGAGAGAGAGAGGTCGCAGTTTGAGCAATAAAACGCCACAGGCAGCCTTAATGAATAGCCTCACGTGGTGATGGAGAGATTGGCAGTGGAATGGACTGCTGATTGGCAAAGCAGTGGCTTGCTGTAGCCTGCAGACTAATTAAAGTGATGGGGTTGACAGGGGAAGATTATTCCTCCTCCCATAGTGGGCTAAGCTGAGGAGAGTTTGGAAAATACACCTCACACGTGGAGGACTGGGAGTGATGGTTATGATAGAGAAATACAACCACAAAGGAACTGGTCAATAGGGAGGACAGTCTGAGCTCCCATATGGGCAATGTCATTGTCTACCATTTGTTTATTCATTGTCTAAACAACCCATAGTGCTATTGTAGCTATCAACTCAAAACGTACCTCAGATAAACCTCAAGTAACATCTTCTGATGTGATGTGGTTAAAATTCCTGGAACTAAATAGACCTTGTAATGAAAGAATTTTTAGTGTTTATGCTAAGATACACATTCCTAGATCAATAGAGCCAGTTCAGTCAGTTGCACCCACAGTCCTTATCTCCACTGTCAGGTTTGATGTTTTCTCACTGAGGATCTACTGTATATCTATTCACTCATCTGATCCAAGGTGGGGGTGGTGTGTGTGTGTGAGTGCGTGTGTGTGTGTGTGTCGGGGACTGATGGTCGTTGCCATCCAAGGTCATCACAGTGATTGGCTTGAAGGTGAGATACAGGACAATGAGCTGTTTGCCTCAAGGTGAGACAGAACAGGTCACTGGTCACACATGCAGCTGTCAACCTGACATTGCTGTGGTCTCACGGTGCTTAAACTAGGTGTTCCCTCATATGGCCTGGACCTGGACTTGAAAACAGAGTAAGATATGGAGGGTATCATATTATCCCAACATTTTCCTTCAATATTTGTATTATCATCAATCCGATGAATGAATGCGGATGAACCAATCCGATTTTTTCAGTCCCCAAAACCAGGGCTTTGCATATTGGCTAAAAACTTATAATATAATACATAATATATTACTTACTAAATGAAGTATCTACTACACCATACAGAAGAGACTTGACTGACTTCAACATTAATTTCCTTATTTTTTTGTATTGATTACACAAAAATAAGCATACCAAATTGTCATTTACTATCAAAATAATAAGCAACAGCTAACTAGGTCAAGCATACAAAACAGACAGAAATGAAATTTCTTCATAAACATTTGAGCAAACACCATGGTACTCCAGATATCTGTTACAGAGCAATACATTTATTAAACTTTTCTGTTAATCTGGTTGCTTTTGTGCTATCACCTAGTAGTTTTTTCCCATCTTTGACGGACATCTGTTGAAGTTGAACGTGTCACAATGTCTTTATTTTCTCTGCGTGCTCATCATTTTAAATGTTGTGGTGTCACCACCATCCCTTGTTGTTGTCCCTGTTGCTTTGAAAATATTACAAATCACTGAAGAAGTGGTTGGTGTGTACAGTGAGAAGTATTTCCAAGCGCACTTGTCTTTATTACTCTCCATGCTGGTGCTTCCTGTTTATTGTCTATGAGTATGCTGCATGTGCTGCTGACACATGACCTAGAATACTATTTTGAGACGTAGTATGCTACATCATGTGTCATTGTGACAGGAACAAAGAATTAAAGTGAAAAGTTTGGCCCAGCGATTGGCCTCATTTTCCAATAACCGGTCCAGCTAATAGATTCTATATCATGTTGATACATGATATCAGTATTGGATCAGTGCATTCAATAAGAATCTATTTACAACCACCATTTCCTTTCAGAAATAACAATGTAGCTGCCTCTCTGTCTAGCAATTGCCAAAATTAAAAAGAAATAAAAATAAGCCTGAAATGTGAACTCCATTCTACTGTCTTCTCAGCACCTTATTGCCTATAAGAAGCTATATCTTATTCCCTGGTATAGCATCTACCACAGCATGATGTGGAATGATCTCATTAGTGAGTGGTATTTTTGTTGCCATCCATAAAAACACAAACAGGAAATTTATAATATCAACAGAACATGATTGACAAGCTCTAAACATGTGGAGTGTTTCTTCCCTCTCCACTCAAAAAAAAGGCAGTCATGATGTAATCTAACAGAAAATGCAAGTCTATATTTGGCAACATTTTATGACAGCTCCCTTGGCAACAAGCATAACAACCCTTTCTACAATGAATGCGTTCTCCAAGATAGGTGATAATCAGGGCAGACAAGAGTATTGTTACTTTTACATCTATATGAGGACAATATCAAGGACAATATCAGGAGTGGAATATTTCAGTCAGAAATATTCCACTCAGAGTTTTTTGTCCAGTAGTAGTTCAACATGTCATTGTTTTGGTAGACACACATATCTGGTTATGGTTTTATATAGAAAACTTAATTTTTTACCCTGGTATCACCAGACACCTTTTTGTGTTTGCTGTTTTAGAAGACACAAGTCACAACAATAATCAGAAGATGTGCTCATTCGGTGGTTTCAGAATGTGATTTAAACAAATGGGGCAGATAAAAATGTGGCTGCGGTTTGAGCATACAGAGCAGTTGTTGATTCAAAGTCAATTTTGTTTGTTATGATAAAATTCTCTAATAATGGGGACCAAAATTCAAGGTTTGTTAACATACCTTAACTGGTTTCTTGCGCGATGACTCTGCTTCGTTGTTCTCAGCCTCCTCATGCTCTTTGCTACCTTGGGGCAGGTTGGAATAGTTGGCCAAGCTGCTGAGGAGTGATGACACCATGGGGCTGGTGTCCATCTCCTCCTGCAGAATTATGAAAACAAACAGAAAGTCATTTTCATCACAGCATCAATGGAAAGTAGGAGAGTAGAGACCAGATCTATCTTACAGCTGTAAATCTTAACTTTTAAAAATTTTGGGTATTGTGCCAATTCCAACCCAAAGGCTTACCAGATACATGGTTCACTACATTTGTTTTAATTTCCCATTAACCTAGAAAATCTACCACAAGCTCGATGTAAACACAGTTGTGTATATTTGATGCAAAACGCTTCATTGAAATATTTCCTAGAGCAGTATGAGATTTGCTGGCTTTAACCTGAAGATCCCACTTGCCCTTCACACAGTAATTACCCTAATTAATCATGGTCAGTGTCTCTATTCAATCACTGCTCTGTGAGACAGAGGTTAACGTTCACATGTCAGATCTTAAAGCTCAATTCCTATTTTTTACAGATCTGATTATTTTGTCTATTCACATTACCTTTCAAATCTGACCTATATATGATTGCATTAAAAATTGGCGTGCACAATGTCCTGGTCCTCACCTCAAACAAGGCCATATTCTTGCCATCATACTGCTGGCTTTTCTCAGTGGCAGCATCACTGCTGTTGATGAAGGGGCTGCTCTCCTTGGGGTTACTGTCCCCTAGAAGAAACAGACACACACACAACAAATGTGAAAAGACAAAGTTAGACAGGAGCATCTTTGTTGCTGGATATCCCTTTTGTGGTCTATCAGCTTTTATTAAATGTACTAATTCATTCATTGTTTAAAGCAAGACACACAAACAGAAAACTCTTGCAGACATCTGCCACAAGAAGAGGCGAGGTCTGTCTTTTCCAAAAAGTGCCCGTAGTCAGAGATGCAGAAAAATGGAGCTGCAATTAATGGAGTGTGAATTCGCAATATGTACAGTGCTGTATGTTCCATATAGCCGAGGGAGAAACGCAAACTGGAGCATCTCAGTCAGTTTTCTGCTACACTGACAAACAGCATCCAAGATATGAATGCCAACATGGAACAATGGCTAGAAATGTCCAAATGCTCAGTACCTTTGTAGCTTAAAACATGCAACAATATAATCTTGGTGACAGCTCACGTTCATAGTTCAAGGCATAAGTATACTCCTCAAAACACATCCATTTTATAAAACAAACTGGTGTAATGATAGCAGCTCTCTCTAGGGAGCCCCTCTAATCAATACTCTGTGTTAGATCATTGATGAGCTCATTGATCTCCAATCAAGGTTTGAAAATGGATAACAGACAACACCTCAAACTGATCCAATCTGCTTATTGCTGTGACTGTTGCACAAGTTTCCCATGCAATACATAAAACCTTACCAAGGAGAAAAAACGAAACTGAATGAAAGAATAACAATCACATCGGTTCTAAGCATTTCTGGCACTTTTGACTCCATTGTAATTACTGTCTTAAGTAATGGCCAGATGTACTGTACCTCTTGTTTTATTATAAAGACATGAAGGTTACTAGTCTTGGACCTTTAATCTTTTGGGCATCTGTATATGTGCATAAATTTACTCTGCTGGTTTTGATTAATTTAGCATGAAGCTGATTAGGTGGTTACAGATACATCTTACCAAAGAAGACTCTAAAAATATGTCCTCCTTAGTTGGGAGAAAAGGAAAAAGACAGTCAAGACCTATATTTATGTGTGCTGAAGTGAGCTAGAATTACAATCAATGAATGCTGCCCCTACATCAGACACCCATGGTGACTCTGCAGGTACTGTACATGGAGTACTGATTTGCACCCTCAATAAAAATCAAATAGCTAAAACCTCATCTTTTAAACATAATGAAGCTGTAAACTGTGGATAGCTTTGTCTGTTTAGCTTCACATATTTTATGCAAACATAAATTGAAAAGGGGCTCTGTTGCCTTGCTGGCATGCTTTATTTGTATAGCTGTTCAAACAGGAAGACAGCACACACACAAACTGTCTTTCAGTCACAACACAAACAGACATACTTAAAGAGGGAAGGCTCAAATTGCTTAAAATAGGTCGCTGAAAACTGAGGATGCACTATCTTACTCAAAACAAAAGTTATGTCCCAGTTTAATCTGCCTTAAATTAATTCAGGCATTCCGCAAAATGTAGGAAAAAAGTCATTAATCCTGAATCAGCTGAGCAACTGAGTCAGAACTAATGTTACTGTAAGTACTTCATTTTTAAACATTGGGTGACTGAAGACATATAAACATTGGGATAAGCAATAACTAAATAATACTAAATAAACAATGAAGAAGGAGATAAATGCAGTAAAAGCAACCCCATGTGTCTTCATATTGTCTGAGTTTAATGTGATTCAGCTAGGCTGGGTTTGGGTTCCCAGACACAGCCCCCTTTGCTGTTTTAAGTTGTAGCTTTGGTTGACCTTTCTGCTTGACCTGCATTCTGACAAGATGTTTTCTCTTTTCTGGAACAAAAAGGAGACCAGAATAATTTTATTCACCAAAGAGGGTTTAGATGGCTGAGGATTGAGCCCCCTTATTTTTGTCTTCTCTTTCGAGCATCTCTTGATGGAAACAGCAGATTGCTCTCCCTCTGGTTCTCAGCCCTGTCTTGGACTGAATGCCACGAGACTGGATTATTTATAGTCATGATGCTGCAGCCATGTGCCATGACGTCGGGGCACCACTAAGAGCCGACACACTGTTCTACAGAGAGAGAAATAGAGCGACAGAGAAGGGGACACTGAGAGAAGGGGGCCAAGTATGAAGATTTGGGCCATGAAAGGAGAACAAGAAAAGAACCGAAGAAGCAGAATTTAGGAGATGGTAATGTAGAGAGACAGGATGAGAGAATGAGGGTGCCGATGAGAAGATGGAGACAGACACAGATAGATGGGGCAAGAGCCAATACTGACAGGGCAGGAGAGAGATACAACATGAACTCAGCCAGACATGAAACTGGAACCTGCAGAGGGAGAGAGAAAGAGAAAGAGAGACAGAGAGAGAGACAGAAAACCTTGGGTCTGCTGCTGTTAAATATAAATGATTATTTTGCTGCACTGGAGGTTTGGCTCACTTTGATCTGCAGGCTTAAATACATACTACTGTAGTTAAAAGCTGCTATTGCAGCTGGGCCCTCCTGCAGAGCCTTTCCAGGGCATGTGGATTGTAATGGTTTATTTTGATCAATTTTTACCTTTTTTCAGACTCCATGACACAAGAGGTACAGTAACTTGTACAGGGATGTGATGCAACATCAGTGGACACAGACCAAGCCAGTGTGCATGTGTGCGTGAAAATGCAGACTGGTTCGACTTGGTTGTGATTCTCAGTTTGCAGACAAGCTACTAAACCCCAATTTTAGACTGTTGTTCAGATAGAATAAGGGACTCCACTAAAATCATGTCAGGAAAAGACTGCTCAGACCATCAAGCTACGGACTGATCTATAACCAAATATTTACCAGCCTGAAATATGTGTCGTACAACTAGAACTGAGATATTGACCTGAGGACTCTAAAATTGAGAGTAGAAAGTGGTCGGCCGCTGAAGGTGCCATTGACAGTGAAGTGCTGGGGAAATGAGGTAAAAGTATCCTTTAAAAAAAAGATAAATAACTGAATAAACTCTGTTAAAGATGTAAAACCCCAGTATTGATAGTACAAAAAGATTAAGAATCTTCTGATATTTCACTTTACTGTTTTCTCGCTCACTCAGTCACACAGTGTTGTGTATCTGAAGGCCTACTGTCAGACAACATCTCTCTCACTTAACTCTCCACACCCCATTTTACCACATCACATAATAATTAAAACTCCATCATCAGAAAATGATGGATATCCTCTTTTCTGAAAAATGACACCCCCTAAAAGAGCTTTTGCTCTGACTTCATCCCCCCAAGCAGCATCTGATGGGATCCATCCAACAATAGCTCTCACTATCAAAGCTGCTCCGTACCTATGGTCAAAATAGAGCTTTATTGCTCACTGAACATGTCATCATTGTCCAAATCCTCTGCAAAACAAAAACACAGAGTTAACATCCTTCCCTTATTTTCCACAAGTCATTTCACTGCAGTATATTACAGATGCTGTAGACATATTGTACTGTGGTTGAACACCTAACTGTTACTGTTAGTGGAGCCTGTTGCCTGAAAAAATGGACCTCCACACACTGGAAGGAGGCATGTGAGTGCTATTACTGGTGTATTTTCACATGACCTGTAGACTGCAAGCCATATTTTGTGTGAACGTGACTGGCACCAGGAGTCTGAGAACCTCCTGTGTTTGAGTGCAAACATAAGCTTTGAGTAGGAAATGAGTGGAAGACTGGTTCACTGCTTGCACTTGAACAATTCACAGTTTTCCTGCAGATCTTTGAACAGGGCCACAGAGGATTACTCTGTGAGATATTTGACTTTGTTTTATTGATTCTCCTTGCATAGTGGTGAGGTGGCAACAGTCACAGTTATTACTGTCTCTCTCACACTTCCAGTCTCTATCGTTCTCTCTCTCCCCCTGGTCTGTGTTACACTGCCATGACTTCTCTTTCTCCTTCATTGACAGACTTCAAGGAGTAAAGCCAAAAAGAATAGATAGATTAGATTCTTATGGAGCTGAAATTAATACACAAAAAAGAAAGAAAAGCCACTTAGATTGATCATACTGATCACAGATAACGTCACAATCTAGGTCATTAATCTGTTCCTGTATCTGGCATTCATTTCTCAGCAGAGAAAAATCAGTAATGTTTTAATATTACCAAGCCCCAAATATTCATTTTTGTTTGACAGAAAATTATCTCAGAATTAATAGGACAACCTGGAAAAGGAAAAAAGAAACAGCAAGACATCTGTGGTCACATGAAAGTAAGTAATAAGTTGATGCACTGTACACCATAAGTTGGAAAATAGTAAAGCTGACGATGAGTACAGTGAACAAAAGCAATGTTTTGTTTACAAAATGTGTTTCTTACCAGGTCATTCATTTAGCTATAATTTTCTTGACAATCATTTAGTCGGAAGACAGATTTCTAAAATGACAACCTAATCATATTTTCACTATAGTCAATGATAATTCAAAAGTTATCTTACAGTAGCTTAACATTTAAGACCAAAGTAAACCAAACCTCATCCAGCACCTGTCCATGAGGTCTGAATTTTTAGTTTGCATAACCACATGACATGTCTCTTCATCAGACATCCATTAACATCAAGTAAGAATAGGCAGGCAGTAGCTGTTGTTTTAAATGCTGCATTTCCAAAAAGCACATACATATTGTACAGAGGAAGAAAAATAGCAACAGCATATGGTTACATGTCCATATCTGCCCCCACACACTGTCATAAATAGACATTCTCACTCTCCGTGCTACCATGGCGGCAGCATTACATCAGAGCCACAGCAGCTCCATATAACGGGATCTCACGCTCAGTTTTTTCTTCCACTCCTGCCTTTCTGATAATTTATTCTCCTACTCTGCTGCTGCTGCTCTCACCCATGATGCACTGTTTTGGTTATATGAATGTGCTGAACATGTGTGTGGATATCTAATAACGAGTGAGGGTTTTTTTTCCTGCCCAGAGTGGCACTGCAGAATGGGAACTAATCAGTATTCAGGCAGGCGCTTCGACTCTGAGTATGAATTTTAATGCAGCCTTGCCTCACAGGGCACGACTTTGACACAGTCCCTTTTTCTCAGTCCCCCTCCCAACATCTCTGGCAGTGAGATCCCCTGCTCCTGAGCTGGAGGCAGCTGATTGGCTAAGAGCAGAGAGAGGCAAGAGGATGTGTGTGTATTTACATGGTTTGGCATGCTGACCAGGCTCAGCACATGTCACAGTCTGATGTCTGATGATGAATGGGTGGGTTTGGTCCAATTTCCCCTCTCTGCTGCTGCCTCGCCTCTAGCTGTGCATGTCAGGATTAATTTTTGTTTAATGGGAGGCCCCTGCAACACCTTCCCAGCAGCACCCTCTCTATCTGACATCTGGTGCAGAGGGTGATTGTGTGCAGGGAGAGACTGACATACAAGGAAAACTAAGCCATTCCTCTGCCCTTAATTTGGTCAAATAATGGCCAAAAATCTCCACAGATGAAGATATACAGATGTTGCTGGGAGGCAACAACTGGCTGACTTGAAAATGGAGGTATGTAGTAAAGGCCGGGTGAAATTTTAATTTAGTGAATATTATAAGAGTTTATAAACAAATCCTTATCCTGTGACAGAATTCAACATACACCCACAGTAATGCAATTCAAGCACTAATATCAGAGGGGTACAAATGTGAAAACACACATTAGGGGCCTTGGAAGAGAAGCCACAGAGAGAGAGGAACAGATAAGAAGCAAAAGATAGTTGCCAGATAGAAAAATCTTCGATGTGTACTCTTCAATTCTGCCCGTATGACATATTGTTTCTAAACATTGCTCTTTTTGTGTCTAACAGTCAACACCAGATGCAACACTGAGTATGTGATTGGAGCAGCAAATGCACCTGTCCTTCACAGGGTGCACACACACACACACACACACACAAACACAAACCACTCATGCTTAAGGCCATTCCACACTGAACCCGTTTTTTTCAGTCCAAAATACTAGAAATAATAATAAAAAAAAACAATATTACACTGCTTCCTAAGCTTCGATTGAAAAAACATTGGAACAGGCTCAAATTTTGTATTTTTTGCAAAACAATCTCCACAGCTTATTAGTCAGCTGTGGAGAGGAGATGGGGGACACAGGTACAGCGCAGTCAGCATGAGGGAGGCATGACAACCAGCAGCAGCACTGCCTCTGCATGGATCAAGGGATCAGAGGGGAAGACCAGGAGACCATGGATGTGTTTTAATACATTCATGAGGGAGACAACAGAGCAGCAGCCGGGGACAGCACACGCCACAGAGAGACTTTACACCATGGACTGGGGCGGCAGCAGTGCACACCAGCTTGAAGTTGGGGATGAGCTGCTGTGAGGCTGGAAGCTCCAGCAGCAGCTTGGAAGTTCCACAAGCATCACAACACAACTCCATTTCCCCTTTCTGAAATTCGGAACAGAAAAGAAATTTGACTGTAACAAAAGACAAAACACATTGTATTCAGTGTATGTAATGATGAAAGGGATACAGTGTGCAAAGACCGTTACTCTCACACCTAGGGGCAAATCAGAGACTCTCATTGACCTTAATGCATGAGTTCTTGGAATTCATGAAACAACTGGAGTGATCAAATACAACAGGGACATGTTGGCAAACAACAAAAAAACATTTGCCCTGATTCTGATCCATTAAATTTGAATTGCCATATTCTCAATTTTCCACTGCTGCCTTACTAGGGTGGCACCTGGGGTGACTTGTCACATTTCAGGGGTGGCCAGGGGGACACGCCCTGACAGACAACCAACACACACCAAGAACATGCAAACTCCACACTGAAGGAACCTCATACCGATCAGAGTGCAAAACAGTGATTTTGGGCTGTGAGTCTGTAGTTTATGTAGTTTACAATTAAATGCCACACAAAAAGGCAGCAAATCCTCAATAAGGACAAGGTGCAACAAGCAAATGTTTGGTTTCACAAATAGAAAACCATTCATTTCTGAGTGGTTGACCGATTGGTTCAGCTATACTTGAGAGAGCCTGGGAAACCAAAGCCCTTGTATTGCATTTGGGGAAATCATGAGAGGTCCTAATCTCCTTCGAGTAGCTCACATTACTTAGTTTCACACTGCTTACATGCTGCTACCTCTATGATAAAAAACTTCTACAATGAAAGCCTTTGACTCTCGATCACATGTGGGCTTGTTTGCCTGTATGCCAGCCTTTCAATGAATTCACTTAAGAGGAAAAGTGTCAGGCAGGCAGCCGGCCACCTGGTGTATGATGCTGAGCAAATGGCTGGCCATGTAAAGCTAGGAACAGTGAGTACTAGTGGAGCCTGGCTATCAGACTCCCCCAGGTGGTAGGCTGTCTGTGGGAGAACACTGCGTGTCACGTCAGTCAGCTGAATGCCTCCTGTATACACAGAGACTGCCCGTCGGAGTGACTTTAGCTGGCTGCCCACTGCTGCTGTAATTGGTGAGCCATCGAGCCTAACTAGGCTGCATGGATAAAGGATAGAGATGAAAAAAGAAAGAAATGCGTAGGTGGGGGAGAAGGACGAAGAGAGGGAGATTGAGTGGGAAGAGAGAGGTGATGTTAGGTAGGATGATATACTGGTGAGGTAATTGGCTGAAGAGGATGGGTGTCCCACACCTGCAATCTTTTGCTTTTTTAAGAAGAGCTACCCTGAGAAAAGACACAGGGGCAAGAAGGTGACAGGAGCAGTGAGGGAGAGGGAGGGATAGGATGGGAGGAATGATAGCAGCTTGGAGATTGACATATTTTCATGAGGTCAAGGATTAAAAATTCACCCCAACTTATCACATGCCAGGAAACCAATTTAACTCGGAAACATAATTTCCTTCTCGCTGCTCTGGTGCCAGGTCCAGACGAAGAGCCAAGCGCTATCACACTTTCATTACATTTGGCACATTTTTGGACAAGGGGGTCCTATACGAGGGTTCAGCAGCCTGCGCCAAGATGAGAGAGAGGTATCCTGGCTGAGCTGAAATACAAGGGATATATATATATATATATATATATATATAGAGAGAGAGAGAGAGAGAGAGAGAGAGAGAGAGAGAGAGAGAAAGGATCGCCTGAAGCAAAACCTTATAGATGGCAGGGAGGATGCCGGTTCTGATGGGAGATGACAGGGCTATCATCTCAGGCTTTCTGGCTCTTTGATGGTGTGAGTATGTGTGTGTGTGAGTGGGGGGATGGGAGTACCATACAGCACCTTCCCTCACTTCTCTTTTCCTCTGCTCTTTTCTGAGGTGTACCACCACATGCCTGTGGCCTAGACCTCTCCCACACCTCATCCAACTTGCCATCTCAATATCTTCTGACCTTATTGACACCCTATGGTTATGCCTCCTCCAGACAAATCAACTGGCAGAGTCATGGACACAGAAAACACACTGGGGTAAATCTGCACAGAGGGTGCAATAAAATGCACTATCCAGATAAAGATACTGAATACTAAAAAACAATAAAATGAAAGGGAAAACAACATACATAAACAAAAACAAGTGTTGCACTAATTGCAACAAATTTTTAGTGTTTTAGTGTGGCTTCGTCAACACCGACCTCCACTTACTGATGTTCTGTTCATTCCCTATAAAATTACCCACAAACTGCTAACACTTAGTCTGCACTCCACCCTCTGCAACTGGCTTGAGCCAACATCACCACAAACCCCACAAGGATTTGTCCTCAGTCCCATCCTCTACACCCCGCTCACTTGCAACTGTGTCACCTACCACAAAGACAACATCATCCAGAAGTTCACAGATGACAAGGCAGTGATGGGGCAATCATTGGTGGGGACGAAGTGGCCCACAGAAAGGAAGTGGCTAGTTTGGTGTTATGGTGATGACAACAACCTCAGTTGGAACAGGACCTTCAGTCATATTCTTCTGTTATTATTATTACTACATGCATATGGCATAAAATACTTCTCTACTACCGTTTACAACTGTGTACAACTGTTATCTACATCTGTGGTTGTAATTCTGCTCTTTCTTTTCATTCTTCTTGGCGATATAAATCACTTATTTTCAGGGCCTGGACATGCTCATGAACATATCCTATTTGGCATGCACATTGGGACCATCCACATTACTGGAAATGTACATTGCACACAATGTGCCACCTAGAAATTTTCAAATGACAAGCCCCAACTCTGAGTTTCACCTACATGGATGAATCTTGACTAGACTTAAAGAAAATGCTAAGGCATACAAAAAACCCCTCTTGGAGCTACAGCCTAAACCCAACAGGAAGTTGGCCATTTTTTGATTGAATGTTCCTTTTTGATGGAACTGCTCTAAGAGCATCTGATTGAGCCATTACCTATGGGTGGGGCCACATGGCAAAGCAGCACCCCTTAGAAATTTTCACCAACCCCCATAGGGGTTTTTTTTTCTTTCTCATAGGCAGCCCAACCTGCCTAGACCAGTTGGGTTTGAGAAAGAGGAGGTTTCTGGAGTAGAGAGAGATTTCATAGGGAGAGAGAGACAGCTATAAACAGCTTTGTATACACAAAATATTACACATACAATATCAACAGTATCAACATTAAATGACATGTAAACTGCTCAGCTCAGAACAGCATCCTTTGTGTTAAAAAAAAGGTTTTGGGAGGGCGTATGACCTGAATTAATAATACCAGAACCCTGACGGGATCTGCTCTCAGCAGCTTGCAGCCTTAATTATTACCTTATAATCTTTAATGTATTACTGTTACATTCTTTCTTTTTATCTCCTCTATTTATACTGGCAGTTGTGACATGAACAGAAAAGACAGAATGTAATTTTTAAGGAAACAAGTTTCCTACTGTGCAAATCACAATAAATAATCTTGAAAAAAAAAAACACCAACTTTTGACACATTAGAGCAACCATGTCCTTTGACCTACAGAAATTCTTTTCATGAGTGTTGGTCACCATTGTCAGTGGATGATTTGTACCTGATTTGAAGTCAATCAGGCAAAAGCTTTAGGAACAGCTCCTACTCAGAAGTGGGGCTCGCCGTTTCAAATTTTTTAGGTGCCGCTATTGTGAAATTTTGCCCCGTGCACTTTGAACAATTTCAAAATATTAAATTTTTCGCCAATCCCAATGGGCATGCCAAAAATGATGCGTTTTCAAGCATGTTCAGTCCCCCCAAAACGTGAAAACTTATTCCCAATAATAATAATAATAATAATAATAATAATAATAGTAATGATAATAATAAAAAAGAAACAGGAGTGTTTTAATAGGGTTCTCGCAACTTCATTGCTCGGACCCTAAAAACAAAATCGGCAGATTTAAGAGGGTTCTCGCAACTTCATTGCTCGGACTCTAATTAATTAGTATTAGCTGTGTTTGTGTAAAACAAGTAAAATAATGTATTTTACTATTTTGTAGAAATAAGTTTTTCACCAAAAATGTGTGAAAATTGTATGTTAAAATATTGGGATACAGGCACTGTGTTTGTGTGTTGTCATAGTGACCAGCCTGTCAAATGCGGCGGGCAGACAGAGGTAGGACGGAGGCTTGTTGAACCACAGGGCTTTTGAAAAGGTGACTGATGAAAAATTAATGTTATTATCATGATGAAAATGACACATAGATTCTCCAGTTTAAATGAAGTTTCTAGGTCAATATATGGCAAATGCAGCACCGGTTTGGGAATGAAAATGTTTGTTGTATGTTTCTTTTTTCATGTTTTTTCCAAGCTTTCTTGAGGGCAAAAACAAATTGTGCTTAAATGATAAACATTTTGCCTGATGTTTGCTCCTACCTGGAAAATAAACATACCACCAGGTGAAAGCCTAAGGAATGCACTGATGTGGATTGGTTGAATATTGAGGCTACTGTTATGAATTCAAATCTAAAAGTTCAAGTTTGCTCGCATGAGACAGGAAATACATTGCAGCGTATGTAGAGTTGTCCACACCCAGAGGTCAGCTGGAGGCTTGTCGTTTGAAGTGTGTAAGCTGCTGAGCTTGGGGCACTTTGTACAAAAGAGCACAAATTTCTCGGAAAAACTGGAAAATATCATGTACTTACAGCGTAAGCTGGAACAGCACGGACAGCTAAATATTTCATAGAATTTTCAAGCATTTTCACACTCTGGTTTGTTACTTGCCCTCTAAAAGAGATGAAAAAGCGAAAACCACAGGGTCATTGAGAAGGCATTCATGGAGAACTATACAAACTATTAACATGCTCAAAACAACATGAAGACCCCCACAAATCTTTAAAACTTTAGTTTTAAAATTTGAATTGAATTTATTTGTCAAAGTATGGTTCTACATTCAAAGTTACGCTGATTAGTCATTCAAGGCATTTAATATTGCTGTCAAAACCTGAGATGAAACTCTTAAGCTATTAGCTGGCAGATTCAAATCCTAGGTAGTGAAAATCAGTTTAGTAAGGCCTGATTTGTGAACTCCTGGTTAAGATTTGCAGCAAAAGCAAAAGAGCAATCACCTGACACACATATGTTGTAATGGAAATAATGCTGTGTATCAAAAGATAAGTGAACAGTCATCATTTGTGAGGATCTGCAACCACTTTTGTTCTAAACCATCTTAAATGTCATTAGGTGAAGAATATTGTACATATTGTACATATATTGTTCATATTTTCAGGCTTAAATTGCTGACATTGCATGTCAATCTCTCTTCACAGTCAGACCTGTAGAGGAGTGGGCTGGTTGATCTGACAGATACCCAACAAACAAAATGGTGCCATTCTATGTGTTTACTGGAGACACTACTGGTTCACAGGTCGACCTGAGGACTGGGAAAGCTTCCGAAACCCCAGATGGTGTGTCTGCCTCTACAGGCCTTGTAAAGCTCTTATCTATCAACTTCTCATAAATTAAACTGCTCAAAAACACAGATGGCACAGTGCTGTCTCTCTCACACAAAGATTTTGTAATATCTTTAGGACTGACCTGACAGCTGCTGGCTGGGGCAAAGACACCTTTCTATATGTCTGTGATACACCACAAGTGGTGCTTTTATGCCGATATTGCTGCCAAATGCAGAGCACCGTGGCACTTCATGCAAAGAGACAGAATGAAAGACTTATTATGTAACAAGCACAAAATAACTTGCACAAAATGAAACAATTCATCCTCCTCCTTGAAAGTTGAGACAAAGTGGCATGGTGGGATGAAAAGTCTGAGGGGGATAAACCTACATCAAGCTAATTTGCCAATCAGTTCAAATTTAGTTAATTTGCAAGGCAACATCAGGAGGAAGAAAGGATCATAAAACAAGCTGCTCAGTAGTAGTCCAGTTCTAGAGCATGAGCACTTTCAACTTTGCTCATGACCATTACCATATGCATCAAGTTATACACTATGTGATCAAACCAAAAGAATTCTCACCCCACACCAACTTACACCTCTCATATATACTGTACATAATCATTCAACCAGTTGCAGTGCTAAAAGTGAGTGGGTGAGTTCAAGTATATCTTCTGAAAGAAGTAGTCCTGCACCAGCAAAAGAGGCCTGGCATTGTAAAATAGATACAATGAGGGGGGATTCAGGGCAGAATGAGGAGACCCATGATGAGGCAATTTTAAGGTTTATGAAGTTGAACTGGGAAAGAGATGGACGTACAGCGCCTCACAATTACAACATTGTTCTTCAGTCTTGCCTGGCCAAAGACTACATAAAACCATCAATAAGACTACAACATTTAATAATTTGTCAGATGTGTCAGCACAGTACATCATTGTGCTATCATTTGCATACACTATCCGCTATCATTTAGCATTTAGCATAAAGTGTATGTGCCTAAGTTTGTACATGTCTCAAAATCTGTTCCACTTTGTTTCTCGTTTTCCCATTTATTTATGAGTGTGTTAGTGTGTATATGTGTGTGGTATGGCTCTGCCCAGAGACCCACTGCAAGGCCAGGCTCATCTTGTTGAAGCCTGACAGATCTTAGTGGATATTTCTGGTCTGTGGCAAATAAATAAATGATGGAACACTGGTTTGGATTTAGACAGAGATGAAAGCTTTAAGAGCTGAGCTTTTTACAGCTGTGCCCGCGGAGATGGAGAGTGAAAAAAAGACACAGTGTTGCACACACACACACACACACACACACACACACACACACACACACACAGTCCTCAACTATGTGCCATCACCGAAGAAATGAGGGCCACCTCTTTAAAGTTCACTACTTGTGTGAACATGTTGATCACTTGCATTTTTATAAAATATTAATTGCCATTCACCTGTTCCATACTGTGTGTGTGTGTGTGTGTGTGTGTGTGTGTGTGTGTGTGTGTGTGTGTGTGTGTGTGTGTGTGTGTGTGTGTGTGTGATTGTGTCCTGATGGGCTCAAAGACTCAAAGACTTTGGGTTACGTCTGGCTTTGATTACTGTGTAAATTATGAATTGAGAAACTACAGTGTTTAAGTGTTTTTTTCAGGTGTTTCTACTATTGTTCATTACATCAAGTGGCAGCTCTGATGACAACAAAATAACGGTAAATTGCTGCTATAGTTTCACAACAGTGCAAGCAGAAAGGGATGCAAATGTTTGGAAACTGTAAAATCAGATACAAATCAGTATGAAACCCAAGATATTAATAAAGAAAATCTCAGTGTAATACATCTAACACTCTTTTTTTACTTTTGTGGATTTTACAATAAATTGATCACATAGCTTGGGAATTGCCAAACCACTTTTAACCAAACTTAAAACTGATTGCAACATTGCAGCACATTGTTATTAGAGTGACCCTCTACTGATACTGTTACAACACAATCATCCATCTTTACAATCTCTATCCTCCAGTCCAGCTCCCTGTTCAGCTCCAGGATACTGTAGTCTAGAGAAACCCAGCACCCAGGGCAGCAGAAATCCCTCAAGAATTTGTTCACCATGCATATGGACAAATGAGGGAAGGCAGGGTGTGTTGACTACGCAGTGGTTTACACTGTGTTTGTGTGGATGCAACACTCATACGTCATGCTGTTGAGATAGCAGGTGATGAATCTAGCCAGCTCCCTGACACTCTGCCGGTCACATCTCTGCGCCTGCAGCAGAATTGTCAGGGACAAAGGAAAGAAGTGCTAAAAAGAGGAACAGAGCACTAGGGATAACGAAGGAAAAGGACAGAAAGGTTGGAAGGGTGACTGTCGCCTTGTTACAACTGTGGAAGAAAAATGGCTGCAGAAGAGGGGGAGATGGAGGGCAAGATATGAGCCCAAGGGTAGTGCCAGACACAGAGAGAAATTGAGGAAGAGATCAACAAAAGGAATCTATTCAGTCCACAGACTAGTTTTCACACTGATGTTGAGCTGTTATCAAGATCCATCCATTTCAGACACAATGCTCCAGTCTCCTCAGACTGTGCCATATTGAGGCTGAACAAAAGACCCAATCTTTGAGCTACACAGCAGCTCAGCAAGGGGACCGCACATACATAATATCATGCTCCTATTTGATTGGTTTAAGCATCCTTCACCATCTGACCTGAGTCTAAACATCTCCCATGGTTCCTTTTTCCTGAGTTTTGTGGGAGAATATGGGAAGCTGCTGGAAGTTTCTTTTCAGATTGCAAATTAGATGTTGATCTATCTGAGGCAATGTCTGTTGAATTTTTTTAGAGAACAGAAACCAGTCTCTCAGCCTGAATTACCACATGACATGGGGAACGAAAACAAACGCACCCAAAAAAAACCAAAAACAAAACCACAAAATCATTTAGTGTTTACAAACACATAAACTGGAATAACTGAAGCTTAGGAAGGGCCACATATGTCCCAGTCATCCAGTGAGGCAGAAAAGGATTCAACAAGCTTTATAAACATAAAATCACTGCCTCTAGTTTCCAAATACTCTGTCGGAAGGGTCAAGACAAGCTGAATCCTGTCAGGCTGAAATAAGACTTACTAACACATACCTTTAATTTCTTACTGTTCAATGGGCACCAAAATAGGTCTATATCAACACTTCACTTCACTACATTGAAGTGGTGTATACTCCATACCCTACATGTTCAATGACAAAGCAGCTCACACCAGGGCCTTGAAGCCCAGGGAAAAGAGTTTCAGGAGTTTTCTATGTGTTGCTCTAACAATCTGGCTCTGAAGACCACATACATGGCGGAGGGCAGACCTGATTCAGCTCTGCATTGACAGTAACTGTGTGAAGTCGTACCTCTTTGACAGTCTCTCCTGGACCTCAAATGCAGTCATCAAGAAGTACTGATCTATGAGTTGACAGACAGGTATGCCATCTCTTGCTGTGTTTGTCATTGTCATTGTTGTGTTTATGATGTTTGCCATGCAAATTCTCAAAAATCTACATGGCACCAGCAATTTTGATGTACCTGTAGCATTAGGTGCTAAATAAGTAATTTTTTTTTCTAGTTTTTCTCAACTTGGTTTTAAAGTAAATGTCTAGTGGCTGTTCTTGTTGGGAATTAGATTTAAACTGGGTAACAACACAGCATCAACAATGAACTACACAGTAGAAAATTTTTCAAAGTTATTGTGACAGCTGTTATCAAGCAGTAGAGAATAACCAATTGATGTTGAGTTCATTTAATATGGTGTTGAACCATGAGGAACTATGTGGTGAGGTTGTAGACTGTAACCGCTTTAATAGACCTCACCTCACTCTAATATCCACTAGTAACTGTGAGAACATAGCAGACTGCAGAGGAATGCTGAGAGAAAACTTAACTTAAAGATAAAAACACAAAAATAAAATGAAGATGTTTTTTCCTTGGCTGCCAAAGTGCCTGATGTTCAGCAGCAGCAGAAGCATTTGACACATGGCAGCTGGTGGACTGCTAGTCTCTCCCTGTCCTCCTTGGTTATGTCTGTTGTCTAGTGTTTGACATGCCACCTCTTCCACCTCCAGTGACAGACCTGGCTTTGTCACCCCTCTGCCTCCCACACTGAAGTCAGAATGGACCAAGAGGTTGCCTATTGGGCCACCTGTTCTCTATGGGAATTGCTTACTGTCTCATACTCTTCCAACAACTAGCGGAGATTTGATAGATCATACTGACACAATTTGACTGAAGTCAATACCAGGCAGGATGAGGAGGCTGCCAAGAAGTCATTGATATAGTTTTTTATTTCCAGTTTGATTGGCTTTTTACTAGTCTAGTTTTTCTAGTTTCCTGCTCTTAAAATTCTAAGTTTGATGGTGATGGCATGTCCATGCCTGGCAATGCATGCACATCTTCTTAGCCCTTCTGAGTGAAGGCAGGCAGACTCACTCTCTGAATAATACATGAATTCAGACACATTGTCAGAAGGAGCAAGTCTCTGCCACTCCATATGACAGATGTGTGCATGTGTGTGAAACAATAACAGCTTCACACAAAAAAGTAGGTAAAATCTTATACAATCTGATAATTTTACAATCTGAGGTTTGATGCTGTTCAGAGCCATTATGTCAGGATTTACCTATTTTTATTCAACTGATAATATTTTGGAGTATTTGACTGAGCCATTAGGCATGAGAATAACTGTCTGTCAGTTGTCTGTCAATTGTTGGTCTAACCACGATCCAAAAAAAATCACAATCTTCACAATCTTCTCATTTAGTTGAATTTGTCAAGTATTTTGATTTTTTCAGTTTTTCAGTCTAAGCCAAGTTGTTGAGTAAACATCACGCCATTTTAGCATCAACATTGTGAGCTTGTTGGCATTTCTTAGCTGCTCTTTGCTCAGAGCACCTTACAGAGCCAGTGGGGAGGCTGCTGATCCCTCAGTCTGTATTCATAAAGCACCATTCATAGACAATGGTTATTCAAAGAGCTTCACTCATGATTGATGTGAAGATAGAAAAGGGAAGCCATACAATTACATCTTTCCTTTTTTAACAAAGCCCTCAGTAAGGCTCTGTACTGTATAACATAACGTGATGGTTATGTGTTATGTGTATTACATGTATTTTGAAATGTTAGTACAGAACATCAGCATTCAAGAGTAAAAGATTTGATGGGACTGCATTAAATGAGAACACTGCAAATGCATATGTAACCAAACAAAACATTATGTAAACCCTATACAATATCCTCAGTAAACTACAGAGGTAAACATGACACACAGCTGAGTCATTTATGACCAATATATGGTACACAATGTTCTGTCTCTCTCCCTCACTAAGATTAACCTTGTCACATCCATGACACATCATCTCACTAAGATGTTTCTCAGTATAATCCCAGCACTTCCCTCTGACCTGATCCCTTTTTCTTTAATTCTTCAGCCACCTCTTTATGTCCCTGGACTACTTTCTTATTCACTTTACATCACATCTTCCCTTTCCGCACTCCTTCCAGTCTTTCATAAGGAGCTATCAGTCCTCAGTTAAATCCTCCATGTCCCACTGACAAGACACTGGGTGTGACTGAGCCATATCACACGTGCTATTGGTGGGAAGAACACTCTAGCTCCTGTTAAGAAGACATCTAACAAAAGCATTGAAAGTGGTGGGTCAATCTGCATAGGCTCAAACACCAGATCAGACTGGGCATGTCATAAAATAACACACTTGGGGTAAGGCTCAGTTTGTTCTGCTATACGTCATTTCATTTATTCATGATTAATGAGCTGTTGAAAGGATGACCAGGGATTATTCTCACTGTAGTTGTGTTAATCCCTTTTATAACAGTCTATAATTTTTGCTTGCCATTTGTTGTTTGTTTATTTATGTTGCTGCTTAAAAGAAGCCAGTGCTCATGAAGCACTATATGATCAACATGTCATCTCTTGTTACTTCTGCCAGACAATAGACAGAGTATAAATTGTTGGTGGAGATATCACTTCACACAAATTGGCATTTGTGACTAGCTTCTGTGGTGAGGACCCATTTAATTTAACAAAGGAATGTGTCACTCAGTTATTTGTCATATGGACACACCAAATGAAATTAGTAGATCAGTTAAGATATGTTTCGCATTTTCACGTGGTTTACTGAAAAAAAAGAAAAGACGAGAGCTGCTGTGTTCTGCAAAAGAAACTCATGATCTAATGAAACACTGTGATCAGACAGCATGGTTATTAAAACGTATTTAAATAACAATGCTGTTTTTTAATTAAATGATCATTAAATCAGATAAAATATTACATTGTGACCTTATGTGGAGCTCTCCTTGTTAGTTAACCAGATTAGTCCCCTCATCGACAGAAAAGTAAATTAATTGTGAGATAATATTTGTCCCAGTCATGCAAAGTACCATCTTCACTGACATTTGATACTTAAAAGACAAGACACAAGGCTCTGAATTAAAAAGATCCCATTTTACCTTATCAACTAAATGATTGACTTAGAAACTGTTGCAGTGTTATACACTGCGATGTCAAACTTTCCCATAGACGACAGGGGCGCTCTAGTACGGCTATGCGGGCATTGCTTCTTGGGTTGCCCACTGCCTTTGAAGATGAAGGCCGGTGAAATGCTAATTAGCCCAGACCACTAGGGTTGTACACGTGCAGTTCAAAGGCTGCACCAAATGCAGCTGAACCTCAAAGTGCCAGCCTGAATCTCTTCCGCTCTGAGGCTCAGCCACTAAGGAGACACGCTCTCCCTATCCCCACTCACTACCTGCCTTACACAACCCATACACTTACACAAAGGGTTTAATTGTGTATATATGGGGCACTCGTTGTACATATGCTCTGCAAAGTGAAGCACAATGAAAGCCTCTTATCCTTGGTGGCTGTCTAATAAAGGATACTTGAGTCTGTGTGATGCTGCAGATTTGAGAGAGACACTCTTCTTTCTGTGCGTATGCAGTCGTCTCTCCAAAGGCAAGTTCAAAATTTCCAAATGGACTGGAGTAACATCCCTCCATTAGTTTCTTCATTGCAGTTGTAAATGGTTTGAGCAGGCTATCTGTGCACAACTGAAGTAAATGACTGACTTGATGCTGCACTGCACTGCAGTAACAGTGTGTTTGTATGTGTGTGTGCATGAATGTGTGTGTGCATGTGTGTGTGTGTGTGTGTGTGTGTGTGTGTGTGTGTGTTGGAGAGTTAACAATGTATGACAGGTAAATAGAGGTCACTTCCTGAAGGAGAAAAACAGGAAGATTCACGGGCACACAAGAAACACACACACACCCACAGATACATACCATCTGATGATTTATGAAATGTGTCGGCTTTGCAAGTGTTTGCATTTGAGGGAGGATTTTGATTTATCGCCTTTGGATGCCCAGTTCCAACAAGTTACTGCTGGATGCAGTTTCATTGCTCTGGACAAAATGGTGTGTGTGTGTGTGTGTGTGTGTGTGTGTGTGTGTGTGTGTGTGTGTGTGTGTGTGTGTGTGTGTGTGTGTGTGTGCGGTTATGTCTGTGCGCAGCACAAGGGTATGTAGTGCAGCGGACTCTAAACATTAGGTAGCGCTTGCTGCATCATCTATCAGTGCTGCAGGAAAAATGTCCCAGTTTGCCTGGACTGACAGTTTCCTGTTTGCAGTCGTTTAGGAAAGTCACACTGCAAGAGGAAGACACACACACACACACACACACACACATAAATGGTCACAGAAAAAGCCATCTTTGAAATGAAATGAAATGAGATGATACATGTACATCTTCTGTCATCCTTGATGAAGTAAGGAGGTGAAAACACACAAACCTGTAGAAATAAGAAAAAAGACAAAAAAAACAAGTTTACCAGTGGAAAAAAGACTGGAGTTGGCTATTTTTGGCTTGTCCTGATTCGGTGTCTATAACTGAAGCAAGAGGCAATGCTGGAATGATGAGACATCATTTCTAGTTTCATCTCTGAGCTTGGTCCCATCTGGCAGACAAGCTCAGTTCTCAACAGAGGGCTGAATAAATGTTTCATCATTTTGCATTTTATAGGTACCTGTGTCAATGACTGTTCTCTAATTAAAAAGAAATGCATCAACATGTCATCTCTTGTTACATTTCAAAAGTAGAGGGGAACACTGTGACTCTTACAAGAGACTTATTGTATTAGACAAGAACCCTGAGTATTCACAGTGTTCCTAGTGTTCAAATTTTCAAGCTTGTTCACACTGTGCTGTCTCACACCAGACCAGTGTCAGGCCGACTGACTGCTTTACTCTTCTGATATTTTGAAATGCACAATAACTTGTTTTGGCTTGAAGGTATTTAAATTGAAGGTAACCAAGGAAGTTACTGTAAATCAATTAAAAGCCTAAAAAACAAAAGGAAAACAACATTTGGTCAGTGTGTGTGCCTTCATGTTTTATGTGATGCCTCTCACACTTAAGAGATTAACTGACATTGTCTGACTAATAACAGAATAGAGAACAATATCATACTCTCATGAGAGCATAGCAGCTGCAATGGTGATAATGAACATCAAGGAGAGAAAAGGTGTAGCAACACTGTTTCCACAGATGTCAACTCATCTCTTAACATCTTTGGCAGAGACTCATTGAGCTCAAGGCTAGAGATTAATCAGCTGAAATGAATAGAAGAGGAGAGACGTGAGGAGGCTAGAGCGGCTGTTGCTATGGCATTTTCAAACCAGTGAGAGATTCCTGATTGGGAGACATTTGCGGCACACTCTGCGGCAGCATACCTGTTTACCTCAGCTGCCATCACGTCTTTTAGAGGGCTACTCCAGACATAGATGAGTGATGAGACACATTTCACTGCTAATCACAGGAGGAGACAAGATGTTTGATTGCATCCATATGAGGATAACAGGCCGCAGCTCAGACCCCTGCACACCTGTTTTGACAGAGCCTGAGCTGTCCTTGATGGGCAACCTATCCAATCTATACTACATCTAAATGCTAAATGTATCAGACCTCTTTTTCTGTTCCTTTTTCTTTGCCTGTGTCACTCGTCTGTCCTCCCCCTGCTGTTAGCTGAATGGGCAAGTTGGAGGAGTGCAAACGGTTTGAGGGGAGAGAGAAAGAAGGCAAGATGCAGCACCGGTGTGATTCCATTAAAGGGCACTGACAGGGCCACAGGTATTAATAACATAACAAGAGATTCAAACTGTCACAGCGTGCTTTGTTAAAAAAGTGTCTGCATATGTGTGCGTGCACGTGTGCACTTGTGTGTTCTCTTTTGGGGCTGTCCTGTGCAAGACAAAGGAGTGACAGAATACAGGAGTTTCACAGCAGAGTAAAGTATTTTGGATGATATTTGAGATCAGAAAGTGAATGAATGCATTACCTAGCACAGATGATTGATTTTTGCTGTGTGCTTGTGTTGCAGTCTGCGCAAGCATGGACAGTATAATTTCCAAATACTGCACTGTGCTTTCTTTGTATGAAACACCAGAATAAGACGGAAGAAATAACAACTGTGAGTTCTTCTCCACTTTCTCCTTACATTATATCTTGTTCTGTTATCTTCCACATTGTCCTCTGTCTTAAAACCTCCTCTATTTTGCCTCCTGCTTCATCTTCATTTGGTATCTTTTCTTGCTCATCCTCCTGTATATCTCTTGCCTCCTTCTCTAGCTGGGGAGTGTGTGTGACTGCAACGTGACCTACTTAGCTGTGCTGCTGCTGCTGCCACTGCTGACTATCATGGGTGAGAGTTGGCATCGTGTTTTCAGGCACCGCAGAGGTTCCCATGATGTTTGATGCCAAAAAAAAAACTCACCAAGCACCAAAAGATGAGAAAGATGAAAAGCCTATATTGTGCATTCTGTAACAGGCATTTACATTTCCCCAGTAAATATTACAAGGAGATAAAATTATGACACCAGCCAATTTAGTATTATTTATACTAAAGCAGTATTAAGCATAAAGCAGAGACCTGTTAGTGGTTTCACGCAATCGTTAGGTTAAATTACCATTTTGTGTCTTATGTCATTTGATTTCTTCTTCGTTTTGTTCTGATCCACTCAACGAGTAACAGATGCCAAATCTGCTACTATATAGGGGCAACATTTCTCACTGTCACACCGATTCGCACCACAGTGTCATGAGTTTATTTCATGATGACAGAAGAGGTATGCCGGTGGGTCACAAAAGGTCACATCCATGCTTCTCCTTTTCACATATTTTTCCTTTATGTACTAAGGCACCGGTTCCCAAACGGTGTGCCGTAAGGCAAGTCTGGGTGTGCAGTGGGATTTTGTGACAACCATGCATCATTAGTGCATTTTATGTTATGAAGGCTATTTTGCGCAATGATGTGTCTTGAGATTTTTACTTGTCCTTTTGTGTGCTTTGGGCACAAAAAGTTTGGGAACCACTGTCTTAGGTAACCAAAAAAAACAAAAAAAAAACAAAAAACACTGTGTGACCTGTCTCACAGACCACAGCGGGTGCTCATTAACATGCAGGTTCACCCTGACAGGAAAAACAAGAAACTCTTGTATTCTCTGCAGACATATAGGTCTTTATGTACACTGCCTTTACATCATGACTGCCTCACCTGAATCATTGAGGGGCATTCTAGGTATTGGTTAAATGGCACAGCATTTCATTCATGTGTAGAGATGGAAGAATACATTTTTAGGGGAAAGAAGAAGACTATCAGCAACTGTCATGGAGCAATGAGTAAATTTCCTAGAATTTCACCGTTACATTAACAGTCAACATGTTCAGCTCAAAAAGCAATAATCAAGTAAGTAATAATAAAGTATGCTTTCTCAAAGACTGAAACAAAACAAAAACAGTGTGAAAAACACACGCGCACTGTCGTGGGACCGACAAACCAGGCCCTCGAAATGTAAGAGAGTGTTAGTAAGGCTGAGGTTCAGAGTGCCATCTGGGGTATAAGCAATCAAATGTGGTGAGAAAGATGATACAGGGGAGAGGAAGTGATGATAAAGAGGTTAAGATTAGGGCACTATGCAACTGCAACTGGTAACATCAGACAGAAATGTGTGAGTTAGGGATAGTGAAAGCACCTATCACTATCACACTATCTGTATCTTTTTCTGTTCAGTTAAATGAATTATCTGTATCGTTATCTGTATTTAGTATGCAGGGCCTACACCAGAAATAGGCAGGGTTTAAAGGGGAAGTTGGTTGATTGGTTTTTAATAGATTTTTAATACATTTTAATCATTTTAAGCATGCAATTGATATGGATTGATTAGAAAAATATTTACAGATTAAAGTTTTACAAACTGAACATGAATAGGGGATCAATGAATACAACATGCAGTCAACAATTGTAAAGTAAATTGTAATGAACAAGCATTTTTATGCTCAACATAACTCTTAATTTATTTTGAGTGGGATTTTTTTGTTCTTTTATTTTTTTGGTCCACACAAAGGTAAACATAATGTCAAGATGTGTGTTTTTGTGTGTTGCATAAAAAACTTAATTTGTAGTATGCATCCTTCTATTATATTTATTTTTTCCTGAAAAACAGTAAGTAACTCTGACCAGCACTGCATTTAAACCAACCAAGTTTACCAGAAACTTGACTGGTTAAAAGTAATTACAACCCAAAGTAAGAACAAACCGATAGCAGAAGAAAACCAGAGTAAAACTGGTGTTAAAAAGACAGAGTGAAAAAACAGAGCCTGAGTCATTGAGAGAGGTTTTGTTGTATGTGAGCAGGGGGAGACACAGCTGCAGCGGCACTGTGTGACCCACCTATCACAGTCAGCTACCTTATGAGGATTTTCATTCAATATGAGCACATATGACACGTTTTACTCCTATAATAGTCACACTTGGCCAAAGTAACAAAGTCTTTTTCTTCTTCATCTTCTGACCAAGGGTCGGACCAGTCTACCCCCTATGAGTACCACCCCCCTATGGTGGCACATCACAGAAACCGGCAGAGCTGCCGTGGAAGTAGGAGGTTGGCAGTGTGCAATGTGTCATGCATGGCGGTGTGTGCTGAAGTTTACCCTGCTTTTAGTTGTTGGTCTTCTCCTGCACTTGTTAGTCATACAGTTACAGTAGAAACCGGAGAAAACTGCACATGGTGCCATTTCATTGGACAATCTGCTGTCGCTGGGGTTATATGTGGGTATACATGACTATTTAAGGACATGCATGGATGCTTGCTCCGCTGTGATAGCCTTAGAAAAAGTGCTTCTGTTTGCCTTCTGGCACAATCGTATGACCTACTTCACTTGTGCTATTGAGCTGGGAGACTTGTGCCACCTTATCATCACCATGTACACTGACTTAGAGACACAATCTTCTGTTTTGGCTTGTATGTTTCTCTTTTCAACAGTTGTTGAAATAATACTCAATATTTTAAAAATGCTTGTATTATCCACCTACCTCAATATTTTTGGACAAATTAAGCTGAAACTCTTGCATGAATGCAATGTGCACAGACATAGGAGGAGGAAGATGGCAACGGATGCATCTAATTTCATGTGTATATTCCTATTCCTTTGCAACTGTGTGGAGAAAGAAAGAAATGTGCACAATGTGGTTGCAAATGTCTTTTGATTTAAGAAAAACTGGCACAAGCTTGTTTCCAAATACAGTGTCACTGCAGATATAAAGGATTGATATGACCAGACTACAAGTGGAGAAGAAATGCACTTCTACGTGAGAGTCAAGTTATCATGCCTCAGTGCCTGCCGCGCTGGCTTTACTCCCTGCATGCCTGGCTCTCTCACGAAGGACTGACTGTCACTATCTATCTATAAACCCATTATGCAGGATCCTGCACAGAGCTGTTCTTTTCACTTGCATGATTAAAACAGGCTAATTAGCATAGGATCATTCCAGAAAAACAGAGTTCAAGTGATGGAAACGGTGACATATATGCATGTTCGGATTGCATTATGGGGAGTGTGCATGGCTTATAATTGATCACATCTAACCCCTGGCAACGCAATTTTCTTTTTCATCTCCATCTCTACAGAGAGGTATGGGCACCCTATTGCTGTAGCTTAGGTCTGCTTGGCTTTTTTTCAGTTTGTTGTATAGCCAGGATGGGCTACAGTGTTGCCCTGGGGGTCCAGGGGTCGTCTAGATACACCTGGCTCCTGATAGATGATTAGCCTGGGGCATGATTTGCTCTGTAGTCAATAGCCAAAGATAATTAAAAGTGTTTCTGTTGGCTGCAGACCTCTCCAAAACAGGGGAGGTAGGTCAGCTGCAATGCTGAGGCATTTCAGGACGAAGGAAGGTTAGCGGAGGGAGAGGCAGGCGTGAAAATTGATCAAAAATGGCAGGTGAAAAGGAATGTGAAGTCATGTTGCTATAGCAACTAGCCATGCAGCCCAGGATAAAGGCTGGAGCTGCATGCAGTCCTTTTCCTCATCTCGCTCCTGCTCACTCTCTTGTTCTCTCATCCCAGATAGACAAGCACAGATACTGCTTGACCAGCTGAGCAGCATAAAGATATGCTGTTGGTGAACAGATAATGGATCAAGCACAACGTCCATCAGACTGTATCCATTCACATTTTGCTAGGAGGGATGCAGAAGCGCTTTAATCCCACTACATAGCCAAAGCCAAAGAGAGTGACATACATCCTAAGATGGATCACATGCTCACCTTCCACTTTGTATGCAGGAGACAATGTTGATGTCATTTCTAGAGGGAAATGTCTGTTGTTGAATAACGTGGAATGATTGCTGGTTGCTACGGTCGGAGTGAAGCTCAGAAAAACATTTTCACTGCAGCAATTTGCACCTACGTATAGGCTAAATTGTGTAAATTTATAGTGCTGTAATAGTACCAATAACCCTGATAATAATCTTGTAGCAATAGGTTGTAGCAATAGGTTGTAGATTATTTTGGAGGCACATAGCCAAATCAAATGAGCCTTGTGTTCATTGGAGGCCTTTGAGAAATCAAACATTTAGATTTAGCAATGCTGCAAGCTGTGGATGTGTTTGCATAACATTTTATTTGATGCCATCTGTCCTCATATTTATTGAGTTGAAAGAGGAGCAACCACAGAGAAAGGGAGATTGCAGAAATGGTCAATGTTGTGGCCTTTTTAAATAGACAGGGAGATGTTAAACGTGTAGCTGACGCCGACCTCCAGTGCTAACGTTTAGTCCCCTGTGCTAAAATTCTTGATAAGAAGCTGATGACCTCATTCAGTCAGACACTGTTTGGCCGCCCATATTCCATTAGGCCTGTCAGGCCTTCGGGCCCAAAACATACCAAACACAGATGATTTTTCCCTGCTACTTCCTCTTCTAAAACAGAGGATGACAGCTGCCATAGTGGCAAGAAAAACAAAGCCATGGGCATACTTTTTAACTTAATTTTCTTTATCTGTTCCACTGAGGAGCAGGGGGCAGTCACTAATTCACTGGCACTGTACAACAATTGTCTCTTCAACAACACAGTGCACCATAATCTCACTGCAATTAAAAATGAAAGATTTTTTTTTAAATTAATAAAAAAAACAAACAAATAAAACAAAAACACACATATAGTGTGCCATTGTATTAAAGGACACACAGAGCTCTTATTATTGAAGTAATTCACTAAGCTGACCTGGCAGCCATCTTGTTTAGAGACATCTGCTGAGGAATCCTTTGATGTGCCTCAGCAATGATGGCAGCCCCCCATCCCCTGAGCAAATCTGTTTCTTTCTACCTACAAATTGTGCCTCCCGAATATCAAAGGCTCTTTTGCCACTCCCTGTGCACCATAAATGGTAATGAAATTTAGGGAATGTGTGACAAGATGCAGCAATCACAGGTGGTGAAAGTGGTGAAAAAGAGAAGATGGCAAAATAACACATTTGCTCATCTCATACATGAGTGTATGTAATTTGTACAATACTGTATATATTACAACGGTGTTTATCCTACATTTGTATTTCGGTGGGGGGGTTTGGGGTGGCTACTACTACTGACTACTACTCCCTGTTGACAGTGCAGAAGTGTGGCCTAGAGGTAAAGCAAGCTGCAAAAGAGGAGGATGAGGGGATTAAAACAAATTGGTTTTTATAATGTAGACCTCCTAAGGTGAAGACGACAGGACGGAAGAGGAAGAAGACGATAGAGTGTAAAAGGGGAGGGATCAGCAGACTATAAGTAGAGGTCCAGGGATTACTGGATGGAGGTCATAGAAAGAGCCTGCTCTTGCAGACAGAAGCACACGTGTAGCAATCGCTGTCTTAAAGACAGACTTGGAACAAATGAACAGAGGTCTGAGAGCGACAACTTGACAAGTCTTGGGGAAAAAAATTAGATATATACACACACACACACACACACATATATATGCACACATATAAAAAACTAGTGACCTTCTGTTTTAAGTAATCTTTGGATATAATTTGAAAAACTCGATCTTATAGATCGTGAATTATAAACTAAATAGAACATCAGGGATTCTGTTTTACGAGGATGGGAGCTTTTATGTCCCTAAGCAGTACTCTGAAGGTGCATTATTGAATGACAAAACCATAGTGGTCTTAAATGCAGAAAAAAAAACAACAACAAAAAAACACTTTTGCGGCCACAGTGACAGAAAGTGTCGGTACTGTCATTTCAATGGTTCAAGAATAGATCAGAATAGATAAGAATAGCACTAAACACTGCCATCTAATAGTTATTTTGTGATATTATTGTGATATAACACAGAGTGAAAACAGGCTGTATACTGCAAATCTCATTTTTACTTCTTTAACAAGAATGTCATAGACTTAAAGTCCAAGTTCACTAAAATCCATCCATCCTGTCATCTGTGAGCTCAAATAGCTATCTCTGTGGTTGTTGAATGCTTTTTTGTGACTTATTTGGTGTCCTCAAGGTCTTTTGTAGTTCCCTAGAATTGAAAAAAAGAAAGAATAAGACATGATCACCCACAAATTGGGAAAAGACTAATTTGGTTAAGCAAACCAGATGCACTTCTAAATCAAACTTGGAGAATTTTGTCAAGCCCCAGTGATCAGACAGAATATCCTCTAATCCTACTCACTAAACACAGAGATAAAGTTCTCAGAGCCCAATGGGAAACACTGTTGACCCTGTGGCACACACCACACCAATCCTATAGCTCTTGAGGCAAGTTGCCCCAAGTGACAATTGCCAGATGAGCTAAAAGTTAAATGGGGGTAGAGATGGGACACAGAGCAAGTGGCACGGCTCTCCACCACCTGCCCAGTATGCTGATAGGCTCTCTGTGGTGAGAGGAGAAATACTTTTCAGGTAAACATATCAGCAATGGACACTTGCCAAAGAGAGAGTTACACAGATGTTTCAGCTCAGCTGCCATCAAAGAGAAAGGGACAGATAAACATGCAGGGACATAAAGACAGGTAGAGATGGAGTGTGAGAGGGAAAGAGAGCGAGAGAGAGAGAGAGAGAGAGAGAGAGAGAGAGAGAGAGAAGTGTCATAGAACCTTGAGTTAAGTGGTTGGACTAGCCAAAGGCAACACCATTCTCAGGGGGATGGTACATGAAAATCATATCTGACATAAATATTTGATTGTAGGATTATACTTCACAGTTATATGTCCACTTAGGCAGGCTGCAGCTAAGTAGGGGGTTGAAAAGCAATGATCAGCTGAGATGACAGATAAGAACCAAGATTGCAATGATAAACCAAGTGGACACTTTTGGGCATTTGAGAGGTATTTTAAAGGGCAAGACAGAATAAATCGTATAAAATGTTCCCATATGAATCTGAACTAGTAATGTAAGTGACAGATAGAACGTGCACTAAGGTGAACCAGTTTTGTTGAGTCAGTATAGTTAACAATACATATGAGGAGTCTGTCACAGTCACAGTCTGTCTACCTCTGTATTCCCTCTTTCATCTTCATGGTTTCTTCTCTGTTTGATCCATAACAAGACACCATCATCAAATTACACTACGACATGAAAGACCAACCACAGCTGTGAAGACATAAGGCTGCTGAAAAGGCCTCATGTGTTAGATAATTTAGAACATAATAAATTATCAGATAGTTTGGTGTACTGTGTGTTTTTGTAACATCAGCCCTCTCAAGTTTGTTCTCTCTAAAAGGGGCAAAAAAAATGTGTCCTTGTTGTACAATGAATAACTATTTTCCCCATCCAGCACCACTGTCAGCACTGCCGTTGAAAATGTTCAAATTATAGTGTTGCTCTTGTGTCCCAGCCATTATGGCCCTAATCCAGTAATGTCCTTGTGCATTTATGTGTCACTTCAAGCATTGTGAGAAGGGTAAATGGGATGAAGTGGCATGTTATTAAGAGATACAACAGTTTATCAGTAGGGATGCACCATTTGCAATTTTCTTGGCCAATGCTGATTCATGTTCTTTGTGAGCATGACCTGTCTTTACCCATGTTTGGCAATTAGGATTTTATCTACCCTAGATCTATTGATCTATCTATCTATCTATCTATCTATAGCTAGCTAGCTAGCTATCTAGCTGTCTACATGTGTCTAATTGCATGTATCTATCTATCATCATTTTCTGCTACCAAAAAGAGCTACAATTAGTGGCAATAAATGGCAGTAAATCTTTCACCAGCATCATCTTTCACCGCCATTATATCCCTTCCCTCCTCAATCCACTGCCAGACCATTTTTACTAAAATCCTTAATATCCTTCTAATGACCCTCTGAGCACCCAAATGGCCAGGAACTAACTGGAAATCTGGAAAAAAGTAAAAAGCTCAGGGTTCATCACCAGTTCTGGCCAGTTCATCGTTAAAACCAAAATGGACCATTGGCCTTTAATGTGTTCAATCGGGCAAATGAAGAGATTTATATTCAGGCCATTATAGGGCAGCTGCATCTGGACAGCAGGTTGTGGTGATGTCTGAGTCACGGGGTATGTCACATATCAGTTTTCACCAGGGAAAGCATCCCAATCAAATGTTATTACTGTGGGTCACAGGCAGAAATATATTTTGTGATCATAACATACACAAACCACAGTTGACGTGGTTCTTGCTAAAGTCCATGTTTGATTTGTCTTAACTGGACTATTGTTTATACAATCAACTTAATAACAATCAATTATTTACAAGTGATTATATATACAAATGTGTACAAGATGATATATATATATATATATGTATATTATTTTTAGCTTTGACAACACATTCCTTTAGATAAACTCAAGGGATGGGAAATGAGTCAAAAAGGAGTGTCATATACTATATATTAAGATTTAAGAATGTAAAAACATAACCTTTTTTTTCTTCATTTTTTTAGTCTTTGACCTGTTTGTCTCTCTTTTCCAGGATCACTTGGGGGTTTTTTCAACACAATTTCTTCTCCCGGTTTTTAATTTTCTTCTACAAAGCTTTACCCTTCCACGTGATCCCACTGTTCCAAGAGCTGCCTCATTACTTTCTCTTATTCACTTTGCACTATAGGTGATGAACAGTGTGTATGCAGTGAGGTCACTGGTATAACTGCAGACCAGAAATGGAGACCCTCTGATGGGGCAGACTATGAGAGATTGAATCCCCAGCAACCCCACAATGCACGCACACTGGGGTGTCAGCAACTGAAATTGTCCATCCACATTGCCCCACCCCTGATTCTGTCTCTGAAGACATGCATACACTGACACACACACACACACAAACAATAATAGGCTTCATGAATAAAATCAAGTTTTCTTGGCCAATAACCAGAGCCTGTATTTGTTTTTCTAATATTAGCAAGGACTCAAGGTCAAGTGGGCAGCTGTGCCCCAGTAGATACGAATCTTAATTTGTAACCTAAAGATCTTAGGTTGATATTTGACAGCAAGTGTCTACTGTTTACAGTAACTACCCTTAAGATAAAAGGCGTATTTTTATTTGGTGGGTGGCTATTGAGAGAATTTAATTGAAAGCAGAATTGTTTAAACTTCCTCTGAGACAGCGAAGGCACTGCGATACAAGGGCAACATGTGCGCTTCAAAAGAGAGAAACGTGACTTCCCTCTTTATGAAATGCTAATGATTTATCCACCTGGGAAATTTTCTGACTTAAATATTGTGCGTTCCAATTGAATGTCTGTGATTGTACCTCAGCTGCTTTTCTCTTGCAGAAACCGGTGAATGGCAGGAGAGAAGCAGCGCACAGTCCATTTTGTTGTCAACCTAAAAGATTTGTGTTTAGCTAATGTATGGAACATTTCCAACAGCCCAGACTGTAACCATGGCAATCCACATTACCTACTTCGTTATGTCTTTCTCGTAAGCCAAAAAAAAACAGCTTGATAAAATGGTATGAAGCCAGGATCAGACTTACACAAGCACAAACACACACACACACACACACACACAGCTGATTGTTGTACTGCAAAGCTAGGGGAATATCATGGTAAGGCTGGCCATGGTACAGGTGATGTTACATAGCCTGGACTCATCAAGGACCTGGATCTCTTAAATAAGGAGCAGAAGAGAGAAGGAAGAATGTGTGCGTGCTTTTCATCAGTAGCAGTGTGTCAGAACAGAAAGCTTTGCCACTGATTATACCATCCTGCTCGCTAATTGACAAACCAATAAATGAATATCTATCTATTATACATGGATACCCACTCCTGATGGTAACCATACTCCAATTAGCAATGAAGCAAATTCATCTGCCCCATCACTGCATAAGCCACAATGTTTATTAATACCTACCTTTACTTAGTTAAATTTAGTGGTACATATTTACAGTCTTTCTTTGGACTTTGGGAACCATTTGTGCGATGACAAATGACACCTACTCATTAGCAGGGGATTTCTCTGAGGAAAAGGATGAATACAGTTGAAACACTCTGAATTAAAACAACAGGTAAAATACATGTCAATCCTTGACAAAAAGTTAAGGATTTAAATGTAAAAAGTGATAAGTTTGTGTTTTTGAGCAACATAAGGAAGGTATTTACTGAAGCATGAATATGGATGACACAATTGTATAGTCTTGAACTAGTCTGTTGAGTTCCTCACTGGAGGCTACAACAGGGCAATGTGTCTGTCTATTCATGTGGAGATGATACACTTTAGCAATAAGCTCAGGAAAATGCATGTTTTGGTGTGTGTGTGCAGCCAGAGAGCTATTTTCCAAAGTAGGTATTGTGTGTGTGTGTGTGTGTGTGTGTGTGTGTGTGTGTGTGTGTGTGTGTGTGTGTGTGTGTGTGTGTGTGTGTGTGTGTGTGTGTGTGTGTGTGTGAGTGTGTGTGTGAGGTCATACACACACACACACACACACACACACACACACACACACACACATACACATAGTGTCTTTCTGCTGCCTCTCTCTCCATTCATAGTAGTTAAATTGCAGCACAGGGGGAGAATAATGACGTTGAGCATGCCCAACAACTGCCTTCCAAAGAGAGAGCCCCAGGGAGCGTTTTGCAGTATTACACCGTCAGCCATAACTAAAACATCATTATAACCTATTGATACCCCTGACCAAAAGTCAGTGACTGGCTGAGAGGAAGATGGATAGATGGATGAAGGGCTACAACTAATTCTTGTGAACTATTATTTTAATTGTAAAATAAGCAGTTTGCTTTATTTTCATTAATCCATAAATATATAGGTCAATAAAATATCTGTAGTCCTCTTCCCTTGCTATTGAAGTGACTTGCTTACAGTTGCTTATTTAGCCGACAGAATTTTAAACATTACAATCAATATTAACTTGACAACCTATTTTGAAATATGTGTTGGTTAATAAGTGGCATGTTTTGGATGTCAAAGGATACAGAGGAGCAGGCACAACAGGCTGCTGCAGGGATGGCTGTACATCTTCAAGTTCACTGTAAAGTAACCAGCTTTGCTGTACTCAACCCTTTATTTTTGGATTCACTGTTAACCCACCTGCAAAAACTGCACAGGCACAACTCTAACAATATTATACACTGACACATTCAAGACTGATTTAGAAGCATGAAATTATACTTGATCCTTCAACTTTTCCTCTGTTAGCTATGCATTCAGTTGCGTAAGTACTTTAAACAGACACAGCTTTTACTCTTGTGCTCTGCAAATAAACTGTGACAGGAGAGTAACAATGCTTTCAAAAAAAAATAATACACAGAAATAGGTAACTTTCTGTGTCCCTAAGACTTACACCTTCATTTTTTACATACTTGCATACAAGGTAGAAAGACGCACCCCCATACACCACCACCATACAGCTGTATGTAAAGCATTTATGGTGTCCTCTCTAATGCTGTAACCCAGCTGTGTAATGAAGGCTATAAATCAGCACCTTGGACAGAGTGCGGCAGCCATGAGCTTCTGGATTTACTCCTGGTGTGAGGCAGAAGAGATGGGGGCAGGGGTGTTTTCGGCATTGGGGGAGACCAGACAGCGGCTCCCTCCAAAATTCATACTGTAAAAAGGCAAAAGGCTACATCTGGAGCTGCTTTGAATAGTACTGATGACAAAACATTATTTAGGTTGTTGCACACCTAGTAGGGATTAGTAGGGTTGTGATTTTAATGAAAGGGCTGTGTGCATGCACGTGCACGTACATGTGTCCGTGTGTGTTTTAGTATTGTTTTATCTTGAGAGAAGCTGCTACTGCAGAATGAAAAAATGAGAACGATAGGGAGTATGATACAGAGAGAGAGAGAGAGAGAGAGAGAGAGAGAGAGAGAGAGAGAGAGAGAGAGAGAGACAGAGTGAGGGCTCTGCTGTGATGATCAGGCTCAGGTGATGATGATGGGCACTTAACCACCAGTCTGAGGGTCCCAAAAAGGATCTGTGCACATAACATGCATAGGTTATGTCTATGCATACCCCGGGAAGAGATCTCACGAACGAAACAGTCTTGCATCTATATATAGCCAGAGAGGCGATGAGCTACACCCACGCAGCCTCCTCTGCACATCAGCATGTTCTTTGTATGAACACTGATGTGAGAGCAAACTCCTCTCTGTGCACACATGGATGCATACACTCGTGTGTGAATTTATACAGCAGATTTCACTGGGATAAAAGGTAGAAACACGCATAGGGACAGCAACGCTTAAGTAATCATATTAGCACTTCTGCACGGGCTGTTATGAGGCTTTATGTCACGCTTGGTAACCTGCCCTTGATGGTCGCAATTCGTTGCACTTATAAATGGGGTCACGCTTCAGCCCAGCTGCTAACCTCTTACAACTGCTGCCCATGCTCTTAGCACACCATTGTAATCCCCTGCTGCCCCCACAAAAAAGATGCCTGCATTAAGTTAAATATTCATGTTCCCAGCGCTGATCTATTTTTATCATTAAGCCCTCACAGGTAGGGGAAGCAGCATAGTGACTGTTCTCTCATCCGCAACCTGTCTCTCCAGTGCATCCCTGAGAGTCCAGGACTGACAACAGGGGAATTTGTGCATAGTGCAGAATGTGCTACTTAAAAGAAGGCAGAAAAGAGCTTAGACAAATTCAGAAAGCGAAAGGGAAAGAAATTAGGGCATTGAGGGATAGAGCTGAGCAGAAGGGGTGTATAGAGCTGCAACGATCCTTAAGACTAGGCAGAAAAGAAAAAGAAATACTGCAACCTCACAGCTTTACAGGCAACTGCGGCTGTAATAAGCGAGAAGGTCTCAAACTAAAACCTGCCAAACTGAAGTTTTGAAGGACTTTTACTGTATTAATGGCCAAACTAATGTGCAGTGTTCTTTCCTTGCACTACATTTGGGGCTGAGAAGATACATGCTCCAGTATGGTGAGCAGGTAGCATAAGAATACTCACAGCACTGCTCTGCACAAACAGTTTTCACACACAAGTTTTCTCCCATGAGCCTGCAGAAACTGAGGACTGGAATGATTGCTGGGGATAGGATAGAGGGCTCATTTTGACAGCTGGGGGTGAAGGGATTAACAGCATTGTTGACTTGTAATAGTGAGTGGCTTTATGTGTGTATGTGTGTGTGATTGGGTGTACACACATGCCCATACTGCCTGCCCACAGAGCAGCATATGTGATGGGAGTACGGATGATGCCATGATAACCGAATGAACCAGGAAAAATGCTGTGCACTGTATGAATGTGTGCAATTGTTATATGCCATTGTGTGTGTGTGTGTGTGTGTGTCTGTGTGTGTTTTGTCAGGACAAGATTGTAATGCCCTTACACTCACCATCCACTGTATGGAGTGAGCCCATTACTATTCCTGTCACAACATCCTTGCAGTAAGAGCAGCAGCAGAGAAGGCGAGCTGGCCGACCACCGTGTAATGCTGTTACGCTCACATGCACGTATAGACACGCACGCACAAACACACGTGGGTGCACAGACATACATGAACTGATATACGCAAAGCCCCTTCGAGTGACGATTGTCTCTCATTACGTTGCACATCTAAGCTTTAATTGTGAATGCTGCATGTAAAACACACACACACACACACACACACACATATATATATCAACACATTTTCTCTCCTCATCATGTTTCTATGAATTCTGTGGGCAGATGTACAATATCTGTGCATCATGTTTTACCATGTGAATTTGTGTGTGTGTGTGTGTGTGTGTGTGTGTGTGTGTGTGTGTGTGTGTGTGTGTGTGTGTGTGTGTGTCTGTGTTTCTGTGTGTGTTTCTGTGTATGTGTGTGTGAGACAGCCTGAACCAACCCATCACTCACCCTGGCTTTGTGCTCCCCCGTCCCCCTCCTCCGTGTCGGTCAGGTTGTTAAGCATTCCGGCTCCTCTCCAGCACTCTTCTTCAGCTGCGGAGCGATGTCACCGATCGAGCTCTCGCCGGCTCTCCCTGTGCTCCACCCACTGTTGCACAGCCTCAACAATCGGGGAGGGAAGCACCGTAGAAAATATGCCAGCTGGATGCTCCTTGGTCCTCTTCGCTCCTCGCTGCCCGTAGGAAGCACGAAGAGAGGCAGCAAAGGAGAGGGAAGGATTTCCCCCCCCCCTTTGTAGGTCCTCCTCTTGACGTCTCTTCTCCACTGGCTTGTAAGCGTGACTCTCTCTCTCTCTCTCTCTCTCTTTTGGTCTCTCTTTTTTTCTCCAGTAGGAAGAGGACGAGGGTGGGGGGGAGGGAAGCTGCAGGAGTTTGGTGATGGAACGCCACAGTGCTGCACACTCTCTCTCTTTTCCTTCCCTCTTTCCTTCCTTCTATGTATCTGTTTTGTTTCTCACTCCTGATCTCAATCTATCCACTTCAAAGATACAAAAAGCATTCACTGTCCACTGCTCAGATAATGTTGCTCAGTCTGTAATGGGATTTTTTTTCTATATGTAACCCCTCTTCTCACTGTGGCTGTCACAGAGAGAGCTGATGGGGGATGTGGAATTGATGTTGTTAGATGAGTGAGCAGCTCATAGCCTCACGGTGCTCTGTTTTCTATCCAGAGACGTGCATTATACATCAGTGTTTCCTCCTGTCAGCTTTGTGATAAACAGCTGCACTCAATCCCTACTTTAATATCAGATGCAAATACAACTTCTGCTTCCTTCAAGGGACGAACAAGCCCCATCAGCATCATCTCTATGCAGTTAAAATAAACATGGGGAGCCATGATGCATGCATAGAACACACTGGGTGCATCAGCTTACTTCTTTTTATATGTGCAAGTGCTGCAGCTCAGCTCTCAGCTTACAAAACAGAGCAATATTCTCTATCTTTTACATTTTTTTTCCAATCGAGTCTTTGGAGTATGGATATGTTTGGTTCCAAATGAGAGGATCCAGCTTGCCTTGTGCCATTGGCACAGCATTGAAATCTGACTGTCAATTACACATGTCTCATGTTGATCCATGCAGATCCGTTTTGATCTGGTACATGGCGTACCATGTACAAAAAGGTGTGTGCTTGTGTGTCTATGTGTATCCCCATGGCTGTAATCCCACACTGGATATATGAAAGCAATTAATCTTGGTTTTAGTCATGGTAGCACTGATGCACAGAATAGATTTCAACAAAAAACGGAAAATCTAACAGGGCGCTCAGCTCCATTGACTGAATTTATTAACTGATGTCTCAAACAAAGCCAGTCTTGTCAAAGTACAATTACCCTGACAAAGAACTAATACCTTGGAGCTTGAAAATAAAACTGTGTTAACTGTGCTTGTGGTTTGTACAGATACTTTTTTTTCTCTTTGTTCATCAGGAAACCACAGTAGCAGTTTCCTTGGAGCAACAAAAGTTGAGGATGAATTACATTAATTTAGTTCAACTGTGTCTTCTGCACCCGTCATTGCTTCACGTATGTCAGACTAGCTAAAGTTAAACAATCTGATTGGCTTTTAAATGATGCAGACAGAAGAATCTGAGGGGAATAACATGTATGCATCAAAATACAGGTTCGTTGAAGTAAAGGAGCTCTGGGGAGTTCAGTCATTTGTTCATACAAATGAAAGTGGATGTGTGGATGGACACAATAGACGCATTGTAAGAAATGTGATCCTCTAGTGCTGACCACAGTGCTGCATTTTTCAGTCAACAGTACTGTCCGTGGTGCTGAAATCTTAGGAAGGCCTTGGGTCAGTTTTACCTGGGATTTTCAGTACTCTCGAGAGCGGGATTACTTTCATGATTGATCAAAGACAGTTTCTGCAGTAATGTATTATACCTACTATAATATTTCAATTATAACGGACCCACAGACACTTTGAATAAAGAATCAAGTTTTCAGGGCTAAGCTCAGTCTATCACTGCATTGCTGCTACTACAGTACATTATAACAGTGTATTACTGTTTCATTGAAGCTACTTATATAGAGTATTTCAATCAGTCCACAACTTCCTCAGGACCCAGGTTTCCCACAAGGGGGATGGGAATAGGTTGTCAACTCTTTGTTAGCTGGTCAAATGTCAGGATCAGCACAGCCACTGACCTCATTCTGATACAATAGTTGGCGGGATGCAAAAAAGCTAATCAGCTCACATTAGTTGATATACAGCTGAATTTCAGCAACATATTGCTCAAAACAAAGACAAAATGGGCAAAGAGCCTATGTCTCTATGTCTACGTAATTTGTTGTTACATTGTTGATCAATGCAACATCTCATTTGACTAAATACAGCTTAAGTGTAATATGATCCATGTATTTTAATTTTACAGAATGGTATTACACATGCACTGTCAGGTGTTGATCAACCTCATAGAATTAATATTATTAGATTATTAATACAGTAGGCAGCTTGCACATAAAGGTGCAATGAAAGAAGGTGCAGATACAGAGGTTTTCAAATTCATCGCACTGGTGGTGGACCTTCCTTACAGAATGCTTGACAGAGTGCTTCTTCTTTTATTTTTGTTGCTTTACAGAATAATATCCCTTCAGGATGTATGAACTTCTGTCATACCTTATCTTATCTCATTGTATCTTCTCTTAAATAAAACAAATATTTCTTAACCCTTGATAGAAGTGAATTCAGTCTAAGTAGTTTGCAACCAAAGTGCTTTCATTCACACCTGACAAAAAAAAAATCCCTCTGGAGCGATTTTTTTTCTCCATTTTTGGTCCAAAATTCTAATTAATTCTTGTTAATACACTGCTATGTGCCTGTTCTGCTGACTCACTGTGAAAGCTTAGTTTGGAAGCAGTATGGCTTGCTGACAAGCTTACAGTGTCTTGTCTACAAACAGAGCGCTGTTATTGGATTAGCCCAAACCTTTACAACAAATCAGGCAGTGCCAAAAGTCATGGTATGTGGGGAGAGGCAATGAAAACTGCAACCATCAAGACAGAGGAATGCACTGCAATATTACAGCATACCATAGACAGAAAATATCTTCTCTGTGCATGTATGTGAACATAAAGAGAAAAATACATCATGTCTCAGCCAAAAGGCAGTGTGGATTTAAGAAAAAATACATTTCACAAGTACCATACTGTTGTGGGTTTGGCAGTGTATTAAATCAGAAGTTTAAATGTCATGACCTTAGAGCTGGATTCACCTAGAAGAGGACAATAATATGCCATCTGACAAATCTGACTGATTGACTGACTGATACATGGAGTAACAGTCAACAGGAAATCTGTGAAATTTCACCTTGATACAGATTATTTCACCTTGACACAGATTATTTCACCTTATACAGATCATACAAAAAACAAACTTCAACTCCAGCTGCCTTATGGCAAACAATCAACCCGCTTATTATTCTTAAGATGCCCAACACAGCATGCACAGGTGGTGGGTGGCAAACCCATTCATTGTGTATGTGCTACTGCGGCACAGGAGCACACCGCCCGGTTACAGGCCCTGACTTCAGGATGTACAGTTTCAGGATGGCGTCAACTCCAGGAGCTTGCTATGTTGCAGGATGAGATGGGAAAAGACAACCAATCTAACATAGTCAGTAACAGGGTCTCCACTGAAACATTGACAAGGGCATCAAGCACTTAACAATCCTCAGCAAACGAAAAACTAAATCCCTTGACTCTAAATATCTGTGGAGTTCGAACATCTACTGGACACAAGAGATTCAACGACAACATTAAACAGGGGGCTTAAAAGACACTTCCTCCTTAGATTCTCCTTAGCTTAATTTGAAGTGTCAAATTTAAAAATGAAACAGCATCTGTAATATCCCATCTAAATTCTTCCAAAGAAATCACTGGAATCAAGAAGTATTCTGAATGATAAAGCACTTACACTTTAGTAATGAAATGCACAGCCTTTCTTGATCGATTAAAAATATCAGAAAGATATGGCTAAGTCAGTGTTAGATGCAACCAAGTTGCTGCATTCATCTATAAAAAAACAGTGTTGACAACAGATGTGTTTGCCTCTCACACAGCATTGCGTTGTTTTTTTATGAGTTGATCAGCAAAAATTAGCCCTTGCAAGTCAAATATTTACTTGATGATATGTCACAGTCACTGCTGTGACCCCTGGTGGCCCGTGGGGCTCATGGTTCTCCTCCCTGTCCCTTGCTCCTCCTGTGGCTGATTAGCTGGCAGAGGCGGAGCTGTGCCACACACACCTGGTCACCATTACCTCCAATCATCTGCAGAACTTATTCCTGGTCTACTCGTCCACTCATCGCCAGAGAGCGACCGGCCGTGACAGAACTCTCTGGCCACAATGGACGCCGCGGATCCACGGTCTGTTCACCGGGCACTGGCACATCAGGGTGAGCTCCTGGGCCAGCACAGCAGAGCCCTCTCTGAAGTGCAGCAGGCCATGCTCTCGCTGACCGCCCAACTTTCTGCCATGAGTCAGTTACTGGAGCAGCAATCCTCACCTCAGCTTCACACACCTCTACCTCCTCTTCCTGCGGTGGCATCAGCGGCTCCAGTCCCCGTCCATGAACCACACCCCCCACCTCCAGAGCGCTATTCAGGGGACCTGGGGGGCTGTGGACGTTTTCTGCTCCAGTGTTCCTTGGTTTTCGAGTTGCAGCCCTCTACATATGCCATGGAGCGCTCTACGGTTGCATATGTCATCAGTCTCCTCTCCGGACGAGCCAGGCAGTGGGCGGCAGCGGCATGGGAGGGCCGTCCCCAGCTCTGCGCTTCCTACGATAGGTTCGTGGCAGAGATGCGGGCGGTTTTCGACCATCCGGTGCGTGGTAAGGAGGCAGCCAGTCGACTTCTCTCCCTCTGTCAAGGCTCTAGATCCGTGGCCGATCATGCCATTGAGTTTTCCACTCTGGCGATCGAGAGTGGATGGGATCAAGCGGCACTGCAAAGAGTGTTTCTGCGATCCCTGAGCGACAACTTAAAGGATGAGCTGGGTGCACGAGATGAGACTGAGTCCCTCCCAGAGCTAATGGAGCTCGCTAGGCGCTTGGTCAACCATCTACGGGAGAGACGTCGCGAACGGGGTGCCTCCCTCTGGATCCAGGTGCTGTTTCCGCCCTTGCCTTACCCTCTCAGGCTGGAGCCACCACTTCCCCTACTCCCAGACCTGCCGTGAGCCTTCCTCCCACAGTCCTGCCTGTGGAGGAGCCGATGCAGGTGGGGCACGCCAGGTTAACACCAGCTGAGCGACAGCGATGTCCCTCACTCCCAAAAGCCTAGGCTTGCCTGTGGGAGGGAGGGCCCAGGTGAGCCAGGAACAAACTCCCAGATGTAGTTCCCTACGCACTCAGCTTTTGGCTGTGCTCCGGTGGGACTCAAAAGAGGTCGCCATGAAGCGTCTTGTGGACACAGAGCGGACGAGAATTTTATTGCTACCAGTTTTGTTGAAGCCCACCACATTTCTGTTGTTCCATTGCCTGAGCCTCAAAGTGTTTTTGCCTTAGATGGCGGATTATTAGCAGTCATAACCCACCATACTGTTAGCCTCTCTCTGCTAATCTCAGGTAATCGCAGTGAAGCTATCCGTTTTTTTGTTTTACCTGCACCTCAGACACCGATAGTGCTAGGTCTTCCTTGGTTGAAACAGCATAATCCCCACATTGATTGGAGGAGAGGGGCAATAATTGGCTGGAGTGTAAACTGCCACAGTTGTTGCCTCTGTTCGGTTCCCTCTTTGGACTTGTCCTCCGCATCTTGCCCCAGCCCCCCTGACTTAGCCAGTGTTCCCCAGTGCTATCATGACCTCTGAGGTGTTCAGTAAGCACCAAGCTCTCTCTCTACCTCCCCATCGCCCCTGTGACTGTGGCATAGATCTTTACCCTGGTTCACCTCTTCCACCGAGCCGGTTATACAATCTTTCCCGGCCAGAGAGGGACGCTATGGAGAGGTATATTCAGGAATCTCTAGCTGCAGGGATCATTCGTCCCTCTTCCTCTCCTGTTGGCGCGGGGGGATTTTTTGTTTCCAAGAAGGATAAGACTTTGCGTCCCTGCATCAACTATCATGGCCTGAATGCAATAACTGTTAAGAACAAATATCCTCTGCCCCTGCTTGATTCGGCTTTCCACTCACTTCATCAGGCCACGGTGTTCTCTAAATTGGATCTCCGTAACACTTACTACCTCGTTCGGATCCGTGAAGGAGACGAGTGGAAAACCACTTTCAACACGCCTCTCAGTCACTTTGAGTACCAGGTCATGCCATTTGGGTTTACGAAAGAGCCTGCTGTTTTTCAGGCTTTAGTTAATTATGTTCTTCGAGACATGCTCAACCGTTTTGTTTTTGTTTATTTAGACGATATTTCAGTTTTTTCACGCTCTGTGGATGAGCACATTGAGCATGTCAGGCTAGTGCTACAGCGGCTTTTGGTTAACAAGCTTTTTGTGAAGGTAGAGAAGTGTGACTTCCATGCTCCTTCAGTTTCTTTTCTTGGTTTCATCATTGAACAGGGGCAGATTTTTTCTGACCTAGCCAAGGTTCGGGCGGTGGTTGAGTGGCCAGTACCTGAGAACCGTAAACAGATACAGCGATTCCTAGGGTTTGCTAACTTTTACCGGTGTTTTATCAGCGGTTTTAGTAAAGTCGCGACTCCTCTAACTACCCTCACTTTCACTGCTCGCCCGTTTGTTTGGTCAGCCGATGCTGCCCAGGCTTTTAACCAGCTTAAGTCACTGTTCGCCACGGCACCTGTTCTTGTTCACCCGGACTCAACTAAACAGTTTGTGGTCGAGGTGGACGCATCTGACTCTGGGATGGGGACAGTACTCTGCCAGTACAAGGGGAATAAGTTACATCCCTGTGCTTTTTTTTCTCGTCATCTCTCGCCGGTTGAACAAAATTATGATGTTGGCATTTGTGAGCTTTTAGCTGAGGTTTTAGCCATAGAGGAGTGGAGGCATTGGCTGGAGGGGGCAGAGCTTCTGTTTGTGGTCTGGACTGACCACAAGAACCTGGCGTACCTCCAGAGTGCAAGACGGCTGAATTCCAGACAGGCTAGGTGGGCACTTTTTCTGGGCAGGTTTAATTTTTCACTGTGTTACAGGCCCAGCTCTCAAAACCTTAAACCAGACGCCCTTTCACGCCAAGCAGACTGTAATCCAGAGAACACCCCTCCGGAAACCATTCTTCCTGCCAGCTGCTTCGTGGGCGCAGTTCACTGGGAGGTGGAGCAACAAGTGAAGGGCCCTCTCCAGGGACCCTGGACCAGGAGGTGGACCAGCAAACCGGCTGTTTTCCTGAAGGAATCCGGTCTCAAGTGTTGCAGTGGGGACACTCTTCCAACCTTGCCCGGGGCTACACGCACGCTGGGTTTAATCCGTCAACAGTTTTGGTGGCCGACGATATCCCGGGACACCCGTCACTTTGTAGCTGCCTGCTCTGTCTGTGCCCGTGGGAAGACCTCTCGCCAACTTCCAGCTGGCCTGCTGAACCCTCTTCCCATTCCCACTCGACCTTGGTCACATATTGCTGTTGACTTTGTTACCGGGTTGCCTCCCCCCGACGGTAATACCACTGTTCTTACTATTGTTGGTCGTTTCTCTAAGGCAGTGCACTTTGCTCCTCTCCTCTCAGCCTTGGAAACAGCTCAAATCCTGGTACTCCATGTTTTCCGTCTCCACGACATCCCAAAGGAGATTGTTTCTGATCGCGGGTCTCAGTTTTCTTCCCAAGTCTGGCAATCCTTCTGTGGCTCGCTTGGAACAGGGGTCAGTTTGTCTTCCGTCGAGTATGCCCACAACTCCCTCACTACCTCGGCCACGGGTATGTCACCTCTCATGGCAATGCAGGGTTTCCAACCACCCCTTTTTCCAGCCCAGGAGCACAAGGTTGCGGTCCCATCAGTTCAACACCATTTGCAGAGAATTCGGAGGGTGTGGAAAGGGGCTTGGGCAGCTTTGCTCAGGTCATCGGCCAGAAATCGGTGGCTGGATGATCACCGCCGCTCACAAGCCCCCAACTACCAGCCTGGCCAGATGGTGTGGCTGTCTACCAAAGACCTTCCCCTTCAAGTCAAGTCCCGCAAGTTGGCTCCCCGTTATATTGGTCCTTTTCCCATCGCCAAAGTCATTAATCCCTCTGCTGTTCATTGAAGCTGCCCAGGTCACTCAGTGTTCATCCCAATTTTCACATCTCCTTGCTGAAACCCGGCAGAGGCGGAGCTGTGCCACACACACCTGGTCACCATTACCTCCAATCATCTGCAGTACTTATTCCCGGTCTACTCGTCCACTCATCGCCAGAGAGTCCCACATGCTATGTGGTAACTCTAGGCCAACGATGTCTCGAGACCAGTCTCTAGTTTTTGTGCTTTGTCTTACCAGTTTCTCTTTGTTCCCAGTTCCCTTTGTCCTCTGTCTCTGCCATCAACCAGCTGTTCGAGCATCACCTCTCTCACCGTCCCTGCATCTCCATTCCTCCATCCAGACCCGGGGAAATAAATCCGATTGTGAAACTGTGAAACCTCCTGTGTGTGTGTTTCCGGGGTCCGGGGTGTTTTTCGGGGTCCAAGTCCAACTCGGCCGTGACAGAACTCTCTGGCCACAATGGACGCCGCGGATCCACGGTTTGTTCACCGGGCACTGGCACATCAGGGTGAGCTCCTGGGCCAGCACAGCAGAGCCCTCTCTGAAGTGCAGCAGGCCATGCTCTCGCTGACCGCCCAACTTTCTGCCATGAGTCAGTTACTGGAGCAGCAATCCTCACCTCAGCTTCACACACCTCTACCTCCTCTTCCTGCGGTGGCATCAGCGGCTCCAGTCCCCGTCCATGAACCACACCCCCCACCTCCAGAGCGCTATTCAGGGGACCTGGGGGGCTGTGGACGTTTTCTGCTCCAGTGTTCCTTGGTTTTCGAGTTGCAGCCCTCTACATATGCCATGGAGCGCTCTACGGTTGCATATGTCATCAGTCTCCTCTCCGGACGAGCCAGGCAGTGGGCAGCAGCGGCGTGGAAGGGCCGTCCCCAGCTCTGCGCTTCCTATAAGGGATTCGTGGCAGAGATGCGAGCGGTTTTCGACCATCCGGTGCGTGGTAAGGAGTCCAACTCGGCCGTGACATGATATCTGCAATAAATCTAATTGAATGTGCATTGTGATGAATAATGTAATTTGGATTTCTATCTGCATAATTTTGGGAATAGAATATGCAAATATTCAAATATCTGCCATATACACAATGTGGAGTTATTGTACATACAATATTACTGCAGAGGCACGGTGAAACAATTTGAGGTTGCGGTTCAGGAGAACAATAGCCGAGCTCTTCTGTTGATGAATTCAGCTCAACTAGATTTCCCATGTGTCTTATTCTCTCTTTCCACTGTAAATCTGATCATGCTCAAAAAGCTGCCTAATATCTTCCTACAGAAAAACCCGAGGACAACCACAAACATACACATGTGCACAACCACTAAGGATATAATAATTAGTTTATCTGTATGGAATGATGTCACGGCGGGCTTGGAAAAATTACACAGGAACTGTTTAAACACAGCCCCATCCTCCTGTTGAGTAATTTAGAGTAGGCTGTGGATGATAATGAAATAATGGATGTTATTCAGGAGAGACTTGGTGGATTCTACCTTCTGCTGTCCATCAGTTTACCTGCCATTGCTAAATTGAATAACAAGTTTACGCTGCCCATGCTAAATCCCTTTATTGAATCGGCCCGCTTTTTAGAAATTTGTCCTTCACAAATAAATCTAATCAAAGCTCTGTCCCTTGTGAGTCGCTGATTTTGTGATAACATAACAAAAAAACAGATCTGACCACTGTCATAAACAGTGTATGAGGGCAGGATGGGGGACAGAGGATGGTGAAAATCAATTCAGCGCGATTGTGTGTGTAACTTTTGAAAGTTCTTATCAGCCTCAGGAGATGACCTATTGAAAATAACTTAAAAAAAAACTATTGAAAATAACTTTTCTTTTTACAAATAACTTGAAAATAACTTAACTACATTATGTACTGTTCAGCAGAGTCTACTACAGTATGTTTGTGATCTAAGAAATTTGTTAAGTGCTGAAATCTGCAGAGCTAGTAAACCTCTTGTCCCTCAGAGGGGTTGTCAAGTAATTAATCTAAGAATACACAAACAAGTCCTAAGAAATTAGCCCCTTCATCTGAATGTGAGACAGGAGGCTCTGGTTGCCTCAATAGGGACTATAGGGAGATCAAAGTGGTCCGGCAGTGTCCCGACACAGCACAGCAGGGTTTTTTTGCTGTACACATTTTTTATCTGATGAGGTTTGCTGGACAATCTTCAAACATTGTCTTTCCGATTGCCTAATCCTACAGCAGCTGCTGGCTTTTGGACAACAACCTGAGGTCATCAACAGAACACTAAGGGCCTGATTTACTAAGATCCCAGATAAGGGGAGCTAAATTGCGTGCTCCTGGTAAGATTTTGCGTGCTTGATTTTGCAGGTGATTTACTGAGGGAATTTGCCGCAGTGACAACAGGTGCAAACAGCAGTATGCAAATGAGGGGTTTGGGCGCTGTCAGCCTTTCCATCATAGCGAGTGCAGAGGAAAGAGCAATAAATAAAGATATGAATAAATATGATTCCCTGGAGTTGGAAGTCCTTGTGGCTGAGGCAAACAAACACATCTGGCAGAAGAAAGTAAAAACTTGGCTGCTCTCCATCACAGGCGATTACACAAGAGGTACGAGCAGTGGCCAGTATGGCCAATTTGGCTCGTGCGCTCTGGTGAGACACTCGGCCATTGCTGTGCACACCAGGCCGCTGGTCAGCGCCGTGTCTGGACCAGCGATGGCCACACAGTCACTGACTAGAGGAGTGGATGCCCTGATGCAGGCTGTGGCCGATTCGTCCATCATCCTAAGAGCTGAGTGACTGGAGCAGGAACAGGAGAAGGAGGACCGGAGAGCACAGGACCAGTGCGCACACTGCGTAGTAGTGCTGTTAATTATGTGTTTGGTGTAAAAAACAACCAAGAAAACAGAGCCACAGAGATGTCATGTTTACAGGTTATTCTGGAGAAATACGTTTACTCACGTTCGTCATATGTAACATCTTATTTCCCTGTATCCTTTCACTTTTTTTGAATAAACAACTCACAGAAAGTGACTGAATCAAAATTTGTTTTCTGCAGCCATTGTGCGTCAAACTGGGAGGTTTTGCACCTTCCTTTCAGATGTTAAATTTAGCCGCAAAAATACTCACCACAATTGTTTCCAGGTTTGATAAATCCTTTTGCGTGTGCTAACATTTCCAATCTGCATATTCTCCTCCCAGGATTTTGCACGCACGAGCAGGAACGCCCCATATTGCATATGCATTAAGGCCAAGGTACTAAATGGGCAGCATGCGCTGTTTTGCTCACCTCGAAGATGCAATGCACTGTGCGCACCGTTAGTAAATCAGCTTGCACATTTTTTGCGTGCGACAGCGAGTTTGCACACGTTTTTATGCACGCAAAGCTTTAGTAAATCAGGCCCTTAGTGGGTTAAAGGTGGTGCACTATATGTGTGGACACAGATGTTTACTAGTGCTTAACAGGAAATGGATGATAAAAAAAGGTATCTTGTTTTCAATCTGCAGACATCCGTTTCAAAAAAGAGTAGCAAATTGATAAAGCTGAATCCTAATTTAAATGTAGGTTTATAATGTCAAAAGCAGAGTAATTTCACTGTTATGTTACCATGTTTAGGGCATTGGAGGAACTTGTGTTTCTCCAGTATTTCTTTTAAATCTTTAACTTTATCCCTTTGAATTACAATGTACAGAGAACAATTTGACATATTTTAACAGCAATTTGGTGAAATTACATTTTCTACCATGAATCAGAAAACTACACACAAGAATACACAGCAATTTCACTGGCTCAGAAAAACCATCAGGCAGGACCTGGAGTAAAACCCATTCTCATCTATGCTTTTGCTTAGAATTTACCTCATTTAGAATTTTTATATTTCAAGGTGGTTTATTTATAAAATTGTAAATTTATAAATTTATAAAAACCCACTTCCATGGGACATAATAGTTAAAGGCCAATGCACTGTACTTATTGTACACCAAAACACCAGTTATATCGTGTAACATAGACAGATGTGTCTCCATATAAGATGAACTTCATGGATTGATGATATTATGTAGAATACCATGCAGTATTTGTTGCCTTATATGTAGCAGAAATCTACATTTTTGAGGTCAGTTACAGTAGAAACTGTTCCCAAGACTAGGACAGACTGGTTTATTTTTACTGTAAGCTGCTAGGCATGATCTCAGTACATATTGTCATGCACATGGAGATACAGCATGTAAAAGGTAATTTTACTAGATATGAGACTTTTATTGAGTTCTGTCAAACTATCAAAAGTTCCAGTCAAACTGGTCAGGGCAGGAGATACGAGAGCTGGTCGGGTGCAGAACAGGTACCAGGAGATCCACAAGAACTAAAATGCTGGAGAGTCAAGCATGGGAATGAAGCCAATCTAGCACTGAACATGGAGCTGAGGTGAGTATCAGGTTGACTGAGGAGAAAGACAGGTGATTGGATGAGTCTGCATAGGCAACAGAGGAGGTGTCTAGCTGTATCTAGCTGAGAGTTGCTTGAGGAGGGGCTGCAGGTGAGTATGTGTGGAATGAACTCAGATAAGGATCCTGACACATACTGATATATATCAAACATGCTTATTTTACATGTTCCAAAAAGCAATGCTATTCCTATATAGAATACCCTTAAAAATCTCATGCACAAGACACAACAATATAAAACATGTGCATCTTTTGATTCCATGGCTGTTGAAGGTTTTAACACTGTCCTTATCATTTAGAAGGTAAACCAAAACTATTGATATATGGTGGGTCACCTGCACTGAAAACCCTCAAATAGATAGATGATAGATGATGATAGATAGATGATAGATAGATGGATGGTTACATCCATCTGTAACTATTGTCATTGTTCACAAGTCCTACTGTGTGTATAATTCATGACTTTGATTGAATGAAGAGGCGTTCACAAACACAAACATGTGATCTTCAAAAGCAGCAAATTTGTTTACTATGTATTTACCCACTTATTGGTATGTTCAGAAAATTAAGCAGGAGTTTATCTGGAGGGGAAAGGGTATGGGGTTTATACAATGCAATGCATGTATGACTTCAGTTCCCTCTTTCACCATGGATCGCACTTTGGGATGCCTTCTTTGTGCTGCAGTGATACATTTGCAATGGAATTGGAGGGCCTGGTGGTGGAGGTCCATCTGGGTTCAAAAGTCCCGAGAACCTGGCATCTCCATGGGGAACTTCATCGGCCGATCCAGGAGCATGTCTCTGTGGACAGACTGAGATCATGTAGCTCTGGGAAACAGGATAATACAATAATTGGCTTTTCCTCCATAGTCTTGTTGTCTTCTGGTCAATTTCTTTCTGCCTTCAGGATTGACATTGACTTGCAATTGGCTGTCGGCGCTGGTGCCCTGCTACTATTTGCATTAGGTTGAGGCTCTCTCGTCTTCAACTCATCACTCAACTCACTTGCATCATGTTGCTCTCCGCTGCTATTGCACCAAACGCTCCTCAGCGCCAGCATAGATTGAAAATGAATGACAGCTGGTCAGCCAAGTCACTGTCGGTTGCTTTTGGTGTGAATGCAGAGTGAGGCAGCAGCACACAATGGTGGATGATAATCACTGAGAGCTTAAGATACATTTAAGGTCTGGGGAATAATTCATACGTTGCACATGATGTCATACAATGCAAATCTATGTGCGTGCTGCAGGTGAGTTTGTATATGTATTTATATATATATATATGTTTACTGTATGTATGTGTATGCGTGTGTGTGCGTGCCTGTGTGTGTGTGACTGGATGACAAGGCTAATAATACCATCCATATCAGCGCACCCTCTCCCCAACCACCCCCCCGACCCCCCCAACCACACACACACACACACACACATGCGTGCATGCACACATGCTTCCTCTATTTAAGTTACTGGAGAGCAGAAGGAGGAGTATGGAAGATGTGACCCAATTTTATTGCCTCTGAAGAAAACAGATGGAGCAACAGAGAGAGGAAGAAAATGAAGTGAGAGCAGGAGAAGAGAAGCTGCAAACATCAGCCTGAATAAGAACACAAAGTAATGAGGGTTCTGTATCTTCTTCTGGCCTCCCTGGGATTATCATCAACCTTGTCTGGTCAAACAAGTACAGCACTGCATTTCTCTTTTCCAACTTACATGCAAGAATGCAAGACACATGGGACCAAAAAGGTTTGCTAAACACATGTGCTGCATCAAGCACAGACAAAATGTAAGGTGCAGCTCTCCTCTCATTTCATATATGTAAAGAGAGAATAATGAGTCCTCGGTTTTGTTTTTCCTGCTGGATTTACTGCAGTTGTGCATTTAACAACAATTAACAACAAATGCATAGTATTTATAATATATCTATAATATATAAAACATCAAAAACATCTAAAACATATATAAAAGATCATCAATATCATCCCACCCTAACCCTAACCACCCATCCATTAGTTTACCTGCTTCATACCCACTGGTGTTGTGGGTTCTCCAACAGACACACGATGAAGGCAGACAATACACTCTGGACATGTAATCAGTCCATCACAAGCACACATACTTTCAATGACATAAAGGGAAATATAATAAATAATCGTGTCTCTAATTCCCCTCACTGTATGCAAATTCCACCTTTTGCTCTTAAACAACAGCACTACCCACTGTGATAGCAAAAATTATAGCGAGTAGAGTTATTTGAATTACATTGCAACACAATTACGTACATTACAATTATATTTAGGGAATTCACTGTTTTGGTTTGAATGAAACCATGAATGAAAGTACAAATGTCCATGCATACCAAGAGGAAGTAGCATTTTCAATGCTGGATTGATAATTTTGTATCATTTGATTTAAAATTATGTTAGTCAGTCCAAATAATAATACTAGAGTATATTGTAAACACAGAAGTCTAGTTAAAAGTTAAAGACAGCCTAATGAATCCGACCACCCCTCGAACAGATTGTCAAAGTACAAGATGATAGATAATATCATATAGTGATAATAGTTTGAAGATAATGAGCACAGCATCAATAAACTGTCAGACGTTACTTGTCTGGCACAGTAATGGGCTGCTTGTTTACATGTCTTTAGAGTTAAAAAGACTTTGGAAGACATTTGACTAAGATGGATTGGAGATTTTTCATCCAATGTAGGACAAATCAACATTTGGTGAAGGCATCATAGCACAGAAAAGCGATCAGAACGATTACTTTATTCTCTGGCAAACATATCTGGTGCTTGTGTAGTGAAATACAGAAAATACTTGTTTAAAAATAGGAGTAATGCAGGAGGGCTATTGTGACAGGTGTGTCGACGTTAAGACTTAACACAAACCCAAACTCAAACAAATGTGGCTGAAAGCTTTTTTCCAGTGTTTGCTGATAGCATTGGACAAATGCTCTGATGCTTATAATTTTGTATCAGGGGCACCGGGGAGGTTTAGGGCTCTTTGCAACTGCTGCTGTGGCCTAGAGTGAGAGGATAATCATTGCATTAATAAAAGAAAAAGAAAGATAAAAGATGCAGTCGAATGAATCTTATTGAATTTTCTTCCCCCAACAACTGGTCACTTACAGTATTGACAGTGAAATAATACTTGTAAAATATATGTTACCTGAAATATAAAGAGAGATTCAGAGATTCTGATAAACACAGGTAATTTAATTTGTATTAAATGTACCAGGACAAGTGTGCAGGCTAATGTGCATTCTGGCTCAGATGCCTGGTTTACTGGAACACCAACATGGAACAAGGCCATAAATACTGTGGATTACACCTGCTTTCCATCTAAATTCAGTCAAAAATTCTCGAGTGAAATCGGTTGGTTAAAAATTTCTAAGAGAAGTGAATGAATGTCAATTTCTGAACAAGAGCTGGAAACAGTGATGTTTTTAGTTAGTTTATTGTTTGAGTTGGTCAGGGATGTAACAATAACCACTATCATGGTAGACCACTGTAAAATTAAGAATGGTGAAGGTCAACGTAAAAGTTCTAATTACCATAGCATCTGCAGCCAGTGACCTGGTTTATTTTGCAGTTATGAAAGTATGAAGAATCTAATTTACCATGTTACGTTAGTTTTGCATTTGACATCTACAGTATTGTAATACATATTAAAAATGTACAATTATTTTTATTCATCATTGTATCAGTGTTCATTTTCAACACATTTTACCGCAATATACCAATAATCAAACAAATAAATAATTGATCAAATGAATGACTGATAATGGATACACAATATAGCCAAAGACAGTGGTTTATACTGTTCTAATTGCTTGGGTTAATCCATCCATTATCATACCCACTTCATACCCACTGGTATCACAGGGGTCAGATAGTGCCTATCTCCTGCTCAAGTAGGGTGAAAGACAGGGAATACACCATGGACACACAGCAATTACTTTCTCATTCACACATAGGGACAATTTTGAGTTTCCAATCAACCAAAATGCATGTTTCTGGACATGCATTATTGCCGTTATTCTGGACATGGGAGGAAACCAGAGAACCAGGACTGGAACTCTGATCGGAAGCAGTACATTAACCCACAACCTTCTTGCTGTGAAGCAACAACAATGTCCACTGCGCCACAGTGTAACAAGCTTCATTTAGCTGGATGTTTAGCTGCTCTGCATTTGAACAACCAGGTCAACCATCAGAAATTAGAACCAAAGACCAGAAGTAGGTACATGCGAGATATGTGAGAGCAATTTGATCTCTTGGGTTGTTCAAATGTTTCAGCTTTCTTATTAGTTTCTGATTAGTTACTGCAGGACATGATGCATCACTCTGGTCTTTAAAGTTTTTTGTTGAATCTGACAAACTTTCCCATAATTGATGTGCTTTTCTATGTATGTTTAAAGTCTTGACTCACGTGCTACGCTTTGCTCATGAAAGGTCACCTCATTACTGTTCCCACATTAAGCAATCTCTGTCAATTTTATGCCACATTGAAATTTCTTTCTATTTCTGTCTCATCTTCAGCAGTGCACCCACCATAAAAGCTGGTCAGCAATAGATGTTTTGTGGTCACACAACTAGAAAAGAAGCCAAATGCCAAGATTTGGCTCATCAATAAGAACATTTTTACCTACTTGTTGCTCTAGCAACAGTAGCTAAAGATCACGGTCAAGCCTTAATGCAGCAATAATCAATACTTCCATTATACAGGGTCACACGCAGAGTGAGCAGTGGAACAATATTACAGGGTTTCTTGTAACCTGTGGTAATCTGCTACGTACCAAACATCAGGCAGACAGAGAGGCTTTCAAAAAAGTGGCTGGGCATGCTGCAAAATGACCTTCACAGAGGTCAAACCTTCTGACAAGGACTGTTGTTCACCATGGAGCAACGTATGGCATGGGAAAAGACAAGCAGGTTCTAACAGCACTGCCTACTCGGTAGCTCATCTTCCCTATAATTAGGTGGTAATGGGAGGGGCCCACATCACTACGGGGACAATCTGATTGGATCTATTGACACCTCAGGTTTGTGGTAGGTGATTATGTCCTATTCTGAGTGGATAATGTGGAAGTAATCTGCCCTGTAGAGATGCCCATCGCTGACAGGCCCCTACCCAGCCCCAACTGCTACGAAAAGATAATAAGATTACAGCCTGGCCTGTGGCTGAGAATTACAACTATCACAGTAAGGTAGATCATTTCAGGTGCCCCCAGATTCCACTGTACAAAGAGTAGAACATTGACAGTGTCACCGTATTTTTTCAGTACAAGATACAATTCCTGGATGGTAACATTATGTCATTAGTTTTTGGGTTAATTATCATTAGTTTGTCTCAGTGGCCCTGTCAAGATCTCAAAAGCACACCTGCAAACACGGCTGCAAACAAATACAGATGCTGCACACAAGTGCTGAGTCACTGTGCATTCATTTAGTTCTTTCACTGTCTTTCCATTCTGTCATTAACCACTCTGCCCAACACTAAAATACCAGTTTTTGTTTGGATAAGGCAAGGAAACTTGCATGTGAATGTAGGTCATAGAGTTATTCAACAAGTCATTGCAGGGCATCTTAAAAAACTGTAAGTACTGTTAAGTACAGCTGTAGAGTATTTGAAGTATGTTTTTTAACTTTTTAACTTTTTTTACATTTTTCACAATTGCAATTGGGTTTGAGCACAATTGTATAAGCAATATTTTGGCTATGGCATTATCTTTATTATTGGAGGTTAAAAGTTAGATTATAGAGGAATTATAACTAAGGTGTGATGCAAAAAAAGGAAAAAAATTGCACACACAAAAACGTGTCTTAATACAATAGACTTTGCATGGAAAATGGGCTATAGAGTTTGCATAGTTATATTGATGGAAATCAATTATTTCTATTTTGACAGCATTCTTACTTTACAGCATTTTGTACTGTACCTTAAAAAAGCGAGTGTTGAAAGTTGATTCAACATAAAAACCCATAGAAAAAAGTTAAATGAGACAGTCTTGGAAAAACCTGACGACACTTCAGGCACATTTCCACTGGAGGAACCTTTTGTGGGGCCGTAGGTGCGTGTTACTACTATGCAGGAATCTCCTCAGACACTGCTGAAAACAACACTGTCTTTGAGACAAACTTCTGCTCTCGTTAATAGCGACCCTAACCCTAACCCTAACCCATCCACAGCCATGAACACAAACACACAAACCAGACATGTGGTAACTGCCTCAGCTCCTTGTATATTTACCTCCTTCCCTCCTTTGTTTTCTTTGTTATGAAAACAAAGTTTTAATTGTGAGTTCTGATTGCCTCGACTATCCTACAGTGGAGGCATGACCATGGAAAGGGCCAAGTGAAAGAAACAGCTCCTGTAAAGTTCTTGCCTCCAGTATGTACAAGGAACTCCTGCAGTGTAAACTCAGGAGGATGAGGTGGTAATGAAGGGATGTTGTGTAATAAAGCACATCACTGTCATACAGATGATGTCAAGGGAATGGACAAGCAGCGACATATGTTCTGGAGCAGCAGCAAAACATATTGAGAGGGACAGCCTGCATGCATGTATGCCTATGCACATAGATATGCACATAAAGGCATGCACCTGCACTGGCACCTGCATACAGGCCACACACTCAAAGCCATCAGAGCTTTTGTTGTCACTACTTGTGGTTGCTGTTGCTGTCCATCTCTAAAGATGTTACTGCTGAGACATTGCTGTTGCTATTGTCGGTGAGAACAGAAATACCAATTTCTGTTTTTGTTTTTAGAGATGGGTTTCTGGTGCCATCTGATGTCACTGTTGTTGTTTTGCTGCTGTATGTTCATTGAGTCTGTTGTTGTCACTCTCTATCATTTCTGCCTGCCTTCTGTCTCGCGGTCCAGACCAGTTCATTCTTGCCATCTAGTTATTCAGCTATAGGATCGGCCTGGCACTACAGGGGCATTCAGTGCTGTGTGTCTGAACTGCTGGACAGGATAGGTTCAATAATTAAAAAAAGAAAAAAAAGAAAAGGTTTAAAAAAGTTTTAAAAATTTTAAACTTTTTTAAACCTTTTCTTTTTTTTCTTTTTTACAACATACATCCTTGTGAGATTTGTAGAAAACTTCATTTGTGATTTTTAGTGACTTTGGTTATATAATGAATGCCTGGCAAACTGGGATTACAGCTTGAAAATCTTGTAAAAAAAAAATCTGCTCCCTCATAATAACAGAGCCTCTCTAGCCTGAGGCTGTACATGCACAAAGGGGTTTCCTTAAGTTTCTTGGAACAATAAACTTGGCTGGTTCAGCTGCAATGTAAACTGCTGCTTCTTAGAGATGCAACATGAGCTACAGAAATGAAGAAATCTGTGCTCTACAGTCAGTCTATTTTTGCACATCCACATATCAAAGAATATCTTTTCCTTTAGCAGTAAGTTGTTGATCTAGTGCTCCTTAAGTTTCCAAAGGTGAGGTGTATATCTAATCAGCTTGTGAGTGAGGGAATGTCTCTGTCTGAATGTAAATGCTATCTGCCCACTGGAGCAGGAAGAAGAGAGGCACTAAATTCTCTTCTGGTGATTGACTCCGGCATCTTTGGAAAGAGCCTAACCAACACTGAAACACACACACACAAACACACACACACACACACACACACACACACACACACACACACACACACACACACACACACACATACACACACACAAACACAAATACACAGACATAACTCGATTAGGTAATTTAGAGCAAAGTTAAAATGCACATTAGCCTGCATATTTGCCCTGGTACAAATGTGTTTCAGGGAAGTACCTTCTCTCTTAAAAGCTTGTTTTGCTTACGGACATATAGAGTCTTTACTGTCATTCAAATATACTTCGTAGACAGAACGAAATTCCGCAAAATAGCTCAAGCAGTACAGGGAGTACAATAAAATACTATACATACATAGATCTATAGCGATAGATAAATAGATTGTGGAACCTTGAGACACGAAATTAATTCATTCCGGAGGGACTATAGGACGTTAGAATTTTTGTATTATGATTTGTACCCCCCCCCAAAAAAACAAAAACGTATAAATGTTAATTTACAACTGTTTCTAAATGTAAAAAGGACCGCATTTTGTATTTCATTAACGGAGATGAACCTTTTTTGAAGCCCAATTCGTATTCTAAATATTTTGTATAATAGGGCATTCATGAGTCGAGGTTCCATTGTATTGTCTGTATATTCAAGAAATACAGGTTAAAAATAGTGGTAACTAAAGTGACAGTGCAAAAGGGGGTGGCTCTGTTGTAGAACGTAGTGGTCCTGCACAGGACACACCTGAACTGGTTCACAGAGTAGAGCAAGGTTAACAGTCCATTGGGGTGTGAGGTGTAGCAGGTGACTTCTGGACTGAGGCTTCAGATGTTTTTCTGGGATCTGTTGGAGCCATTCACCCAGTTTTGGGGTCACTACCCCGAGCGCCCCCACAGCCACAGGGACCACACTAGCCTAACTTTCCACATCTGTTCCAGCTGTTCATTCAATCCTTGATTCTTTTCAACCTTTTCGTGTTCCTTGTTTCTAGTGTTGGCACCGACTCATGTCACATCTATTATCACTGCCTCTTCTTCACTTTGTTCACCACCATGTCTGGTTGGTTAGCCAGGAACTTTTTGTCAGTCTGGAAGCTGAAGTCGCACAGAACCTTGGCTCTGCTGTTCTCAGCCACCTTCTGTGGTAAAGCCCATTGTGATTTGGGTATTTCTACTCCATACTGGGCACAGAAGTTTCTGTACATTATTCCCGCCACCTGGTTGTGTTATTGCCACAGTGTTTTTTGTTTCCAATACGTGAATACTGGAAGTTGCACAATTACAGCCTCTGTTCACTGTTTGAAGGAAAAATATTAACTGTGCATGTTTCGATAATGCTGCAAGTCAAGTAACATTTGTTTCACTTGTTTGAATACTGGAAATTGCACACTTATCTTCTGTTATTGCTTTTATTATTTACATTTCTAATTTAATTGGGGTAAAATGTTAACTTTGTCCAAGACTCATTCAGTGAAATACAACAAAGCACTTCTAGATACTTCACTAAGAGGGTAGTTGGTTTGCGAATATTTAGATATAAACCTTTTCTTTTTAAGATTTGTTTTGACCATCAGCCCTTTGAACATTTTTTTTATGTTCAATAAAATGTTCAATATTTTCACTGCAACAGTTATGTCATGTGAATCCTTCAATTAAATAGTTGCATAATGACACTTCCCTATCAAGGCATTCAGCTTGCATCTCTGTGGAGTTGTCATTATAGGGGACTGATTTGCCAAAAGGAGACATCAGAATAGAATGGACAATTACATTAATTTATTTGCTGTAGGAACCTATGATAAATCTTTCATCACCATTACACTGACCATGTATGAAAAATAGCTAAATGTTGTGTAGTTGTGAGTCCAGTTTGATGTGCAAGCCCCTCCTGAGCAGAATCCTATTCACTGGCATGAGATGCATGTTGAAATAACAGCATCTACTCCCGAAAAATAGGGAATTTTGGGCGGAATTTCATCAGAGTTCCCATGATGCTTCAAATCTCCTCTGTGCCATGTGCACTAATGGGCTCCCTAAGCAGGGTTTCACCATATCAAATGATGATTAATGGCTTCAGTTTACTGCTGATCAGTACATGATGATGAAACTGCCCATGTTTAACTGTTGCCAAGGAGGTTGTGCTTTCGCCTGCCTGTAACTGGCAGGATACTTCAAATGTACTGAATGCCATCAGTGATTATTTCTGCAAATCTTTTAATCTCTTTCTCATTCAACCAAGGAGAAGAGCAATTCATTTCTGATGCATACTAGGACAAAAGAATTTTTAAATGCATTAAGGATTGAAAACAAAGAAAAAAATTCTGAAGAAAGCACAAGTCAATGAATGTTATGTATTACAGCATCACAATGTATACTGTATATGGTGCAGACCCAGGTTGTCTTTGCTGCTTGGTTTTGTAGCACAGCACATTTTACTAGCTGATATCTTTTCTCTTTTTTTAAATCAATAATAACAGCATAACCTAGCAGGGATCAATTCATTATTCATAGGAGAATGGTGCATCAACAAAATTCCACAACATACAATATTTAGAGAGTATGAATGTTTCATGGGAAGAGGTGGCTATAAAGTTGCTCCAATGGCAGTTGTATGACATCCTGTTTTACATCTGACTCTGATACTTGGGGAATTATTGAATGCTCTTGACTTAACTTTGCTTGTTAGCATTTACTCTGTCACACTGTATAATGTGGGTGTGCACATTTGTATGTGTTTGTTTCAAAGACACTATGAGCAGCACCATTAGATGACCTCTTGACAGAGGTCAAGAGAGAAAAAAACAAGACTTCTACCCCTCTCCTTTAGAGGTCTTAAACTGAAAACTTTAGTTCTTAAGGTTGTTTGATAAGGTAAGGTTGCTAAGGTTAGGTAAGCTTAGGCAAGGTTGTTGATATCACTTCTTGGTATCCATCCGTGTCTGCTGCCTTTGGGTTTTTAATGTCATACATCAGATGTAACAAGAATATACACTGCTGGCTCATCAGGTTCTGATTCTAACACTAATACATCCACATGTATGCGTCCACACAATGTCAATATGTCCTGTTTAAGATGCCATCAGAAAACAAACCCTAGAAATTTTGAAAATGTTTGAAATGTTTGAAAAGCTTGAGACAAACCTTAAAGGAGCCTCACAGGGAGTAGCAGCAGCATCTCAAAGATTCTTGATGTGAGTGGGACTGAAAGTGACACAGTGAGGTCAGCCTGCATCCAGTGACGTCATCTGTGACACAAAAACTGGTACAAGCTCAGAAACCAGTTGCTGAATCAGCAGATTGGGGGGTGGGGCTGGACAGAACAGGTCGAGGTGATGGGACAAGCAACAGAGCCAAATGAAGAGAAGATGTCAGTGAAGTGAAGCAAGTAGACACAGCGTAAGAGAGGGAGGGAGTGAGAAAAAAAGGGGGGACAAAGGTAGCAGCCCATTGGAGGATGTTAAGTGGGCTAGACAGTAAGCCTTTGCGCCAGTCGGGGTACAAGCAACCGTGCGGTTAATATAGGTCCTAGGCCTCCCTAAAGCTCCTCTTTTTTTAGCCCACTTTGAAGAGGAATATGTGCTGGACTGAGCAGCATACCTTACAGCATATCATACAGCGATATATGAAAACTCACGATAGTAATGCTCTACATGCAGTCTGTTATATTCATTTCAGTAACTTTACAGAGACATTGTACTTGTACTAAAATTCAACCTGACACAATGTCATGCATATGTTGCATGCATATGTTCAATGTTAATTCATCAGCAAATACACTGTCAAAATATTTTTTGAAATATGAAACTTTATTATTGCAGTCACACTTAGTATAATACTGCAATGAAAATGCAGTGTCAATGCCACAGAGATGCACTCTGCAAATTTTCTAAAAACTGCCAGAAAAGACACTGAGAAGCACTCGGCTGTGAGCCGCATTGGCCGTGTTGACATGTGACGGTGCCAAGTTTAAAGACATCTGGGAATTTCCATGCTTTATTTTTTTTTGCCCCCATGAAGAGATTTTGATCTAAATTTTATGTATTTCTGTTTAGTTTTGACCATTGGTGCCAAGCCGTTTGAGAAAATCAAATTCCGAACATAAAATTTTTCCATCTTGGTCACGAGATTATGTGTGCCAAATTTGAAGCCAATTGGGTTAACCCCATCGGAGGAGATGTTTTTGAAATTTGAAAATTCTAATCAAAATGGCCGACTTCCTGTTGGGTTATGGTCATTGTGTCAAGAGACTTTTTTGTGTATCTCTTTATGATGCATTTAAATACTGATTTTAATTTGCTTACGACAAAGTTGACGAAAAAATCCTCATTGACCAGATTTCAAGGTGGCGCTATAGCACAATTTTGCCCCGTGCACTTTGAACAACTTCAAAATATACAATTTTTCGCCAATCCCAATGGGCATGTCGAAAATGGTGCGTTTTCAAGCATGTTCAGGCCCCCAAAAACGTGACTACTTATTCCCGAGAATAATAATAATAATAATTAAAGCTGCAAGCAGCTGTGAGCGGGTCCTCGCCTGTGCACCTGTCGGGGTACTGGCAATCGCTGGGTCAATGTGGTTTGTAGGCCATCCCAAGAATCCTGACTTTTTAGCACATTTTGAAGAGGAATCTCTTGTGGGCTGAGCAGCATCCCTATAAAAATGAACCGTTTCTCTACTATGACCGCCATACAGCCGCACCCCTTGACATAAAGAAATTCTTTTCTGAACTTTTGAGAACAATGCCATTAAGGTGATCTTATACAATATGTTGAGTAGTTGATGCAGTGAAATCTCTAGGCGGACTCGGGTGACAAGTGATGTAAATAGCGACACTCAAACATTGAAACCAAAATGGCCGACTTCCTGTCTAGTTCTGACCATCAGTGCAAGAGACTTTTTTTTGCATCTTGATGAACTGTATAAACCTACAAATTTTCATATTTCTACTCCACAGAAAGCATTATGCGGAGGGGTTTTTGAAATTTTCAAGGTGGCGCTGTAGAGACATTTGGCCATGTCCATTGATGAGGCCATTACCTGGCTGTTTAGGCAAACAATGCAATTATGTCCAGCAATTTTGAAGCTCCTATAATAAAGTGCCTGCCCGGAAGAGCATTTTGTAATATTGATGACGAATAACCAAGCTTTGCCAGGCGCTACTGGCCATACCGCTTGACTTAAAAAAATTATGTACATCAAATTTTCTCAGCTTGGTCCATAGATGATTTGAACCAAATTTGAAGCCAATTGGGTGAACCCAAGAAGTGTTATTTTTTCGTCAATCAATTTTTAGGCTGCTACATACCTGCGTCCAGAATCTGGATTGTTTGGCGACAGCGGCCAATTAACTGTTTTTGCCAGTTTTTGGCCCCGCCAGGGTCCATTTTGTCGGGGTCGAAGGAAAGCACACTTGCCGCGGCCGAGCCGCACATTTTGATGTATCGATTATGTGTCTGCGATCGACGGTTCTCGAGATACGCTCGACCAAAATTTCACTATAATAATAATACGAAGAAGAATAAACACGGTGGAGAGTAATAGTGCTCCCTTTCTGAGCACTAAAAATGCTTATGGGGATTGGTCAACATTTCTAGGTGGCACTACTTTTGCATTTTGGCCCCCCATGGGCTATTCCCCTATCAAGTGTCAGAGCTCTCTGTCGTCAATCAGTGAACCAATTTTCATGATGATTGGAGTTCCTTAAAGCTGTCACAAAGCGGCTCGTAATACATGGCGAGGGATTGCTATTCATGTCTCCCACACTGATACCATTGGTGGTAGCTTCACTGCATTTGTAATATAGCTTCACCCACTTGTTCTGCATGTATTACAAGTGAAATGAATTTGATGGGGTCAATTATGTAGGAGTACTACATGTAAGCATAAAACCTGGATACTTCCTATCACCACTAGGGAGTGCCATGGGTGAGGTAGGAAGTTAATATATGAGACTATTCAGGATGGAGTCCTCATCATGTCCAGCAAGTTTCAAGCTGCCATGATCAAGTATGTGGGCGTGAGAGCTGTTCAAAGTGAAAGAGCGTGAAAAAAAGTAAACACCAACTTTTGACACATCAGAGCAACCATGCCCTTTGACCTACAGAAATTCTTTTCATGAGTGTTGCTCGCCATTGTCAGTGGATGATTTGAATTTGAAGTCAATCAGGCAAAAGCTTTAGGAACAGCTCCTTCCAAAAGGGAAAACATGGAAAACAAGTCAAAATGGCCGACTTCCTGTTGGGTTGAGGGCGGGGCCTCAAGAGGATTTTCTATGCGCCTCAGGATGTTCGATAAACCCACCAAGTTTCATGCATTTAGGCCCCCAAAAAAGCGACTACTTATTCCCGAGAATAATGATAATAATAATAATAATAAAAAGAAACAGGAGAGTTTTAATAGCAACTTCGTTGCTCGGATCCTAAAAACTAAGGTTGACAGCACAACAGACACACAGATGAAAACAGCTCAGCAAAACATAATGGTTATGGTTGAGCTCTGGAGTACACGTGTCTATTTAGGGTCAACGAAGTTATCTATCTATCTATCTATCTATCTATCTATCTATCTATCTATCTATCTATCTATCTATCTGCCTGTCTATCCGTCTGTCTGTCTATCTGTCTTTCTATCCTATCTAGCTTTCATTCTCTGAATGACCTGATCAACTCCATTTAGTGGCCATGTGATAGGCAACTCCACAAATGTGATGTGAAACTCCACAATGACTCAATAATTATGATTTTTGCAAAACCAGGCACAATATTTTATTTTCATTGCAGTATTATACTAAGTGTGACTACAGTAATAAAGTTTAATAATTCAAAAAGTATTTTGACAGTGTATTTGATGACGAATTAACATTGAACATGTATGCATAACGTTGGGTCAGGTTGAATTTTAGTTTTTATGTTTTTCTTTTTTTTCATTTCAGTAACTTTACAGAGACATTGTACTTAAAAAGGGACAATGTCTCTGTAAAGTTACTGAAATGAATATAACAGACTGCATGTAGAGCATTACTATAGGGAGTGTTCAAAATCGCTGTAAGGTATGATGTAAGGTATGCTGCTCAGTGCAGCACATATTGCTTTTCAAAATGGGCTAAAAAAAAGGAGGAGCTTTAGGGTGGTTGCCCGTACCACGACGGGCGCAAAGGTTCGGACCCGCCAACAGCTGCTTGCAGCTTTAATTAGGATCCGAGCAACGAAGTTGCAAGAACCCTTTTTAAACTCTCCTGTTTCTTTTTATTATTATTATTGTTATTATTATTATTATTATTCTCGGGAATACGTTTTCGCGTTTTTGGGGGACTGAACATGCTTGAAAACGCACCATTTTCGGCATGCCCATTGGCATTGGCGAAAGATTTGATATTTTGAAGTTCTTGCACGGGGCAAAATTGCACAATAGCGCCACCTAAAACATTTTAAAACGGCGAGCCCCACTTCTGAGTTTCGCCTAAATGCATGAAACTTGGTGGGTTTATAGAACATCCTGAGGCGCATAGAAAATCCTCTTGATAGTCTCATTCATCTGACTGTCTGTCTATCTATCTAAAATACTGTAAAACTTTGTTGCACTTATACAAATTTCTAAAGCACTAAATGTTGTATATCTATCGATCATCTATCTATTTATCTATCTATCTATCTATCTATCTATCTATCTATCTATCTATCTATCTATCTATCTATCTATCTATCTATCTATCTATCTATCTATCTATCAATCTATCTATCTGTCTTTCTATCCTATCTAGCTTTCATTCTCTTAACCTGATCAACTCTATTTAGTGGCCATGTGGGAGGCAAATGAAACTCCACAGCGACTCAATAATTTACTTTTCTGAAACCACGCAAAAATTTCATTTTCATTGCAGCGTTATACTAATTGTGACTGCAATAATATAGTTTCATGTTACACAAAGTATTCTGACAATCTATTTGCTGGCAAATAAACAATGAACTTGTATGCTAATGTTGTGTCAGGTTGAACTTTAGTTTTCTCACCTGTACAATGTATCTGTAAAGTTACTGCAGTAAAAATAACAGACTGCATGTAGAGCGTTACTATAGATGTCATAACTATCAGTTCATAATTACTGAATCACAGGTACACTGCTCAGTCCAAAATAGAATCCTCTTCAAAATCAGCTAAAAGAGAGAAGCCTTGAAGTGCCTAGGACATTATTAACCCTGTGGTTGCCCATACCCCAACGTGCACAAATGTTTGAATTTCTGACCATTAAAACCCGCTGTCATGATCCTGTCTGTGTGTCTACCTATTCCTGTGTGTTCTGATTGGCTGTGGTCTGAATGATTGGTTCCTGTTCCTGATTGGCTGGCAGCTGGCTCATAAGCCAGGTATTTAAACCACCTGGGAGATGAGCCAGTTGCCAGACCGTGGTTTCAACACTCCATGCCTTGCTCCTGCTCCTGCTCCTGCCCTGCCCTGCCTTGCCTTGCCTTGCCTTGCCTTGCCTTGCCTTGCCTTGCCTTGCCTTGCCTTGCCTTGCCTTGCCTTGCCTTGCCTTGATCCTGTTTCTGTTAACCAGGTTTTTTGGTTCTTCTTTAACTTTCTAGTAAGTGCTAGCTTAGTCCTGTTTTCTAGTCAGTCATTTGGGTTATTGGTTGTTTTCCCTTAAAACCTTGTCCTTTGTTTCTAGTTACTATCTGAGTTTTCTTGTTTGTTCTGTTTTCAAGTTAGTTAGTTGGGTTCTTGGTTATTTGGTTATTGGTTATTATACCTTGTTTTTTCATTTCTAGTCAGTATTAGAGTTTTGTTTGTTTGCACCTGCGGTGACCAGAGGGTCCCAGGTTATCTTTTGTTTTCTGTTTAGTAAAGTTTGTGCTGCAGAGACCATAGGGTTCCAGGCTCATTTTTTGTTTCAGTGTAGTCAATTGTGCTTTGTACTGTTTCCCCGAGGCGACCTTAGGTCTCAGGTCATTTTCTGTTGTACTTTGAATAAACCCATTTGTCTCTATTACTCTATCGTGTGAGTGTGCTCTTGGTCTTCTAGCCGGTGCTTTTCACCCGCATTGTGTGTCTTCCAGCTGCTTTACAGAACGGTCTGGCCATGTCTGACCCAGCCGCTCTCCATAGGTTTGAGCAGCATGAGCGGTTTAGGGCTATCGGTGGATCAGGCTAGGGGAGCGGCAGCTAACCATGAAGTTGCTCAGCCTCCTGTCCGTGAACCCCATCTGGAGGGTCTGGAGCACTTCAGCGGTGATCAGGAGTCCGTGGGGCCGTTTCTAACAAACTGTTCATTGCTATTTGCCCTGCAACCGGTCACATTTGCTAAGCTACTAAGGTAGCTTACGTCATTAGTCACTTATCAGGACGAGGTCTCCCAGTTGTGAGACTTATCAGCGGGCTAACTCACTTGAAGCACGCTAACCGGACAGTAGCCGACTGCTCCTTCGAGTTCCGGACTAGAGCTGCTCGTTTCCGTTGGAATAGTGCCGCGCAGATCGAGCAGTTCATTATGGGTTTGAATGATTACATACTAGACGAGTTGGTTTCGCATGAGGTCCCCTCCACTCTTGATGAAATAATAGGACTTACTGTGAGAATCAACTCTAGAGTTCAGGCCCCTAGATTAGCTTGTCGTGCTAACCGACTGCCCTTCCGGGTCAGGACCCGACTTCTGGCGGTAGCAGAAGTTCAACTGAGTAACTGATGGTGTTAGGTTGAGCAACTATTAGTCCGGAGGAGAAGGAACGTTGACGAAGGGCGGGGCTTTGTCTCTACTGTGGGGGTGCTGGTCACTACGCCGCTTCATGTCCAGTAAAAGGCAGGGCTCATCGGTAGTTCAAGGGGGTTCAATATTAAGAAAACCCCCAGTTCTAATCATCTACTGCTCCATGGTGTAGTTGAATCAGCAACTACTAGACTTGAGTTAGCCTTACTGGTAGATTCAGGAGCTGAAGCTAACTTCAGCTCAGGGTTCATTTAGAGCGACTTGAGGGTGCCGTTCCAGCTCGTGCGCTAGATGGTCACCTATTAGCCGAGGGCTCCGAGATCAATGAGTTCCTAAGGCTGACCATTGGAGGAAGCCAAGGAGTCTTGTTATCTCCTCTCCTAGTGTTCGTCTCATTTTGGGTTCCCCCTGGCTAAGCGAGCACAATCCAGTGTTGGATTGGAAGACAGGGCAAGTGTTGAGCTGTGGAGGCAATTGTCAGCGCAGGTGTGCCCAGTCAAGAGCCATTCACGGCTGAGGATGTGCAAGGCGTGCCAGAGGTTTACCGGGACTATAACCCAGTATTCAGCAAGTCCAAGGCAACGTCACTTCCTCCACACCGTCCCTACGACTGCGGCATTGACATTCATTAAAGCCGACGAGTGTGAACTCCACACAAAGCTCATCTCGTTTCAGGACAGCATCATTGACAATGGGGCATTCCGGATGGATCCGGGATTGGATTGGCCTTGCCCAGAAGATCGGAAGCAGCTCCAGATGTTTCTGGATTTCACTAACTTTTATCAAATTTTTGAATTTATTCAAAACTACAGTCGTGTAGCTGCTCCGCTCACAGCACTTACATCTTCCAAGGTGAGGTTCTGCTCACTCAAGGATAGCTTTGCCTCAGCTCCCATTTTAGTCCTCCCTGACCCATCCAAGCAGTTTGTGGTGGAGGTGGATGCTTCAGATGTTGGAGCTGGAGTGGTCCTCTCTCAGCGTTTGGAAGACAACAAGATGCACCCCTGTGCTTTCTTTACCCGTCGTCTCTCCTCTGCGGGGCAGAACTATGACATTGGTAATCATGAGTTACTAGCAGCAAAGATGGCTCTCGAGGAGTGGCAACAATGACTGGAGGGTTCTCGAGAACCATTCTGAGTATGGACAGATCATGATAATCTTGAATACCTGCGATCGGCTAAAAGACTGAATTCAAGACAGGCCCGGTGGTCTCTATTTTTTGATCGCTTTCATTTCATTTTGTCCTATTGCCCCGGGTCCAAGAACACCAAACCAAACAACTGTCAAGAGCCTTTAGTGGGGTCAAGGATCAGAAGGCTCCAAATCAGACGATCCTTCCTTCCTCTTTGGTGGTGGGAACAGTAACCTGGGGAATCGAGAGGACAGTTCTTCAAGCATTGAAGTGTTGAGGTGCCAGAATGCTGTCCGGAAGGTTCGTGCCCCCGATGCTCAGATCTGAGGTTCTGCAGTGGGGACATGACTCAAGGCTTTTCAGCCATCTGGGTCATCAACGCACGCTAGCAGCCATTTCACAGAGGTTTTGGTGGCCTTCCTTAAGAAAGCACGTGAAGGACTATGTCATGGCCTGCAGGGTGGGTTGTCAAAACAAGCCTTCCACTCATGATCCTGCTGGATTATTGCATCCGTTGTCTGTTCCAAGTCGTCCCTGGTCTAATGTTTCCATGGACTTTGTCACGGTCTGCCAGAAAATGTCATTTTACAGGCTATGAGGTTGTTGGGGGCTATGAATATCATTTAGTTTTTAACAATAGCAGAGCCATAATTCTAAAACTACTAAAACAGTCGTGTGCGGTCATTTTAACCATTTGCTGTTGACTGTTGACATTTTGCAGCTGACTGCTAGACCCCCCTCCCAACCTCCTTAGCTGCCGTCATGCCCAAGGAAATTTAAGCCGAATCACTGTTTGTTGTATGCCTCACAGGACGCTGGGGCTGTGAGGCATGGATCCTGACAGCAGTGTGGCTGCCTTTTATAATTTATTGATCGATTGATTGATTTGTTGTCTCCATTGTCCTGTCCATGCCAATCCCACAGTTTTGTTTACTGTCCATTCCCGCCTGCAGCACAGTTCAGTTTCCAAAATAGGATTGGGAACAATTTTGGATGCTTGAAGGCAGCAAGCTTTGAGATTCAAGTCTTCACCAATGTAATACACCAGTAGACTCAGGTATGGTTATGATGCATGGCTTGACCACAAATCAGTTGTTGCTGCAGAAAACTGTTTTCAGCTCTGCAGCAACTCGCTGCCTGCAGTTTTTGTATAGCTCAGGTATGGCAAACTGGCTAAGATGTGTGGACGGCTTTGTGGTGTATTTTCAAGAGTTGAAAAAGGTTTGTAGTGTTGCCTCGTGAGGCAGCAACATTATCAAGGCAGGTTCTGCACAACACTTGACGTTGCTCGTTATCTTCTTTTGTATACCCAACATAATTCCACACAACTGAAGTGCTGCCTCTCTTTGGTACCAAACTTTCAGCTGTGTCTGCTTCTGTCGAGCTTGAGGACATTGTGCAATGACTTCCCTCCCTCCTCTGCTGAGCTCATAGATACAGCTCCACTCAGCCAGGCGCTCGGCTCACTTGCATGTCACATCACCAGATCAGATGACCAGTCAATTACAGCCTTTGCAAGTAGAAAATTGCGTTTTATTTATTGTGATATTTTCGCAAATGCAATTAATCATTCAACCCTAGTTACATTTATATTATTTATTTAGTCAGTTACTCAGTTGCAATCTGGAGGTAAGAAGATTCCTAGCAAATCAGTAAAAAGTGCTCCAAAAAAATGCTCCAGAATTAAATCAGACCAAATTTGGTGCCCATCCCTAATCATGACCATTTACATATTGGTGGAGCAAGAATCAGTCTTCTAGATAATAGAATAATTATGAAACATTACTGTTGAATTGGTTAAATATTTTTTTCTGACTGAATTGAATCAGCCTTTTTTGATGTACAAGACACCATGGTGACCCAGAAGTAAATCTAGACTGAGTTCACTATCTTCAACAATTCACAGGATGGAATTAGTTCAGAGATCATTAATACTTGAAAATCACCGGGAATAAATACAATCGATTCACTATTTCTTATCAGTTTCTATGAGTCACCAGTGTTACATATTTTCAAATCCTAGGCAGAAGTGTTTTAAAAAACAACATACCAGATGGCATTTCAAGTCAATAAGTCAATAATAATAATATGGCCCCACAAGTCAATAAGTCTAACAACAGCAGAAGGATATGATAATAAAATTTCATATGCCATTTTGATTGAAGTCATACACTGCAACAAGGTAACAACAGCAGCACTGCATAATCAACTTGCTTTTTCCAAGGGAGGATGGTGGTTTTAAAAGAGCTACACATTACTATTACAAAGCTGGTGCATATAATATTAGCTGGCAAATGTGCTATGCTGCTTCCCCCTTTTCATAGCAGAACATGGCTTTAGCCCCAACAATAGAGCTCCTGCAGCCTCTCTAAACTGGACACACAGGATCATCATCTGTGGGTAACACATGGACTACAAGCCTAAAATAATCACTATAAGATGAATTCCATTGGCTAGAAACAATTTCAAACCTAATGCAAATGTTTCAAAATTTGGCTGTACACAAAGCAAATCTGTGGAAAACATGAAAACTGATAAGTGCAGCAGGCTGTGTCAGCCACACTGTGCCATCAACCCAGCAGCCTATGACTGTGATCTACAGAGATGTGTAGTAAGTATTCTCAAGGGACCGGGAACATTAATGTAAAAGACATAGGAGAGGGAGCAGAAGGGGAGAAAGCAAGAGGGTTAGTGGAGTGGTAAAGATGCAGAAGTGGGGATATAGAGAAAGACGGATGTAAAAGAGGGGTTGGGGGACTCAGATGTACCAAGAGGGATAGGAATGTAGGAGAGAGCTAGAAGAAGAGGGATGTAATCCATGATCCAAATGGAGGGAGGGTTGCTGTTGGGAGCAGCATGGCATTGGGGCTCTTAATGTGATGGGCATGCTGAGTAAAAATAGCACAAGGAAGCAGGGCAGGAGTCCTCTATGATGAATAATACACAGGAGAGGGAAGGAGAAGTTGAGTGTGGAAGTGGAGGGTGCATGACTTCTCTTAACGGGAATTTAGCTTTCACATTACTTGTTTGAGTATCTAACATGACATTATGTCAGAAAATATTTGACAGTTGAAAATAAGTCAAAAGATGCCATAGCTCATGTGAGACCGACCACAGAATATAGATATACAAAATGATTGAAGAGAAGAGAAGTGAAAGAAGAAATCTGAAGCTTTTATGCCCATTATATCGACTGAGACATGGGGGTTTGCAGCAGGCTTTTTCTCTATATCAAATATTAACACAAAGGAGAAATATATTGTATAACAGAGGTCCCTAAAAATGTTAGGGACTCCTTGTGCTCTCGGTGCAACTATGTACATTACCGAACATAACCAGAATATTATAACCTAGACATCGATGTTACATGAAACTGAAATAAGAAGGCATCAGTGTTTTATAGATGTCTAACAGACACAAAAACATTTGTTGTTCACAGGTAGAAGTATGGACAAACACTGCATGATGTTCAATATAATCATAAGATTTCATAAGTTTTATTTTTATTTTTCACTTGGAGCTTATCAATGAACGAATGTGACTGGTCACATTCAACTCACTTTGTCTCCACAGCGTTTGCAAGTTCTCACTAAAAAAATTAGCAACCTAATCCATGTCAGATTCAACAATGACAGTGTGTTCCAGCCCAAGTTCCTTATTGAATGCTCGCAGCCCCAGCAGCACTGGTGTATTGTTTGAGCTTTACTTGCAGAAAATGATTGCCATGAGCATTATGTTGGTGAATGAGTTTGTTTACCCTGCTCAGTTTACAAAAATGATGGGGGAGATGTTGCAGCCACTCAGCTCTAAACTAATCACCCTGTCGCTCAATAATGTGGCAAAACAATGATGAATTCATCTCTCGGAAAAGGTAGACAAATCACACTGTAATTACTAATATATAGTTTTGTAAGTGAATAGACAGACAGGCTGATACGGTACAGAATATGATTTGCACTGTGAAGCCACAGGTTCTGATAGTAAGTATACAATACTGTAATATTGTACTGTTTGAATTCACACTTACTTGGGCATACAGATATCTCAGCTCCTTCACTCTATCAGAGTTTGGCTCAAAGAGCACTCTGTACACTTGCTTCTTGAGCACCCTGTTGTGTTTGAGGACAAGGTCAATAGTGGAAAGGCTGACAGTGTTGATACCTTCAAAATTTACATTGTCTTCAATCACTTGTTGTATTTCACAGACTGTTATGGTGTTTTGAGCGACCATATCAACGATCATGCTCTCTTGCTGCTTGGTGAAGATAGAGGTCCTTCCACCTCTGCCTGGCAGTCTTGCAATTGTACAGAAGTGAATATACAGTCCCAGAAAAGCAAACAGGACAGCTGATAAGATTTGTCCCAGTGCTCTGAAACATCTGCAGTATAGTAACAGTGGACAATCAGTGGTGACTGTACGGTATGATAATGAAAATTTACTGTATACTATACCTGTTTTCTTGTCTTAAAAACTTGGTATATTGAAGCACAGTGAAACAGCTGATGTTGGGTTGGAATTAAGTCCTGCTTCTCTCTTCGTCATGCAATGAACCAGAACATGCTCAAAGTTACGATATTATACTGTATACTCTTAAAATTCTTTGTCTTCCTCCTCCTCCTTCTTCTCCTACCTGTTCCTCTCCCCATTCTTGTACCCCACCTCTAATACATGCTTGTCCCGTGCGTCTCTGGTTTCGGTCCATTGTTGATATGAGAACCACTCTGTTTCAACTCTGAACTGGCTTATATTGGTTGTCACATCATTAGAAATATGTGTAATTGTGTTCACCTTCTACCTTGTTTGTTTAGCAAAAACATTAAGAAATGCATCGCAATGTTCATTGTGTTTGGAGTTTTGCAAAAAGGGTTAATGGGTTTTGTAAGATGGACCTACCTGGGTGAAAGTAGTGTATGGTTTTCCCGAAAAAAAGGGATTCAATAAATTTGTACAGGTATTTGAGAGTTTGATTCAGAAAATGGGGTTTAGTGTTTTAGCAACTGTGAAAAACTGTAATAAAGCTCGAGGAACCTGGAGCTGCACATATGCAAGTCTTGACTGAGACCATGATGAACCATGATAATGGGCAGATTCCACTTACCATTGGCCTTACATCATTTATTGGCTGCATTCTCCCTGCTTGACTGCTTCATCTCTGAAAACTTTTGTGGCTTGAAATGCTTGGATACAGTCTCCTATGCATGTCTACAATACAAAAGGGTGTCTGTGAGCCCATGCATGAGCCTCTTGTGGACACATGTGAGTTAATGTGTCAGGGGAAAGGGAAAAGTGTGTGGCAAAGGATGTTAAGAGAGGCACAGATCTTGAGCCACATGCTAAAAATGGACTCAAAGTGCTTGCCATCCTCTTTCCTGCTGGAGGTGAAACTGACATTCAAATATTTAAATGACAATGCTGGTGTGACACTGAACCCTTTTAGCAGATGCATCAAGTCAAGTTGAAAGAATGAGGGAAGCTGAAATGAAAAGTTTAAACCAGTGAATAAAATGGAAGAGAAAGAGATAGATAGACAGAGAGAGAGAGAGAGAGAGAGAGAGAGAGAGAGAGAGAGAGAGAGAGAGAGAGAAAGAGTGAGAGAGAGATGGAAGTGTTTGCTTTGAAATTTGAAAGGTATTCATTTGAAGTTGTGCTTATTGAAGCATATGCAGTATGCATGTGTGCTTGACTGTGCTGTGTGTGCATATATATATATTGTTTTCTAAAATAGGTGTTGAGACTAAATCTACATCTACATACAACACAAAATGGTATCAATGCAAATTAATGTGTCTTTAATCGGTCAGATGTATGAACAACCTACAACATAAGTTAAGGGCACATTATTGAGACCAACAAAACAAAAAGGCAGCCATCTAAAACATTGCAATAAAATTGCAGTAAAAAAAAACAAAACAAAACAAAAACACTACTATAGAACAGACAATGCGAATAAGTAAGCATTTTGCCTAGGAGTTCGTACACAAATCCCGAGGCTTCCTTCACGGAACAATATTTCCTGTCAGGATCACAAACAGGGATCCATGTTATGATGTAAGCAAAGGTCTGACTTTGAACCCTGAGCTTCACAAAGACTATGCAAAAAGAACATACGTTCTTACCTGCATCACAAAACACTCTCACTTTGCATCTCCTTTGCACCAGTCTGACATTGTACATGGCAGCACAAACATCTGTTAGGATAAACAGAGCTGTTGGTTAATCTGACACTTATGGAGAGATTTTAACGTGGTGGTTTGAGAGCCAGCCGCCGTGTCCCAAACAAGGGATTGCGAGTGCAGTGGGAGCAAGCTATGGAGTAACTGATTTTAGCCTCATATTAGCTGACCCCAGATGTGTACTGAACATCAAATCCTCTGCAGTAATTCCACTTGCTGCTCCAAATACGAATCGAGTGCTGCAGGTTGCCGTGGTAACGGCACTCCTGTCCAATATAGCAAAGCAGTGGGTCTGCCAGTTTCTCTCATTTCTTCTTCTATTTGCGCTCTCATCTTCCTCTCTGTAGCTTTGTTTGCAATACATGTGTAAATACCACAGCATGAATTTTCTGCAGTGTTTGCCGCTCAACCCCCACCCCCCAACACCCTTTTCTGTGGCAGCAGTAGCACTGGTCCCATGCTGATCGTCTGTATTTATGGACCACAGCTTTACTGTCGCGTAAGCAGCATCTGAGGGATCGTTAGGGCCAAACACCAGAGAATTCTACTGTTTCTGATTATGTTTGATGTGATCCAACAAGATGAAATGCTAGCATTCGCCTTCCAAGTCCAATTTGCAAAGCTAGATGTTCATATCATTGGATATCTATTGACAGTGTTTTGTGCTAAGTATTAGCCACTATTTGCCTGGGTGGCATTGTGGGTTCAGCAGATACAGTTTTGATTTAACTCATTATTGATATTAGATTTTAAAAAGTACATAAAAAGCATGAACTCAAACTGCTTGATGTATTTGCAGGATACTAAAGGTGTTTGTCTACTTGTAGCACAGTGCGATAAGTCACAAATGTCACATATGCTTTTGTTCAAAACATCCGCCTTTGTGTAATTTACCAAATGGTATACACTACACCTATCTCCACTGCTGCCTTCTTGAATCAACTCACTTTGTGTCAGTGCCCAAGCCCCAATTTCACCAGACTGCCCTTTTCCACTTGGGTGCTTTGCCGATCCTGTGCCAGGATGTGGTTCCCACTGCCAGAGCTTTGCCCTCTTCCAGTCTGCTGCTCCTCCTCCGGCTTATGCGGCCTTCACCACTTCCTCTCACCTTGCCTGTCAGGCTCCTAGCTGTCATCACTATGATAAATCTATAAGTCTGACCTCTAAATTCCATTGGATCCACGCACATTGTGGAATGGCTGCCAATTCAAGCAGAATCCCATGATGAAGCAGAATGCGGTTTCTATAAAGAGAAACACAAACTGTTTCCACTGCATTCAAAACCTCTGACCTGTTGATTTCATTTTTCGCCATTATGACCTTTTCAAGGTGATCCACCATGAACATGGTGTACGTTATTTTGAAATATTGACTGTTTTATTTTGTTTTTGCGTACAATTGCCCTTTGCATGGTCTGCTCTGTGCTGAATTGCCGCGCTGTGCTGTGGCATCCAGTAAAAAGAGAAGTTGTACGGTTCTGGCTCTGAAGCTCTGCAGCTGTGGCAGCACTGTAACATAAAGCAGCTGCAACTGGTAGAAGCACAAACATTTACAACAGCTGAAACATATCAGATCTGCTGCCATGCAGGAGTACAAATGTAAACCACATGTAAAGCAATTTAGGGAAGATAGAGAGAAATGACAGAAGAGAGACAAAAGGGGCAGCTGTCTTTGTTAGCTGCAAGATGTGTAAGGCTTCAGAACGATTTCAGAATATCAATTTTCTTTTTTTGCCATGTAAGTAGTGCAAAGGATTTGTAACCAGCTTCTAAGTGCTGTCACATTTTTTGTTTTGTTTTGTTTTGGCAGGTGAACAAGTAGCTGGATGAAAATTTCTCAGTCCCTTAAAATTCAGATAAGTAGACAGTAACCCCTGGCAAGCTGATGTGACTCTCGGGCGGGACATGACCATCTTGTATTCAAGGATAAAATTATAGTGACTTCCACTGCAGTAAATTGTGGCAGTAAACTTGGCTAAATGGTAAAATAGCAAAAAATGAATCTGTAACCACCTACTTGCTATGTCCTAGCATTTAAAATATGTTTAATTCTACAGGGCACAAAACTTAACCTCGAGCCACTGGATCCTATAGTTCAGGGGCAGCAATTTTTCTTCATTATGTTTCTTCCTATTGCTTATTTTCACTTCTACTTCAACAGTTTTGTGAGCAACTAGATAAATTATATTCAAGATGTCCCAAGACAGCTTTATCATATTTTTTTTTCTGTGTAGCCATTCTTGAATTTTTACTTTAACTTCGTTTAAACTTTAAAATTAAGGTAGCTGTGGGGGTTTTTTTTGTCTTTTTTACCACTGCATAGTTTCAAGTTGTTATTTTGCTCACTGTATATATCTCAGTTCTTAATTCATTGTAAATTTCCAATTTTTTCTTAACTATACATTCCAGTTTGCACTCACTGGTTCCATATTATCTATATTGTTTATATTGTTGTTGTGTTCTTCTCATAACTCTTTAAATTATATTGTGTTGTGCTGCTATTACAAGAAAAAGTCAAGAAAGTCAAGTCAAGAAAAGACATTGTACATATGGCCAATAAAGAGATTCTGATTCTGACTCATTTAAGTTTAAAATGGTGACGGAATTATGGTCTGTTCGTGTTTCTTTTACCATGCTGAGAAGTTGTATCATTTTCATCAATGTCTTCGTAAAGAACCCTGTGGTCCCCTGGGCTCTGTCTCTCCCACTGCTAGACAGGCTCGTCACCATGGCAACTCACAGACTCACGCACGCACACATGCACGCAAATGGCAATACCCACATGCAGTGCACACTGTAGTTGCACTAGCGCAACTGGCCGAGTCAGGCAGCTACCAGAGCAAACAGAGGTAGTGGAGCTTGTCGAGTTACTGTAGATGGTACACAAGCATTTGGCTCCTTTGTCTCCATGGTAAAGGCCGTGGGCTTAATAACTCCAAGATTACAAGATCAAAACCTACCCTGCAGCTTTTCATAGCATGATGTTGCATTGTCTTCATCGATTTCTTCCCAAATTTCAGCATGGTTTTAGACATAGCTTTCAGCATTCACATGAATTGTGATATTCATTTTCTAGTTCATCTTCTTTTTCCTGTTCTGGTTAAGTTTTGATGTGCTACTCCTCCTCCAAGTTTGTGAGCACCCAAACAAAAGATACTGGAATACGGAATCTGTGTTCTATTATTTTTTTTACCAAAAACCCAGAGACCCAAAAAGTCCCCGATCCTGTTTGAGATACTCATGGAAAGGATTTACACAGTCATGGTGTGTGTGTGTGTACCAACAGAGGAGGATCAGTATATCTAAATCTGAAGCAAATCAGTTCTAAGTAGGAAACTAGTGCAATTCTACCAGGTTGGTAATAAGTCCTTGCCTTGGGTGAAAGAGTTCAAGCATCTTGGGGTCTTGTTCATGAGTGAGGGAACGATAGAACATGAGACTGACGAGAGAATCAGTGCAGTGGACGCAGCATTGCAGTGCCCCACACATGTCAGCGAAATGGAAGCTGACCCAGAAGGCAACATTGTCTATCTACCGGTCATCTTCGTTCCTATCCTGACCTAGCACTATGGTCATGAGTGTTAGGTCATCACCGAAAGAGTGAGAGCATGGCTACAAGCAGCTGAGATTTGTTTTCTCTCCGTGGTGGCTGGGGTCTCCCTTAGAGATTTGGTGAGAAGCCCAGTGGAGAAGAGCTTGTTGAGGTGGGCACCTGGTTATGATGCGACCTGTGTGTTTTCCTAGGGAGGTGCTCAGAAATGTGCGGCTCTCTGCAAAAGCTGCTACCACTGTGAGCAGTGATGAAAAAAACTATTGGTGGTATAAATGATTTTCCAGATGCAATTAAAACAAGTGAAATGAAAATATGTAAAATTAGAAAGGTGTTTTAAGTTGTTTAAATATGTTTAAGCATACAAAGACATTTGAAAATTAAATAAAAATTTCAAGTTATTGCTGTAATTATAATTATTATTGTTTTTTCTTTTTTTATTACTAATCCTCATAGTATTAGTATTAAGTATTATTTATATTGATCAAATGAAAACTCTAAAGTTCATCTGTGCAACAGAATGCTTTACTGTGGGACCTCGCAAACTGAGTCAATTGAACATTGGCCTCAGGTCATGCTTAAACACAACAAACCTGGACAGATGTTTCACACTGCTTGCTTAGATCACCCGGGCCACTGGGAATATCTGGCCAAGAAAACACAGCCATGTCTTAATCTGCTTTCACAGCTAAGCATATTTAGCCAACAGGATTACAAGCATGGCCATCACAGCATGCACGTGTCAGCACAGAATATCAAATCAATGTTTGGTGAATGCATAAGCCTCTTATAGATCCACAAGGGAACAGCAGAAACAAAATTATTTTGAGGTGTGAGCACTGGTGTCCAAGTCTGAGAAGGACACTGAGAGATTTTAGCATCTTACTAATAAGCATGGCTAATTATTCTTTCATTAATTAACTTGTGTTTGTTCAGACGTGATAAAGCCTTAAGAGGTGGTGGAAGGTATGAAGCATGAAGTTTACTGTACTACGCAAATGTGGCACATACACACATAGGCACAAACAGACAAAGATGCACACACTTAAAGAGTCAAAATGTAATATTGTTGAGCATCCTCTGGAGAAAACAAAATTATCCACAAAAAGCACCAAAGAAAAAGAAGCTGTTCAAGTTTCATTTTAACTGGGTTAATTGTATTTTGGACATAAATAAAGCAATCAGTTGTCATACTATACGTTTATAAAAAAATGAAAAAAATGAAGAGCGACCATTTTCATTTCCTACTGCAGTAGCATCACAAAGAAAGCGTAAAAAACCTCCCATTTGTTCTGAAGGTGCAGGACCACGTGCAACACTGGAGCTGGGATCCTACACTGGATGCAAGAGGGCTACTGCACTAGGACTGAGCCAGATACCCCACTAGTGGGATGAATTACTCTGTAATTCCCCCACATCTCCTTCGCTGCCAAGGAGAAACTCAATCAGGCTGGCAAGAGTCAGAGGGAGAAGGAAATCCATGGAGCCCTGTTCTGCCATTAGGCACGGATGATATTCTCAGGAGATCTTGTGAATTCAGGTTCCTCTGTTAGCCTATATCTCATGAAAATAAAACCTTTCATCAGATTTGTAGTGTTCCTGCCCACTCAACGCAGTCCTACTTGAAGTGCAAAAACCTTCCTCTGTAGAAATGTTAAAAAAAAGAAATAATTAAATACACATCTTTTAAAATGGTTTCCTTGACTACACGGAATCCTGTGCAAATACAGTAATAGCACAATGTGACGTTGATGCTGGTTTTCTTCCCTGAAAAATAATGAGAATAGGAGAGAGAAATAAAATACAAGTGTCTCAACACATGGAACTTTTTTTTTCTCTTCTCCTTGGAGCATGCACTATATGGACTATTGGGATTCAGCTGTCCAGTACATAACACAGGCCCATGTAGGACATTAGTACTGACAAGACCTCTATCCATGAAGAAAAAACTGCTTTGTGTTCACCTCGCTGAGGTGTCAAGGAGAAAATCATCAATGGTGATACAGAATCAGTGGTAGTCAATAGCTCTGATATTTGCAGTGTCAACCTGCCTCAGGGAGTTAAATATAGGGTAAGGGAAAGAGCAAGATGTTCTCTTTTCATTGAAAAGATGATGAATAATCTCACCGCCATATGACGTCACCAAGGAGGATGTATTTGGTACTCTAACCGTTATCTTTTGCATTTTTCTGTCTTGACTTCTGTCATGAGGCCAGTTAACAACAGAAGCATTGTTTGGTGCAATCCTAGACTTATGAGCCTTCAATAACCATTAGGACGCAATGGGAAATTTGCAGGCAGCTACATGACATTGCCTATCTATTACAGCAGCTTCCTACACTGGAGGAAATCAATTTCAATTAAAACTATGCCCTAGCCAAGACAGGCCCTGGCTTCTGGGCTGAGAAACAGGCAGAGATAGCAAATGACAGCTTCTACATACGTTTCTGACAAGTGTTCAGAGTATGTATTAATTTGACCCAGAAATTAGGAGCAGATGAGTATTTGGATATTCCTTGGATTTTTCCTGATGAGGTAAGGGAGTCAACGATCTATTGAGCAAAGCTTACATAATCCCTTTTTCTCATTGGTGACCTTTTGAATTCGGTCTTGAATTCATTTATTTAAACTATTATTAACTACATCACCTTTCAGTATTTAGACCCAAAGCACAAAAGTCCCACAAAATCCATAGAGGTAACAAGACAAGGGTTGTTCTAGTATATTTCTCATTGGATCAATCTTAAATTAATTTGATCATTGGAGGGTTGCTTTGCTCAGTTGTGCTGCTGGTTGACAAAGAAACCCCAGATCGGTTGCAAGGGGGGCTAACTCAACAGACAGGCGTTGATGTTGTTTGTTTCATAGATGGAAGTGTCTGAGGTATGTCTTTCTCATGAGGCTGATGTATCTTTCACATATGCATATATATTTTTAGTTGGTGAATCAAAATTATTAATAAAATTGTAATCAGATTGCACTGTATGCTGTAGAGCCAGATGCATACCAAAACCACAGACAATGCACACCATTCAACCCTCTAAAATGAAGGAAAACTCTAACCCTAACCTTGGATTTGTGTTCAACCAGAAGACAGAAAATGTCCCACTTTACTTTTAGGTTTTACTGACTGAATTTTAAACTTTAACAAGAGGGGATGTCTGAATAATTTACAAGAAGAAAGAAGACAACAACACTTACGCTGCAACAGTACAATTTCACTCTGCCATTAAGAATGCTGAGTAACAACTCTTTAGTCGCTACAATTTGTAGGCCTTTCAGTAAGTGTGCATGGCATTTCAAACATGTCATCTGTCATCAGGGAGTAATCCATGCAAACTGTGTTGGGCCATTTTACTGTCTTCAGGGAAGACAAACCTTGACCTTTCATACTGTGTGGCTATGTTATCATGCACCTTACTGAAGTAAACAGGAATCCCCATGCTCTCCTCCCCCTCATTTCTACACAGAAGATACAGACACATATAGTAAACTCTCTGTACACATGGGCATACACATGCACACACGGATGGAACACACTATTGTTCACTGAGGCAAATACACACATGCACTGACAACCAACCCCCAATCATGCAATCTCATTCATTAATAAACTATGCTTGTGCCTGGAGAGAAGTTCAAGCATGAAAGAAAAAGCATTACATAACATGCATGGAATTCTAAATTGCAGGCTTGGCTTTGGGTTGTTTTCACAAGTGGGAGTGTTCGCTTTAAATAACTGTGATTATAATGAGCGATGCTCGTTCGGTCTTGCATGTCTCTGGCGGTGGTAGCAAATGTTGCAATAGCAGCCTCTAGATTCATTGGACTCATCAATGCAAGAAAAGCACCAAAATTCATTCAGAATTCTCTCATCAGAACTACGCAACATTATGAATCTTATTGTATAACTACCAGTATATTCCACTGTCTGCCTGAAATATAATAAATTCTCAGTTTGTTTTTTTAGATTTAGGATCCTTTTTCAAATCCTGTGGTGCTGACCTAATTGAGTTAATTTTGTTGATTTTCATTGTCACTGTTAAAGGAATATGGGACTGAAGTCAGTGAAAATGTCAGTGAAAATGAGAGGGTAGTCCAGATGGTGGAGAATTCGATATTCAGCACAGTGCATCTCAATGGTATCACTACGGTGGCCGACAAATGCACTGCATCTGCAAATTGCTGCAAACACAGGAGTGATACACAATCAAAAACACAAATACATAAAACAATTCAAAAGAAAATTTCTGCAAATTCCCAAACATACAAACTTCCAAAACAAATGCAAGAGAAGAATGCTGCAAATTCACCCCACAACAAAACTGAAGTTCCCCCGGCCAATTGGACAGGGGTGTATTCCACAAAGAGCCATGTTAGTGCAAGTTTTTGTTCTAACAAATCAATAGCATACAGTTTGATCAATCAACTGATTGAAAATTGGGATCAGTTAAAGGTTTGATGCGTGCACTGGGCAGACTTGACCTGAGTCTGAGCACAATACACTGTGTGACATGAAGAAGACATGGTGAAGATGAGAAGATGAAGATTCCAACTTTCCTCATCATCTTCATCTTCACGAAATTTGCAGCATTTTTGTTTCACATTTCAAATGTGTTTTTAAGCTTTTGCTCCTGCTTTGTCTCTGTGATTGCAGCATTTTCTCTTGCAACATATTTCTGTTCCATTTGTTTTAGTTGTTTGTGTGTTTTTGGTTTTGCATCATTCATGTATTTGCAGCATTTTCCCATTGTGGAACATTTGCCCCTATCAGCCAACGTACACCATAGCTTAAATGTACGTAGCCAAAAGGGCAAGCTTTTTGTAATGCCGAGTTTAGATTGAAAAGGCTGCCATTCAAAGTTAATATGTGAAAAAGAAGGTGTAATGTAAGATTGAGAACAATACCTGTACAGAGCCTCTTGACTGCTTAAAAGTGGGAATTGAATACATTTCTGTGCGTCTATGACAGCTTACTAAAAACACACACTCTTTTCACTAAGAGAATCCCTGTCAATTTGTCGATTCATCCGGTTTAAAATACATAATATCTGAGAAGATTCCCTCTGCAAATGTATGTTTAACCAGAAGTGGCAGTGGCAGAGCCAGAGCAGTGAAGAGGCAAACTGGATTGATACGGTAATACAATGCCAGTCACCTCCTACTGTGGCCATTGCCTGGCAGTCTATTCAGGTGTGAACGATGACACAAACAACAAATATTACAAAAGTCTTTGTCCTCCAAACATCTATGAAGTGTCTTTATTCCTCATAATTCAGGCGATCCATCATGGAAATTGAAAAGGTTGTTGCCTTGCAACCATTTGAGTAGCATGGGTCTTCTGAAGGCAGCAGTTTGTGCATATGGAAGCAGTCGTCCTAGCAAAAATGAGGGCGCAACATTGCCTTTGTGCCTTTCGTTGAAAATCTTGTGCAGCCTTTTGATATGGAAATGTTTGAGGTTACTGTTCCGCTCATTCTCAGGGCTTTGCCTATCATTCCTCATAAATCTTGAGTAAGAATGTGAGAGAGATGGGATATCAGGGCAAAAACAATCACATAGTGTGTGTTTGCCTGTATGTGTATTTCTGTGGGTAAGAGAAAGAGAGAAAGAGAAAGGGAGCCCTAGTTTGCCAAGGCTGTTGTGATTCCAATGTGGCGGTGGAGCCACTGCAATGCACCAAAACCAAGGGGAGAGAGGGTGTTAGAGTGAGGGGGCGGGTAGCTAGTGAGAGAGAGAGAGAGGGAGAGAGGGAGAGGGAGAGAGAGAGAGGAGAATGAATCAAAAATACAAAGGGGGGTTAAAGCAGTGACAAAATGAGACATTATCAAGAGAGAGAGAAAAGAAAGGGGTCGCATAAAGACAGATGGAAGGATCATGACCAAACCTGGAATGTGTATGTGTGGAAGAAAGAGAAGAGAGAGAGAGGAAGAAAGAGAAAGAGAAGAGAAAAATAAGAGAGTGACTACAAAAACAATCTTTTACCATCTGGCCATGTTTCTAAGTTTCTGCATGGTTCCACACTGTCGCAGGATGGACATAAATTTTATATTAAGAACTGAGAATTATTGTCCAATTTCATTAATCATCTTAGTTGATTGTTTCAGCCTGTTTCAATCAAAATGCCAACATGTGAATAATTGATTTCAGCAACTTAAATGTCAACACTCTAGGTCTACGTCACTTGACATGTTTCTTTGGATAAATAGGCGTCATTGTTCTTTCTTGTCTCTTTCTTTCTTTTTTCATGGTGCACAAGCTTTACTCCAGGTGAAACTACTCCGAGTTGATTAAACTAGCTAAAATCCGCTGTTCTGGAACCGAAAACTCAGTGTTTCCTATCTCAGAGTAGATCAACTCAGAGTTCAGGATTAGACATAGAGTATGTTGAACCTGCTTTGTGAAATGGACCCTGACCTCTTCCTGTTTGCTTAGATGGCAGGTGATGTGGGTGCATGGCGGGCCTTCACTGCTTGCTTGTTACTTTTGTGCATGCTGCAGTTGTCAAAATTGTTTCTTGTTTCTGTCATCGATGTCATTGTTGTTGTTGCTGGTGTCATTGCTGTAAGAATAGTTGTTGTTCCTGCTGCTGCTGTTAACATTGCTGTATTTGTTTTTGTCGTCACTATCTGTCTTTGTTCCTCTCTGCTATATCTGATGAGATGTTGCTGTTCTTTCTGCTGTTGTAGATTTGTAGATTTTATTTGTGTATTCTGTAACTATTTGTCATCACTTTCTGTTGTTGTCACTGTCCCCCTCTCTCGCTTCTGTCCATTTTCTGTCCCTCAGTTTGGTCAAGTTCAGTCAATCGTTCCAGTATTGTCACAGATAGGATTTCTGAAATAAATAATATGGCTTTTTTCCCCCATGAATCGGGTAACAAATATTAAACTGCATCTCTTGTAAAATAAAATCAGCTTAGCAGTACAAAGGATTTCAGTACTGTATGCTTAAACTGCTAGACATAAGAGCTTAAAAACAGAGTTGTATTTATATACAATTTATATACAGCAGTTGCATTTATATGCCAACTATCTTCTTGATTAATCTTCTGTTCTCTTCTCCAAACCAATAGAATGAAACCAATAAAGGTTTGGACAGGATGCAAACAAATCTTCATTGCAGAACTGTGACAAGTGATTTTAGGGCATTTTGCTGAAAAGATAATTAATTGGACGAAATGTTGGAATTGTTGTGAATTTACAATAATTCTTCTGACATTATCTCTGATAGGTCAACCAAAGACACATGACCTGAATGTAATTCAAATCATCTTTAATCTGATTATAAACAGCAGCAACATTATTCTTTGCATGTTTTAATGAATTTAAAAATATTCTGCTTTGAGCTTAAAACATTTAAAATGTTAAAAAAGTCACGTTCAGATACAAAGCTCTAGTCTCAAGTTTGCTCACCTCAACCAAAGAGGACAAGTATGTTTAAATATGACCACAACAAGTAATACATACTATATACATAGTATATTATGCTGAGTTGGGACATCAATGGCCTAGAGAAATTGGAAGCAACAACAAATGTGGTAATTTACAGTTGTTTACCTACAGCAGACATTGTCATGATAAAATCAAGACAAGATGATCTGGTGCTCGCTATGTCTGCCATGATGGTTTATGAAGTTGTTCAATCATAGAAGTTGTTGTTTCGTATTTTACCTGTCTGAGACTGTTGATTCTTTCTGGAAAATAAGGGTGCACTCACAGGCCAGTTGTTCCGTATCGTGCTGAAGCACAAATTGAATGACAACCCCCTGTATGTTGCATGCATTGCATACATGATCGTGCTTGTATGTATGTGTCACCAAGTGTGGCATGGAACAAAGCAAACCTCTTCCAACCAGGCCGTGCTAGGGAAGTTGCATTCACACAACCCATGGAATCTGGACTTTCGGGGGCAAACGTGCTTTAGCGCGGTACAATTGTCTAGTGTGAGTAAATCAGAGGATACCGTGAAGAGCGGTCAAAGACATTACTTACTTCTCAAGGTGTCCTATGATTGGCCATTTGTTTGAGTCATCATGATCAGTTTATGTGCTGAAAGATGAGAAGTATTTGCATTTCTGACCCTGGTGTATTCTGCAGTCCCCTCCCAACACGCACACACACACACACACACACACTGCACCACAGCAGTGGCATGTATATTAAATGGAGATAAAGAATGCGTACCACTGATAGAGTGCAGCATGCTGACAGAAGAAACTCTGGAGTGTGGAAAAAAACTGGTCTGCAAAAACAGTACAGTGAGATACACACAGGGGGCCAAGGTTCATCCCCTTGCCACCTGCCTGCTGCAGTACTATGGCAAGAGGCCTGGTGGCCTGTCATCAAAAAATATAATTAAAATTCACAACACAAAATTCAAATCTAGAGCATTTAATTAAAATGCATTTTGCTGAGGGCACAAGTTGTATACAAAAATATATTTGCTTTTCCAGTTCACCTTTTCAAAACTCGCACTGTGCCTCAAGTCCCATCCCAATTTTTAACCAGCCAGTGAAAGACAGGAACAGAGAGATCGAGGGGGAGCACAGTTCAGTGGTCCCGAGGGACAAGAAGGCCTGGTATAATTCCTGAATACCATCCCAGCCCCATGGGGATCCATGACCTGCATCATCTCTGGTCTGCTGCTCTCTGCCTCCATTGCTTCAGTAGATGGAGCAAATGCTGCTTTTTAAATCAGACAGAAATAACACATTCCCACACACATACATGCTACAACTCTACAGTTCCTTTTCTAGTGGCAGTCATTTACTTATGTCATACTGACCTATTAAAATAAAATTTAAACTGCCCCCACACAGCTCTCTGGTTCCACTGCTAATTGTGAGCTAAGGAGTCCTAGCAGCCTCAGCTGTCCACAGATCCTGACTATATTGAGGAGGGAGAGGGCGCAGCATTCACTACCAATAAATAAATTCAGGATGATGAAATCTATTACAATCCCTCAATAAGGCAACTGTGACATGCAAAAATCCAATGCCCAATACAGACAAGTCACAAAGACAAAAGGGGAGTAGAAAAAATAGAGGCCTTCACATCTAAATGCTGAAAAATAATCATTTTTTAATCCTTGTTAATTGCATAGCAATCTCATTCATCATTAAGGTGATTAGTCTCAAATAAGGTCAGGAATAGTGGTGGATCTTACGCTAAGGCATAGGGTGGCAGTGGCACTGTGCTTTGATTGGCGACCCCATGTGAACCCCCAATTTCATTGGCTGTTTGTGTTGTTTTGGGAATTTATATGAATCACTGATGTCTGAGGATCCTGAATGCAACTTTGCTTTCTGACTGTAAATGCTGTTAGAACATATCGATATTCAGCAAGCACCTTTGAGATAAGAAGACTATATTACCTTCGAATTGGTTTCGGTGGCCTTGTGAAAGCCTCCACAGAGGCTAAATACCTGGATCTCCACACTAGCAAGTTGGATTAGTTCAGCCTTGTGAGACTAGCATGAAATGATGAAGCCTCTTGAATGAAAGGTGAAACAAAGACATATATCCAAGTCCAGTTGCTTTTGATTAATTTTCCTTGAGAGGCTGAATGCGTCTCAAAGCTGTAACTGTTTCTAACTTTTCTCTGTTACTGTTTATTACTCTTCTGTTGCGTGACATGACGCAACCCTCTGTGACGTCACCCACTGATTTTGGCTGGTAAGCCAGGAGTTTGACAGACAGAGCACCTCCTCGATCTGCAACCAGGAGAAACCATATTTGGATGTGAGGGTAGGGTTGGAGAGGATCAAGGGAAAGATCTAACATTTCACCTTTGCTATCCTCAAACACCCACTTACCCATACAATCCATACTAACTATCTATGAATAACCCAGCCATACCAACGAGGTAAGACTATCCGTACCATGAATGTACCTCGCACTCTCGCCTCTCTTAAGGTCACCTGTCAACCAAATAGACACATTCCTTTTCATTCACTTCTTTAAACTCTAATATCTAATTTAATCATGGAATTATTTCCATATTGACCACCAGTTCACAGTCAGGCAGGGTTTGTATTGGAGAAAATGTTTCTGTATCCAGCCATAGCCGATCTCTGGCCTAGCGGCACTGCATGTACAGTTGCAAGTTGTAAGTAGAAGTGCAGTGAGAGGCTGGTAGTGGCTTTCATTTTTTATCATTTCTCGGTGGCAACCCCCGACACAGACAAGAACAGGTGGAGCATGGTATCAATATTTTGACAGTCAAGTTTCATCACTTTTAAATAGTTTACATTTTGCATATGTAACAAAAGTGGAGATGGTAGGTACTTTACATAACATTAAGTAATACTATAACATTTCTTCTCTATATTTAACCCATCCTATTCTAGTCAGGAGTCAGGAGCATTTGGAGCAAAGATGCGCGCTTGCACCTGTGTGTGTGTGTGTGTGTGTGTGTGTGTGTGTGTGTGGGGCTCGGCAGCAAAGCACCTGAGCAAGGTAAACAAGAACTAAAGGGGGGCAGGGCTGGGAAACTCAGCCTGCCTATGAGGAATCCTCCACTGAGAGAGCCAATAGGAAGAAAGCAGCCAGAACAAAGTATTTCCAGAAGTGGCCACATAGTTGATGAAATCGGGACATCTGTATTAGACAACTAAGGGAGTTTTTGAAAAGTGCAGAACAACCCTGTAGCAGTGATGTACGGTCAGGAGAGAAAAAAATAAAATAAAATAAAATATACAATAAACAAATAAATGAAATGGTTATATTTATCACATGGTTTGAACAATGAACAAATTTCCCATTCAACTTGATCAATTGGACTGTTTTTTTATTCATTAAAAATCGCTGAATTTTCACATTACTGTTGAAACCCTGGGAAGAGATGTGAGGGTGAGGCAGCAGCAAACTGAGCCTCACATCGAATTGCGCAATCCCTCACAAACTCTGCTCTCTTTTTGTATGTTGCCAATCAAATGTTTCAAACACTTTTAATATATACCCTCCTGACTTTCCATAGTTTGGCTGATGTTTTTTTTTATATTTGTGTGGAGCCGGATTTGTGTGCTCAGCAATCTTACAATGCCAGTGAAGGGGCATTGGATGAGGCAGGCAGTTCTCCTGCCTCAGGGTAGGGGGCGCTAGTGATCCCAGGGATTCTTCTTGCTACTACGCGACTCGGCTGCAGGACAAGTAACAATGACAAGCGATTTCACATGCAGCCATCCGTTATTTACTCCTATCGTCGATTATAAGTAAAGGTAAGACAGTGATACGGTTTGTGTGTTAAATAATACTGATATGAGATTTTAAACAATCCACTAAATGCTGCCAATCAAATGGCAAGTAAGCTACTCTATGGGGTTCATATGTTGGAAAAGCCCATAGTGATGACGTCAGTGCCTCACCAGCCTCACTAGGACAGTTACATCTAAGCCAAAAATAAAGCATAGAGGAAATTTGTCATTTAACAGAAAATGTTTCTAACTATGTTTAATGAACAGAGCTGAGTTTTTATGGCATGCTAATCCATGCACGGGATTAACTGACTCGGGTCCAGGTCCCATCTCCAATCACAGCTAAAAGGGGTCAATGCAAGTGACTCGAAGCAGTTTGTCTCTGCATTCGATACCTTTTGTGCTGAAAATGAATTCTAATGGACTGAAACACTGCTCAATACACCGCAAAATGTGAAAAGCAGGTATTGAACGCAGAAATAAAAGATAACACAAAGGAAAAGATTAAGACAACGGTATGGGAACAACTGGCAATTACGTTGGTAGTTGGCAGTCATCTTATCCACACCTCCCTGTTCCAGCTCCTCCTGTACTTAACTCCAGAGCATACCTGTTCCTTCACAATTAATCAGATGTATTCAGAACACCTGTGATTGTGGTTCAGCACTAATATGATTTGTATATATATATATATTTTTTTTTTTTATTTATATGTTTTGGTTTTGTTCACACTAGGGGAGGCCTCCGTTCAAAACTAATTTCTCAAATTCAAACCTTTGACATTTTTGCTTGTCATCCAAAACCCACCTGTGGCCGAAATCCTGACCTAAAAGTTGATATCATGTAAGTGAGATTGACTGAACAATGAGGTAAGTCATTTGTTTGTGAGGTCCATAATGATTGGTCCACTGCAGTGTAAGAATGCCCTACTTAATTCTTTCAAGAGCTGTCAGAAGAGCCTACTGTTGCCCTTATGGAGAACATAAAACATAAAACTTTCATGCAACTAGGCTGCATGAAAGTATGATAAAACTCTAAAGAGGGCTGGGTCATGACCACGTTTTCCACCATTCCACCATGGGACAAATACATGCAAATACATGAAAATACATGAAACTCCAAAAGACATGGTACACCAAATCCAATGACCAAATTGTAGGTTTCAGTGACAGTATGATGATGATTCAAGACAATTTCCAGCTTTTCCTTTGTCTACTTTGTCTTTGGACTGGACCTTTGTTTTTTTGTTTTGTTTTGTTTTGTTTTTTTTTCATCTAAAATGCACTGCACTCTGACAGAACACCACTACCCATCAAAGTGTTATCACTTTTCCCTAACATTGGTTTGTTGGATAGGCCATTTGCATTTTCCACCATCAGCAAAGCACACCAGGATTTCCTTGCAGGCAAACCGTGATGGACGTTTTCAGGCAAGCCAGAATTTGCTTGCTCGAGATTGTTTGACACCAGAGTTCAGATGAGCTTTCACACCTGCTTATATAAGTCCCATTCCTCTTTTATTCTCATTGCATGGCTACGTTCCCAATGTCCATTTATGTAATTTGATGTTTTATTACAGTGGCCTTGTCTCTCATTGCCAGGTTGTATCTTTGTACAAGAGGAGGGAGAATATGTGTTGTACATTTTAGAAAAGGTAATCAATCAGAGTAACTTTAAGATTAATTTCTTTTTAATTAAAATACCTGCTGAAAGCCTCTATAAATACATAGGAAAGTCTGACATGCTGAATTCCTGTGAGATATTAATGGTAGTGACTTTGTGAGAACAACAACATGATGGTAATCCTGAGTGTTGCAGACTGGCCTGCATACAAAGAAAGGGCTGGATGTGGATAATGTGTCATCGTCAAAATTGCGTGGCAGAGGAGAAATGTTCTACCTCTCCCTACTGATGCCTCCTCTCTCCGTCCTCCCATTCATTCTGTGTTAGTGTCACTGAGGTCTGTCCTGCAGCATGCCTGTATGTGAGGAGAATTTTGTCACTTTCTATCTATTGATTCCAACCCTCCACTGCACACACATACAACAACAGACACACATCACTGCTCCTATGTACACTGTTACGTAATGACATGAATATTTCTGGGCTAACAGAGGTTTACTCCCCTTCTTCTGCTGACCCCCCCACCCCCCCCACCCCCCTCCCCGTAATTCAACTCCTATTATCTTTCTCTCGCTCTCATGCACAACTGCCTCCATACTTGCCATATGCTCTTCAAAAAATGTACAATGGCAAACAAACACGCACACACACACACATGCACACGCACACAGACACACACACACACAAACAGACACTCTCTCTCACACACACACACACACACACACACACACATTACAATATGTTGTGTAATTCACTGGTTTTCTGATCTCTCTTTTATCTTGGTTTCTCGACCACAGGATTCTGACTGCAGGGAAAATAGTTCCAAAATAGGACACAGCTGCCCCCTGTTGCCACTGCAGAGAAATGCACACATCTGGGTTGCTGCAGAGTAATTAATTACTCACATTGAGATGTCGCATTCCTAATAACTTAAAGACTTTTTTTTCCACACAAGTACAAGAAACATAACTGTTGCTGATGGATACATCATATGTTTGTCAAGAGGTTAAGGTCCCTGCAACTTCACTCACACTATCAGCATCAGTCTAGGCATCACTTCGATACAAAAAATAAATTGGCTGCCCTCTGCTGTCTGCCCAAAGTCACCACACCTATTCAACCATGCAGTGTCCTCCCACTGATGAAGCCTGTAATCATCTGATTCCTTTTAAATAGTTCATTGGAAAATTAGATGAAGACTGAACATACATGAGGGAGAATGAGTTTTATTGATTTGTACTGCACTTTAGGACCCTTTTGACAGAAAAAAGGAATAAAAGAATGAATGATTATTGAAAAGCTGTACATTTAACAGCTTTCTAGATTACAAATCAATGGCTCTACCAAGGGAAGAAAATTTTGAGCCATTTCAAGACTTTACAGCAGGACTAAGATTAATGGATGAAGGAAGACTCAGAAAGGGCACAAGAAAGTTGAAGAGGTTTCAAAGTGTCATTAAGGTATGAAGTCTACACACTGCAGATGTGTGTTCTTTGTTTAAGGTGTATGAGTAACTTTGACTGGCCCTCCAATGTTTGCACAATGGACATTTCGGCTGATAGACATCAATCAAGCCATGAAAAAAGGTTTCATATTAGGGAGCTGGGTATCCTAATACTATTTCTGTCTAGATGAGCTGCCACCCATAATGTGCACTGCAAGTCAGTTTTGTCAGTCTGTAAATATACCATTCAATTAGGACTAGAACTAACTACATTATTTTTTTTGCAAATATTAATACAATGAGCACAATCACAGTCACTACACTTGGCATGAATGCTACATTTGGGCAAGTGCAAGTAACGTGATGGGGAACCGAGGCCCCTAACCTGTAACTAGGCAAGGAACTGAGCTCAGTACCTTTATTGGTACCAACCGAATTCTCACTTAAGCACAGAGCATTGATTCAAATGAAGTCCAACAGTAACACATCAGACTATAAAAGTGGGGGTGTTAGATAACCCAAGCTCCTTCAGGCCCTCCAAGCCCGCAACTGTGGACCCCCAACCCACAGTGAATGAATTATGCTTTAACAAAAATGTGTTGAACAGTTTATAGTTCAAAATTTGTAACATAAAATTATTAGACAGTAATGTGTTTTAACTTTATATATATTTATTTTTAAGTTATAATTTTTTAAGTTCTTTTTTGGTAGTAAGTTGGAGTTCTTAAAAAGTTGGACTTCTTAAAAAAGACAAGTACTGGACAAGTACCACTACTGACACCGTAACGGTTCAAATGTGAAAGGTACCTATCCTACATGTCACTCAGCCTACCACTGAGCAGTGACTACTGACATATCTCTAGGGGTCATCATGTGGGAGCCTCCCTTTGTCAGTGTTTTGCCCTTTCAGTCCCACTGCAACTCAAGGTAGGCAAAGTAGTAAGTTTGTTAGTTTGTTTCTTTTTTCATCAGCAGCTTAGGCATACTGTACTGAATACATTTGTAGACCCATGAATTATTCTATACAAGATACCATTTAATAGTATTCCTGTTTCATGGAGAACAAAAAAGAAGCAAAAACGCCCCTCTGTACCAGACAGAGAGGAGAGGGGGATAGTGACAATAACGCTAGACAGTGACAACAAAAATAATGAAAGCTGCAAGCAGCTGTGAGCATGTCCTCGCCTGTACACCTGTCAAGGTACTGGCAACCCCCAGGTCGACTTCCTGTCCAGTTCTGACTTTTTTGTGTGTCTCGATGAACTGTATAAGCCTGCAAATTTTCATCTTTCTACTCTACAAAAAGATTTATGCAGAGGAGTTTTTGAAAATTTCAAGGTGGCCCTGTAGAGACATTTGGCAACGCCCACTGACGAGGCCATTACCTGGCTGTTCAGGCACACAATGCATCTTTTTCATCAATTCTGAAGCTTCTATGAAGAAGTGCCTGATAACGGTCATCATGTCAAGAGACTTTTTTGTATATCTCTTTATTTGGCTACATCAACGTTAAAAAAATTCCTCATGGGGATTGGTCAAAATTTCTGGGGAGCCCTACTTTTGCTTTTGGGTCCCCCATGGGCTATCAAGTGTCAGAGCTCCCTGTCCTCAATCAGTGTACCAATTTTCATGATGATAGGAGTTACTTAAAGCCGTCACTAAGCCACTCGTAATACATAGCAAGGGATCGCTATTCATGCCCGCCACACGGATACCATTGGTTGTAGCCTCACTGCCTTTGTAAGCTTCACCAACTTGTTCTGTATGTATTACAAGTGGAATGAAGTTGATGTGGTCAATTTTGTAGGATTACTGCATGCAAGTGTAAAATCTGATTACTTCCTGTCACCACTGGGTAATGCCATGAGTGAGGTGGGAAGCTAATACATCAGGTTATTCAGGATGAAGCCCTCATCGTGTCCAGCAAGTTTCAAGCTGCCATGATCAAGTACGTGGGCGTGAGAGCCGTTAAAAGTGAAAGAGCTTGAAAAAAATAAATCACCAAATTTTGACACATTGTCGCAACGACGCCCTTTGACCTACAGAAATTCTTTTGACAAGTGTTGGTCACCATGGTCTCTGGATGATCTGTACCTGATTTGAAGTCAATCAGGCAAAAGCCCTTGGAACAGCTCCTTCCGAAAGGGAAAACATACAAGTCAAAATGGCCGACTTAAGGGCAGGGCTGCAAAAGGATTTTTTGTGTGCCTCAGGATATTCTATAAACCCACCAACTTTCATCCATTTAGGCGAAACTCAGAAGTTGGGCTCGCCGTTCAAAAATTTCTAGGTGCAGGGGCGCCGCGGCGTAGTGGGTTAAGGCGCCATACCATGAACCCGGGACCTAGGTTTGATTCCAGCTGGAGGTCATTTCCCAATCCTCCCCATTCACTTTATGTGTCCCTTCAGCTGTCCTTTCCAAATAAAGGCAAAAAGCCCCCAAAAATATCTGTAAAAAAATCTAGGTGGCGCTATTGTGCAATTTTGCCCTGTGCATTTTGAACAACTTTAAAATATTAAAATTTTCCGCTATCCAAATGTGCATACCTAATATGGTGCATTTTCACCATATTACCAGGTAATGGCCTTGTAAATGGGCGTGGCTAAGTGTCTCTACAGCACCAACTAGAAATGTTCAAATGACCCTCCACATAGGGTTTTTATGGAGTAGAAAGATGAAACTTAATATTTTTATACACTTTGTCCAGATGCACAAAAAAGTCTCTTGCACCAGTGGTCAACACTAAACAGAAATACATTAATTTTAGATCAAGACCTCTACAAGGGGTCACTGTAAAATGAAACTATTCATTCCTTGACGTCTGTAAACTCATCATAATGATGCCACACGGCTGAGCCCAAAGCAGGTGGCTAATAGCGGCTAATAGTGTTTTGAGTGTCGTTTCTGGCAGTTTAAAGAAAAATTGCCGAGTGGATATATATGACAGTCATGCACAGGCTTCCACATGGTGTCAGGAGTTGTCAGAGATTGGTGTTTTCTGTACGATCGACTGGAAGGTCTATTTTTTTTCAACCCGACAAGTAGACGGAAAGTTAGCAGCACGATTAGCACGGGAACTAACCCTAACCCAAAACCGTGAGGTCAGAAACAGAAGCATGGTAAGATAATCATCTAACCATCATCTGCCATCGTTAGTGATATAAAGATAAAGGCAATAATTGTCAGGCTGTAGATGTGACTTTTGAACTGAGTATGTGGGACTATTCATGGCAGCATAAGCCAAACTTTCAGTCGTGGTAGGGTCTAACCCCTATCCCAAGATATTTCAGAAGCAGTTTGTTGTTGGTTGGCATGGATGTATTAGTCGACAAATGGCCGCTGTTTTAAAATACAAAATACACAACATTTATGCAAAGGTCATTTGACATCAAACATCAGTCTTTGCAAATGCATTTTCCACAGTCCTTCAAATATGCTCAAATATACGTTTGTTCTCTGTCTATTTGTATAACTGACTTTGTGTCTGTCTAGAGTGACATCAGCTAAAAGAGCCAGTCTCTAGTTAAACACAAAACTAGTAACAGTTAATACTAGTAACAGTTAATACTGCATTCAGAATTGATATTATCTATCTATCTATCTATCTATCTATCTATCTATCTATCTATCTATCTATCTATCTATCTATCTATCTATCTATCTATCTATCTATCTATCTGTCTATCTATCTGTCTGTCTGTCTGTCTGTCTGTCTGTCTGTCTGTCTGTCTATCTAATCTAGCTTTCATTCTCTTAACTTGATCCATTTAGTGGATCAACTCCATGTGAGAGGCAAATGAAACTCCACAGTGACTCAATAATTATGATTTTTGCAAAACCAGGCACAATATTTCATATTCATTGCAGTATTGTACTAAGTGTGACTGCAATAATAAAGTTTAATATTTCAAAAAGTATTTTGACTGTGTGTTTGCTGACGAATTAACATTGAACATGTATTCCCCTAACCCTAACCCTAACCCTAACCCTTACTTGATTAATGTTAAATATTGGCACATTTTATTGATTGAAAAATAAAAATTCTCAGTATATTTACAAAAATCTAAAATGAGTAAATAATAAATATGAAGCAAACACAACCATGCTAACATGTCAGCGCTGATATGTGCGTAAGTATACTCCTGAGTGTTCGTAGGATTTGTTCTTACCTAAGAATAAATCCTAGATAAGAAGACATTCATGAATGCCATAATCTTCGTAAAATCTTGTTAAGTGGGACTTAAAAACAAATTTGTTCATAAGAACAGTTCGTGAATGAGGCCCAAGGTTCTTTTGGCCCAAAATGGCTTTAGATGTGGAAAAGAAATTAAAAACCTGTGGCAGATGTGTGCATAGAAAGGCATTGCCTGAGAAAGCTGCACCGTCGATATCACCACTCCGAGGCCCCTTGCTTTGCATGGATTTCCTCTTTCTAGAACCCGACAGCAGTGGGACAAAGACATCCTTCTCATCACAGATCACTCCACAAAGTTAGCTATTGCCATTCCAACGCCCAACCAGAAAGCTTGAACTGTGGTGAAGTGTCTGTGGGACAATTTCTTTGTGCATTACGGGATTCCAGAAAAACTTCAAGTTTGTAAAACCCTTGGCGCATGCATATAATTGTACAAAGAACGACGTGACGGGGTTCACACCATATGAAGAAATGTTCGCCTGCGGGGAAAACATCAAATTTCTAAACAATGGGAGGCAACTGTCCATGTAGTCGTAAAAAGAGCTGGAACACTTCCAGTGTACACAGTGAGGCTAGGGAGCAGTGAAGGTCCTTTAAGAACATTACATAGGGACTTACTACTTCCGTGTGGTACTTACCGACTGAGGATAGAGATTCTGTTCCACAGTCCATAAAACGTAAGCCATCCACTCGTGCAAATCTTTCCCAGGATGACCCAGCCCCCTCGGGGGAGGAGGAAGATGAGATCATCCCTGTTTGCTGGTTCAGGGATCCTGCTACTTTTCAGAGCACCGCTCAGTCAGGTCCTGAGCATTTGATCATCTTATTGAGAGTCCTCCAAGTGTTCAGTGTGTTGGTTACTTGCCTTAAGTCAACATACAACCTGTTAGGCACTTGATCAGCCTGACAGTCATCCATGTGACACTGAATACTCAACTACTGATATAGCTGCAACTGATGAACCAGTGGGTTCGACTGAACATGAATGTCCTGGCATACAATGTAACAAATCTTCAGATATTCTAAATTACACTGGTGATGAGATTTCAGGTATACGTGCATCTGAAACACATGAACAGGTCAGACGTTCGACACGGACCAGGCAGGTCTAACGTCTGTTATCTGAACTGTATATAGAAATTGTACATATGTATATAGTTATCACGCTCATCTGATGATGACCACTGATGCCTGCTCACACTGTATATCATGCAACTGTAAATCAATTAATTGTGTATATCATGAAACGGTAAATCAACTAATTGTGTAAACAATTTTTCTATCACTGCATGAGAAGAAGCACACCTTGTGACTTTCTGGAACAGGCTATTCCAGCACAAACCGATTTCAACTCGTTCCTGCTTATCAGAATGAACACATATGTATCTATTCGCACCCACAGCCTAACACACTCATATTTATATGTGACACTAACAGGCCTACAAATAAATATGTATGATTACTGAAGTATAAATAAAGGAACAAGGATCTGCTCTGCGCATCTCTGTGCAGACTTGTCTGAGCAGGGAGCCCTTGTACAAGTACAATCGTTGTCTTGTCTCATCTGTGCTGTCGCTCATTTTTCAGGTGACAGTAATCTGTAGCATGTTCCTCTGACAGTTATATTAATTGGTCAACGGTTAGTTGACAGTTGTGTTGAAATGAGTATATGTAAGTTTTCTTTTGTTTCATGTTACCTAGTTAAGCACAACTTATTTATTATATAATTGAATTACATTGAATTATAAATACGTGATTGTGATCGGTTCTATAGGTCAGGTTTTTTATTGGATCGGAATCAGCGGTGTGTATCAGCATCACTGGTGACCTATCTTGGAGAGATGAGAGGACCAGCCAAGGACAGTGAACATCAGGCAGGGCAGGTTCCAGAACGGCTGTTGGACCAGAGAGCATCGCGCAGGGGAATCCAGAGTCGATGGGCAGAGGTTTTTGCCCTCCTTTCTGCGTGTTGTGTGAGTGTGAAAAAAAAGGGTCCCAGAAAAAAATAATTTGAGCTGAAATTGACAAACAGAAACAAGTTTTTTTATGTTTTATTTTTATTGTTATTGTTGTTATTATAAATATATATATATATATATATATATATATATATATATATACTGTATATATACACTCACCGGCCACTTTATTAGGTACACCTGTCCAACTGCTCGTTCACACTTAATTTCTAATCAGCCAATCACATGGCGGCAACTCAGTGCATTTAGGCATGTAGACATGGTCAAGACAATCTCCTGCAGTTCAAACCGAGCATCAGTATGGGGAAGAAAGGTGATTTGAGTGACTTTGAACGTGGCATGGTTGTTGGTGCCAGAAGGCCTGAGTATTTCAGAAACTGCTGATCTACTGGGATTTTCACGCACAACCATCTCTAGGGTTTACAGAGAATGGTCCGAAAAAGAAAAAATATCCAGTGAGTGGCAGTTCTGTGGGCGGAAATGCCTTGTTGATGCCAGAGGTCAGAGGAGAATGGCCAGAATGGCCAGGTTCGAGCTGATAGAAAGGCAACAGTGACTCAAATAACCACCCGTTACAACCAAGGTAGGCAGAAGAGCATCTCTGAACGCACAGTACGTCCAACTTTGAGGCAGATGGGCTACAGCAGCAGAAGACCACGCCGGGTGCCACTCCTTTCAGCTGAGAACAGGAAACTGAGGCTACAATTTGCACAAGCTCATCGAAATTGGACAATAGAAGATTGGAAAAACGTTGCCTGGTCTGATGAGTCTCCATTTCTGCTGCGACATTCGGATGGTAGGGTCAGAATTTGGCGTCAACAACATGGAAGCATGGATCCATCCTGCCTTGTATCAACGGTTCAGGCTGGTGGTGGTGGTGGTGTAATGGTGTGGGGAATATTTTCTTGGCACTTTTTGGGCCCCTTGGTACCAATTGAGCATCGTTGCAAGGCCACAGCCTACCTGAGTATTGTTGCTGACCATGTCCATCCCTATATGACCACAATGTACCCAACTTCTGATGGCTACTTTCAGCAGGATAATGTGCCATGTCATAGAGCTGGAATCATCTCAGACTGGTTTCTTGAACATGACAATGAGTTCACTGTACTCAAATGGCCTCCACAGTCACCAGATCTCAATCCAATAGAGCATCTTTGGGATGTGGTGGAACAGGAGATTCGCATCATGGATGTGCAGCCGACAAGTCTGCGCCAACTGTGTGATGCCCTCATGTCAATATGGACCAAACTTTCTGAGGAATGCTTCCAGCACCTTGTTGAATCTATGCCATGAAGAATTGAGACAGTTCTGAAGTCAAAAGGGGGTCCAACCCGTTACTAGCGTGGTGTATCTAATAAAGTCGCCGGTGACTGCAACTTGTGTTACACTAACTGTGTGTTTTTTTTCTTGATATCACATTCCTAGGCTCTATGAGCGAAAATTCTAGGGTTTTCTCTGACAAGGCAGATTACAGCATCTGCATCTCTACCAGTGAACCAAGAGGGGTTACACTATGGTCACCGCAGGTGCTAACAAACTCAGAAATTGACTAGATAACAAAAGGCAACTAATTCTATTATAACAAGAAAACAGAACAAACTACACTAACCTATAAAGTAACAAAAGAACAGATAAACCTGGACAAACAGAAGCAGGATCAAGGCAAGGCAGGAACAGGAGCAGGGCACAAAGTGGAGAAACCACGGTCTGGCAGCTGGCTCATCTCACAGTTGAGATGAGGACCTGGCTAATGAGCCAGCTGCCAGCCAATCAGGAACAAGGACCAATCATGAAGGCCTATGCCAATCACACAAGACAGGAATGCACACAGACAGGATCATGACACTCAACTTTCGTGTTGATTTTGGCACCCAACAATAATAGAGCAGCTTACATGACAACAACATTTTGAGCTTTCACACAACTCGTCAGTAATGGCAGTGCCACGATAGGCTGGTGTTTTCATGGGTGGACGGGGCAATGTGGAGGAGGAGAGGTCTATGCAAATAGCCTCCTGTGGTGACAAAATCACAGGAGCAGAATCAAAATCTTGTGTTTTGGGGTGCTTTCCCTTGAGCTAAACTGACTTGAATAAAGAGACCAAACGAAAAACCTCCACTTTTTCCAATACGTTTCAGCTAAGAATGTTTGCTTGAGGGTGAAAATCCTGGGGATTTTGTCCACTCTTCCCATTCATTCTTATGGGCCAAAAAAGGGGTCAGTTGTTGGCCAGAGCCAAAGGCTTGAATTTTGGGCCAGAAGAGGAATTCTTAAGATGAAATGTATTGGTTGAAAATATTTGCCGGTTGAACCTATGTCCAGTAGCACTAAAAGCTAAATGGTTATGTCAAATATCCTTGATAAACTTGCAACAAAGTGGGTCTGGGTCCATCAATGCTAATGGAAAGGCAGGAATTTGGGGGAATACAGGCTTGTCCAGGAGCGACAACTCCATAACTAGACCTACGCATTCTGCGCTGAATGTAATGGATATATCCCCCCAATGCCCTGAGGCACGATTTAACAGTCCATGTTGCTTCACAAGTTTGACATCAATTGGCCTAATAGTTCTGGAGATATACGCACAAATGTCATTTTTCAACCAGTCCTGCCCCTTGTGCAAAATTCAATTGAATCAGTTCTTCCTCTATGAGTATCTGTCAAATAATAAATTTCAAATGCAAATGGTGTTCACGTTATCACGTTAACACAAAATACATGTGTGCCGGTGGCGGCAGCAGATGTGGTGGTTTGAGTCAGGCCAAAACCATAATATCCCAAAATTCAGGGATATAATGGCCGCTTAATGAGGCTGCAGGGAGTAGTTTCACTTCCTCCATTTTGTTGTCACTCAGTCTCCGATTGGACACATCCAGATGGTTTGAACTACTAAGGAATTTTCAATTCGGGATGCCATTCGCACAATGGTAGCAGGTGCTAGGTGGTGCATTGAATGGGTTTGGTCCCGAAAGCATCTCCTCTGGCTGCCCATCCTGCAATAAAATTAGCAGGGCAGGGTGTTATCTGATAGGCTAAACTGTCATCATCTTTGGCAAATAGTGTGCATGCATGGTTCATGTGTCCTGGGGTTTGTTTCACAAAGCAGATTAAGTGAAAACTCTGAGTTTGTTAACCCTGCAATCAGAGAAACCCTTAATTTTCTGTTTGGCAAAGGGAGGTAACTCAAACCATAGAAAGAGGGGTAAGTCTAGCCTGTTTCACAGAAAGAGGTAACTTAACGTCTGTCACCGTAGTAACAGTTTCAAACTGTCTCCTCCCTTTATGCCATGCTCACTTTGATTCATTCATTAAGCCTGCGCAGGTTCCAGTGGAGCTCCACAGTCTGGTCCATCATAAAAATCTCAATATTGACCATAGCCTGTCCGTTTCTTGATGATCCAGTGGATGAAGAGGCAATATTATTTCGCAGGGTGTTACACATAAGTTGAGAGGTCATTTGCAGACCCCAAGTAGACCTGAGTTTTCCCGACACTTTTCTTTTTTGAGTGGTACCATTTTATTTCACAGTCCACACATCCATAACTTCATCCGTCCTCATATCACCAACACCACCTTCTGTGGATGTCCACTTTTATCAGACCAGATTCTTTGTGTTGCATTACGTTTCTTTGTCAACGGTCGTTTTATTCATAATATCAGCGATGCAGAACAAATAAGTAAGGCCATTGTATGCAGAGTTATTGAGGATGAGTTTCACAGGATTGCACGTAAATGATTAAGAAACCAGTTAAAATGTATTAGTCTAACTCATTCTGTTAATGATATGCGCTATCGCCTCAGACTGGGATGACTAATCTGACTTTCTTTTTGGATTTCCTGGCAGGATTGGCTGCATAGAGTGAACATATATTCACTGGTCCCTCACAAAATGAAGCAGACTACTGCAGCACACTGCAAAAACTCAAACTCACATCAAGAATTTTTTCTAGTCATCATGTCTCATTTTCAGTCACCTTAAAGGTAACAGAATTGTCTAGTCACTTTTCAGGCGAGGAGTTTTAAGTGTCAAGAGAATTGTTTTAACTAGAAATATGTCATTTTCTGCTCTATTTCTTCCTATTTGCTGTAAGAACCCTGGGCAAAGATGGAGGATGGGTCAGGTGGAATTCGACCCACCCTGATTCAAATGCACTTCGATCCATACCCTCACTTTAGGGGACAGCTTTGTTCGCCCCAGTTCAAAAACCTATGTGCGCCGCTGGTAAGGACGCATTAAGATGTCCATCTCCTGACAGGTGAAACATGCCGCCTATGTTTCCTACTTGTTGCCATTGTAACAATCAGCTGTGGTCGACAGCTGAGGTTAACACATCAAAGGGATTTCAAACCAGGTGATTGAACTTATTGTTTGTCAAAATTAAGTCAACTGAGAGAAAAATATTCCATTTGAATACTGTATTGTATGTTAAATCATACAAAAGGTATATATAAAGTCATCAAATTCCTTTCCCCACCCAAACAAAAAATCCTTTTTCCCTTTGTCCTTGTCCTTTGTCTTTGTGTTCCTGGTGTTCAAACACAAAAAAAAACGTATTCCACTGGATCCAAAGTAATCCCCACCAAATCAAAAGTAATCCGCAAAACCCAGAGAAAATGATGAAAAAACAACGCAAAAATAGCAGGAATCTCCGTATAATACGGCAACAAAGAAAAAACAGGAAAGCTCTTACCAATGTGTCCAAAGTAAAGGCTTAATGATATTCGAAAACTGATACTCAGGGACAGCAACCGCGTGCTTTACCGCTAGGCTAGCGGAGCCAACACACAGGTAATGGAGTTTGTACAGGTGAGTCAAGGGACCCACCACGTGCGTCTCTTATACCGGGCCACGCACCCGTGGTAGCCAGTTTTCTTCCCCTATAAGTCCAATTGCGACGAAGGGAGTTGTTGTGGAGTCGGGGGTGAGCTGATGAGCCTCTCCAGTGGACCTTTCAAGGATCTTCCCAGTGCCAGCTCTGCCGGTGTTTGGCCCGTGGTCTCTTGGTAGGCAGCATTGATCGCAAAGCGGAACTCATTGATCCGCTGTTTTTTTTGTTGGTTTCCCACATATGAGGCAATCATGGTTTTGATTGGCCTGGGGGTGGTAATTGGGGGTGAACTTTTGGGTCACTCCCCAGGTCTCGCAGAGGCTAGCCATTTCATGGCCAGAACTGGGGCCCCCGGTCCGATACCATCTCCCATGGGACACCAAAGCGGGTGAAGATGTCGTCTTTCAAGATGGCCGTGATGCGATGAGCTTTGCCATCTTTCAACAGGAACATCTCTACCCACTTTGTAAAATAATTGACCACGACTAAAACCACTGTGTTGCCCTTTTTGCTGCGTGGGAATGGCCCCATCAGATCTATCCCCAGTTTCTCCCACGGGTCCTGTGTTGGAGTAGGCTGCATAAAACCAGCCGGCTTTCGGTTTTCAGCCTTATAGAACTGGCAGATGTTGCAGACCTTGATGTGATTCCACAGATTGACGGCCACCAGGCTACATCCAGGATCCGGAGGAGAGTCTTGAGCTTCTCTAGATGGCCACTCAAGGGATGGTCATGAAAATATGACAGGAAGGCAGGAACAAGGGACTTGGGAATGACCAGCTGGTATTTGGTGCCTCCCTCCCTTATGGGAGAGTATCGGTACAGGAGGCCCTGCAGCTTGGTGAAGCCTAATCGGTCTGGTCGGTTGTTGTTAAAAGCCTCGTTGGCCAGGTCTATCACCTCTGGATCGTCCTCTTGCGCCTCCCTTATTCCTGATAGAGATGTTGGCAGATCAGAAGAGGATGAGGTGGTCACTGCCACAAAAGCTGATGATGATGACAGAGGTGTCACAGCTTGGTATAGGGCATCAGGCACGATGTTATGGAGGCCTTTCCTGTATTGCACTTTGAATTGATATTGTTGGAGTCGCAGGATCCAGCGGGTCAGTCGGGAGGATGTTTCTGGACAATTGAATGCCCAAGTCAGAGCAGCATGATCGGTGAAGATGGTGAACTCTGATCCCTCCAGATAGTGCCTCCATTTCTCCACTGCCCACACGACTGCGAGCCACTCTTTCTCAGAGGTGGAGTAGCTGCCCTCTGCCCTTTGCAACCCCCTAGATACGTAGGCAATTACCTTCTCTCCCTCTTCGGTTCTTTGGACCAACATTGCCCCCAACCCCACATCACTGGCGTCCGTGTGGACCTCAAAAGGCAGGGAGGTGTCTGGCTGCATCAGGATTGGTGCATTCACCAAAGCATGTTTCAGGTGGTTAAAACTCTGCTGGCACTCTTCTGTCCAAACCCACTCCACGTACTTCTTCTTCAAGCGATTCAGGGGGGCAGGCAAGTCTGCAAAATGAGTGATAAACTTGTGATACCACCCTACTAAACCCAAGAAACGCTGAAGGGTCTTGATGTTGGTAGGAGTCGGATAGGCCGTCACAGCCTGGGTCTTCTCCGGATCGACCTGAACGCCTTGGTTGTAGACGATATGTCCCAGGAACTTTAGCTTCCGCTGGAAAAAGACACATTTTGTGAGGTTGAGGGTTAGACCAGCATTATGGAGTCTCTCCATGATCGCATGGAGATCTCGGAGATGTTGTTCACGGGTAGGTGAGAAAATGATGACATCATCGATGTAGACACGTTTTCCCCCTTAGCGCACCCAGTACCATCGCCATCAGAAGCTGGAAAGTAGCTCCAACATTTTTTAGCCCAAATGCACCGGAACTGGTAGAGGGCCATTGGTGTGATGACGGCGGTCTTGGCCTTACTTTCCCCTGCCATTGCCACCTACCAATTCCCAGACTTCAGGTCCAGGGTGCTGAAGAAAGCGGCACCATGCATGGACTCCAGCAGTTCATGGATTAATGGCATGGGATAAGCGTCTGCCTGAGTTTTTCCGTTCAGGCGCCGAAAGTCTACGCAAAACCGAATCGAGCCATCTGGTTTCTTCACAAGAACCACTGGAGCCCCCCCAGGCTGACTGTGATGGTTCTATGACGCCGTCCTTGAGCATCTGCTCCACGTGATCTTTAATTAAGCGCTGTCGGAGAGGGGACAACCTGTACGCTTTGCATCGAACTGGAACTTCGTAAGTTGTGAAGATTTTGTGCTCCTCCACCATCGTCCTGCCCAGCTTCCCAGAACACACCACTGGCCAGGTCCTAAACAGTTCTCGGACCTCTGATGGTTGATCAGTAAAGGCAGGAGAAACCCCTCCCAATGATGGAAACAGGAGCCATGGACCAATAGAAGAACGTCAACATACAAGCTGGTGCTAGTATGGGTCAGATGATCAAAAGGGCCTGCTCCCCCTAGAGGGAGAGACAGGAAAGGATGGAAAATATAACCCCTCCGACCCTTCACCCCATAGGGTGAAGGGTCAGCTATGGTCGACAGCTGAGGTTAACACATCAAAGGGATTTCAAACCAGGTGATTGAACTTATTGTTTGTCAAAATTAAGTCAACTGAGAGAAAAATATTCCATTTGAATACTGTATTGTATTTTAAATCATACAAAAGGTATATATAAAGTCATCAAATTCCTTTCCCCACCCAAACAAAAAATCTTTTTTTCCCTTTGTCCTTGTCCTTTGTCTTTGTGTTCCTGGTGTCAAAACACAAAAAAAAACGTATTCCACTGGATCCAAAGTAATCCCCACCAAATCAAAAGTAATCTGTAAAACCCAGAGAAAATGATGAAAAAACAACGCAAAAATAGCAGGAATCTCCGTAAAATATGGCAACAAAGAAAAAACAGGAAAGCTCTTACCAATGTGTCCAAAGTAAAGGTTTAGTGGGATTTTAGGGGCCCACCACGTGCGTCTTTTATACCGGGCCATGCAACCGTGGTAGCCACTTTTCTTTTTTTCTTCCCTATAAGTCCAATTGTGCTCCAAAACTCAAAGCACGGTCCATGTTCAGCCACCAACATGACAAACCACGCTGAATATTAGCTGGGGCCTATGGACTTGGGCTCTCACTCTCTCCTCTCACTTGCTCTCCTTACTCCCCACACACTCTTCCTGGTCTGCCATTACAGGCCTATGGGAAGGGCCTAAAAAAAACCTCAGGGGCCTCACCTGCCTGTGTCCTTAAAGGGATACCCTGTATTCATCTCGTCTTTCCCAGAGGATACATGCAACACTCACACATGCACATTTAGGTATAAACATAGTCCTCTATGTAAATCCTTAATGGGATAACTTTTCTTAAAAAAAAAACAAGCAACAACACTGAATTAATGTGACAATGTCACACCATGGTGACTCGATGAATCGGGGCTCCACTGTTGATGGAGCGGCACAAGCGCTTTATTCCAGGTGAACAAACTGATTTGATTGAACTGATCAAAAACCGGCGTTCTGTAACCGGTAACCCAGAGTAAGTCAACTCAGAGTTCAGGACTGAACTCAGTTTGTTGAACCTGCTTTGTGAAATGGACCCCCAGTGTACAAAGATACAAACACAACACATACACAATCACAAAATTACAGCCCAGGTTTCTGGTCATATATTGTGCCCCGCAGCACACTGGGCATAAGCTGACTCCCACTGTGCCGGCTTATTCTCAAGCGCTGGAGAATTTTTCTTTATTATAGAATTTTTGGGGGGAGACCCAGAAATCCTTGCATAGCTCTGTGTTTTGCTCTTTTCTGTTATGAATGGCAGAGGTTGTTTCAGATGGCTAAACATGACACAAGATCAAGCCTGTTCCTGTCAGGTGCAACTGATCATGTGTTTGGGGAAGACCCAAACCCCTGTCCTGTATGACCAAAGGAAGGCCAGTCTTGTCACTAGACACCATGTCATTTACTATATGTTCCAACTATATATGTTAAACCATTTCCTCTTTTTTTTTTACCATGCGCCAAGTTTTCTTCTTAACTGTGGCCTAAACTATATATGCTTACCTATGTGCACAATTCAGCAGAAGGCAGATTAAATGTAAAATTTATATGGGGAACAACCTTACCAGTCTGCTGTTTGATACATCCCAGCAACAAAAGACAGCCTACCTTTTTCAAAGGTACTTCCAGCAAATGGCCCTCACTGCTGAAAACATAGTACTGAATCTTTGCATTGCAACTTGTTTTGCTGTCACAAAGGGTCCCTTATGTTTAATTATTCTTGCTGTTTATGCAGCCACCTAAAGGTATTAGTGGTAAAAACAGTATTTTCTCTTGCAAAGCCTCTGGTATCAAACTTTTGGTGGAAACAGGTGGCCAGCAACAACAAATGCATTGTGTGCTGAAAAAATATGTTACATTTCTCCTTTCCTCCCAAGAAAAGTTGTCGCTATGCAAGTCTCTCTGTTAATATGTAATCAAGCACACCATAAAAACCTGATCAGGAGTCCACACTTTAAAAACAGTCACACCGCTAATTCAATCCTACCTTGGATTCATTCACAATGGGCTTTTGTGAGTTGTTATTATTCAGCATTGATCTGCACCTCTGTATCAAATAGTCTGTCTATTATTAACATGGTATTCATTACAGCTCAGGGACAGAAATGCCTGAATAAACACACAAACAATTCTGTTTGGTGTGCCAACAGTAAATTATCTCAGGGAGTACAATCACTGGCAGCCACTGCTGGCACAGGATTTCAGTCAACTAGCACTGCAATGACTACTACTACTGTTACTACTACTACTACTACTACTGGTAATAATAATAATAATAATAATAATATTCACTACAAAATTCCAGCACTGTATGATAGGAAAGTAGATGGTGTGCCTGAAGTGTTTGTGTGTCTGTATGAGGTCATCAGTCAGCCTGCTCCAGCAGGACACTGTCAGCAGGGGAGAGAGTAGCAGAGAATTCACAAATAAGCTTTGAGAAGGTGCTGGTGAAAAACGATACAAGCTATCAACATGCAACTTGGTACACAGACAGATCACAAGTTTCTTGAATTTTTTTAATTAAAATGAAGTTTCTACCTCAAAGTATGGCGACGTAGCGTATTTTAGTTTGAGGTGTTCCGATTTTCCCATTCATTCTTATGGGAAAAAGCGAAATTGCCCAAGTGCTAAACATTTGGCTCTAGGGAGACAACGCTTGCACCTATCTGCAATACGAACACACCGTCACGCAGGGGACAGTCTGAGGAACGCCCTGATGCGATTTGGTGTGTGTACGATGAAAACTGAGGCCACAGTCGCGAGTAGAAGTGTAAAGTTCAACTTTGATCGCAGCGGTTGGAAAATGAATGGGGGCTTATAGAGAGAAGAGGCTGCGCTGGCCTGACTCTGAGGCTCGCCGTTTAAATTTTACAAAGCGCTCAGGTTTATGGCCGGCATCGCACGAGAGAGCACAAATTTACCTACAAAAGTGGAAAAAGAATTTGTCTACTGCTTACGGTTTGGCCGGGAGCAGCGTGAAAAGAGCAAAATGGGAGGTGATTTTTCAGTCATCCCGCACTCTGACAGTTGGTCTCTCCCCACTCTAACTTTTCAAAAAACGCCAAACCCACGTGTTTTTGAGACAGCCTGGATGAAAAATGACACAGGGTATCAACACGCTGTCGGGTACGGGCAGAGACGACAAGTTTTCCTGCGTTTTGAAGTTTGAACGAAGTTTCTACGACAACGTATGGCTTGGCAGCGAATGTTTGTTTGAGGGTGATTTTTGGAATTTTCTCTTTTTTCCCATTCATTTCCTATGGGATTTTTTGCGGGTTCTGAGCACTTTTATTTGTGCTGTTATTTTTCTGTCAATCTGTGTCAATTTTTAGGCTGCTATATACCAAAGCGTGCGGCCCTAGCGGGGCCAAAAACTGGAATTTTGTCAGGGTCGAACATTTCCACTCTTGCTGGGGCCGAGCCGCATGTTGATGATGTATCGTATGCGTGTATAATAATAAGAAGAAGAAGAAGAAGAATAAACACGGTGGAGAGTAATAGTGCTCCCTTTCGGAGCACTAATAATATAATTATTCTCCATTCATTTGAGTAGTAATATTTGCAGTATTACATAAAATAAACTTTGACATTTATAACCTGTTTTTAAAGATGTAAGTACTCTGAAGCAATGGGCTCTGGGCTGAAAGCCACAGACTGGGCACGGCAAAAAATACAAAGATGGACTACAAGATTATTTGGTTGACAATGGAAAAATGAACAACAGACAGAATATTGCCAGCTTTATCCTTTAATAATGCAGAGGTCTGCTCAGCTCTCCTCACGGCTTGGTGGACAGAAGCCAGTATAAACAAGCTGACACTGGTTAGAGGGAAAGGAAGTGCATAGGAAATTGCATTCTTCACTTCAAGTTGGTCCGTGACACAGACATACAGTTTACATAGCAAACAACACTGAACAGAAAATGTGCACACACAGAGGTTTGTGGTGCAGGGGTGGGGGTGTTTCTAGACATTTTTGAGAGGGGTGGCCTAAGTGATTCTGAACATTGCCTCAGTTTGACAGACATTTTAATGTCTTTCAGCTTCTTGCTTTAGCTTTGCAGCACATCAGCCAGGATTAAGATCTTTCAGGTAAACAGAATGGAGCTTTGGTTTTCTAAAGAACAACACTGATATTGATTGATTAATGTGATATTTCTGAAGGACACAGAGCGAAGTGTGCTTCACCGGCTGCAAAGTAAGATACGCAGCCCCCTCTGTGCCCATCAGCAGCAAATATATCTGTTTGCACTGCTGCAAGGTCAAGGGCAGAAAGAGGAGGAGAGCCAGACAAGGATCTCCCTTCCTGCAGCAGTCAGTTATCAACAACACTGGTTGGCTTAGCTCACTGAGCTCACACTTACTTCTGAACGATAGAGGAGAGGGTGGAGAGAGGTGTGGCTAGGGATGTGGAACTTGAAGAGATGTGGTGGTTGGGACTAAAGGTCAAGAGAAGGTAATTAAAGTGTGCCAGAAAATCACCAACAATGACATAATGGTTCTGAGAAGATTCAGACCAAGACAGTAATAGTCTTACTGAACACGCTCCTTTATACACACATAGTATTTTTTCAAAATAATATCCTTTTGTTCTCCCCCATATTTCTCCACAGAACAGATTATACGCTAAGTAGGTAAAGCACAACATTATGTCATGATGGCATGACACAACATGACACAGGGATAAAATGGTATGGGACACATTGTCAACTCTATGTTTTCAGTAAAATTTGAATGCTGTATTTTTTTCTTACAAAAAACTTGTAAAAACTACTTACTTTTTCAGAAATCACTCAAGCAACTTGTTGACTTGCTGTAAAGGACCAAACATTAAATAATTTGTAAGACTTTAACCCTTTCATTGCCAGTTTAATTATTTGATCGTTTTAATTATTATTAATTATTTATTTTAAAAGATACAAAACATTAATTATTTTCCATATAATGAAAGGTGATTGGTAGCAATAAGTGTCTTGGATATGTTAAAGATAACCAACAAAATTGAGCATTAGTACCTTAGAAAAGTTTCAGTGTCAAAAATTCAACACTAGTCTTCTGTCCATATTTATATTTTTGTTATCACTGTACACTAAACAAATTACAGGATAAAGAAAATAGCAAAATTTTTCTTTGTCCGGTATGATTTTCCATTTTTTTATCTGCAATGTTTCTACCTCATTGCAAGGACACTCTGCAGAAGACGCAGTGTGTCACTATAGCAACTAGTAAAGTGGATGCTGGGACACCAGTCTCCACAGGTTTGCAGTTTAAGTTGCTGGAAATAATCAGTTGAACAATGTAATACTTACTTGGACGGTTCTTAATCTATGTCTTATTCTATTTTTTAAAAAAAATAAAACAAGGACCATGGTCGCATTTCCATTTCCCTACTAAGCTAGATGCAGCAGTCCATGTGTGATTTAAATTTCATACTTTTTTTACCTGTCTTATCCAGCAGCTTAAACATACAGTATATTGATGAATGCCTTTGTAGTGCCAATCATGTTTTATACTACAGCAGATACATTTAATAATCCTTCACCTGTTTCAAAAAACTGAAAGCCGTTTTGATATGATTTATTTCATTAATGCTATCCGTGGTATTACTGGACATGGACCAGAGGACAGAGTAGATAAAGAGGAGAGCGAGAGAGGGACTGTTACATTTCTTGTTTTTTGTGCTTGTGCTGTCTCTTTTTGCTCTTGTTTCTTTCTCCCGTCCAGTGATACATTCCAACCAGAGTAGCAGAGCTGCACCTCATTCACCTGCCTATAAAAGTTTACTTCTCCTCAACGCCAGACAATTCCACTGCGTGCAGTGAGATCCATCTAGTCTTTCGTGTTTAGTCTAGAGGTTTCCTGTGCTTCTTTTCTAGATCTAATTCTTGTTTTTTCTTTCTTTCAGTGAACTTCAGTTTGAAGGTTTCCTGATTTCTGTTTCCAGCCTGGCTGTGATTTTCTGTTCTTCTCTCTTGTGACAGCACAAAACAGCGACAACTGTAATGAATGGTTTTCCTACCATTCTATCCCCAGAATAACAGTGTTACATTGGGTTTTATATTGCAAATCAGCAGTTGTGGGAGGGGCACTGACCTTAAGCCTTAGGCTTGAGTGGGTGCTGAGGTTTAAACGACACTAGGGGGTCACTGCCGCCCTGCAAAAAGTCCCAGGCAGCAGTGAGGCAGGAGGCCAGACAATTGGAGCAACCACAGATCCACATAGCCCAATAAGTCCAAGGGTTAGGTGCCCCTAATCCTGGCCAGACAGCTAGGGCAGGAGCCTCCCCGAGGCAGGAGATGGCAGCTGGAAAAATACACACACCCTGCACCCAGCAACAAACAGATAACAGAGTCCCATAATCCCGCACACCTGGTGCCCATGCATCCCCCACAGAGGACCAAACCTGCAATAATTTTTTGTTTTAGTATTTGATATTAGATAAATAATGTGAGTAATAGTCATGTTTATATTACTTTCTGTGTTCATTGATGAAAAAGTCATGTGTGAGAAATCAGAATCTGCTAAATTAAGACGCATTGAGCTGCATCAAATTATCACATCAAATCAAATTTAGTGAACGCAATCAAATGAATCATGAGGGCAGGTAACGTGCACACCACTACTGCAGCTACAATAATAATAGAAGCTATGTCCTTCACTAAAGTGTTCCCTGTATCTTGAGGGAAACACAAGGAGATGGTCAGATTTGTTCTCGGCAGCAAGCACAGCCTTACTTAACATATAGACCATTGATTGATACACACTAGGGTATTGGACTCATTCAATTCACCAGTGCGGGAGGGGGAATGCTTCAAGTCTACAGCCACATCCAGCAATGACAGGGATTGGGGTTCAGGCTATTTTGGTGCAGCAAGAAGGCTGTTAGGGTCAGAATGACATTGAAGGTGATGCCTGCAGAGAATATTAACTATATACACTAAAATGAAAGGAGGGAGAGAAACAGGTATGGGTGGTTGATCTGCCCAATTTCGCAATTTGATACAGCTACGACTGTTGAGGTCTTGATTACTGATTAATGACGATTACTGATTCATTTTTCAAATAGTTGCCGTACTAAGTTTTTGTTTAACAACAGGAACCCAAAGCACACGATAAAATGATTGTGCAATTAAAAAAATGTATAGTGTATTCTTTTTTGCAATTTTTGCAATTTATTCTATCTCTTTAAAAATAAATTGTCCCTTACAAATAAATGTCCTGTCTTACTTATTTATTATTAATTTAATTATCTGCACATTGTCATGGACATAAATTCATAAAATTGGTTTTCTAACATAAAATATATAATAATAAATTCTCACAACAATTAACAACAATAAAAGAATGAAAAGACAAAAGCAACTTCAGGCAGCTTCAACGTGGCTGACTACACAGTGCAACTCGCGTCATTTGCTTCTACCTATGGCTACATGGCTATACACAGTAGGACACAGGGCAACTTGTGTTGCCATTGGCTATTTATATTGCATACCATAACATGGGTGAATGAAATCTATCAAATGATCAATGTTTTAAATTTGTATAATTAAATCATAACATTCAGTAATATAATTGCAGTTAATCGCTTAATGATTGATTATTGACACCCCAATGAGCCAGAAAACAAACAGAATATCTGTTGTGACAAAATATTGAACATTTAGCATATTTTATAGCAGCAATTATTGCTCCAACAAAGCCAGTCATCCAACTAAAACTGCAAGACTTCAGGGGCTAGAGTTACGATAAATGAATTTATGGGAAGCTGTGGACCCTGGTCAATTAATCTAAAATGTCATTAACACAGGAGGCTTTAGAGGTTACTGAAAGTATGAAACGTAATGATTTATACAGCAGATAAATCTTTACTTGCACTTGGCTGGACCTGAATGATTGCACTTTTTTCAATGCTAATCACTGCTAATGGTTAAGTCTTTCACGTCTGAACCGAAGGGAATTCTCAACACCATTTGTTCTGCACTGCTGCACTCACTTCTTTCAATGACTGACAGGACTTCATTATCTCCATCAGGGGAGTTGGTGACAGAACTGAACCACAGTGGCATTGGATCCCAATTGAGCAATGGGTGAGTGAGCAAAAGCTTAACTGTTGAGATGAAGGTATGAAGAGCTATAGCTATATTGGATTTCTCTAAATTAAATGGGTATTATCTGGTGTTTTGTAAACCAGGCAAATACAGCCAAAAACTCTGATTGAAAACCAACAAGTCGCAAAATCGTTTGCAAGATTTGATATAATGTAGATATGTCACAAGTAATTTCCTTGGTCGCATACAATTCAAGATATGTGTAAAAGATGGTGTTTTGGCTGATTAAAATGAGAGATCGGACAATTAAATCAGATAAAAAGTCTATCAGATGATGCTACTTAGGAGTGATTGAAGGAAATAACACAACGTCCTTGGCTGAGACCACTGCTGAATAGTATAGTTACAAGTAGCCATATGCGTAAGTTGTGTAATTTCATAGTATTACTACAATAAATGCAGTTGTGTGGGCATCATAGATCTTATCAAATTCACCGAAAATATGGAGACAGCACACTTAAGGTATAACACTGGGCACAATACTGTAGAAAACAAACAGGTTTTTATAGACCTGAACCGCGGTGCCATCGGACAGAGCCGGCAGTGCTAGCTCCCTGCCAATAGCTAGGGATGAGTGGAGCCGGTGAATGTGTCTGCTCACCTTTCAGCACCACCACTTCCTCGGTGCCAGCAGCGTCTCCCCCGTCTGCTCCACTGCAGGTCGGCAGCTCGTCTCCCTCGAACAGCTGGTTCACCTCCCCCTGGATGTCCGAGGGGCTACGGGCTCCGTCGCTCTTGGACACGGTGAACCTCTGGCTCATGGTGGTCTCGGGTGAGACGAGCGGCGGCTCCTCTGGCCACGGTGCGGGCGGACGCAGAAGGACAAAGGCAGCGATGCGATGCTCTCACGCTGCTGTGGTCCCACGTAGCTGTCTGTGCAGCGCAACAGCAGACTGTTATGTCCAGGGGCCGGTGGCCGCTTTTAGTCCGGAAAGTTAATTAGCGGCGGCGGAGCGGACTCCGACTGGACCAGTTCATCAACCGGTGTCTGTCTGCGGACTGCACCCAACACGGTCCTAAAGCCGCCGGTTCCGCCTGTTATATCGCTTCAGGCGAACAAATAAACATGTTTTAGTGACCGAGCGAATCTGTTTATCACACTGAACAGATGTTGAAGAATGAAATAATTTTCAACATTATTTTCTTGAGTTAGTTTGCATTGTGGCAAACGACGCAGCCATCCTGCTTATCTCATTGTCTAAATTGGCGTTGCTACGCAACCGTGGAGGAACCTTTAAGATCAGCTGTAAAACACTTGTGTACGATTTAGAGGTTGTAATATATTACTTCATCGTTTTTTGTTGTTGCTATTATGTATTTGTTATTATACACACACACACACACACACACACACACACACACACACACACACACACACACACACACACAAGGCTCATAAAGGGCCGGGCAGCCTAAATTGCCAGGACCCTAATGTTTTGCTGCATGTGTTTCTTTCCTCTTCGTCTTCCTGTTTCCCCATGCGCTAAAAATGAGCAAACTGACCAAACTGCCTCAGCTGCAGAAACAGATTAATAATCCTGATCGGGGCACAGCAAGCCTTTAAAGTTCAAAATTTTGAAAATTCATAACAAATCAATCATACCTGCTATAGTTTTGCAACTTTCACCAAAATGTACCCCCAACTGAAGAAGCTTTTGTAAACTTAAACAAAATATGAAGCCCATCACTCTTTTTCAAAAACTGTTAAATGTATTAAACCCACCTACTTATATTAAACATATTTACAAATGCATTTTCAATGTTCATTAAGGAACGAATGGTAGATACTGTTTAGAAAATATCAGAATTGTATCTCAAAAACTGAATTTTAAATAGCATTTTTACAACATGTTGAATTCCGCTCTCAAGCAATTGTAGTCAAAGCAAAAAGGGGATTTTAAAGATTGTTTTCTCTAATGGAGCCAGTAAATAAATTAAAAAAAATACCAACCTCTCCATGCTGTCTAGATGCAGTTTGTGTATTTTCAGATTGATTAAGCCAGTCAGCTGCTACTGACGGGTTTAATCAATTTGTGAAGCAATTTGTGCCATTTCTACTTGCTAGTTAGCTCAGTGAGGTAAAAGGTTGGAGGTTTCGGGTCCGAGTCTCAGCTTGCACAGCATATCCATATGATAAATCTACAGACACTTTTCACAAAGGTCCAGTCCCATGCCAGATGTCCTCAACAAGTCCCGATGGTAGCACTACAGCATGCTTCTAAATTTAAAAACTTTGGAAATTCATAAGAAATCAGCCATATATGCTACAGTTTTCGATCTTTCATTTTGAAAAAGTTGTTGGCAGGTTTGTTGATCGTTGTTGCTCAACCTCGTACAAACAACAGTCACTTAGACATATCATGTCTGTATTGAGCAAGCTTGGATTCAGGGTAGTGTAAGTGTGGACCACTGGTGGGGGCATTCGTGTCTCAGCATGGTATGGAATAACTGGTTCTATTGTGAATGCACTCAAACCAGATGAAACATAGACGAAGGGAGGCTCCCACCTTATGACACCCAGAGATGTGTCAATAGCCATTGCTCAGTGGGAGGCTGAGTGACAGGTTAAGCCCTAGCCCCTGCCTATCTCAGCATCTTCATCTCTGATGAAGATGCAGTGTCAAAAGGTAGCTTTAATGTCAACATAAGGCACATGAGGCACATGAGGCTCCACTGCTGCAATAGACCTTTTCGGTTTGTCTATAAATAATTTATTTATAAACAAAATCCATCCATCAATCCAGCCATCAAAATCAATCCATCCTCCTCACAATGTGTAACTTTTCTGGAAAAGCCCACCTAGAAGCTTTATGTATATCAGAGACCAAATAACTTCCAATTTTTTTGTTGTAAAAAATTCTAGCTCAAATGTACTGTTTGCAGATCGCTACAGATGTGTTTTGCTAGTTGAATCTGCTTGTAATAGTTTTGCTATGGAAGCTTTTTGAAAGCCAGGGATATGGGTGCATCTAACAAGTTATCGATGTACAACTTCTATGGGAACATATATGCCCATAAATGCTCTATGGATATCAAGGCTATGCACGTGTTAACTTATACATACATACTTGGACGGTGTGGAGCTGGCAGCGCAGCAGTTTATCCTTTGGAGGCAGCACTGAGCTCACATTTCTCTTACTTTCTGATGTCAGACATAAACAGACAAGGGACAGTGGAAGAGATCATGATTATGTACAATCTCCAAAAGAATTCCAAACAAAGCCATTGCAGGAGACAGCACTGGTCTGTGGCCAATAAATACATTGTTTCTTGGTTGCTGTTTTTTCTTTTTTCCTTTTCGGCCGCATGTGAGCTGTGCTACGTCACAGTGTCCCAACAATTTCCAGTGGTATAAATTCATCTTCATCTGTATCAATGCATTAGTAAGATTGGTTAGTGAACCAAATTCTATTCGGGTAGAAGGGCAAAGCTGGATGAAGATGGATGAATCATGCATCTACTTACATTCAGCATAAAAGGGTCTAAAGTTAGACCAGACCACGTTAGTAATGCCCCGCATGAGCCGATTATCAAGACCCTGGAATTTGATATTGTTTAATTTATGGCAGGCCATTGCTGTCATAGTTCAGTTTCAATGCATATCTGCATCCATCAATCTTCTTCCGCTTATCTGGGGCCAGGTTGCGGGGGCAGTGGTCTGAGCAGCAGCTCTTCTCCGAGCTCTTCCCAGGTGACAGAGCTCCTCACCCTATCTCTAAGGGGGTGCCCTGCCACCCTGTGGAGAAAACTCACTTCAGCTGCTTGTATCCGGTTAGTTAGTTAGTTAGTTAGTAAATTAGTTTTTTAAACTTAGTTCTGTCAGACAACTCACATTCAATTCCTTATTAGAGGCAGAACATATTTGAGATTGGCATCTAGGCTCCGACCTCATCACTCCCTGCAAGTATGAATACATGAGATATTGAGGAGTGATGAGCGAATACATAAGAACCCCCGCCCCGTCGGAGCCTGCAGGTGGATGCTGGGGCGGCGATGGGGCTGAATGAACTATCAGCGATACGGGAGCAACGTGGGCACTGGCAAGCAGAGGGGGAGATGGGAAATTCTGTAGTTTAAATAGCCCGCCCATTGAGTGGGTGTGTTTTAGTGGATGATTAGAGTATTCTTTAAAACACATGTACAGCGTGCAGCTCGAGTTGACTGCCTGAACTAGCTTGCAGGTTTTGCTTCATTTATGTGCTGAAAGTGCAAAAGTTATTACTTACACTATCAGTTCTGTTACTTTTGGATTACTCCTCGACTTCACCTGAGCTCAGCCATACCTTAATTGCCAATTACCACTATTAAATTAAAGAATATGCCTACATAAGCATGAATCTTTTTTCTAAAAAATGCACACAATCCTTTTTTGATGCTGAAGTCGAAAAAACAGAAAAATGTGTCAGAACAAGGCCACAAAACTAGCAGGATGCAAAATGTGTCAACACCAAATTTTTCATTTTAAATTTAATTGGAAAACTTTATAATAATAAAATGTGCTTTCTTTAGATCAATATGCATAATAAGATTTAATTTCTTCACGGTACAACATATCTTTAAGTTTAAAGGTGGTTGTTTCCTGTCAATCACGTGTATCCTCTGACAATAGTTTGGTAGGAGGAAGGTGGACAAGAGTGTGTAACTGCAACCATCAACATCAAAGGGCTACGGTTTGCATTCCGTTAACAGAGTTTTGTTAGTGTATAACATCAGTCAAAATTAACTCCATTGAATTAGAGTTCCATTAACTGATTATGTTCAGCTTACAGTCCCACAGAAATTGTATTGTGAGCCTAATGCTTCTAGGGAGATTATGTATTGTGTTATCACCCATCCACTTGTCTAGAACCAATAACTACAAAATATTATTTAACATCACACATACATTTAATTTGTAGTCATTGACATTTAAATCCTTTGCTACTCTCCCAAGTCATACAGCAAACCCCTTTCAACCTATCAGTCATGTCATATTTTTTCTTGTTAAAAATTTACTTAAGATGCATTTTCATTATTGTTGCTATTATTTGTATATGTATTTTAAAGCTTGATTTATCTAATTTACGCACAGTTTATGCAGTGCCCTATGCTGTTGTGACCATTTTTCTTTCATCAAACACAGTTGGACTGCTGCTAATATATGGAAGGACACCTATGGTGCCCCTCAGTGTAGAGAGCCAGGTGCAGAAGGTGACTGCAAAAGCTAAGGCACTCACGAGTTTTGTGAGTGCATTAGTTATCTTTTTTTTCCTCTTTGTATTTCAGTTGTTTTTCTTATCTACTCTCCTCTGCATCTGCATCTATCTCTCTCCCCTTCTTACTAAATTAAGAGCTTTATTTTTCTGGATTATGATTGCTTCATGCAATCATCATTGTCCTGTGATTGTCATCCTCATATTTCTTTTTTGACCTACTCACCACCAAACTTGATCGTGTCTGTAGGTAAACTTAGCTGAATAAGCCGTACTGCCCATGCCCAACCACAAGTTCATTTAGCTGAGCTAAGATAACCGAACTATGTTTAGGTTTCAGAGGATGTGCTGCAAGATAAAATAATGGACTGATTGGTTCCTCATAAATGTTTTTGTCAACGGGTCTGGCTTACTGGAGTCCAAATCAAAGATCCCTATGAAATCAATAATAATCAAATAATCAAAAAAGTATATAAATATCTAATGCCAACGCATTTAGGTCAAGCTGTTTGAAAACATGCATGATCACAAAACCAAAACTCTTTGCAGTACTACTGTACTGTTACACTTAACGTGATTGAGATTCACAGCCAGCTAAACTCTCCTTCCTCCAAGGAACGGGCAGTTGTTGTATTTGGCAAGTTTTAATGCAAAAAAGTGTGAAACTGCAAAGATACAAAATACAAAAAAGCATTTGGTACACAGTAGAATAAGCAATAATGACCGAATTAAGCACACGGTGGGTTAATGATAGCTAGCTGCAGCATAGCATAAACTCAAATAGGCTTCGATTAACGCCTCTGGATTATCTGAAATAAACATGTGCAAACATCACATCTTGTAACAAACACAGCTTCCAATATTCATATTCAACATCACAACTTACTCATATTGCCACTCAAAGGACTGAAAATGAGAAGATAGCTTCAGAATGCACAGAAAGACACATGCTCTGATCAGTCCGCTCTCCTTCTAGCCGATTTACACCCATTACATATACAAACCTAAATTTATAGATAACCGGTCATGAGTTTCTCCATAGCAATTAACAAAACATGTCATTTAATACCTGCTCCAACTGCTGCTTCTCCTTGAAAATTAAGATGAAAACCAAGTTAAAGCCTACATATACTTTAAACACGGTCTGTCTTCTGTGAAATGCAGAACATGCACTCAACTCACATAATTTAAAGTAAAAAAAAATAGCCAAAAGTTATTCAACATGACCATCCATAATCTAAAAAAAATGTGAGCAGCCCCCTTATCATGATGCTGTTTGTAGAATGAAATCAATGAGCAGTAGTGTTCTTCTGTATGTGTCAAGTTGTCATGGTTCGGTCCGTTTCACCCTTTCAGTTGGTACATTCCTTTATTTTTCCATGCTCACCTCTGCACTTCTGCTCCTATCAGGTTCTTTCTGGCTTGCTCTCTCCACCAATCCACTGGCAGCTAGGCCCTGTTCAGGTATTTAGTGTCACCTGTTTCTGGGCCTACTCACCAGATTGTCACAGCACCTCAGCCTTAACTCTCCAGACTTTCTTTAAGTCTGTGCCTTGCCTGCTTTTTGGATCTTGCTTCTTGCCTTTGCTTCAGAGTGTTTCTTTTACTCTTGTCTCCTGGCATTCCGGTGCCAGTACCACCTTGATCTTAAAGAGAAAGATGCCCTATATGCTACACTTCATATGAAACAGAAATGAGGCTAGTTTTGATCAATTATAGTAAATGGTTGTGATGAAAACTGAAATATCATGTTTGTTTTGTGCGTCTGATTTATTCCTGATGTTTTTTCTTTCGGTTATGATGACTGTCCTTATTGGAGAAAAAAGGTGCTTCCACATAGACCGTGGTAAGCGCAGGCTGCAGGCGGAAAACCCATTCATTGTGTTTGTGGTTGCGCGGCGCAAGAGTGCAGAGCCTTGCGCTGAGGGGGCGCACAGGGTCGCTGCCTGCCGCTGTTGCACGCCGATCAGAGTTGAGAAATGCTCAGCTTGGGCGCTGCATGCTGTGACATCATCGCGGCGCATCTAATAGGAGAGAGGTTGTTGGGTCACGAGTTCCAGAGGACTCCAGAACGATGGAGGGGCAGCTCTGGGACACAAGGTTTACCGGGCAGGCGGTTAAACTCCTCCCTGCTTAGCCTAAGTAGACCTCAAAAGGGCTGTTATGGAGCTGTAGCTCCCGGACCAGTCTGAGGTAGCTCTCAAAGCGGTCGTTATGGAGCTGTAGCTCCCGGGCCCAGTCTATATTCCCCAAGTTCCTGCCTTCCCATCAGAACTGGATGGACCCACATCCTCCTTTTCTGTGCTGCTCATCTCCTCGTCTCCTTATTAGCACTATAGCCAGGACTTAATACACCTTCTCACAAGATTGCGCTCAAACCAACTGCTAAATGTTGTTACTGGTGGCTTAGCAACCTTGCCGCCTTGCACAGCGGCAGCGCTGCGCCTGGCTGCGCTGTACCCGGCGCTGCGCACCACGTTTGCCACGGTCAATGTGGACGCACCTAAATGCATTTTGCCCATGTTTAGGGTAGAAAATAAAAAAAGAATTGCATAAGGCAAATCAAACTTGTGTATTTTCAAAGAAGAGCTCATGAAGAATAAAGACAAAAATATATTTAAAAAATTTTATACATTCCCACAAGGCGTTAGGCTGGTCAAATGTGGGCCAGAATCAGAAGACTAAATTCGGTAGAGCCAATATTTTGAGCAGCAATAATGACTCAAGAAATAGGGTTTTGTGTAGCTACAGTTTTATAATGAACAAGTAATGACAGCAATACAAGACAAAAACAGACAAAAGGATAACAGCAATAATATAAAAAAAATCCTATTGGGACCTTATAAAATAATTAAATATTGCAGGTGCACCTGTTTATAAAAAATAAATTAATTTTAAAAATGCAATGGGGTGTGATGTATGTGTGTGTGGGTGTATCTCTGGTTCCAGGATTCTTCTTCTAGGTCCTTAGCTCGCCATCGCGGTTCAGGGGTGTTTCGTTTTCTGGGATCTTTTCAGTCTTCTATCAAAACCTGACCTATAAACAACGTCATATATATTCAAATATATTACACTCTGATGGATCAAAGGTCATCAAAAGAAAAAGAAATCAAAGTATCAAATTTGACATGTCTTAAATCAGCAATCTTCAGGTGTCATATTTTAGTTGTATAACATTCAGTATTCAAGTACATCAAGTAGGAGAACTAAACATTTAAGAACTCATTACACAATACAAATAACAATTTGCATATAAATAGTATAAATATCACAATATATATGTATATAAATAAATAAATTACACAAATACATACTTATGACATCTGCCCATGCTGTGGATAGTCCCTGAAAGAATGATTTGACTGCTGTCATCAGGGGATTTCCTAACTCCTTATACTCAAGCTGTTGTGGTGGCTGCCGGGTTCTCTCAGGTCTCCTGACACCACCTGTATTCATTTTTTCCTCTGTCTCCTCTGTCTCCATCGGACTAATTTCCTTTGTTTTCTCCTCAAGATTTGCACCTCTAATGCTATCTTCTTCTATATCATGATCTAATACATCTGAGGGAACTGGAATTTGCTCTCCTCGAATGTCCGGATGATCATCAGGTGAGTCATTTTCAATCAAGACTGTTTCATCTGCTTGTTCAGGTGATGTGATTCTATCAGTGAGTAAGTACTCATCATTACTGTGATGAATGTCACATTCAATGAGCATCAGGGGTCTATCTGAAACACCACTAGGCAAATCAGGTAGGTTGTCAAAGTTGGATTGGTTGTCAAGTTTGAGTGAATGGTCAAAATCGATTGGGTTGTCAATATCTGGGGTACCATCAGCATTTTGAGCATTTACAGAACTCTCAGCAGGACGACTGTCAGGAGGTTCAGTATGTGAAATATCTTGGACCCTGGTCCTAGGTAGCTCAGCATGCAGAAGGTTATCACTAACCATGGGGACAGAGGGACTTATGCAAACGGGGATGAGTACCTCATCTCCTTCATCTGAGGAGGTCTCTTCCTCTGCAACAGGGTTTGCACGAGTTGCTGGCCTACGTTGAACTGGGTTTTCTGCAGACTCACTGCTTTCCTCCACAGGTAGGTATCCACATGGAAGTAGCAAGTCCCAGTGTAATGTCCTTAGGGGACCGTCCCCGTTTTCAGGTTTAACTGTGTATACGGGGAGGGTGCCTGCTCTTCTCACCACCACATGGACTATGTGTTCCCATTTGTCTGCAATCTTTTGTTTGCCCCGGATGCGAACATTTCTGACCAGCACACGATCTCCAGCTTCTAATTCTGAAGTAGTCACATGTCTGTCAAACCTCGTTTTGTTCTTGTGAGCAGTCTTTGCAGCCTTGTCCATAGCTATCCTATAGCTTTCTTTGAGACGTGACTTGAGATTTTGCACATACTCAGAGTGAGATGAATGTGGACTCTCTTGTACTGGCAGCTTGAACGCAAGATCAACTGGCAGGCAAGGCTGGCGCCCAAACATAAGTTCGTATGGAGTGAAGCCAGTCACCTCATTCCTGGTGCAATTATAGGCATGGACCAGAGGTCTTACATGGTCACGCCAACAGGGTTTGTCTTGGTTTTGAAGAGTGCCCAACATGTCAAGCAGGGTACGATTAAATCGCTCCACAGGATTTCCCCTAGGGTGGTACGGGGTTGTTCTAACCTTGTGGATACCAGCCACTTGACAGAGTTCTCTGATCGTGCGGGACTCGAAATCTGGGCCCTGGTCACTATGTAGCTTTTCTGGAATACCATAATGTCCCATAAAATTCTCCCACAGACACTTTGCTACTGTACGGGCCTTCTGATTGGGTGTTGGGATAGCAACTGCAAATTTGGTGAAGTGATCTGTGATCACCAATATATCCTTGATGCCACTTTTGTCAGCTTCCAGGGACAGGAAATCCATGCAAAGGAGCTCAAGGGGCCGAGTTGTCCTGATGTTGACCAAGGGAGCAGCTCTTTCAGATCGAGCCTTCCTCCGCACGCACCTGCCACATGTCTTCACTTTCCTTTCCACATCCATAACCATTTTTGGCCAATAGAATCTGGTCTTTACGAGGTCCAGAGTACGGTCGACTCCCATGTGACCCATATGGTCATGCAGGCTGGTCACAGAGTTCAGCTGGAAGCACAAGCTGGTATGTTATCTGGGACCCCACTTGGCGTCGCCTGTACAAGATGTTGTTATGGAGCTCAAGACGGTTTAGTTCATGGAGGAGGAGTGGGAGGTTAGGAAGTTGAGTGCGTAAGGTGGGAGGTGGTGTGTCCCCATGTTCAATCTGAGAGATAACATGCTTTATGCATTGATCAGCTCTTTGCTTCGCTGCTAGCTCTGCATCTCCATTCTGCCTTCCTGGATGATAGAGTTTGAAAGAGAATGTGGACAATGCTGCAAGCCACCTATAGCTGGTTGCATCTAACTTTGCTGAGGTCAGAATATAAATCAGTGGGTTGCTATTTGTCACAACGGTGAATTTGCTTCCATAAAGGTAGTCGCTTTTCTGTAACTGACCACTTGAGTGCCAAAAATTCTATTTTGTGCGCTGGATAGCGGCTTTCACTCTGTGACAGCCCTCTGCTTGCATAACCTATAACTCTGAGTTGACCCTCTTGCTCTTGATGCAACACAGCACCAAGCCCGATGGTACTTGCATCCGTGTGCAGTATATAGGGTTTCTGGGGGTCAGCAAAGGCTAATACAGGAGCTGCAGTGAGGCTTTGGATAACTGTCTCAATGGCTTGCTGACAAGCTGATATCCAGCGACCTCCAAAGGGCTCTTTTGGGTCATAATATTGATTTGGTTTCTGTCTTTTGTTTTCTGGGTTCACTTCTGAGTTCTTGTGGAGAGGTGCATAGCCTGAGGTTAAGTTATGGAGAGGTTTAACAATGCTGGAGTAGCCCTTAACAAACCTCCTATAGTATCCAGCGAAACCAAGAAAGGATTTTAGCTCTCGTAGAGTCTGGGGAACAGGCCATGTTTTCAGAGCTGAAATCTTCTCTGGATCAGTCTCGACACCATTTCTGGAGACTACATGACCCAGGTAACGAACGAACGATGTCTGGAAAAAGATGCATTTTTCTGGGGATAGTTTCAACCCAAACTCTTTGAGACGAGTGAGCACTTTCATAAGTCTCTCCTCGTGCTCCTCAAGGGTTTTGGAAAATACTATCACGTCATCCAGGAAAACCAACACATCTTTCAAATGCATATTCCCCATGCACTTCTCCATCAGTCTTTGGAATGTGCTGGGGGCATTGGTCACACCTTGAGGCATTCGATTGAACTCCCAGAATCCAAGAGGGCACACAAAGGCAGTCTTCGATTTGTCTGCTTCTTCAACCTCGATCTGATAGCACCCTGACTTTAAATCGAGAACAGAGAATCACTGAGAGCCATTTAGAGCTGAGAATGTGTCTTCCAGCTTCGGAAGGTTGTATGCATCTTTTATAGTCTGGAGGTTTAGGCGCCTATAGTCAATGCACAAACGGACTTGGCCATTCTTTTTCCGGACTACCACTATAGGTGATGCAAATGGCGATTCTGAATCTCTAATAACTCCTGCATCAAGGAGCTCTTGAATATGTCTACGGACGGATTCAATGTCCTGTGGGTGGATTGGCCGGGCACGTAGTTTAAAAGGAGTTTAATCTGAGAGTTTTATGTGGTGTCAGACCTTATCCGTTTGGCCAAAGTCCAGATCGTGATGTGCAAAAACTTCAGGTATATTGTTGAGCTGCTGTGTAATGCGTTGCCTCCATTCGAGTGGGATTGGGGAGTCACCAAAATTGAACTTCGAGATGGGCTCTTCAGGACACTGCGTGTCAGAGGTTCCCTGAAGAAGCTCTGACTGTTTCGCTGTTCTTTCAACAGGATGGTCTGGTAAGTGCTAACCTCCGCAATGGTGCATTTAGCAGGGATAACAATGTCGTGATCAGACTCATTGCTTATGACGACAGGCACCTTATGGGGCCGTAACTGAGGGAAAGCAAAAAGACCAGCTTTTACTAGCAAACCCCCTGGCAAGGGGGATGATGATGGATATTCAATGACAATTGATTTCTCATCTTGGAGACCACTGACAAGGGCAACTCCCTCCACTACAACAGTTTCACCGGCTGGAATAGTTTGAGTCATCTTGCCTTGCATCTTCACTACCCCTTGATGATTGTTGCTTGCCTGCTTCCGTCTTAGCTCAATAATTTTGAAGACTCCTCTGTAGCCATGTGGAAGAGGCTGACGATGTGCCAAATCAGTCTCTGTGTAGATGTCAAACAGTACAGCCAAGGTGTTTGTGCCTATAATCATGAGGGACTGTGAAGTGTCAGGAACAACTAAGGCAAGTGTGTTTACATCTACCGCGCCCCTACAAAATCCCCTGGAAAAGTTATGGTCATTGCTATATAACCAAAGTAAGGCACTAGCTGACCATTTGCACCTTCTACTTCCAAAAGGTCATGAAGTGGCTTAATCTCCTGCTTCGAAAGGTGTTGCTTGTAAAACGACTCAGGTATAGTTGTTACTTGAGAGCCTGTGTCAAGCAGACAGTTGACTTCTTCACCTCTCACAGTCACTTGAGCTGTACTCTTGAAACCAGCCAACTGTTTGGGGAGTTGGAATTGCTGGTTCAGTTTTGAGTGTTGTTGATTGACACACGTTTGAGCATTAACATTCTGTGCCGGTGCACTAACTCTGTTAATCTCAGTGGAGGGTTTATCTTCATTTCTCACTTCTGAGGGACGCTGTTGGATCCCTTCAGCCCCTGTTTGTCCCACAACAGGAACTGTTAGTCATTTAAAGGTGAACGTGAACCATTCTGTGCTCCCCACCTTTTTTCCTCCAACTGCTTTTTCTTCTCAGCCACTAGGTTGGGATCGGCTGGATCGGTGCAGCATGATGCAATATGCCCATCTTCGCCGCAGTTAAAGCAGTACCAGGGCTTGGGTTTGTAAGTCTTCTTGGTTTTACTCTGTCTATGTGTGCCGGTATCTGCATCATCTGGCTTTGACATTCTGCTCTGAGACTTCCTTGCAGATTCCTTGCTGCTAGCAGATTTGACATTTTTCTGCGACAGGAGTGTAGTTAATTGACTTTGCAAACTTGCTACCTGTTTTCTCAGATCTTCAATAGCACTCATGCTGCTTTCGACATTCTCTTTGGAGTCACAAGCTCTTTGCTTGGTGGTGCCAATATGTTTTTTCATGCGACTGGTTTTGGCTTGTTGTCGATCTTCTCCAGAGCGAATCATCAGCAGAAGGTCAGAGAATTTGGGTGGGCTGCTCTTCTTTTGTTCAAGTTGCAGGGTGCTGAGCAGATTATCATCCCAACATCCCCTACAGAACTGCTTAAGTAGATGTTTGTCTACTTCTTCACATGTAACTCCCCCCCTTTTCGTGACTTGGGTTAAGGCTAGCTGGAGCCGATGAAGGTAATTGGATGGTTTCTCGCCTGGATCTTGGAGGGTGTTTAAGAATTGAACGAAAAGCTCCTCTCCAACATCCACAGTACCAAAAGCCGAGTCTAGAAGCTGTAGGTAAGCAGCAGCTGGTGACTCAGGCCGTAAACCCTTTACTACATCAGCCGCTGGTGGGAGTAAGCTTTCAAGGATCTTTCTGGATATTTGCAGAGGGGACATGCTAGGATCATTTTGGAGCAACTCAATATGTGTGCGCCATGTGTCATAGTCAGTTTCATTGTTTGGTCTGGGAGTCTTTCCAGAGAAGGAACGGAGTCTCACCTGGAACTGCATGTGTGGGACAGAGTCCTGCCCTCGCACAATATGCTCGACCACGACCTTCAGAATGTCAGGTGGGTTCATGTCACTTAATGAAAGGACAGGTGGTCTCTTTCCACTAGTGAGGGGGACATGGTCACCACTGTTGCTTGGTGTACCATTTGAAAATGAAGTGTGAGACTGTTGCCCTTCACGAGCAGACACGGATAAAACCGTAGTCTCAGCATGTGTGGGAGAGGATTTCTCAGTTGCTAGTTGCATGGCTTCAACATCTTCCCCAATCTGAGACATCATTTCTTTCAACACCTCACCATAATCTTTGCCACTAAGCTTAGCTAGCTCCCTGAGCTCAGCTAAGTATGTCCTTGTAACATTACTTACAACCTTAGTAGTATACACGCTACTGAGTGTCTTAACTTGATAGATGACAGTGGAGTCACCTTGTGCTGTGCAGGTATATGGTAAATCTGGTTCTAAACCTTCTAAGGCTGAACCACTAGAGTACTCAACGATCAGGTTTTGATAGAACTCGGACAATGAATCATCAACAAGAAGAATTCTTTCAATTTTGCCATATTCTTTCAGGAAGTCAATAACTTGTTCATCCTGCTCTGCTACCTGAGTTATCCCGCTGACAATGACTGCGTTTGGTATTTTGACACCAGACTCTTGTATTAAATCCATACTGATTCTTATTTCAATATTGATGCTCAAATCAAATGACTCCTGGCTAGCTCGCCACTAATGTAACCAATTTTTGTACATATAAATTTAAATTAATAACAAAATGAAATTAATGGTCAAATGTGGGCCAGAATCAGAAGACTTTAAATTTGGTAGAGCCAATATTTTGAGCAGCAATGATGACTCAGGCGAGAAATAGGGTTTTGTGTAGCTACAGTTTTATAATGAACAAGTAATGACAGCAATACAAGACAAAAACAGACAAAAGGATAACAGCAATAAAATAAAAAAATCCTATTGGGCCCTTATAAAATAATTAAATATTGCAGGTGCACCTGTTTATAAAAAATAAATTAATTTAAAAAATGCAAAGGGGTGTGATGTATGTGTGTGTGGGTGTATCTCTGGTTCCAGGATTCTTCTTCCAGGTCCTTAGCTCGCCATCGCGGTTCAGGGGTGTTTCGTTTTCTGGGATCTTTTCAGTCTTCTATCAAAACCTGACCTATAAACAACGTCATATATATTCAAATATATTACACTCTGATGGATCATCAAAGGTCAAAGAAAAAGAAATCAAAGTATCAAATTTGACATGTCTTAAATCAGCAATCTTCAGGTGTCATACTTTAGTTGTATAACATTCAGTATTCAAGTACATCAAGTATGACAACTAAACATTTAAGAACTCATTACACAATACAAATAACAATTTGCATATAAATAGTCTAGTCCCTCAATAATGAATATACTACAACATATATATATATATATTTAAAATAAAATATTATTTTACCCTCATTAAATCAAAATCCAATTTATATATTAATCAGGGCAACTAAAGGAATTCATCCCTCACCGTTTCTTCCTTTATACTGATGTTGCACCGTGCAACGGCTCTCCAGCCGTTCGGAGATAACTGCTCCGCCTGTTAAAACCAGAGCTACCATAAGCATGGGCTATAATGGTAATCATCTATACGTTTTTTTTTTTTCTATAAATAACATCGGCTTACCGACGTAGCCTCCGATAGGAAGTTTCAGTTTCAGTTCAACTCTGAACGATGTATCTTTCTCTTTGATGGATTACTTTCTAACTCCCGGACGGGGATTGGTGAACGGAGGTCCGGACACAGCGATGCGTCTCCACTCCAACACCAACTGACAGGCTAAGCGCAGTCAGCGCAACCACTGATTGGCTGTTGGAAGTTTGCTACCCCTCGTGGGGCCAGGAAAACTGAGTGGTGCGTTCAGGTGCCATAAAAAAAATGAAAAAAACAATTAAAACAATAAAAAAAATAAAGAAAATGCTCCGATCTTTGTGCACAATGGATTTCACATCTGGGTTACAACAACGTGGGAGAGCTCAGTTTGTTTTGAAGCAGCAAAATGCTATGGAGCTGTGTTTAAATACGGTGACACAACATCCACTTATGCCTAGACATGTCCTCTTTTAATGACGCTTAAATGTCCATTCCTGGTGCTTTGCACAGGCTGTCCTGTGTGTGGTTCTGCGATTTGCACATACAGGGAGAGAGAGAGAGAAAGAAGGAGAGACTGTAGTAGACGTCGCTTTTGTTCCAGTATCACCCCACACTAAGTGATCAATTCAAAATATTGTCACCATAAATATATGTATCATTTATTATATATGTTTGTCCGCGTATTTTAAGATGATGCTCCTCTTCGTCTGCTCCGGGGAAAGACTTGTACTGCCCCCCTGTGGTCGGGTAGAACATTACAAAGGTGGCACAGAACCATGCTGGAGGCTCATTCTACGCCACACAGCAGGTGCAGATGCTGGCATGGAAGCATACTGGGGCCTTTAGACTTATCACAAATGCACAGAAACAAAGGTGGCGTGGGCATTCCACATCTTGTCCAGAAACTCCTGCTGCTTGCCAGTCATATCCAGCTAGATTCCCCATTAATAGACATCGTTGGGGACCACCGAGCAGCCACATTTACATCTGGACAATAGCCCCTCTCCCACACCCACTCAATCAAACACCTTGATCATAACCTCAGTGACAGCGCCACATAGTGGTATCTGCAGAACCTAACATGGTCAATCATGGCAACAACAGAAATAACCTGATTGGCCTAAAACACACCCACAAGTTGCTCCTAAGATGGCAAACCACTCCCCCCAAACAGGAATGGAGAACCACCAAAGTTTCTCCAGGGTTTTATCTGAATGCTACGTTACATGATCTTGAAAGTTTATCTTGTTATTATTGTACACAACTTTCAGTGAAACTCTCCAGTTGTTTATTTTGCATGACCATTTGGACCAACTTCTGTGAATAAAAGAGTTCATCTTCAAGATGAAGGCTTTTCAAGCCCTTTCCTGAGTTTTTCCACTGAAGGGAAACAGAACCCTCCATCCGGTACTGTAATCCGCAAATTTTTCAGTAAGTGGTGTGACCCAGATTCGCCGTGAAGCTTTCATTACTAAACTTGTCCAATCTTGTTTTCACCATCTTAGAGATATCACTGAAAATCACCAAAATGCAAGAGATGTTGACACCATTATGCTAATATATCGTCTATATCCTTTTGCTGTGAGAGGTCCAAGGCCCGGGAATGACCTGGTGTGGAAATAAGGCAGTCACAATGAGCATCTTCTTTTAAGTCTTTACTTAACACTGTCAGTAGTCTGACTGAGACCATTCCTTAATAGTTCCCATAAAGACTCAAATGCACAACTCTGGACTAAAAGTAGGTGAAAAATGTGAATTTGACACAAGACTAAGGTACAAATACAGGTAACACTAGTGAACACAAGCTAGACACAAGGATGTGAGCGTACCCCTGGATAGAATACTAGGATCTTGGGAAAAACATGAACATGAAAACACAAAATTCTTGGAACTTGAGAGAACATGAAATATAGAGTAGCAGGAGTCCTGGCAAAAAACTTACAAAGAGCAGTAGAATCTTTAAGACTTTAGGCTGAGTGATTAGGGTAGAAAGAGACTCAGCTGTGACACAAGGGAAGGGCAAGTGACCTGACACAGAGAGGGTTACAGACTTTCAAAATAAAAGAGGAAATTACAAGACACAACTCTCAGACAAGACAGACCTCACCATGGTTTGACAAAAACATAATGTTTATTTTTCCACTGAGATTTTAAGTGCTTTTGTTTGATGAGTGCCTTACACATAAAGTTTAGTGTTATTGCATTCTTTTTATTAGAAGTGTTTTGTGAAAGTATAACCAAAGGTGCTCTCCCTCCCACTCCAACACAGGGGATCATAACCCGTATCCCTAAGCCTAAGAAAGATGTTTTTCTTATTGATAATTGGGATCCTATTAGCCTCCTCAATAATGACTTCAGAATTTTAAGTATTATTTTTGCTAACTGCTAAATGTTTTGGATGATAATAAAGATGATTAAAGGCATATTTCCAATAATACAGTATTCTATTTGAAAGTTTCATCCACTTTTTGGACATTTACAAAACTTTTGATTCAGTTGAACACCATATCATCCTTAACCATCCTAATCCTAACATGAAATACATTTGGTTTTGGTGATTATTTTTGCAAAACAGTTGCACAACCTGAGCTCCAGTGGTCTGGCCGTAACCCACCAATGAGATTTCAGGTGCTCCTCATTATCATTACCTCCTTTTTACTTCACTTGGTTGCAACAGCCTCGCTGCTATAATCGAAGATTGTATAGCACAAAGCGAGCCTCTATGAGCCTCTGTGTTGCTATCTCATGGGTTAGCATCATAATTTCAACACCAAAAAATAATTACAGCAGTCGGTAGCCAAGACGGATCCAAATCTTGCACCATGTCAAGTGGTGAATTGTTCAGCGTACTGGGAGGGACATAGTGTTTCCCAAGGCTTTGAAGCAGCTGCAGTGCCTGCAGGTTCTGTCAGCCTAGCTGTGTCAGCTGAGGAAACCAGTCGAGGAAACCAGGAGGAGAGACTGGTTCAATTTGATTTGTCATTGTTTGTCGAATCTGAATTTTTTTTATATATATATAACATTTAATAAAAATTCTCCACATTCAAACTTCAATCAGTGGATTCAAAGAGACATTTCATTAAAAGGTAAAACACCAGACTCTAAAGCAGAAGGTATATCCAGGCTTACCTGGTACACCTTAATGTCAGTGGGTAATTTTGTTTATTATTTGATACTGTATTGTTTGTAATTGCTGTTGAAAAGAAAAAAAAAACAGATTCGGAGCAGAGGATGGTGGTTGGCTCGATCTCTGTACTGATCAGTTATCGTGTCTCTCCAGGTTGGTGCTCCATGAACACTGTAAAAACTGTGTCCCTCTGTTAAATGTAGTTATGTCCTGTACTTGTGAGAGGTTTGTAATCTAATTTTTGTGGTAGAGAAACCGGGCTAAAAAGTAACGGTTTTAACGGTTATATTAGGAAGAGTGGCTTTAACGGCCGTATTGCGCTGGTGTGCTGTGTAAATGCGTTTCTGTGTGGGTGTGCATGCTCCCCAGTGTGATTGTGTTTTATTTATATCTATTAATTCTGCTTGAAATATCCTGTAAGGACATTGTTGATTTTTGTAAGATAAAAGTTTAGGAAAGATAAGTTTTGTATTTGTATTTTAAAATATTGTCATTTGGACAGTTTGATTTGATTTCTAGACTTGAATGAAGTGATGTGAAAGTGAAACTGAATGTGTGTGTGAGTGATGTGACCTACCACTGTAGAAACAGAAATTTAACTTGAGTTTAACAAACAAGTGTATGTTTGTAAACCGAATGATAACTGATATATTGTTGAAATTTTGTAATAAAAAGAGATGAAGATTCGGAGGAGAGGATGGTGGTTGGCTCAATCTCTGTACTGATCAGTTATTGTGTCTCTCCAGGAACTTCTTTATTTTTTGTTACCACAGTCCTGTCTGGGACTTGTAACATTACCTACTACCCTTTTCTTGATTTTGGAACACTCAGAGATGGTGTGATCCATTTCGATGCTGGCCGAGTTAATTGGTAGATGAAAAAATCCTCCAGCCAGTCTTTTTTGGGGGCTTGGTTTACGTCTGAGGTGCTTTTTTTATCACGTGTAGAAAAAAAACCCCAGCAAAAAAAATGTCACAGCAGCTCCAGCGAGTCTTTGGTCCAGGCAGTTCACATGTTTTCAGACCATGCATAGATGAGTTCACTGGTAGAAATTTACCAATCTCTAACAATATCTTACCGCTGGAGGTAAGACAGCTCTGATGCAGCTCACTCAGGGTGCCAACTGCTGTGTCCTACTGGAATAAAATTTAGATTATCATCTTATTATTTATTATTCTTAATTTTGAATTAGGGAACCACTCTGTAAACCAGGGACTAATAATCACGTTGACTAATTAGTTTAATCAGTTACATCAGTCTCATTCTGAGAGAGGTGAGATACGAGCACTGGCTGCAGTCTGGCATGTTAATACACATACTCAATAATGTCGGTTACAATAAGCACACTTTAATGCACAATGTTAGTTGACACATACATTAAAGGGGACTGACATTCAACTATACTATAACATAACACATGTTATATATAACACTGACATTTAGGACTGACTTTCAAGGCTAGACATGAAGCAAGAAACAAGTAGACGAATGAGTAAACAGATAGGTGTTTTTCTGTGTGTGTGTGTGTGCATGCATATGCGACCACATGGTTTGTGTGCCTATGAGCCTGTGTGTGCACCTAAAGTTATCAGGATGTGTTGGACACTGATACGTAAACACAACCCAGACAAGACACAAAAGGTGATGAAATAGTTTAAAAGTTAGCATGCACTGATTGTGAAGAGAGCAATTCTAGAGATCGGTGCAGGTAATAGTGTTAGCTCTATGCTAAGTTATTAGCTCATCTGCCCAGAACACTAGCCTCACGTCATGCGTTTTTCTTGGATTTCTCTGGTGCAGTTCGTCTCTTTCCGTGCCTCGGCGTCCCAGGTCTCTGTAGCAACACGCTGTTGTTGTGCATAAAAAAGCTGACGCAGTGCAGCAGAATCTCCTCTGTCACCTAGCACTCCCCTTTGCTTGACCACACTGTTCTGCTTGGCCTTTTATAATCCTGTTTCGGATCGACGCAGTCGAGGTGGCCAGTAGCTTTCAGGATCGGGGTGCTGCAGCAGCAGTAGCGTCCCATGTGCACTTATCTATGGTTTTGACCAGATTTCTCCTGGCGACTCCTGAGAAATAGGGGGACAGACAAAGAGGAGGAGAGAGGGAGAGAGAGAGAGAGATGGAGCTGTGGTTGCCCCTGCGGTCAGGGCCTGTAGGAAGGGCTGCCAGTAGAGGAGCAGTGTTGTTCCTCGAGGTCCGGTTGTGCAGCACTGTGAACATTGCACATCACGATGCTTGTGACATCTTCGCGGAAGTATAACTGAGCCTTTAAGTTAAAGGGCACAGCTCTGTGGCACAGCTTGTCCCGCCTCCGCAGCCAGGTGCTCAGGCTCCTGGCTGGCTCGGGCAGCTCAAACTGTATCAGCAGTATATTTCCAGGTATCAGCTGAAATGTCTTTGTTTGTAGCTGCTTGTTTTCCCTCCAGAAAACTCACTCTAATAATTCCTCTGTAAGTCCTGCACAGGGTGCTGTAGCAGTCCCAACATTGGCTATCGAAGAATAGTCAGTCTATGCATCCAATGACTTTTTATGGGTAGCAGAGGCTGATATTGATCAGACCACCCAGGTCTTGGGTATGATGGCTGTATTGGCCAAACAAAGTGAGTGAAAAAGATACAGGGAACTTTTCTGACTGATTCTATCACCATTATGCTGAAGGATAGGGCAGAAAATGGGGTTCATTCAGCTCCATGCACAAACAGACATAGATCTTCTTGGATTGTAATGGTTGAAGGTCGGTACTGCCTGTGCACTGCTTTAGGCATCTCTTATGTAAGCCTTTTACTTGGAGGAAGAACATAGATGCTACTAATGACATCACCTATGACTCATGACTATTCAAATGCCCCAGTAAGCCAAGGTTCTGCTATTTACACTGCTGCACCACTTTTCTTACAATTTCATGTGAAAATACACATCTGCTCTATGCCCCGGACAAAATGAATGACCTGCTTTATATATCACTATCTATTACACTATTTATCAGTAGGGTTTATGTTACCACCAAAGATCATGAGAAATCATCTGTCTACAATACATTCCTGCACAATCGTTTGATAAAGATTAGACCTGTTGGTTGTGATTCTTAACAGTAGAAGGCGCCATTGGTGTAAATAAGGCTCAAGCTCCCTGTAAATAATTCCTATGTCCTGCATCAATGTTTGATTAAAAGTATTTAATTCACTATATGTCAGAGGGATATATACTACTTAAATTATAGTCAGATAAGATGAAACCAGCAAATCTCTGCATGATATGCAGTGTGATGCTAAATACATCTAATACATCATACACCTTTATTATGCATGTATTGTAAGTGTAATGCAATGCAATGTTTTTGGTGTTAAGCCAACACAGAGACACTAATGCATGTTGTGGTCTTCCCTCAGGTGTTCAAAAGAAGAAACGTCGTGAAAGATGGCACATATCACACCTATTTCAAGGTCTCTATACTGGCTACCTTTTAGCTGCAGAATGAATTTCAAGATCCTTCTAACATTTTTTTAAAGCTCTTAATGACCTTGGCTCTCTTTAGGCAACAACCTTCTAGTTATTCCTCATGACCTATGACACCTGTCTATAGAATAACCTGTCTTTGAGAATGTGAACATTTTTAGAATAAACTCAAGAGGCTGCCTTTTGACCTTGAACTTAACTGTTTTAATTTGTGGTTTTATAGTTATATATATTTACATTTAGATTCTTGTATCGCTTCTGAACTGTTTTTATTGCTTTGTAATTGAGGTCCCTGCAACGAAGTTGCAAGAACCCTATTAAAACTCTCCTGTTTCTTTTTATTATTAGGGTCCGAGCAACGAAGTTGCGAGAACCCTATTAAAACTCTCCTGTGTCTTTTTATATTATTATTATTATCATTATTCTCGGGAATAAGTTTTCACGTTTTTGGGGGGCTGAACATGCTTGAAAACGCACAATTTTCAGCATGCCCATTGGGATTGGCGAAAAATGTAATATTTTGAAGTTGTTCAAAGTGCATGGGGCATAATAGCGCCACCTAAAAAATTTGAAACGGCGAGCCCCACTGCTGAGTTTCGCCTAAATGCATGAAACTTGGTGGATTTATAGAACATCCTGAGGCGCATAGAAAATCATCCTGAATCCCTGCCCTCAACCCAACAGGAAGTCGGCCATTTTGACTTGTATTCTTTCCCTTTTGGAAGGAGCTGTTCCTAAAGCTTTTGCCTGATTGACCTCAAATCAGGTACAAATCATCCACTGACAATGGTGACCAACACTCATGAAAAGAATTTCTGTAGGTCAAAGGACATGGTTGCTCTGATGTGTCAAAAGTTGGTGTTTACTTTTTTCACGCTCTTTCACTTTGAACAGCTCTCACGCCCACATACTTGATCATGGCAGCTTGAAACTTGCTGGACATGATGAGGACTCCATCCTGAATAGTCTCATATATTACCTTCCTACTTCACTCATGGCACTCCCTAGTGGTGACAGGAAGTATCCAGGTTTTATGCCTACATGTAGTACTCCTACATAATTGACCCCATTAAATTCATTTCATTTGTAATACATGCAGAACAAGTGGGTAAAGCTATATTACAAATGCAGTGAAGCAAACACTAATGGTATCAGTGTGGGAGGCATGAATAGCAATCCCTCGCCATGTATTACGAGCAGCTTTGTGACAGCTTTTAGGAACTCCAATCATCATGAAAATCGGTTCACTGATTGAGGACAGAGAGCTCTGACACTTGATAGGGGAATTGCCCATGGGGGGCCAAAATGCAAAAGTAGCGCCACCTAGAAATGTTGACCAATCCCCATAAGCATTTTTCAAAATGTTGTCATAGGCAAATAAAAATTGCTACTCATATACATCCTAAAGAGATATGCAAAAAAGTCTCTTGACATGATGACCATAACCGACAGGAAGTCAGCCATTTTGATTTGAATTTTTGAATTTGAAAAACATCTCCTCCAAGGGGGTTAGCCCAATTGGCTTCAAATTTGGTACAAATCATCTATGGACCAAGCTGAGAAAATTTTATGTGCAGAATTTTTCTAAGTCAAGGGGCGTGGCCACTAGCGCCTGGCAAAGTTTAGTTATTCGTCATCAATATTACAAAATGCTCTTCCTCTTCTACTTTATCATAGAAGCTTAAACATTTCTGGACATAATTGCGTTGTTTGCCTAAACAGCCAGGTAATGACCTCATCAATGGACATGGCCAAATGTCTCTACAGCGTCACCTTGAAATTTTCAAAAATCCCTCCGCATAATGCTTTTTGTGGAGTAGAAATATGAAAATTTGTAGGCTTATACAGTTCATCAAGACGCAAAAAAAAAGTCTCTTGCACTGATGGTCAGAACTGGACAGGAAGTCGCCCATTTTGGTTTCAATGTTCAAGCGTCGCTATTTACATCACTTGTCACCCGAGTCCGCCTAGAGATTTCACTGCATCAACTACTCAACATATTGTATAAGTTCACCTTAATGGCATTGTTCTCAAAAGTTCAGAAAAGAATTTCTTTGTGTCAAGGGGTGCGGCTGTATGGCGGCCATAGTAGAGAAACGGTTCATTATCGTAGGGATGCTGCCCACAAGAGATTCCTCTTCAAAATGTGCTAAAAAATCTGGATTCTTGGGATGGCCTACAAACCACATTGACCCAGCGATTGCCAGTACCCCGAGGCGCACAGGCGAGGACCTGCTCACAGGTGCTTGCACCTTTAATTATTGTTATTATTATTATTATTATTGTTGGGAATATGTTTTCACGCTTTTGGGGGCCTGAACATGCTTGAAAATGCACCATTTTCAACGTGCCCATTGGGATTGGGGAAAAATTTTATATTTTGAAGGTGTTCAAAGTGCATGGGTCAAAATTGCGCTATAGCGCCACCTTGAAATCATGTCAATAGGGATTTTTTCATCAACTTTGTCGTAAGAAAATGAAAATCAGTATTTAAATGCATCATAAAGCGATATCTCAAAAAAAAAGTCTCTTGACATGATGACTGTAACACGACAGGAAGGTGGCCATTTTGATTTGAATTTTTAAATTTCAAAAACATCTCCGATGGGGTTAACCCAATTGGCTTCAAATTTGGCACACATAATCTCGAGACCAAGCTGGAAAAAATGTATGTACGGAATTTGATTTTCTCAAACAGCGTGGCCACTAGTGCATGACAAAGTTTGGCTATTTTTCATCAACATTTTGAAATGACCTTGTAGGCAGATGCTTCATTGTCGAAAATTCAAAATTGCTGGACATAATTGCATTGTATGCCTTAACAACCAGGTAATTGGCTTGTCATTGGGCGTGGCTAAATGTCTCTACAGCGGCAACTAGAAATTTTCAAATGACCCTCCACATATGGGTTTTTATAGAGTAGAAGGATGAAACTTTGTATTTTTATAGACTTTGTCCAGATGCACAAAAAAGTCTCTTGCACCAATGGTCAAAACTAAACAGAAATACATTAATTTTAGATCAAAATCTCTTCAAGCAGAGAGCTGTAAAAGGAAGCTTTTTCTTCCGAGGGACTTTTTAAGCAGCATGTGAGGACGTCATGCGTCAGCGTCCCAAAGTTGGTGGCTAATAGCGGCTAATAGCGTTTTGAGTGTCATTTCTGGCAGTTTAAAGAAAAATTGCCAAGTGGATATATATGACAGTCATGCACAGGCTTTCACATGGTGTCAGGAGTTGTCAAAGACTGGTGTTTTCTGTTCGATCGACTGGATGGTCTATTTTTTCAACGGACAAGCAGACGGAAAGTTAGCAGTGCGATTAGCACGGGAGCGGAGCTGTATGAATCTGCACCGGACACTGGAGGCAACCCTCTAAACCCTATCCAAAGATATTTCAGAGGCAGTTTGTTGTTGGTTGTAATGGATGTATTAGTCGACAAATGGCCGCTGTTTTAGAATACAAAATACACCACATTTATGCAAAGGTGTTATTTGACATCAAACATCAGTCTTTGCAAATGCATTTTCGACAGTCCTTCAAACATGCTCAAATATACCTTTGTTTTCTGTCTATTTGTATGACTGACTGTGTGTCTGTCTGGAGTGACAGCAGCTAAAAGAGCCAGTCTCTAGTTAAACACAAAACTACGAGCAACAGTCAAGACTGCATTCAGAATTTATTATTTATTATCCATCTATCCATCCATCTATCCATCCATCTATCTATCCATCCATCTATCCATCCATCTATCTATCCATCCATCTATCTATCCATCTATCCATCCATCTATCCATCCATCTATCCATCTATCCATCCATCCATCTATCCATCCATCCGTCTATCTGTCTATCTGTCTCTTTACCTGATCTACCTGCTGTGGGACTGTCGTTTCCCTGGGCTTCCCTGGGTGTGTGTGTGTGTGTGTGTGTGTGTGTGTGTGTGTGTGTGTGTGTGTGTGTGCACATCTGTGTGTTTGTGTATATGTGTGGAGCATCTGTTTTATGACAAAAAAGTGTTGTTGAAATTGAGATTGAGAAATTGTACACAGTAATGTCAGAAATCATGCATTATGATAATTATGCTGCTTGCAGCTGCTTGCAGCTGTAATTACTCTTGTTTCTTCTCCTGTTTCTCTTTTATTTGTTTATTTACTTAGATTTATAATTTCATCTTCACTATACTTTAATACTGTTAATATTGTTATCGTCTTCATCTCATTTATATGATTGGGGTTTTTTTTCTAAACAGTTTCAAAGCTATTCTACAAATTCAGCATTTTTTTGTACTCTGTTGTGATTATTGTTGTCTGCGTTTGCCACTAAGTACTACACTGTGTCTGTGCCTATTGGAAAGTTTTCTTTTTGCATTTCACCCTTGCTGCTGCTGCTCCTATATGCTGCTATTATGTTTTAGTGCTTATTTTTAGCCAGACAGCACTTTGATCAATTTGTGCTGTTTTAAATATGCTTTTGGGTTTTATGGTTTCATAGCTTTTTAAGTAATTGTACATATTGTAGTAAATACATTTTTTCATAATAAGGTGCCAGCAGTTAAAATAAGCTCAACAGCTTTTTACATTTAAACAGCCAATGGCTGCAAATTGTTGCCACAAAAACCAATTCATTTGATTGATCTATATTTGCTATGAAGATAATAAGGCAGATAATTAAGTAAATAAGATATACTGCTGTAAAAAAGTTGCATAATACATGTTGTGATGGCCTTCATCAGATGCAATGCTGATTTATTTTGCTTCGCCAACTCATTAAAAAAAAAGTTGTTTTTAATGGCTCATCTTTTTCAATATATGACCCTGTGATAGAATTATTAGATAATGATTACATGCTTTTTCAAATTTCCTCTGTATCTATGTTGGTCCAATGTGCATTTGTGAGATGATCATGATCCATTTACTTGGTGCAGAATGGATCATGAGCTATGCACACATACAAAACCACACACACATGCAAACATGGATACATGCATGCAGATGCATGAAGACACACATACATGCACACTTGCACACACGCACACGTTCCAAATTGCCTAATATATACAGATATTTAATGTTTTTAATGTATCTAATTGTACATTCATTATTTCAGTTATTTTTAATGTAGGCAAAGACACAAACATGAACACACATTCCAAGTTGGCTAATTCATACAGATATTTTATGTTTTTAATGTAACTTCATGAATTGAATGAATGAATTGATAAGTTATTTTTAATGTGGGTCTACTGGCCGCTCAGGTAGCCCATTATACCTGAACAGTGTTTTGCTGTATTGTTTCAGTGGCTCATTTTAGCTGATCAGATGTCATCCTACCTAAACACTGCTCATTTTAAAAAGGTCAGTTTGGTGATGTTCCAGAAATGTTTACATTTCATGAGCCAATGGCTGCAAATTATTTAAAATTGTTGCCACAACTGTACTTGACAATAACCAATTTATTTGACTGGTCTATGTATGATGGATGGGGTAGTTCCTCAAATCCAGACCACTAAGAAAAACTGAGAGGTAGATGCCCTGGCAGACACATCTTGTTTGAAAATTATATGGTTGATAAACAAGTAAAAAAGATGCACAGCTGTAAAAATTTATGTATATTCGTATATCTGTTGCTTTTCAGAGTTGAACTATTACATTTAATGACATTGATTCGACACAAAAATGTTAACAATTCTAATCAACTATGAGGGCACAATTAAATGTTATTTAATTGTTACTTTGTTTAGTGAGTGATTAACCAAATAGAGGCTCAATTTAGTTGATGTCACCATGTAAAAAATATTGTTTTAGATGTTATGTAGTTCTATCCTTTGGCAGTTTTATTTTCTTCTTTTTATTTTATTTTTTATTTATATTAGTTTGTTCCATTCTCTGGTGGTTTGTTACTAGAAATTGGCAAATGTGAGAGAGCAGTTTCTTAGTGTTCTCATCTATGTCTACGTGTCCAAAACTATGTGACCATCAATCCATGTAGCATGTATGCACGTCACACAGTAGTATGTATGTACAACACTATTTGTTGCTTTTATTGTGTAAAGCACTTTGGGCTTCCTCTTTTTCTTGAGAAGTACCATATAAATAGAATTTGATTGACTGATTGATTGTAAGCGTGTTAGATAAAAGATCAAAGTCTAGAACAAAACAAATGTCTGCTGTCTGCCATGTCGTCTGATCCTGGCTGGGCTCTGCCCCCTTACCCCACCTAGTGGCTATTCAATGCACTACTCATCCTTCACATTCAGAAAACCAATTCCTGATCAGGATGACTGAATTTGAAATAATTCTTCCCCAACTTTTCAGATGGGGGTTTTATTTGACTTGAAGCAATCATTTTACATTAATTTCAAAACGTTATCTTTCATTGGTATATCAAAATCCAATTCACTTTCACGTTAAAAATGTCCCACACTTAATTATGTAGAGAAAGTATTAGTAACAGGATTCATTGCATGCATTAGTTTAAGATGAATGAGAACTTGGACAGGTGTGACAGACTGGCATTTAAAATAGCATTTGTAATATTTGTCATATTAATCCCAATCCTTTTTTGGGGGTTAATATTTTGAGTATGGTTTACCTCTATTACAATAGTTAGTACTTTTTCATGTATTTTTCAACAATGCATCATGTTCCCGTAACAGTTCATCTTTTGGATAAACAAGTGAACTCTCTCTCACAGTCCCCCTCACTGGGAAAAACACATACCTATCCCACGTGTGTTTTTGTGCTGATAGATTCAACTAGCAGAGGAGCATACAGTCAACAGCTCACGGCTGGACAGTTGACTGCTGGCTCCATCCTGTTCTGTATTAACCATTTATTGCCAGGTGGAAAGAAAAACTTCTGAAATGATCCAGTCAGCCTTTTTAATAATTGTTTTAATTGCAGTTCCCAGTGTTGCTTTTGCTTTAAAGGCTCTGTAAATTTATTTTCTCAGCAAGCCTGTGTGAACACACTTGCTTTCTATTACAGCAGTTTCGTTCATATAACTCCAGATATTTTGGTATGGGTGGGTCTCAGTTGGAAAAAGGTGATTTCACAAACCTCCTTGTGCCAATAAAGAATTAGCAACATTTAGTCCTGATGATGTGGATGAGTTTTCTTGTGTTGAAGTGCTAACAGTGACCTTATGTTGCAGCTCGGGCTCACATGCTTTATGGCAAGTTTAGCTTCTGCCTCAAGCTACACCACTGTGCTTGAATCTGATCACTTGTTTTTTTAAATTTTATTTCATATGTTAATGTATCAATCCTTTGTCTTAACTGCTTTGTTTCACTGAATAGGCAAAGGCTTTCTATGTTAAATCAAATGGAAAACGCCCAGATGTATTAATGTGGGCTGATATTTTGTCATTTTTAGGTCCACTAAGTGTTTGCTGGGTTTTGCCATGTTTCTCATCATCATTTTATCTCTCTTAAAAAAAGATATGTGTAATGACAAACACATGACACTTGTTTTGAGTTCATCTCTACACACATTATGGGTGAATGACACCTGGCAGCACTCCAAAGCAAAGAGTGTGATTGAGAAACTAGAGGTGGAGTTACTCCTGTCAGTGTTATAATACTTGGCAGTGTTTTTGTGTGCTGTCGGTCAGTCAAAGACTTTGAGTTCAGCAATGGTGAAAAAGCCAAACAAGATGGCAATATTGAATCTGTGTCAGTTGTTGAAGAGGCTGAGGGGACAAACATATCAAAGCTTGCATTGTTAAAGTACAGGCATCAGAGTCTTTTCACACATGTGTGCACTATGTGATATTATCCAGCAAAGATTACACTGTTTTTCATGCTGTACATCTGCAGTAAAACATGTAAAACACTTCCTCAAGCTAATCACTGACTTGCTGATTCATTTTACTCAATTCAGAATAGTTCAAAACAAAAGAAGACTCTAAATCAAAACAGGTAACATTTACTTCAACTATACTGAAATAAAATATGGATATTCTATAAGACGGAAGAATGGTGGAAGCCCCATTAGCAGCAAATTTATGAAATAATTAGAACTGATTAAGCCTTTGGATTAGAAGTTAAACATCTTCACAGAAGTCCAGTTGTTTTTGTTTTACTTTTGTCCCCTAAATTACCATGACCTTGATCATTCACAATCTTCATAAAGGTGAAAAAATTTGTTTCTTCAAAGAAAAAGAAATTCTGAAACGACAAATTAAACTGTACGCTTTTTATGTTGGATGTCATATAAGAATCTATGACAAATATATCAATTCCCATCTATCCCATTCATCCATCCATACATCCAGTTTCCAATTGAAATAAATGCATAATTGTTGGCGGAAACTGGTGGACCTGCAGAAATTCCATGCAGACCCTCCACACAATTTAAAGTCTCAAAATCTTCATGTGTTGATTCATCTGGTAAGTAAATGACAGTAGTGGATTAATCAGACACTCAATCTGTAATTTCTTTAACATTATAAATGACAAATAGTGAGAAATTGTGACAAATCTGTTGTTTCTTCTATATAGTTCATTTCCATTATCTTGCATACTTTTGTAATCATTAAAGCATCTTGTGACATTGCACAGATTCAGCTGGCTTGCAAGGCTCCACACCGCTGCCATAACACTCCCACTAGAATATGGGACACTGGACAGAACTACGTCACAGCCATACCACAGTGCATCAAAGCCAGTGGAAGATAGGAATGAATGAATAAATGGGTGAGAATGGCTGGATGTGACTTGTGTATTAACCTTGAAAAAAAACAAAAAAAACAATCCATTTGCCATTTTCATACAATTTTGGACAGTAATTTTCCAACAGCAATTACAATTTTCCCTTAGTACAGTAGCTTCAGGTACCTCCAGGTATACATCTTATATATGCACTTATATAGTGTTGGGACAGGGAATAGCTGTTTCAGTACCAGACTTCCCTTTCCTCTGCAACCACGACTAACTCTTACTGGGGGATTCTAAGTTTCTCCCCAGGCTAGTGAGGAGATAGAATCGCGTCCTAGGTCTGCCCCCAGGTCTCTTGCTAGACCTTAGTGTTGCTTTTGATACCACACCAGATCTTAGAGAACAGAAACTGGAGAATCTACTTGGAATCAAAGGTACTGTTTAGATAAGTCCTATCTATTAGATCGTCAAATTTGTACATGTAAATGATAATCTCGGTCCAGTCCTCTTCACTTTATATATACCCCCTACTAGGTAATACTGAAACACCACATCCATCTGTCCGTCCGTCCATCCGTCCATCCGTCCGTCCGTCCGTCCATCCATCCATACATCCATACATCCATACATCCATACATCCATCCAAAGAGTGGACCTGCCACTCTCAGATCTTTCCTCTCAGATGGGTGGGAAACCCCCAGGGAGGTGTCCAAGAAGCATCCTGGCCAGATGCTCAAACCACCAACTAACTCCTCTTGATGCAGAGGAGCAGCAATTTGGGAAGGGACTGGAGTGTGCACTAGACCCTTTATTGGCTGGGCACCATGATATTTAGAGGTGCTATTTATCTCTCTTCTCCACATCACTCCAAATCACACCAGTGCAAGCTGGAGGTAAGATGAGTGCAGTAGGATCACGTTCCCCGCAAAGAGTTAAGATGATGTGTGCATGCACTCGTACTCCCCACTGAAATTTATTCAGTGATAGATACAAGAAAAAGAGAAACATGTAGTTTATGGCTGTCAGAAAACTTGAGGTTGCTTACCCATGGTGAAAAGACATCTCTGACAACAGCTGGAGTAGAAGCACTTGCCCAGTGCAGGGAAATGTGTGCCTGCCTTAAACAGGAACGTGTACACTTTGCAGCGCCTCCGATCTGACGCTGGCCTAAGGCTCCCAAACCTGGCATCCTCTGACAAGTGGAGGAGAACTGGTGATAAAGGGCAGCATTAGTTGAGTCCAACATCAGCTTGAAACTAGTCTAACTTACTGCTGGAAAGGCAAATCAGACTCTGACCAGATGGCCCATAGCAACGAACCATCCATTCTACACTCCTGAAACAATCCCCAAAGGATGCTTCAGGAGACAAGACGTCCCTGACCCCAGGGCAACAAAGGACATGGACTAGGACCCTGGGCAGACTTTCATACTTCCTCTAGCACCCCTGCAAGAAGAAGGCTGCGACCAAGGCAAAAAAAAACTTAATACCCATCCTTAATCTGGGGTTCAACTAATTGCTGGACCCAGTAGTCTTGAGTGGATCCTAAAAGTTTTCTTTTCACTGCCCGATTACTCCCTCAGTTGATGTGAGAAGGCCCCCATCTATCTTAAAAGGTCATTTTCCCAGACTGAGACATCAAGTCTCTTCAGAGGTGACTGAAAGTCTTCTTCCATGCTCTCACTAAACTTCTCTTTGCCTCCACCAGTATTTACCAGCTACTTCAGAACTTCTACAGGCCAGTGATTTCCTGCAAAACTCCTTCAGCCTGACAGCCCTTCTAGGTCTGATGTTTTTCCCCACCACCTGATCCAGCTCAACACCAGGTGATGATCAGTTGGAGCAGCTTCTTTCTTAACCTAGATGTCCAAAACACATTGCCATAGATGGGCTAGTAGGATTAGATTCATCAATCAGTCATCAATCTATGACCTAGGGTCCTTGTGCAAAGTATATGGGTGCAATCTGTCATGCTGGAACATGGTGTTACTTATAGTCAAGCTGTGATTTGCAAAGTCCAACAGCTGAACACAATTTGGGTTCAATTGTTGGCTATTTATGGCCATTAGGCAGACCAGTCAGTAGTCAATTCAGAAATCTATGTGAAGGGATGAGACTCAAAACAATGCTAGAGAAATACACGGTTCAGACCTCATTGCTCTTATCAGTTTTTATTCATTCATCATTATTTATCTGTTATATTTTATATAATAAATGATTGGATGCACACAAATTGAAATATCAAGGCAATGAAATGAACACAGCAATATATAAAGACTGAATCAGAAATTGAAGTGTAAGCACAGACACATTTTTCTTTGTCTCGTTGCCTTTTTTGGGTCATCCATTTCATCTGTGAGTAAGTGTTCAGTGTTTACAAATGCTGAGTTAGGGAACCACCAAGATATTTATAAAGGCTTGGGTAAATGTGATATATTCAAATCTATGAAACACTCCCACTGGGTGTTTTTTTATGGGTGGTGAGCTATCATCTTAAATGCTATTAGCATGATGCCACAGTGCTATTAGCATGAAAATGATGAATTTTGAATTTTTTTTGCTTTATCTGAATAGAACTGTGAAGAGTTTTTAAGATATTTAATCAAACAAGGCAGCAGATATAGACACATCATAGTAATAACCCTGCTGTCAAGCCCACATTTAACTGATACACTTAAATTTTACATTTCCCTGTAAATATAACATGATAAAAAACATTTGTTCACATTGTATCCAACTGTCATCAAGGACATCAAGCAGACGAGACTGAAATTCATATGCCACATAAAGCCACATTATGAGGCCAAAAACAACAAAAGAAGACACTTCAGCACACTTCATTTTTTGGTACGACTCCTGCATTATTATCTGAAGACAACTGCTGCCTTTTTACACAACAAACAGCCACGTGTTCAGCAAACAGCATGGGATCTCAACTTGCTACCCTGCCAGAAATTCCTCCAAATGCCCAAAAGTGGAGGACATACACACACACAGAGTAGTAGACATACCAGCAGAGAAGCTGCCAAAATGAGTAATAGTTATTTGATCAGGTCATGTTGACAGATTGACTCTTTAATGATAAACAGAATGGCGACTCCTCTGTGCGCCCTGGGAGGCAGCAGGCTGTAGGACCCTGACTTCCTCTGCAGCCTGTTAATAGAGAACCCAGCAAATAAACATGTGGCTGGCAACCTGCAGAAACCTCCCATCATTGAGTTCACCATTTGTGCCTTTTTACCGTAAATGGGCTCAAGAACAAAATGTTTTTCTGACCCTGTGGCCTTCAGAGCCATTAGCTTGATAAGGCATTAGCTAGTTCAAAACCATTTCAACGATTCATATTTTCTGCCAAAATGATAGATAGTAATAAACTGAAAATTAAAATACACACTCATGACATTCAGTTGACATTGTTGTGAATTATACACATTAAATTGCCCTTTTTTTGACAGTTGATTCTAAGCAGAATAAATTACCAACCTACTTACTTTTTTTACATTGAGAATTGCCCCCTAAATAATATGAACAGATTTAGTAAAGGGATTTAATTAGATCAGCAAAATTTGCAAAAGAATAAAAAGAGTATCTTTTGTCAGTTTAATGTTGTATTTATGTATAATAAATGTATATGAATTCTTTCTCAAGAAATGCATACACTTGAACATTTGGTGTCGTTCATTGACACTTTTCAGTGTTTCCTACAGTATTTACTGTATAGATAAAGATTAATATAGATTGATAGATAGATTGATATAGATTGACAGATAATGTTTTTGACTGTGGCATATTGCTCTGTTTAAAAGGGGTTTAATTTCATTTCATTTTAACTCCGTCTGCTGCTTTGTTTATAAGAGGCATGGGTATATTTTTGGTACTTTTTGTGGTACTTGTTTTGGTATCTTATGATGCATGATGCAGCTGTGACCCTTTGTGATTATTAAAGTAAATTTCTGATTCTCTTTATTCAGATCTATTGTGGAGGACATACTTCATGAAAACTCTTCTCTCTTACAGTTTAGACATTTTGGAAAACGTGGTGCAAACTATTGATGAAGACCATGTGGCATCGTCAAAAGATCTTGAACTGAGATTGATTTGTGAAAGCATTTCATTGTGATTTTCAAGGCCTGATTATAGAAATCTAGGCCACAGAAACGTGAAAGGCCTCCATCCTGCAGCAGCTTGTTTTGCACAGCAGCACAGCAAATTTGCAGCTTCAGCAGGGATCAGAGTACTGAGGTGCGAGACCCTGAAGAGGTGGTCCAGGGAGAAATCAATGTGGTTAAATGAAATACAGTACAGTAGCAATAACAGAGCTTGGAAAGAGGGAGAGCAATGGAAATAAAGAGGGTGCACAAACACACACACATTGGTGTGATTACACAGTGAGGAGTTAATGATCAGATCACAACATCTGTTTAGAGGTCACTCACTCTATGACAAATCATCCGACATGGGTGCCATGAAGCTCTTTTCATTAATGAGTAACATAGCTTTATCAGACATCACTGACGTCCAATCGTATTACCACAGGCCTTCACATGCTGTTAAATACATATGACTAACTACATACCTTATTACATACCTTTTTTGTACAATGCTTCACTGAGGAAACACAATATTGATGTAATTTTTGTTTTATTTGTTTTTCCATATGCCTGTATGCCATTCCTCCTCTCCTCAAAGCACTCATAACAACTGTGATCATGATAGCTACAAAATGATGAAACACTCGTGAACAGAGATGAGGACATCAATAATTGTGCTAAATAGAGAGTTAAATGAAGGTGTTTGGCAACAGCATTTACAAAATGTAGCATTTTTAATGCACACCTTTTACACGTCTACACGAGTTTTTCTATTTGTTGTTTTCACTTAAATACAATGTGTCATTCAATTTCCTTCAATGTAGTGTTGTGCATTGGAATAACTCGAAGAATATGCCTATTGCCTCAAACCACTCTATTTAATTTTTACATATCAGTTTTAAAACTTCACTTGAAACTATTGCACAATATGTAAAGCATTCTATTATTGCCATTAAAGCATTGAATATACCCATGGGCACACAGGAAGTATCACACTCAGATTTAAATGAGCCATGCTGTTTGTCAGAGGTTTGGTTAGGATTTGAGGGCACTACTTAATGACTGCTGCGTCTGAAATGTATATCAGTTTTGAGTACTCCTAACACACACAGAGGGTAACAACACATAGGCAGAAAAAGTTTGTTAAGGCAAGTTAATGTTTCCTTGTTCCTTGGGAAAATCATTGCCAACCAGCTCTGTGAACACCTGACTAACAATAGTTTATTTGAATCCTTCCAGTCTGGTTTTAGAATGAATCATAGCACTGAGACTGCACAAGTCACTAATGACCTCTTAACGGCATCTGACCATGGTCTCGTTTCAGTGCTTGTCTTGTTAGATCTCAGTGCTGCTTTTGATACAGTTGACCACCAGATCTAACTAAGGAATATCAGCTTGGAATCAGAGGTACTGCTTTAGACTGGTTCCAGTCCTATCTTTCAGACCGATATCAGTTTGTTTGTGTCAATGATAACCAATCTCCATGTACTAAAGTGAGCCACGGGGTTCCACAAGGATCTGTGCTTGGTCCAGTTCGTTTCTCTTTATATATTACTTCCAGGCTGGACTACTCCAACTCTTTACTGGCTGGATGCTCCAACAGGTTGCTGAGAACTCTGCAGCTCATTCATAATGCGGCAGCTCGTGTCCTGACTAAAACTAGAAAGAGAGATCACATCTCTCCTGTTCTGGCCTCATTGCACTGGCTTCCTGTACCTTTCAGGATCCAGTTCAAAATCCTTCTCCTTGTCTATAAAGGTCTTCATGGTCTGGCACCCCCTTATATCTCAGACCTGATAAAACCCTATTTCCCCACTAGGACACTTCGTTCCCTGAATACAGGCCTACTTGTGGTTCCAAGAATCTCTTAAGTCTAGAAGGGGAGCCAGAGCCTTCAGCTACCAAGGCCCTCTGTCATGGAACCATCTACCAGTTTCAGTCCGGGAGGCAGACACCCTCTCTACCTTTAAGAGTAGGTTAAAAACCCTCCTTTTTGACAGAGTCTACAGATAAATCCAAGATAAGCTGCTATTTTTCATTTTATTTTTTATTATTTTTACTTTTCCCTCCCGGGTTCCATCAACACTGAGCTGGATCCAGGACCACCTCTACCCGGCTCATCTCACTGCGGTTCCTCCTGCCTGCTACTCTGGACTGATTCAATTCATTGATTTATTTATATCCTGAACTGTCAGCCATCAGTACTGTTTTGCTTGTGCACGCCTGTCCGTTCTGGGTGAGGATCCCCTCCTCTGTCTCTCACCCTGAGGTTTCTCCCCTTTTTTCCCTGTCAGGATTTTTCTTGGGAGTTGTTCCTCAGCCTTTGCGAGGGTCTAAGGACAGGGGGTTTCTCACTATGTACACATTGTTGCTCTCCTTGTAAAGTTCCCTGGGATAACAGCTGTTATGAAATGGCACTTAAAACAAATAAAGTTGAAGTGGAAGTTAATGTTGCATAATAGAGAACTCTAATTTATCACAGTTGAAAATTGATGGCAGGAGCAGTAAACCTTAACTCTGTGTTATTTACTGCCTATTATGGTACCAAAGCCAATGCCGACTCATTGACTGATTTAATGTGGGAATATAGTCAACTGAGTCACTACCTTTTTTCTTTAATCCACCAGTTCCCACAAAGAATTTAAAGACCCATTTGGCCCTCCTATAGATTCGCATGCACCAGAGCTTATAAAGCACTGAATCAGAAATTTTGGGCAGATGTTTCCTGGCTCTCTGACTTTTGACCTCCTCATTGCTAAAGATAAAACAAATGTGGGAAAAAAACATGTATTCCTCTATCATGCTACAGTATTTTTGTAGCATCTGCAGCCTTGATGCTTGAAATGCCCCAGTTTACTCAGCTTTCCATTGTGATAATGTTGTGTATTAGGGCACATTGTGATGCGTATGAACACCCTTTTACACAGGTCCAGATTTTTACATCACAAGCTCTTCACATATGCTATCTGACCACACACAAAGAATTAACATTGTGAGTCAAAACAAGTTGAACACATACTGTCTCCTGGTAGGCTTACTCAGATAAGAAACATTTCAAAGCAAGAGGCAGTGTATGTTATCACTTTCACATCCATGCATTTACATGTTGAGGCCACTTTGGACAAAGTGTCTATCCTGTAATTGGTTGTGTATGTGAGCAACTGTGTAGGAGGGAATCACTTTCCACCCTATTGGCACATGCAAGGCTGACCACTGGATGTTTTTTAGCTCATTCACCCATTTACTTACCACCACTGCCACCCCTTTCACCCCTTACACACACACACACACACACACATATGTACACACACACACTGAGGTTGTAAGAGTTCAAAGCAGGGTACACAAGGACCCCTCTGAACTCCACAAGTTGGCTCCTTTCCAGTGAATATCTCACCTTAGTTGCACAGCTCATAATAGTCTCTGTGCCTTCTTTACCTTAAACACACACACACACGCAAACACACACACACACACACACACACAGGCGCACACATACAAAAAAAAACTCACATAGATGAAAAAAACACATTAATACCAAAGGTTTCCAAAACAACAGGGCCAGCCATGCCCAGACATACTTAGCATTTTAAAGGACTGGAAGCCCTGGCACCAAAGCCAGACGGATGTTGTAACATTAGCATGAATGATGCTAGGAACTACATCTCGTTCACCAAGCTGCCATGAGAAGAGCCAAGCCTCAATAGCAAATTAACTGTTTCTATTTATATATTCACTGTACAGATGTAAAAGTGATGTCAATTTTCTTGTCTAGTTCTCAGCAGACAAGAAATAAATATTCCCATGAGAACATGATAATAAGATGAAAAGTGAGAGTCAGGACTGCAATAATGATTTGAAATTTTTTGCTTGTTTCCCTTATTGGTGAACACACTTCAAGACATAATTTTAAAATCCCTATTATTGCTGTAATATTCATCTAATTTCATCTGTCCTCTCTGTCCTCCCCTTATCTTTAAATGGGATTTCAATAGGTTGAACGCAGTATCTAGGGGCCAGGCAACTCTAGCTGCCAGGACCCTATTGTTTTGATTGTTTTGAATTTCACTCTCATGCAAACAATTGGAGTCCAAGTAAAAATGGCATGTTTCAGCATATTTTTTTCCACTTATGGAGAGAGTGAATCAGTTTCAAAGATAAAGTACCAACATCTCCATGATGTCTAGATTTGTGCATTTTCAAACTAGGCACAGTGCTGTGCTAACTAATATCAAAGGAGCTCAGCTCTGTCAGTCATCCTGCAGTAAACAATGCTGACCTACGAGTTGTTTAACTCTTTTCATAAAGAAGATGGGGGTGGGAGGTGAGAGTGGTACCAAATCCAAAAGTAGTACTGATAAAAAATAGAGAAACAAGCAAATTTCAATTTACATCGAGAATTAAGATAAACTGTAGTAGTGTATCAGCCTTGAAAACAGGCCAAAATGAATCTAGTAATGACAACTATAATGCCTTGCCCCTCTCTTGCTCTGCCACACTCTTGCTCTACCCTTTGTCTTGCCTCTTGTCACAATGTGTACCTGCAGTGATAAATTCCACCTCATCCCAGCCTCTCCTACGGCCACACCTCTTTGTCAGCTCAACCACTCTCACCTGCACCAATTATCTCAGTATATATGTGGCCTTATAAATAGTTGGCAATAAAACTGATTTATTACTTTTTATACTGATTTATACTGTTTTTCACATGCCCGAATCTCCAGCACTCATTCTTGGACTTCTCATTGCTTTTTTGCTTCACTCCTGACCTGCTCTGCTCTCTGTTACAATGGTACTCATGCCTGCCTTTCATCGTAAGCCTACCTCTGTCCTTGAAACTTGACCCACCTTACATCCCAAACTTTGGTCTGCCTCTTCCCCAGGAAACCTACTTTCTGTAGGCTGTCTGTGTCATGCAAGTTAGCTCTCTGCCATCACTTGAACTCTCCTGGAGAGCCTGCCTGAGCCTGGCTCTGTTCCCCTGCTGGGGACCCCCTGCTGGCATACATGAAGAGGCACCGACAGCATTAGCCGGGCAGCTACAGAGAATCATGACCTGACTCTCACCGCCCTCTTCTGATCCTTTGCCTCTCTCTGCTACTTTAACTTTTGCTCTGGCTCCAGCCATGGCTCCATCCTTGTTGCAGAGAGAACCTGGAGTCCCAGATGGGATCCCCAGAGCATTAGGACAGGGACTAGGAGGCCTGTGGGCCATTCAACTCCACCACAGAGCTGGCAAAAACAGCATTGCTCCTAATTATCAGTGGAATGGGAGAGGCAGTCTCAAACCTGTATCCTTTGGCTTGTTTTTCGTGAACCTATGCACAGTTTTCAGGTTTGAGAACTGCAGTCCACAGTCAGCAGGATGATTAATGGTCCAAAAAAACATATCATCCACTATCCATCCTCATCTGCTGGAGCAGTGCTCCTCTTTGTGGATAAGAAGGGTGGAACTCTGCAGCCCTACATTGACTATCATGAACTACATGGGTTAACTATTAAGAATCGTTGCTGTCACTCATGCCCTCTGCTTTCAAGCTCCTCCAAGGCACAACTATTTTTTCAAAGTTGAACACGCTCAATAAGTTTGTTTTCATCTACCTCAATGACATCCCCATTTTGTACCCAAAGGACAGCAAGCAGCTTCAGCATTTCGTTGGATTTGCTAACTTGTTAACTTGCTAATTTGCTAACAGATTTTTTTTTTTAGGAATTACAATTTTGTGGCAGCTCTGGTCCACCAAGATGTCTTCTCTGTGGCCCTCTGCTTTTAAGGTGGCCTACAGTACCCTGAAAGAGGGGGTCAGCTCTTTACCTGTCATCCATATGCCTGGCATAGAGCACTAGTTTTTGGTGTGGGTAGAGATGTTCTGTCCCAGCACTCAGGCACTGACCAGAGGCTCCATTCCTGCTGAAATCACAGCATTGGTAACAGAGAGCTGTTGGTGGAGGAATGCTGGAGGAGTGGCAGCACTGGTTGGTCAGGGCCAAGGAGTGCTTCTTTGTCTAGACTGACCACTAACCGGCCCTGTTTTTCATGTGCTTCAACTGCTCCCTCTCTTATCAAAAGGGGTTCCGTAATGGGAATCCAAATGCTCTCTTGTGACAGTTCCTGTAGTCTGTAAAACCACCAGAGAAGCCAGGAATCATCCTTCCTGCATCCTGAATCGAAGCCTCACTTAAATAGTACATAAAGAGTAGAGTATGAGCTGCTACAGCAAGTCAGCTAGGACCCAGCTCCTGTCCTCACAACTGCATGTATGTTTCCCAAGGACTATGATTGGAGGTTTGGTCTGGGACATTATCACATTTCTCCCTGGATTTCGTTATCAGCCTTACTACTTCCAATTGCCATACAGTTATCCTAACCATCTTGGTTGAATACAGTAAGCTGTGTCAGTTTTTGTCCTTGTCCAAACTCCCCTAAGAGAAGGAGACAGTCGGTGCTGCACCACGTCTTAAGGATTTAAGGTCTTCGCAGAGTAGACACTTGCACCACCAGTCAAATGGCTAGACAGAACAGATGAATAAGGAGCTTGAGACTACACTTTGATGCATCATCTTGCATTCTGGTCATCCCAGTTAGCATGGGTTGAATATGCCCATAACACTCTCATCCGCTCATCCACCAGTCTCACTCCCTTCCAGTGGGGTTCAGTTTTTAGTTGACTGAGAGGGCTACGACCAAAAGGGTCCTGGGTTCCAGAAAGACACATTTTGGATACAAACCTCATGGCCCAGTTCCATTTGCAACACAGCAACCAGCTGATGAGTCCGTAATGTGGTCTCGTCTGCACAGAAGGGGAGGAATGACTCTAGGACTGCCTCCAGACCTCTGCCGCCCACCTAGCTGAAGAGCAGTTTCAAGATCAGTATCAAAGACATAGCAAAACAATATTTTGGTCAAAAATCAACCCCTACTATATGTACATTTTTAAAAATGAATGTAGAAAGTAAGAAAGAAAAAATACTATCTACAGATTGATAGATGCTATCTACAGAAAATTGCACCAGAATCAAGGGAAGAGAAGGAGAAGGGAAAGAAGATCAAGATCCTGGGTTTCATCTCATAAGTGAAACATGGTAGTAATGTATTTGTGGGAGGATGTTTCTGCCACTAAAATTAATTCTGTTGCACTTTTGGTGCTACTGCTAACAATAGCAGCAGGATGAATTCTGAAATGTTTCAGGCCAAATGCTTCATAATTCACTGGATAGGAGAAGAAGGGAAATGTGTACAGTAAAGGGCAAAATGATCTGAGTCCATTGAACTTGCTTCCTGAAGATTAAACTGCAATGCCCCAACAAAAGGTGAGAACTGAAAGCTACTGAACTAAAGGTTTGGCACAGGATCACCAGTAATTGCATCTAATGATGTCTATGAGTTTGAGACATGAGGCTTTGATTCTCACAATTCACTAAACATAATCATTAAAAACATTCTAGACCTATTCATATTTCTGACTAACCTTGGCCTCACATGGCAGTCTCACTGTCCAGGCTGCATTGGTTATGTGATGCAGAGACAGACATACAGCCTGGCATGTGTAATAAGCTCAAATTGTCACCTGATATGCACTCATTCTTTGAAAATAAGGTTATATCTTCTGTTTCCTTCTCCAATCAATCAATCGGTCAGCTTTGTTTGTATAGCTTACCTTACAAGGCACAGCACAAAGTATTTTACATAATAAAAGACAAGTAGCCCCCCCACACATGCATTGCACACATACAAATGCACAAACTCACACACTTTGACCTGCAAATCAAGCATACCCACTGAGAGGGAAGGGAGACTAAAAAGGCTGTATAAAACTGAGACACCTCTATCTTACACTCAAAAGATGTGGCCTTGAAGTTGTAAAATGTTGAGGTTGACATCAAAATTTGAATTTTCTTATACAAGCTGGTCTTTGCTCCTTTTTGTGCAGCCGTGTGTTCACCTACAGGCAGACTGACAGTACATGATGACATCTAGCGATAGTGATAAGATAACAGGCAGGGCAGTGAGTTGATGGAGTGAGGGGATACAGTCGATCTGGGGGACAAAACTTTGACAAATTTGCCAGTGAGCCTCCGGTCAGGGAAAAGGGTCAAAGTGTGCCAAGAGCAAGCCATCAATGTAATGAACAAGTTGATCTAGGGTCCTGACAGTGATCGGTGGTGACATAACCACTGCAGAGGCGTGTTTTACTTATTTTCCAATAAAGTGCTGCAACTGCAGCTTTAGATTAAGAAAAATAATGCAGGTGTTTATTTGCACTTTTTAAGAGAAAACAAAGCAATAAAGTACATAAAAAAGTAAAGCAAGCCAGAAAATAATTATTTCTATGTAGAAGTTTATCGTGTCAAAGTGCTCGCAACAATAGCAAGCATCACCAGTTACACAAACAATGCATCACACACAGTCTTGTAAGGAACCACTGACCTACTGTAGTCAAGTACTAAATCACGTTGCACATCTTCATTCACTGGCCGTAAAATTCCACACACAATATCTGTTTTCTTTCTGGCTTTAGCATTTTTAAGAAGGAGGACAGCACTAACAGAGAGTGTCGGTATTTTCAGTTGCCTTTCACACCACCTGCTACCTTTGGACAGATTTCTTTTTTCATTCAAGGTGTGTCAACGTATCAATATATCAGTTAGAACTGAATTGAAGTGTTTTTTAAGTAAAGCATTCTTTGATTTGAGAGTGCATCCATCAAGTTCCACAAAACGAAAGACACATTAACTGTAATGATATGTTCCTTGGGTGCTATATTTAACCTGCATTTCTGGGGGATGAATAATAAAAACAATGATAATATTTGTCAATGGTGAGAGGTTGCATAGGTGATTTCATTGCAGAAAACGTTTTACTGATTTGCTTGAAATCCTCTTAACACCTCAATTGCAGCTGAATGAATAAATGTTTTTTTAACAAAAATGAAACATATCAATCACATGGGAAAGGAGTAATCCTGGAAAAACACAATCCAATTGCCTTGAACGTTGCATTATATTTGACTGGTCAATCCATTACTCCCTGTTGAAGCGTGGCCTGTTCAAGCGATTGTTTTAAAACTGCCTTACCTTTAAATGCTTAAATATTTCCGAGCACCTCTTTTTGGGGTATTTGAAGGACAAATTAAAGTGAAATATTAAGTATTAATGTTGAACTCTACACCTTGTGTGTAGGGATGGCGTTCTTGGAAGGAATGCAGTGCTCAAGAAGGAGAATAAACCTGAATGATGCTAAATGGGAGCAGTTCCAGAGGTCGCTCTGACGGCCAACGCCAATTACTTGAATTTGATTCAGGCAGCAACAGGTAGCCATTAGAGGTCTATGAGAAGTGGTATCACATGTGCCCTTTTTGGCTGGAAAAAAGGGGTGCATTCTGTATCTTCTCTTAGGGTTTGGAGCATGAGGAAAGGCCTCTTAGAAGAGAACTACAATAATCATGGAGATAGGTGCCTGAACCAGGACTTGGGTCACATACTGAGTCTAGTATGGCCTGATCCACAACATTTATTCTTTATAATTCCTCTTACAGTTAATTTTTCAATTTTGAAAGCACCAAAAAAAAGTCACGTCTAAACATATGACTCAATCAGGATTAGTATGCTATTATACTTCTCCCAAGCATTCTAGTTTTGGGCCGCACTGAATGGCGCAATTTTTTCATAAGAATGAATAGGAAGAGCAGAGAATAAAAAAGCAAAACAAACACGCTTTCATCCTTAAACAACCATTGCATGTGTAGTCATATTTTGACAATGAAATTATATTCAGAATTTAAAATGGAGCAAAACTTTACATCTCATTATCTTGTGTAGTTTTTCAGCAATCCCTTCTTGAAGGCCTTCTGGTTTAACAGAATGTGGGATTGCCTGAAAATTCCATACAATATTTCTCTTTCCATGTTGGTCCAAGCCACCACTTACACAGTGGGTGAATACAATTTTCCACTGTAAAACAAATATTTTTGCTCTATCCTACAATGTACTCCAAAATCCTTAGCATCTTACATAATTGAAATGGCAAGCCTCTGACCAATCCCTGGATCCCCATTAACTCAAAGGTCTGGTAACCAAGACAACACACACACACACACACACACATGCACACATGCACACTTGCACAAAACACATTTCTGTTGAATGATATTTTCACATAAAAATTACAAAAGAAGTTGTGGAAACTTGCTTAACGGTTTTTAACAAAAATATTTTTGCCACAAATTTACAACATATTTGCTAAATTTTTCTTCTGAAACATATTTCATGAATTATGTAAATTATTTCACAGATTATATCAGCAGAGGTAAAATGGCGTTTATTGAAATATGTCAAAACTAGAAAGGTGCTGCAAGATTCAGATGAATGAATGAATGAATTACTTCATGCCCAGTGCTAGCATTATTTACTGCTGTTATCATCAGATTCTCAAATTTCCTATGGTACCTGAACACCCTTCATATTTCCTATGGTACCTGAAAGCCTCTCACACGCCACTGAATTGGCCCCTAATTGTGGGCCCCTAATAAAAATAATACATTTTTAAGGGGTGTCTCGGGTTGAGGGCAGTTGGTTATGTAGAGTTGGTAAAGAACTGGCCTGGGTACCTCCCCGGGGGACATAGTCTTATTCCAGATCCAAGATGAATTAAGAATTTCCCAGTTTAGGATTACTAAAATAAATCCTACACACACACAATAAAATGGTGTGTGTGTTTCATCTGATGGACTGGAGATGTGTCCATCAGACCTGTCCTTTGTTCTCTGGCAACCAAGTGGGCAATATAATGGAGGATATGCCTGTATTGAAAAGTATGATCTCATCAGGTTTTAATGTTTATTTACCATACATGTTATTATTTACATTATTCAGTTACAATTATTCAAAGTTTTTTTCAAAAGACACCAACTATGAAATTAGCGTGTCATTGATTCAGATTGACAATGTGTTCTTGTTGAGATAATCTTAAGGGCTAAATCTAAATCAAATTTTCAAGACACGTAGTTCACTTAGTTCATGGCCTGTGTAACCTCTGCATTTCTGGATCTGTGCTCAGTCACAGCAGTTCACCTCAGTCACCAGTCTATCGGCCCAATAAACCCCTAAAATGAACATTGCAGTACTGAAATCACTCTCAACAAATTATCAAACATTTTGGGCAAATTGCTTCTCTGCTCTAACCTGTGTGTGGTCTTAGCCCTTCTCCTCTTCAGTCCCTCAGCATGTTGCTGTCAGAGAGCAGAGAGCTGGGCCTTTCGCCATCCAGGGAATCCTGACCCATATACAATACCTTCCCCTGCTTACTGCTAGGAAGCAATGGCAACCTCAATGTGCACAAGGAGTTCAGTGAGTTCGCGGAGATCTCCTTCCTTACCAGTTCCAACTCTGGCCTTTCCCCATCACCTCTATCAATAGGAATGACCTACTTTCTGCACAGAGTCAATAATGTATAGGCTATTGTGAGATATATCAAATAAGTACAATACTTGTTTGGCAGGGTCACAAATCTTCATGTTTCCTGATATTAACATTGGCCTGACGTCAAGAATTTTAATGCTTAATCAAGGCTACACAGAATGTGCAACGAATCGGGACACATTGGAGCACTGTGAATGACTGATAAAGTTGTTCAACAGTTAGAGTGGCTGTGGTTTGCCCACTCTGTCGATCCCGTTTAGGGTCATCTCTGTCAGCTCTGTGAAAGCCTGCTGCTTTTTATGTTGCTGCCAGGGAGCTGTTCCTTGCATTACTTCACTACTGCTATGCAGTAAATATTTTCTTCCTCAGTGTTAGGGTGGGCTTCAGGCAGAGGGGCACCTCACATTCTAGGTCAGCAGCATTATGTGACCACACAGGCTGATGTGACTGTAAGAAACATGTCCATCTCTGCTACGGATAACAACTAATCTCCTTCTTTGTGGCCCCTGGGCTGTTTTTCCAGGAGAGCTGCTTGTCTCTCACTGCTTGCTTTCGTATATATGAATGTCAATCTTTGTATATGACTGTCTGTCTTTTGCATGTGCCTGCATCTCTGCACACCTCCACCTCAAACCCAATCACCGAACTCACTGACCTGTCAGTCAATTTGGACATGAGCAAGGCCCGAGTCATCAGGTTTGCCTGCCCTGTGTGCTGATGACTCCACTGCTGCCTGAGAAGGTTGACTGCCCCTATCTCAGTTCATCACTTATCTCTTTGCTTGCTGACGTAGATGACATAGCCCTCACTGATCTGAGTGTAAGACACATGGGACGAGGTGATGCCCTGCAGACAAGAATATGGCACATTGTGTCAATTGGGTCAGAAGACCTCCAAAAGCATAAAGTCACCATCCAGCCAAAACTAGATTTAATACTAGTGATGTGATTTCAAAGTGTTTTTAGTGTCTTTTCTGTTTGCATGCTATGAAACACACGATTATGGCTTAATGGAATTTCTTATTTATTTTCTCCTTGTATATGCTTTATTTGCTGTAGCTAAGTGGTATATTAAGCAAAACAGGTGATCTCAAATATCTGGTGTACATGCAATTACTTATGCTGAATGCAATTCTTGTTTGTTCAGACTCACGTTCCTTCACCAAACTACCTGGAAAAATGTGAATATGCCCCTTAATTAAACTACTTCTAAAATTGTTTTCATTTTTGACTTAGATTATCTTATATTATCTAACTTATGACATTATATACATACATACAGGTATATCAAAACACCATGTTTTTTTGTTTGTTTGTTTTTTAATGAAATAACTAATGAATGTAACAGACTGTTATGGACAAACGGCATGAACTCACACCGCCTATCACACATTTATTATAGTGCAAAACTTTTCTTCACAAGGTCAGAGCGGAGGGTATTGCGTAGGACTATTTGCTTACAGAGAACATCACGAAAAAACATGTTTTCTCTATGACTTGCACTGTGCGTAGTGCCAGCTGTCAGTGACACTGCCAGTGTCCAATATGGCAGAACACTCCAGAACACTGCAAGGTTGATGTCCTGAGCCAAGGCCTTGCTCAATAAGCTGGTCACACTTACTTACTGTCTAATAATCTGGCTATTAGCTTTAATCAAGACCTCTCAGCGGCCACTTTAACACATCAAGGACTACTTTTACATTTGTAACATTGCAAAACTTTGTGCACATTTTCCCCCCAGACGAAGTAGAAAAGTTAATCCAAGCAAGGCTGCTGTAACTAGAGCAAGATGCTCTAAAAAGTCTCAGAAATTCTGCAGCCCATCCAGAATACAGTAGCTCATGTTATGACTAACTTAAAAAAGAGAGACCAGGTCTCATCATTCTCTATTCTTTGTGCCGGCTTCCTGTACCACATAGAATACAATTCAAAATCGTTCTCCTTACACACAAAGCGCATACATGGTCTGACTGGGGTAAAACCATATCACCCCAGGGCAGATGCTGCTTTCTTTGAATGCAGGTCTACCAAAAGATCTCTAAATGTGAATGTGGAGAGTATTAACCCCACCTGGAACATTAAGCCAGTTTAAATCCTTAGAACCTCATGGATACTGTGCAGATCTTCTGCATGGTTTACTCCAACTGTCCAACCAAAATGGTTTCTTCTCTGAAACTGCTCCTTCTTGGTTCTTTGTGTCCTGTTCCCTTGATTTTTTAACACAAGTTTCACTTGAATTGAGGCCTGAGGAGCAATAAAGGAAAAGATGTATGATTTCACTTCCACCAGACTCCTGCTCTTGAGGCCAAGGTTCACAACTTTAATACAGACGGAAGAAAACATAAAAGTGGAAATACATTTTTGTCATGTTACTAAGCAGTTTTTCAGTTTTAAGTTTTTTTTAAATAAAGAGAAAGTCATCCAGGTGATTTTTCCAGTCTCAGATTTCCAAATAGATTTTTTTAAAACTTGATATATGTAATCATGCTTGATATGTCGTAAACAACACAGCACATATTACTGCAGGTATTTCAAGCTGAGCATAATTTTAAAAATCAAAATAGGGGAAAACAGCAAGCCTTACTGCTGATGACTCTGAAATAATAAATAATTGTGCAATATCTAATTCAATCAATTTTAATGCCTCATATAAAACATAATTTCTCAATTTAACGATATTGATCTTGAGTGATGATGATGATCAATCTGTGATATCAATCAGACAATTACCCCAAGGATGAGATAAACTAAACTTTTTGAGCAGGCTCTGTATGATAATTAGTCAACAGCATAAAACATCCAAATTACAGCCCAATCAATCTTCTTCAACTTTATATCTATGAATATGCCAGAGAGAATGATTAACAAAGATGTGCAATATATGTATGTGTCTATATATATATATATATATTTTTTTTTCTTTTTGCTTTGACATTTTACAGGTAAGGGGGATGATTTGTGTGCGTGTGTGTGCGTGTGTGTGTGTGTGTGTGTACTGCATCTGGGGCAGCTCTCACTAACTCCCTAGTATGCATAAACATCAGTCAAGGTTCAAGGCTATTGCGATGCCAGGTCTGTGAATGTGCACTTTTACAGGGTAACAACACGGGGCCCCTGCACATGTTGTTTAAGTCTTGCCAGCTCTAAGGCGTGTGTGTGTGTGTGTGTGTGTGTGTGTGTGAGAGAGAGAGAGAGAGAGACAGAGAGAGAGACAGAGAGAGAGAGATCCTAAGACAAAGGTTTCAAATCCATCCATCAGCTCCCATAAAGACCTGCAAATGACAAATTAACACTACGTCTCTATTCTTCTTCCTGTCCTGTTTGCTTCGTGATGCGTGCAATATACAGGTTGTTTCAAATCTTAAATACATTTTAAATGAACATTAACAGGGGATTACCGTGATAATTTATTGCATTTTACAATTTAATGACTAACAAGCAGTTGTGTGTCAGCATCATAATAATCATTTAAGAGAGAATGGCACTGAATTTGTCCACATACCCTCTTTCACCCCTCTATGAAGAACATGAACTCCAAAACACTAACAAAGCATACACACACACACGCACACACACACGCGCGCACACACACACACACACACACACACACACACACACACACACACACACACACACACACACACACACACACACACACACACACTGCAATCTGTCAAATATTTGCCCACGGTGCTGAAGTGTGGCAGTAGTATTTGCTTTGCCAAAGTTTCGGTTCTTCCGATCGCGGGTCGCTGAGAAACACGGTTCAAGCGAACCGCGTCACCTCCGATGTGGCTTGTGTGTTTATTTATAAAAGGAGGGGGGGGGGGCACTTCCTCGGTCTTTCTGGGGTCATACGATCCTCCCAACGTGGAACCATAAATGAATGGTGGGCTCGACGGCCACACCATGCTGGACCTGCCCCTGATTGGTTCGATGCATGGCAGGAATAAACACTGTCGGGGTATATATATTGGTGCGAAGGTGACACTTCCAAGAAAAGAGTAATCCACGAGAAAATAAAGGAACTGCTGTTAAACACCAGAATTCTCCTCCTATTTATTTTGTCCAAATCATTTTGAAGAATGCGTGCGCAGATCCAAAAGGTTCCTCAGATTGTGGAGCTGCTGAGGAAGAAGACGGTGGGGTTGCAGCACTTCAAGCCCACATCCTCCGTGTGCGTCCTGGAGGAGAAGGATGCTGTGGAGGCTGCGCGCTGTCCACACGCTGCCTCCAAGGCGCACAACCTGGACGCCCTCCCGGGACCAACCAATTGGCCCCTAATCGGGAGTCTGTTTGAGCTGCTCCGTAAAGGAGGCCTTACGAGACAACACGAAGCATTGGTACGGTGATTTTTTACGTTTTCTTAACCTTTCTAAATGCCAATTTTAAATGCATAAAATACACCGTAACACGTTCCTTTCAAAGTGTTATCTCCTAAATAGTTTCGATCTATTGTAGGTTGATTACCATAAGAAATATGGAAAGATTTTCCGGCTGAAATTGGGCTCTTTTGAGTCGGTGCATATTGGTGCGCCCTGCTTGCTGGAAGCGCTGTACAGGAAGGAGGGTAGCTACCCCCAGAGACTGGAGATCAAACCCTGGACAGCCTACAGAGACCTGAGGGACGAGGCATATGGACTCCTCATCCTGTAAGTGGGCTTTGTCTTTCCTCCTCCTTTCCCCATATATCCTTAGAGATGTCCCTCAGTCAACTGTGGCGTAGAGCCGCGAGGCAGCGCACTGAGTCGGCGGTGTTTGTTGGTCTGCAGGGAGGGCAAAGACTGGCAGAGGGTGAGGAGCGCATTTCAGCAGAAACTTATGAAACCCACGGAGGTGGTGAAGCTCGACCGCAAAATCAACGAGGTGATATATTACTCCGTCGAGCCTGATGCTGGTGTTCATGTTTGACGACTGACCACGTGTGTCTTTCCCCCTGAACACAGGTTCTGGTGGACTTCGTGGGAAGAATTGGAAAAATGAACGTCAATGGAAAGATTGAGGACTTGTACTTCGAACTGAACAAATGGTCGTTTGAGAGTAAGTCGAAGTGCTAATGATTAAAGTAGTGTAATTACTCATTGTATTGTGTTATTTATGTATTATTTTGCACATGGAACACCTAAAAAAACTGAACTATTGCTATGTATAATCTGGTCCTAGGATGTGTTGTTTTGTCTGAATAGCAGCTCAAAACTCATTTAGTTTGTAAATGTTTATCTTTTCTTTGATAAATCAAATAAGATCGAAAAAAATATATAAGCTCTGAAATTTTTTGCACAAAGTAATTTGAAGTGCATAGTGCACAGATTTTCTTTGATATGTACACAGAATGACACAAAATGACCACTCTTGAAAATGAAACATAGCTGACCGAAGCTTTCTTATATGTGTGGTTCAGCCATTTGTCTGGTCCTCTATGACAAGAGGTTTGGTCTCCTGCAAGAGAAAGTCAACGAGGAGGCCATGAACTTCATAACAGCCGTGAAAACGGTGAGTACACCTGTTGGCATTCTACTCGCTGTTGTGACTGTACCTGTGGAAACACAGTTCATCAGGTTCAACTACTGATCTGCAGCCATGGCTTCAGCAGTTCAGTATCTGACTGACACTAAATGTATTTACTGCGATTTACTGGGGCAAACCAATATCATCCACAGTCAGCAGATAATAGCCTAAGTGAAAGGCTGACAAAGGTCTTACAGGGCAGTGGGTGCAAGAAAGAATAAATGGAGCACACACAAGATTGCATCAAAGATTTTCTGCAGGGGTGACAATGATAGGGTTGGAGCCTAACCCTTTGCTTTTTCTCCTTGGTTCTGTGGTCTTTGGCTTTTTCTCGTGTAGATGATGAGCACATTTGGCATAATGATGGTAACACCAGTGGAGCTGCACAAGAGTTTCAACACAAAAACATGGCAAGACCACACTGCAGCATGGGACCGTATTTTCAGCACAGGTACAAACACATGCATGTTTGTGTGAAACGGCAAAATACAAAGTTACAAACACCTCTCCACAGGCTGCTCTCATTTCACGAGTTCCTGAACAGTATGTTCCCAGTTCTCTGTGACACTCAACCCAGTTTGAACTCACTTCCAGTCAGTAGACGCATTAGATAGTCAGAAGATAGGCAACAGAGGAACTGGGTGGATAGACATGTGGATATACATGTGTATGGCCATTTATGGCTGTGGGTAAAAGGCAGCCAAGATTGTAGTAAACTGCATGACCAGAGAGGGCGAAATCTGCAAATTACTTGTAGTTGTAACAGGCTGGAGGTTGGAACGTGGTGAGGAAATGATTCTGCTTGTGTTGTATATTTAAATTTGTATGTAATACACAAGAACACAATTTTCCCAACATTTGGTGTCATACTTGATAAAGAAAAACAAACACTTTTATCTGCACAGGAGTGAGTGAGCTATAGTGAGTTATAGTGAGTAAACAGAACACTGTGCTACATGAGATTAGATGCTTCTTTGTATTCACATCTTTGCTGATTTGTGGCCTCAGCCAAGGTCTACATAGACAAGAAGCTGAAGAGGAACGCCAACAGAGCCCCTGATGACTTGATCGGTGACATCTTACACCAAAGCTGTCTGTCAAAGAAAGAGCTGTATGCCGCTATCACCGAGCTGCAGATTGGAGGTGTTGAAACGGTAAGTAATTTCATCACATTCTCTGAGGACTTTAAAACAGACTATCAACACAACTGTTTTATTGATCCATTAACATGAAGCTTAAGCCAGTCAACTTTGGCGAGCATCAAACCCGGAGACAGAATTCGCACACCAGATGCTCTCAATTTCAGTGATCCAATACACCATATACATGTAGCATTTGTTTGTTTGATTTTATATGATCAAACAAATGATGCAATTTCCAAGAAAGAGTTCTCCATATAAGACGCCAAAGTGACAAGGTGCTAGAAGGGGTCTCAAGGACTTAATTCGCTGGAGTTAATGCTCAAAAAGATAATTAGCTGCTTGCAGACACTCATTGTTACTGTCCAAGAACGACATAAATCATTTGTTCAACTATCACACATGAGAATATGTAAGCATGTTTATTCAAATTTGAAATCATTTGTCTAAGGCTCGAAATTAGTCCAGTCCATTTAAACTTTAGACCTGTAAAAAACAAAAACAGCAGCTGCACACCACCCTGTGTCATAAACACAGTGTAATCCTTGAAATGTTTTACCTTTCGTCTTTATTCCTTTTTTGAGTAGGGAAAGAGAAAAATGAGTTGAGCCTCTTAAACAAACAGGTGCTGCTGTTACAGTGCTTTAGGGAGGAAAATGAATGAATGTGGTGTGGATGTAAGGCCAACTGAGGAGTCTTTGAGGAACCCCAAGCATTCCTCAGCTCCTTTCAGGACCCCACGAAGGAATGTACTTTGAGTGGCCGCCTCACTAAGTAGTACCCCCCACCCCCTTCATGTTTACCTCTCTTAGACCGCCAACAGCATGCTGTGGGCTATTTTCAACCTATCACGTAACCCTGACGCCCAGAAGAAACTGCTGGAGGAGATTAAAGAAGTTATAGCTCCAGACCAGGACCCATGTGGAGAGCACATCAAGCACATGCCCTACCTCAAGGCTTGCCTCAAAGAGTCCATGAGGTACAGTATCATGAGTCTCCCATTCACCCTGCCACTGTTGTTAAATAGTGGGAAACAACTGGCAGTCAATAAACGCGACTGTAGTGACTTCCAAAGCCATAGTATATTTCAGCCTATACACCATGTGCTTTTAAGTCAAACACACTGACTGCATCATGAATGTATCATCCAGTAAAACACAGAGATTAAAAGGCAAAATACAAACATGTGACTGGCTCAAAAACAAGCTTTATGCAATATGGTTGCATGACCAGCAACAACCAGTGGTTCCAGATTAAACTCCACTGGTCAGTCACGTTTAAATCATTTCCTACCCCTGACACGGTTCACTTTCTTCCTTCTCCACATGCAGTCACAAGTTGGCAAACATGTTATTAAAGGCTAATGCCACAACTGCAGCACTTGTGCATGTGCAGATTGACTGGAGATTATGTCTCACTTACCTTGCGCTATGGCAAACACTGTGGAATGTTCAGCTGTCATTAAAAAGTTTAGATATCAAAATCAGAAGCTATCTCTACAATTAAATTACTTAATTTAATTTTGAAATAAAATGTGTTATGCTATACTAGGCCTTCTCGGAGACCATATTCCCATTTCATCCTTACTTTTTCCCCATTTTTAAATTATTACAGGTTATCACCATCAGTCCCTTTCACCAGCAGGACCTTAGACAAAGACACTGTGTTGGGAGATTATGCCATTCCCAAAGGAGTAAGTGATTATACACCTCATATGATCAGTTCATATTCTTGTATTAATATTTTTGAAAGACGTCTGTATGAACATGATATTAAGTGAGAGAAAGAGAAAGAGAAAGAAATGCTCGGGACCTTATATCAGGTCTTCATAACAGCAAAAACAACATAAACTAAAACAGTATATGTTTCCAATGATTTACAGACAGTTTTAATGATAAACACCCATGCACTGGGCTCTAATGAGGAGTACTTTGATGACGGGAAACAGTTTAAACCGGAGCGCTGGCTGCGTGAGAATGGCTCCATCAACCCCTTCGCCCACGTTCCCTTTGGCATTGGAAAGAGGATGTGTATTGGCCGACGACTAGCAGAACTACAGCTGCAACTAGCTTTGTGCTGGGTAAGTTCAATCGAAAGAAGTCATCAGACAGTTCGATCACATGGATTTATCATGGGTCGTTGAAGAACCGATGAATAAGACACCCTGTTATCAGCTACTAATTCTTTCTGTCCTTCTGGTTACCCGACTAGCTTTAACTCACGGTTCAAATCTCTTTTACAGCTGGTCAGAGACTTTAAAATTGTGGCAACAGACGATGAGCCACTCGATGTGATTCATTCAGGGCTTTTGGTTCCAAACAGAGAGCTGCCTGTTGCCTTTATCAGGAGATGAGGTGAGAGGATACGTCAATTCTCACTTTTATTTTTAAGAAAAACAGTGAAAGTATACTTATTCCTTTTCTTGCTTCGAGACGGATGAGGTGAATAGGGGTCAACCAAAATGCCAAACTCTTATCCATGGTGGGATGTGTCAGACATTAGGGGATAACACAGAGACTGTGGCATTCATATTTAATAATTATCTCTTCTTTCCCTCAGCTCTCAGCCTCCATATTCAACCTACGTGGATAGACTGAAAGATGATACCTCTGTAACCATGGCCCTCATGGTCCAGTGACTCCCTGTATTGCTGCTCTGTAAATAAAAAACACAGAAATTATCACACAAGTAATCATGCCATAAATACCTCAGACTTATTTATAACTATTATTTTTAACTATTAATGACTGACCAAAACACCAGTTGTTATGTACAAACTTAATGTTGTACCAAGGCAGCTGTCCTCAAATCTTAATGTAGTGTCATCACCTCTGATGTGTGTATTTTAATGTCAAACTCACTTTTTGTTCGTTTTTGTTTAATAACTTGTTTATTTTTCATTCTGTATATAACATGCAATTCTAAGATTGTAATATTGTATATTTCCATGTTATCCACTGAAATAAAAATGTAAACAGATAACTAATCAAGTATAAAGGTTTATTTTAGCTGATGCATGCAGTCATTAGTTAGATTTCATCTTTAGTTTCATCATTAAACTTTTCAGCATATGACATCTGAAATCAACAGAAAATATGATCAGTAGTTCACACCTTTATTGTTTGCTGTGATAAAAGTTGACAGATTTGTACAGCACAAATTTAAGTTACCACACAAGACTTATTTAACTCTAATAAATTGGTCCTCGAAGACACCCCTGCATCACTTTTCTGGACATTGAGACACAGGTAACCAGAATTGTCCAAGCCATTGATCGTTATAAATCAGGAGAAGGACCTAAAAAGACTGAAAATAAAACCCATTGAGTGGAGTTGAAACCATGGCAAATCTGCTACAATTGAAAAACTGAAATATCACATTACATAAGTGTTTACACCCTTTACTCTGGACTTTGTTGAGCCACCTGGTCATGTCAGTAATTATAACAGTGGAGACCCATTAGCACTTTACCTGGGCCTTCACCTCAGTCCTCATTACTGAGAACAAACCATACACACATTGACAAATTAATTCATGAGCATCCTCAAACTACAATACAACTTCAAATATGCCACAATATGCCATAAGTTACACAAGTCTATATAAATTAATAAATATTTTTAAGTTGTAATGAAGTGCAAATACCTCTCCATGCACAATTAAACATGGAACAATGAATACTGATGCCAAAGAAAAAGTCACAGTTTTCATAGGTTTTAATTCCTCTGTTCCTTCCTTAGCTCTCAAGCTAAATGGGGGTGTTGATGCCTTGCTACTTTCAGGTCTTTCCAGACATGTTCAGCCAGGTTCAATTTTTGGCTCTGGCTGGGCCATTCATGGCATTCACAGACCACTCCACCGTTGTCTTGACTGTGTGCTTAGGGTCATTTGTTATTCATACCAAAGAGTTAAATCTTGTTTTTATCAGCCTAGGGAATCTTGCTCCTCTCCGGGAACCATCACCTTATCGTGGTGGAGAGGTTTGCGTGCCCTTAAGACCCCTGAGAGCTATGTTGTCGGGAGTCATGAACTCCTGGTAGGGTCACCCAAGGCAAATTGGTCTCAGGCGAGGGGCCAGACTAAGAATGGTTCAAAAGACCCCATGGAAACCAGGAAAGAGAGAGATGAGACCCTGCCCGGAGGAAGCCCGGGGCCCACATCCGGAGCCAGGCCCGGATGGAGGGCCCGTCAGCGAGCGCCTGGTGGCCGGGTCTGCCACAGGGCCCGGCCGGGCACGGCCCGTAACGGATACGTGATGATTCCATCCTCTCTGCTGCCCCATGGATCCACCACCTGCAGGGCGAATGACTGGGGTCGGATGCAAAGTGTACTGGGTGGCAGTCGTGGGCAGGGCCCCCGACGGACCAATCCCAGGGCAACAAATCTGGCTCTGGGTACATGGAATGTCACCTCGCTGGGGGGGAAGGAGACTGAGCTTGTACAGGAGGTGGAGCGGTACCTGCTACAGATAGTCAGGCTCACCTCCACGCATAGTATGGGCTCTGGAACCCAACTCCTTGAGAGAGGCTGGACTCTCTACTACTCTGGAGTTACCCACGGTGAAAGGCGGCAAGCTGGTGTGGGCTTGCTTATAGCCCCCCAGCTCAGCCGCCATGTGTTGGAGTTCTCCCCGCGAAACGAGAGGGTCGCGTCCCTCTGCCTTCGGGTGGGGGGCCAAACCTTAACTGTTGTTTCGGCTTACGAACAGCAGCACAAAATATCCGGGCTTCTTGGAGTCCCTGGGAGGAGTACTGGAAAGTGCTCCAACCGGAGACTCCATCGTTCTGCTCGGAGACTTCAACGCTCACGTCAGTAATGGCAGTAAAACCTGGAGGGGCATGATCGGAAGGCCTCCCCGATCTGAACCCGAGCGGCGTTCTGTTACTGGACTTCTGTGCCAGTAACAGTTTGTCCATAACGAACACCATGTTCAAGCATAAGGGTGTCCATCAGTGCCATGTTCTCCACCTCCATTGTGAATGCGGCTGTTCAAAGTTGTGGCCGTAAGACCTCCGGTGGCTGTCGCGGCGGCAATCCCAGAACCCGGTGGTGGACACCGGAAGTAAGGGATGACGTCAAGCTGAAGAAGGAGTCCTACCGAGCCTGGTTGGCTCGGGGGACTCCTGAGACAGCTGATGGGCACCAACGGGCCAAGCGGATGACAGCTCGAGCAGTCGCAGAAGCAAAAAACCGGGCCTCAAAGAGGTTCTGGCAAACTGTCCGGCGCCTCAGGAGGGGGAAGCAGTGCCCCACCAATGCTGTCTACAGTGGAAGTGAGGAACTGTTGACCTCGACTGGGGACACTGTCGGGCGGTGGAAGGAATACTTCAAGGATCTCCTCAATCCCACTGTCACGCCTTCTTTAGAAGTAGCAGAGGCTGAGGACCCAGAGGTTGAATCATTCATAACCCAAGCCGAAGTCACTGAGGTAGTTCGCAAGCTGCCCAGTGGCAAGGTCCCGGGGGTGGATAAGATCCGCCCCGAGTATCTCAAGTCACTGGATGTTGTAGGGCTGTCCTGGCTGACATGCCTCTGCAACATTGCGTGGCAGTCGGGAACAGTGCCCCTGGAGTGGCAAACTGGAGTGGTGGTCCCTCTTTTTAAAAAGGGGGACCGGAGGGTGTGTTCCAACTACCGGGGGATCACACTCCTCAGCCTCCCGGGGAAAGTCTATTCCAGGGTGCTAGAGAGGAGAGTTCGGCCAATAGTCGAACCTCGGATCCAGGAGGAACAATGCGGTTTCCGGCCCGGCCATGGAACGCTGGATCAGCTCTATACTCTCCACAGGGTGCTCATGGGTTCATGGGAGTTTGCCCAACCAGTCCACATGTGTTTTGTGGAATTGGAGAAAGCTTTCGACCATGTCCCTCGTGGTGTTCTGTGGGGGGTACTCCGGGAGTACGGGGTCCAGGGCCCTCTACTGAGGGCCATGCAGTCATGCACTGGGGCGGTTTGCAGCCTAGTGTGAAGCAGCTGGGATGAGAATCAGCACCTCCAAGTCCGAGGCCATGGTTCTTGACCGGAGAAAGGTGGACTGCCCTCTTCAGGTCGGTGGAGAGCCCCTGCCTCAGGTGGAGGAGTTCAAGTATCTCGGGGTCTTGTTCATGAGTGAGGGAAGGATGGAGCGAGAGATCGACAGGCGGATCGGTGCAGCGGCTGCAGTAATGTGGTCACTGTATCGATCCGTCGTGGTGAAGAAAGATTTACTGGTCGATCTACGTTCCTACCCTCACCTATGGTCATGAACTCTGGGTCATGACCGAAAGAATGAGATCCCGGATAGAAGTGGCTGAAATTGGTTTCCTCCGCAGGGTGGCGGGGCGCTCCCTTAGAGATAGGGTGAGGAGCTCTGTCACCTGGGAGGAGCTCGGAGTAGAGCCGCTGCTCCTCCACATCGAGAGGACCCAGCTGAGGTGGCTCGGGCATCTGAATCGGATGCCTCCTGGACGCCTTCCCTGGGAAGTGTTCCGGGCATGTCCATCCGGGAAGAGACCCAGGGGTTAGACCCAGGACACGCTGGAGTGACTATGTCACCCGGCTGGCCTGGGAACACCTCGGGATCCTCCCGGAAGAGCTCGAGGAAGTGTCCAGGGAGAGGGAGGTCTGGACGTCCCTGCTCAGACTGCTCCCCCCGCGACCCGGCTCCGGATAAGCGGAAGAAGATGGATGGATGGATGGATGGATGGAATCTTTCTTCTCATCATCTGAGAGCCCAGTTATGTGATTTTTATTGAGTCGAGGTTTCCAGCTGGCCATCTTGCCAAAGACCTGATTAGTTGTGCCGGCCTTTAAGTGCTGCAGAGATGGTTAATCTCCTGTAAGGTTCTCCACAAAGGAATGTTGGAACTATCTCAGAGAGACCATCAGGTCTCCTTACCAGAAAAGTACCTTCTCCTCCTATTGCTAGGTAGTTAACCCTGGGTGGAGTCCTGGGGATTGCAAACTCCTTCCATTTACAAATAAAATTGTAAAAATAAAATTGTGGTGGTGTGGTTTGACAATCATAGTCTTGTCTCCCTTTTCCTTTGGATTGGGGTCACAGGGGCAGCTTTCTGAGCAATGTAGCTTTGACATTCTTTTCCCCAGCTACTTCCACAAACCCTTCTGGTGGAATCCAATCTTAACCATATGCCCACACACCTTAGCTGGCTTCTCTCAATGTAGAGGAGCAGCAGCTCTACCTTGAGCCTCACTCACATGTCTGGGCTTCTCGGCCTATCTGTGAGGCTGAGCCCAGCTATCCTGTGGAGAAAACGAATTACGGCCTCACTTGTGATCTTTCCTTTGGTCATTATGCACAGCTGATTTGTGAGAGTTGGATCGTACACAGAATGGTAAATATAAGATAAAAGATCTATATCCACAACAATGCACCAGTGAATTTTTTTCATCTATACATCATTATTATGGCTGGGTAATAAGTCCTCGCCCCATGCGAAGGCATTCAACTATCTTGGGGTCTTGTTCATGATCAATGGGGCATGATATTGAACAGAGAAGTGGCACAACAGGCACATCATTGAAGTCACTCAGTATTGTTGTGACAAAACAGGAGCTGAGCCAGAAGGCAAAGTTCTCAATCTATTGGCCAGTCTTCAATCCAAACCTCACCTATGGTCATGAGAAATGGGTCATCATTGAAAGAATGAGAACGTGAATACAAGTGGCTGAGATGGGTTTTCTCCGCAGTGTGTCTAAGGTCTCCCTTGGATGGGTGAGAAGCTCAGTCGTCCAGGAGAAACTTGAAATAGAGGCTGTGAAGAGAGGTTGGGGCAGACCCAGGATCAGATGGCCCTGGGTCAGTGGTTGTAACCACAGTTCATAATACACATGTATTGTTCCAAAAACTGCTAACATGGAATTGCTTTATCTCACTATTGATCTATCCCTACATGCATAACAATCAATAATGAGAATCTAGAGGTCAGCTCTAAGCCAATTCCACAATCTCAAAATCATGTTACACAATGCCATTGTTTACAGTTATTGTGTACACTGTAGCTAACAAGGTTGTATTAATAATGTTAAGCCAGTGAGATATGAGCTTATGAGCTTACACGCCATGTTATATGTTGTACTATATTTGGAAAAACAAAGGCGACCAATAGAAATGGAAGGGTCTTCGACTATTCTCATCATATCAAAATAAATTAAATATGAAAACCTTGGGTAAGCAAAGTAGGGTTATGATGAGAGGGGCATGTGTGAGGGGGTCAGTTTATTGCAATGAAAAAAGCAACAAATTCCATTTAGACAAGTAATGTATTTAATAGCACTTTCAGGTATGTATTCTTGTGTGAGTTCTGTCTGATGTCACAATATTGCCAATTACTGAAGTAAAAACATTAAATGAACAGCATATGTTTTTTGTACATATTCATACATTGAATAAATGGTTTGTATCATGCTTTTATCAGAAATTCAACATTCCCCTCAACACATGAGGTCTCCTCTGAACTTTTGAGTTTTCCACATGTAAATATGTAAACATGTAAAGCCCAGGGAGGTGTACATCTTTGATATTTTCACTAAAAACTAGAAACTAAAAACAGTAGATCAAACATGTTTTTTTCCTCAATAGGGGAAACAGAACATAGAGCATAGAGTCTACATAGAGGAACAAAGACCCTCTTAGGTATACGTTGTTCCTCTTCAATAGAAAACAACTGCGCTGAAGCACCTGTAACACTAATAGTCATATTTTATTGTGGGTCTTTCCTGTAATGAGGTATATGGTAGTCATATCAAGATATGTCCCTGCGGGGCATCAGTGTTCATGTTCTGGACAGATGTGACTAATTATTTTAGAGAAACCATAAGAGAAAAGACATACCTCTTTACATTTTCACGTTTATCATCCCTGGCTGTCACACAAATTTACACCTTGATTGGTGGACCCTGATCACTCTCACATGACTGTAATGTGACTCAAATGCTCACATATGACCTTAGGTGACAGCAGCACGTGAAGCAGCTGTAAGAGGTTCATAAGCCCCAAGTCCAGCAGGCTTCAGCAGCTAAGACAAATGGTATAGTCACTTAAAACAATCATCTTTGGAGAAATTTTGACAGCAAGTAAATCTCCTGAGTAGCAGGAGAACATCAAGTAGCATCAGTCATATATCTCTGCTTATTTCCTTTCTCTATCAGTTATTAGTATTTTTAGCAGACAACAAGTATATACAGTGGACTGCAAAAGAACAGGTGTAAAGGAGGAACCTTGTGGATGTGTAACTGTATAGTAATTATTATGTTATGGTAACATTGCCCCAGAATATTCACATTATAGGAAATGATTAATTACCTTTAAAATTATAAGTTAAAGAAGACTGAACTCACAAACCCTGACTTGAACATGAATCGCATTCCCTTAATCATGTTGGCAAATTATTCATATTTTGAACTGTAACAATGCAAGCAGCAGTGTAGATGCTCTCTCAGCTACTGATATAAAAGCTGTCCACCTTTGTTAAATCAAAACTAATTTAATATTCTAGTATATATATATAACAAGAGGTTACTGAAAAGATACAGTTTGATTTTGAGAGATCATCAGATTAGAGTGCACTGACTCTGAACTGAGTGCACCAAAGTGTGGGTAGGAATAATGCCACCTTGTGGCCAGTAGCTGCACACACAGACTTTTTTTGTCTTTGTGACACCATGTTGTTGACACCAAAAAGTGAATGCAACTTGAAACCACTTTCTGCATTTGTGCCATTTGTGTACTTCTTTGTACTTTTTGAGTCAGACCCAGACAACATAACTTTATTTGCTACAGCAAGGGGTGCAAACAGTGGCTAAGTGAAGCTAGAAAGATGGCTGCCAGAGGTTAACTGGGAAGCTAACATGAGCTCCTCTTCACAGAAGATAGTCAGAAAACCAGTCCTCAGGGACAGAGACAAGACACGGTCAGAGACTGAAAGCAATTCAGGCAAGTAGGACAAGAGAGCAGGATATACTGTATTGGAGCACAGACATTGGTCAAGTTACTGAGACTGAGAGCAGAGCCAGGGGCAAAGGCAGGTCAGCTCAGGAGAGCAGGAGACACAAAGGTAAATAACTCTCACAGTAACTCTTGCAGTCTACCAGACACTGGAGACCTCAGTCACGTCACTGGGAATAGATCAGACGGTGGACTGGGAACGCTTCCCCTACTTCAATGTTTTGAGGAGTAGGCATAGCCACCAGTCCAGGAGCTAAGGAAGAAGATGAATGGACACTGCAGAGACTGGGTGGAGAGCAGAGACCAGGAGAAGATTGCAGATAAAACTTATTTTAGTTATAGTCATGTCAGCATACACAGTAATGAAACAAAAAAATGTTTCAGCATAGATTCAAGTGGTGCTACATTTACAGTAGCCCTATGTAAAGATGTTTGGAGCGGGCCACTTAGAATATACTTAAGCTACATTAAGTAGATAATAATTAAGCAACATCTAGTGCACTTCACATACATTATAAATATGCATACAGACGTGCATCAGACAACATACAAGAAGACACTAGTACACAAGAAGATCAAATGAATGGCAACAAACTCTTCACACACTCGCAACTGGCAAACTAGGAAAACTGTTTAGGTATATTTCAAACCTGCTGACTCTTCTACGAAGCATCATTGGGGCCATTTAGCTGTATGTCTCAATGCTGTAGGCTATGTGATGTAATTTATCTCAAATGGGAAAAGCTTCCTGCAATTTCTAATTAGGGTCCGAGCAACAAAAACTGTCCTGTTTCTTTTAAGGGTCTGAACAACAAAGTTGCAAGAAACCTATTGTATCTGCTATGTTTCTTATTTAGGGTCCGAGCAACGAAGTTGCAAGGAACCTATAGTTCCAGACACTTCATCATAGATGCTTCAAAATTGCTGGACATAATTACATTTTAAAGCTCTTTGTGGAGTAGAAGATTTGTAGGCTTATACAGTTTATCAAAACGCACAAAAAAGTCTCTTGCAGAACTGGACAGGAAGTCGGCCATTTTGGTTTCAGTGTTCATGTGTCGCTATTTCAGTATGTGGCAGCATAGCGTATGCGCTGCACATGACGGTCCTTGAAAGCACCTGTTGGCCTATCAGTGATTAGGCGCCGACTTTTTAAACTGGCCCCTCCTCCTTCTCTCTCACTTCTGCAATACTCCTGGTGAGAAGCCGCAGCGTGTGTGTGCTGTGCTGTGTTGGTGTGCGTTGCTCTGTCACTTCCATGCACTCCACTTTGGCAATGGTGAGTGTCCTTCCTCTCTCTCTTTGTGTGTGATAGCATGTAAGTGGCTAATGCTAGTGTGGTCCTAGGAAAAAGCTGACGTCAGGCTCTGTCCCTTTCGCCTTCCCTCCTGTACGAGTATGTGTGCTAATCAGTTCTGCTAACAGGTAGGTGCTGTAGTCTGCCTGCAGCCATCATTCTCAGTCTTATTGAAATGCACTAGTAATTATGTTTTGTTAGGGGAAATCACATAGGACCCTGTTGCTTTGTCTTCGTTTGGACTCCAGCTGAGCAGTGGTGTTGCTGCTCTGCTGTTCACTGTCTGGCTGGGGCTGCTTGGGCTGCCGATGTGGCTTGAGGCCCGTTTGGATGCAGATCCACAGATTGTTTAAAGCACCCTTCCTGCAAATCCCCGGACGGTGCTGCGGCTAACTGATCTGCAGCTTCTATGGCAGCTGCTTATGCTGCACCCCAGGACTGCCCTGAATCTCTCCTTCAAGAAAAATATTTAATTTTTTTATTGGTGTTCAATTGGTGATTTACCTTGAATTATGTTACTTATGTTTATTTCCCTTGGGTTCTGATTAAGGTCTAACTTTCTTTCCTTTGGTTGCCAAATTGTTGAGTTGTTGTGTGTTTGGTTGGAGTGCAACTCTCTTTTTTTAATTGTTTCTTTTTTTCTGTTTTCAGCGTCCGAGGCCGGTGGGGGTGGCAGTGACTGGCAGGTTAGGGTTAGGGTTAGGCTAACCCCTAGCCTCTTCCCTGACTATTTTCTCTTTTTGTTTTGTGTGTGTGTGTGTGTGTGTGTGTGTGTGTGTGTGTGTGTGTGTGTGTGTGTGTGTGTGTGTGTGTGTGTGTGTGTGTGTGTGTGTGTGTGTGTGTGTGTTTAAAGCTGTTTATGGCTTTTTTTATTGAGCAAAATAAAATGACACCTTGATATTAATAACCTTGTCTCAGCAACTCAATAGAACAAACCTGTGTGTCTTGTAACTGACTAATAACTTCCCTGGGTGAAATTCCCAGGGTTGCGTTGCCGTGCAACAATTTAAATTGATTTAAGTTTCATCTTTACACTTCTCCGCCACAAATACATCACTTAGTCACCCATCAACTACTCAACATATTGTATAAGATCACCTTAATGGCATTGTGATCAAAAGTTCAGAAAAGATTGTCTCTATGTCAAGGGGTGTAGACGTATGGTGGCCAAAGTAGAGAGACAGTTCATTATCTGAATCACATGGATGCTGCTCTGCCCAGAAGAGATTCCACTTCAAAATGTGTGAAAAAAGCATACAAATTCTATATTATTGGAGTATATATGAGCCTTCAGGTGCTTGAGTTCCTTTAATACCTAAAGATGTCGAGCCTCGAGGTCAAAAAGGTTAAGAACCCTTAGTCTATGGAACCCTGCCCAAGCAGCTGCTCCAATGATATGAAATAGTATACACTTGTCTCCTAAATAGGCGCAGCCCTTCTTATTTTGGCCCCAATATTTTTTCCCCCACCTTGTCTCTAAGTGTTAAATAACAGTGTCAAGTCTCATAAGAGAGTTGGTGAGACACAGCTCCCGACGTGTCTGACATTTCTGTGTCAAAATGTGTACAGGTACAGTGACTGTGGAGTGAAAGAATCATAATCTGTGTTTAAAATGATTACATTACATTACATTTATCCAAAGTAACTTAAAAATGAAGGGCAGCATTAGTACTTACTGTGTAACAAGAGGCCATAGTTAGGTTGAAAGTCATAGAAAACCCTGTCTTTCTATGACTAGCAAGAGTAGTGTTTAAGAGAGGACGTGCTCTTGGAAAAGGAGGGCCTTCAAGACATTCTTGAAGATAGATAAGGATGTTCCCACTCTAATGGTGTTCCATAGTTTGTTGCACCATCCAGGGACCACAAAGGAAACAGTCTGGACTGTGATTGCCTTGCATGCAGGGATGGCAGTGCCAGACGGCAATCTTGGGAGGAACGCAGTGTTTGAGAGGGAGCATTAACCTGAATGATGGAATTCGGGTAAGTGGGAGCAAACGCAGAGATCACGCTGTATGCTAATACAGGTAATTTGATTTGACCAACAACTTGTGGCCAGTGGAGGCCTATCAGAAGTGGACTCACCTTTGCCCTTTTTGGCTGGTTGAAGATAAAGCATGCTGCTGAATTCTGCCCATAAAAGAAGGCCAACCAGAGGAGAGTTGGCTCACATACTTGGTCCGGTACTGCCTGATTTTTCGAAAGTTAAAGAGAGCACCAGGAGACAGATGCAATTTGCTCTGTAAAGGAGAGCTGGTGATTAATCATGAAACCCAGGTTCTAACTGGGGGACAATTTGTATATCACTGTTGTGGTGAAGTGATTGGTTGGCGAAAATAACTAAGATTTCAGTCTTAGGGAGGCTGAGTTGGAGATGGTGATCCATCATCCACTTTTATATTTCAGAGAAACAAGTGGAGATCGCCCCAGACAGAGTGATAAGTACAAGTAGAGGTGGGTGTTGTCATAATATCAATGGAATGAGAGGCTGTGTGAGCGGATGACTGGGCCCAAGGAGGTAAGGTACATTGCAAAGAGAAAGGGCCCCAGCACTGATGCTTGGGGCACTCCTGTGGGGATTGGATGTGGGTGTAGGAAGTGTGCCCTTGCCAGGAAACATTGAAGGAGTAATATTGTATATACTATAGCACTATACAATGACAAAGGCATTCAAATCCACCATAATCCACCGTGACTTTCCGTTCTGTCCTTCAGCAGAGGCAGTCGCATGTCTTGTCTCTCCCTCTCCTCCCCTATCTCTCCTCTCCTTTGCTACTTTTCCTGTATATTCTTGAGAGACTCTCTGTGCCCTGCTCTCTAAACTACCAATTTGGAATCATGGATCTGATCAACTGGTCTCTCAACGCAATTGACACCATCTTCTCGACGAGAAGCCTGGGTTCAGGTGAGCCTGACCTTCCTGCCGGAACATTTGCAGCTGGCTACATGATGGATGGCTGGGAGAGATGGAGGGTCCTGTGTCTGGTGACTCTTTCCGTGGAGGACACCGAAGACATCTACCTAACCGGAACCTTGATCACAGGTCTTTTGCAGATTGGATTAGGCACTGCCCTGGTCTTTCGGATCACCAAATATACGGGTAAAGCTGTCCAAAGCCCTGTGAAGCTGCCTGTGATGTTTGAGGCAGTGGGCAGCGAAAGCCTAAAGTCTCTTCACAAGAAATTGGACAAAATCGGAGACCGGTATGGACATAGAGAGCTGTGAAAATGGAATGCGGCAACAAGGCAGCTGCTGGAATAACAACTCTCCTTGAGAGCATGGCAGTGTGATGCTCTTCCATCCCTTTCCTCCACTTCCAAGACACTGGCGGTTTGTCTGGACCCAATCAAGGCTGCCTCCATGGCTGCCTGTTGTGTTATCGATGCCACCCAGCGAACTGAGGCACATGATGAGGATGCAGCGGAACAACTCTCAGGCCAGACCACTGAACTCACACCACCCATCCCCAACTCCCTATGCCTTCGCAGCTTCATTGCTTCTACCCCATGGTCCTCCAGTGTGATGAGATGCTGTATAGACGGCAGCCTGCCAATGCATGCTGGTTGGACTGCCCCTATTATCTCCCCCTTTCCCTCACTGTTGCAAGTCATGTTCTTATGTTGTATATGCTTATGTTGCTGGGTTTGGTGGGGGGGGGGGTTTACGTTTTTTTTATGTTAAATTTAAATTCTGCAGGATGAGCCAACTGTGGTCAGCCCCACTTCTCAATGTCATACAATATAACAACACCATATCCCACAGAAGAAACTGACAGGTTGCTGAACAGAAACCTTATTTCTCCATACAAGATTTGATTTCACCTAAATAAGGAAACTACCTGTAACATGGATTGGGAATTCTTAAACCTACCAGAGGAATGGCATCACTTTAAGCAGTATGTATAGCTGTTCACAGGCCCACTATAGGAGAAGTCTGAGCAGAAGTGCAGCTTCCTTCTATTATGGATCAGGGAGAAAGGAAGAAATGTACACAACACGTGAACACTGTCGGAGGAGGAATCCAAGAAGTTCACTACATGCAGTATACAAACTGCCTCAGCACCCCATATACAGCAGTATAACCAAAGGGTTAGAAGCACAGGTGCACACCCTTGCCAGCAGCGTCCCTGTAAGTAAGAGCAAACTGCAAGAAACAAGAGAAGCAACATAAGCTCTCCAGAGTCACAAGTGTGTGGAGTGTCACAAGTGTCAGAAGTCAGATTAGCCTGCTGAAAGGAGAACATGCCCACAATGTCCAAGAGTATTGGAATCACAGGGATGAGATTGTGGAAATTGCTTGTATTTTATTTAAAGGTGAGAAGATAATGATTCTACACAATTTTCTGGCATGGCATGGGGAAGCAGCAAGAGATCATGGAAAACAATAGGAACAAACCTGTTTACATGGAATTTGCAGGATCATTATTACAGCAGGAACTTTGAGGTGGAAAACTCATCAGCTGCATGTCATCAGCAGTCATCACAAAATTCAAAGCCACCTTCGTCCAACAAGGCATCCTATATACAGTGATCAGCGACAATGGGCCAGCAACGATTCCACTCGGTCCCACCCTTTCTCAGAGGTGTGGGACTTCACTACAAGCCCACATTAGCCACAGAGCAGTGTCAGTGCAAACAGTTGGACTGACAGCAAACCGCTGTCAGTCCAACTCGAGTCGAGTAGAGTCGGGCCTACACCGTGTAGTGGAATCAGGGCAAAAGATGACTACCTAAGCCAGCTGGAACACAGGAATACAACACTGGACAATGAAGGAAATATGGGTTTAATGCTACTGTCTCGAAATATCAACTTTATTTAGATTAGATTCAGTTAGATTCACTACGTGTACGTGTCCACCCTTTCACTATGTGTGTTAATCATGTATGTGAGATTCATTATGTTCATGTATGTTCACTTGTCACTATTAACCTTATTCATCAAGTTATGTTCATCATGGTCATCTTTGAGACGCCATTATGTATTCAAGGCTGTATTATGTTATACTGTTTTATACCATGTTAATGTACTGGTTTATATCTTGACCTAGATGGAGCTGCACTTTCTATGAACTGATCGTGTTTAGATGTGTTTTGCTTATGGTTCCACATCAGGCAGTACATTGTGTTTTAAAAGCAAAGTTGCTGAACATGGGTTGATTAACTGTTATAAGGTCGAAGTGGCCTCCCAGTGGAGTGTTTTTTGTAGAGGTAGACAAACACAGGAATAGGATATTGAAGGTGCATATGAATGAATGCAGGCAATAATTAGAAGAAGTCCAGGGTCCGTTACTTGCAAAGTAAAAAACTAATTGTAGTAACCCAAGTGATTGCGTTGTCTTGCAAATGCAGGCAGACACAGGATACCATTTTGGCGTATTTATTGTCATTCACAGGAACATCCATTCATTTGCCCGTAGGCGGAACACTGCTGGTGCAACACAACAGGTGCGCCTCTTTTTTTAGGGTGGGGTAACACGAGCCCACTGACAAAGGTTCCGGGGTGCAGCCCTCTAACGCAGGAGTGATCTACTTTCACTCTGCAATATTTCTCCCCCTTACAGTGCAAACATACAAAGGCACAAAATAGAATACAGACTTGTTACCTCAGTGGTTATAAAGTATTAAAGCATATGTTATCATTTATCTGCATTCCTGTTTTTTTTCTCAACCACTCTCATTTGCAACAAATATAGACCTATTTTCTTAACCAACAACAAAAACACTGTATCTTGTTTTAACAAACACTTTTTAACCCTTTTCTTTTCCTTGCATATTTTTAACAGGTCAACATGTCAGTCTATCTGGAGGCCTGTGTTGCCTCTTTGATCTCCTTAGTTCTGGAATAGGGTCTCCAGACCTGGGGACAGGGGCAGGTGGAGCAGCCTGCACAGACAGTCCATCAGGTGCCACATTGGTGTGCTCTGATAGTCCCTCATGTGACAACTCAGTGTGCTCTGGTGTCACTGGCACCACAACATCATCTCCAGAACTGCTCACACTGTCCTTGTGCGAAACACACTGAGGACCTTTTCCCTGCTTCATCATGGCGGACATGTGATCCTGGCAAAGTTTTTAACATACACACAGTCCCCTGGGTGAAAAAGTCTCTCTTTAGCATGTCGGCCCTGTTGCTCTTTCTCACATGGACTTCTGGCAGTCAATGTGTTGCAAATATGCCTCTAAGTGTGTCTGTAGTAACTGGGGCAGTAATGCTTGACATGATATGGGCTTCAAGCCACTATGGAAAGGTGTCTACTAGCACCAAGAACATGCACCCAGCTTCCTCTGACACTGGGAGCATGCCTTTACCTTTTCTTCCACGGCACAGTCCATCCCAGGCCACTACAGAAATGACCTGGCAAGGCTCTTCATACGGGAAACCCCAGGGTGGGCAACATGTAGCTCCTCTATCACTTGTGCTCGCCCTGGAGGAGGAACAACTACTCTGGAGCCCCAGAGCAGACAACCATCAAGCACACTCAACACCAGTTTTCGCTTGACAAAAGGTTTGAATTCCTCCTGCTCTACAGTCACAGGCCATCCTTGCATTACCCATCTCTTAACCTGTGACAACACTGGGTCTCTCTCTGTCCATAGTTTGATCTGTCCTGCTGTCACTGGAGAATGTGACTGTCTGTCCATCAGAAAAACAGTCTCTGGGGTAGGTCAGTGTGACTTGGTGTGTCAGGGAGAGGCAGGCAGCTGAAGGCATCAGCATTTGCATTCTCACTACCTGCCTTGTACTCTATACGATACTGATATGCTGACAGGGTTAATGCCCAGTGTTGTATTCTCGCTGATGCCATGGCAGGAATGCCTTTTAACTCACTGAACAGACCCATTGGGGGCTTATGGTCTATAAGATGGTAAAAGGGCAACCAAACAGGTAGTGGTGAAAGCGTTTTACAGCAAAAACTATAGCTAGCCCTTCTTTCTCTAACTGTGAGTACCCTTTTTCTGCTGCAGTGAGAGTACCTGACACGCAGCTGGCTCCATTAATAAACTTAATTTATCAAATGAAAACCGCTGTGTGTGGGAAGACAATGTAAGCAAGATATTAGAACTGGGAAAATGCAGAGATGCAGCAGTAATGAGTTGGGTCTGTCGCAATTGTCTGTTAAGACGGTGATCAATTATAGCACTTTTTACATCCTCATTTTATCGCACAGACTGTTCAGGTCCACATGTTGCAGGCTCACACATACATTCATGGACATAACAGAATGCCTACTGCTGTCAGTGTAAATGAACAAGTATGGATATGCATGAGGCATTTTCCCGGGTCTGCCTCTTGGCTTGGCCTGAGAGTCGATTTTCCCTCAAAATCATAAAACTCTCTGTGTAAGGATCTCTCTTAGAGGACTCTAGATCTCTCCATAAACATGGGCCCTGCCTTGATTGTATGCATTGTCTATATGGAGCATTGCTAGATTTTATACTACTTAACAGCAGCAGGAAGGAAGGAAGGATCTGCAATTTCTGATATCAAGATCTGACTATGATGAGTAATATCCATCTATGCAGATCAGCACAGAAATGACAACCACAGCAAAAAAGAGAGGGAGAGATGTAAATGCAAATTGCGTGACAATTGAAGAAAAAGTTGCATCCTGTTAGACCAGGGAAATTCAGCATTTGTTTTTTTATATAAATATTATATAAATACATCCTTTAAAACATGTAAAAGTCTTTTTGCCATTCTTAAGTTAATTGTGGGGCTAGGCCCCAAAGCCAGTTTTTCAACATTGAAAAATCTGCACTTAATGGACCGTCTAAAATAGGGCCGTGTTCCCTAATGCGGCCTTCACCCACCCCGCTGTTCTGCTCGCTTTTGAGTCTGGTTGAAAACCGTTTGCTGCCCATGTCTTGCCTTATATCTTTTCCATGTCACTTGTGAATCTTCCCTGGATACCACAGTGTGAATGATCACTCGAATGGTTCCGTTACTTAATTTAAGGACCGGGGAAGCAAAAATAAGTATCAGTTTCGAGTTCTTAATGCAATTGTAAAACACATCATTAACACATCTTTCAAACACATCTGTTAAATTTGAAGTAATAAAACAGAATATATGAAGTAATGCTTCAAAGTTGCTCTGAAATGAGCGGCATTATATATATATATATATAGATAGATAGATAGATAGATAGATAGATAGATAGATAGATAGATAGATAGATAGATAGATAGATAGATAGTGTGTGTGTGTGTGTGTGTGTGTGTGTGTGTGTGTGTGTGTGTGTGTGTGTGTGTGTGTGTGTGTGTGTGTGCGTGTGTGTGCGTGTGTGCGTGTGTTCAACCACTGGAAGTACTGGAAGTACACATATTCTCTAAAAAAAGTAATAGTAAAGGTAAAAAGTATATACTATTAATTTTACCTAAGTACATAGGTAAACAAGTGTTCGCATCTGTATTGTATCTTTTGTACTGTTTTTGTACTGTTACTTTTACACAGATGAGTTCAGCTTTGTGCTTTCTGACTGTTTCGAAGCTGTTAGTTCATGTCCCTACGAATCCTATGTTGGTCAGTAGGGTGTCTACCCTCTTGTTTGGCATCACCTTTGGTCAGTACATTTCACTTTTAGTTTGGTTACGTACTTGCTTCTGTGTTCTGTACTTAGGGCCCTTCTATGAACCACAAACTCAAAAACATGAAGTTATAACAGTTCAGTACAATTTTCAGCTCTTCCTGTTCTATACGGTAGTGGGTCATTATATCAGTGAGTCAAAGCTTGTAGGACTGCTGTTAGACCTACAGGCTGCTTCCCTTTAGATTTCATAATCGTGCTGGTGTGTGTGTTTGCGTGTGTGTGGGAGAGAGAGCGAGAGAGAGAAGTGAGTGAGACAGTGTGTGTGTGTGAGGGGGTTCACACAGGAGGAAAGGAGGCCAGTATTTGGTGGGTAGGTGGAGCAGCACTCTTAGCAGCACACGCCAATACATGCACACACGCACACATCCACACACACACACTCACACACACACACACACACACACAGACACACAGGCAGAAACTGTCTGCTTGTCATAGTCAACAGTGACAGGAAGTGTGTCGCTGCTGGTTCACCACTCTGGTAGATGCTTTATTTAGCTGGTGAGTTTGAAAGCTGTCGCAAAAGATACGGGATACCTGTTGAAAGACAGAAGACAAAAATATTCGAAGGTTTGAGATGACTTCTGGAGGTTTGGGACTCAATGAGGGCCTCAGTCAAGACATAAGTCAGGAGGAACTGGACTTTTGTGATGTGTTTCTGTATAATTCACCTGGAGATGATTTTCCTAACACCTATGAAAAAGGTGAGTACTTGTTCCCTGTACCAATAAACACCAATGGGCTCACTCACTTTTGAAACATCACAGCAAGTCATTGGTCTGTCATGAAAACTTGTCCATCAACTAATTTATTGTTAATAGATTTGCATATTTGGAAGGTGAAGATTTCAAGCATTTTAACAAGGATATTTTGTTGTTTTAATTTTTTACCAGCTTATTGTGAAATAAACTGTTTCTTAAACTCTATAACTGATGTTGAAGTCATCTTAGGGTAATGACATGTAAGGGCTCTGAGACTACTCTCTCTGTTTAGGGACAGATGGCTCAGGGGATCTGCCTCAGAGTAACGACCAGTTGGCTGCTGCTCAGAACCCCTCTCCTCACTGCCATACAGCAGAGTGCTTGTCAGGGGTAGCGTTTGAGTCCCTGGGGCTTTCATCAAGGCCAGAAGTCATCCCTGCCCCCAGCCCCAGAATTGAGATCACTCTGCTGGCGGGCTCTCATGGCTCTCAGCCCCCAGACCACACACTAGACCCTAAGGCTCTGGTTGACTACAGGGAGTGTGTCAGCCCTGCCAGCAGTAACTCCTCCACTGGATGGCCTGCAGAGGCCTACTCCCCCGTGGCCTCACCATGTGTCTCCCCACCAAACAGAGCCTGTGGCATGGGGCTGTCCAGCTTAGACCTCTGTCCAGGGCTCCAAGGCATACATACCTCTTCTGACCACTCCTCTCCAGGAGCCTCACCTCACAACAGTATTACAGATGAGACCTTCCTTGTACCTCAGCACCGGGGTGGAGCATCGTCTAATCCCCACCAACGTTCCCGCTCTGCATCACCGCATGGTAAGCGTTCCTATGACCATGCCCAATTCTGTCAAGGTGGCACTCCTATAAAGCAGCGCTCCCGGAGCCCAAGCCCCATACCCTCACCCTATGATCAACAGGCTTCCTTCTACCCTACCAAACACCATCCACAAGCAGAGTTCCAGCCTACGGTCCAAAACTCCACCCTGGGCCTGGAGGAGATACTGAACAGCCTCAGCTCCATTCAGCCCAGAGCCGGAGCCTCTGTAGCACTGCAGGATGCACATTTGCAGGCCCAAAGACAGGACTGTGTGTATGGAGATGGGTATGAATGGGTCCTCGAACAAGAGACGACAGGCAGTGCAGCAACTGAAATCACATCTGAAACCTTCTGTATGCTCCCAGCTGTGTGGCCTCCTCATCCAGTCCACCATGCAGCATTCGGGTGTGTTGTTTGTCCTTGTTACTTTATTATAATAATCAATGTCTGCTAAGCACAGAAGTAAGAAAAATGGCCAGTTGGTACTTCATCTTGTTTTGTTTTTTTCACTCAAACTATTTATCTCTCTTGCCATTCCCCACTAGTCCAACCCTGCCTCCAATTCCACCTTTAGAGCGTCCACTGCCAAGTCAGTCTGGTCATTTTGAGCTTCTTATTCAGCAACAGCCCAGATCCCACCACAGAGCTCACTATGAGACTGAGGGAAGTCGGGGAGCAGTAAAGACATCAAATGGAGGCCATCCAGAAGTTCAGGTGTGTTTCATTTTAATAGAATGTTGCATGCATGGGCTTTGGGAAACAAGTGAGATAGAAATTTCACATAGATAGATAAAGTGATAGATAGATAGATGCAGACTTCATTATACCCTCAGGGAAATTTATTTTCACAAAACTGACAACCATCAAAAACACTGAACAATTTTGGGAGAAAAACACCACCAAAATAGTTAAATATGAATACACAAGCACAGAAAGCACACCGCAATCACAAACACCATCAGACAACCAGACACTAATGACATATTCAGGAGGGCTGAGTCCAGACAGGGTTACTGGGGGAGGTTGTGGAGTGTGGAGATGGCAGACAGGACAAAGCTCTTCCTGAAGCGCACCCATCACCATCTCAGTGTTCTGTACCTACAGCCAGATGGTGGTAGTGTGAAGTGTGGGTGAAGAGGGTGGTCAGAATTGTCAGTTATCATTTGTGCGAGGTGTCTGACTGCTTTGAGTTTGAGCTTGGTGACGTTGAAGAATAAAATTGGGCTGGATGCCCTCTGGAGCTAAGCTCTGTCTCCTCACCCTGTCTCAGCTCCCTCCACTTCAGTGTTCACATTGTACACATTGGTGTAACTGCCCCTATATGACTTTTTAAAATCATTAATTTGATTAAATCTGTATTAATATGTATTATATATATACACATACATATATACATATATATATATATATATATATATATATATATATATACACATACATATATACATACATATATATATATATATATATTTTTTTTACACACACACACACACACACACACACACATATATTTTGCGAGAGAAGGGGTCCCCCTCCTTACAAAAGCCAAATTAACGACTGGGTGTCTCTCCTCCACTTTTTACAAGACAAATGAAGTAGCAAGGGGTAGTTCTTCCTGGATTGTTCTGTGTTTATGTAAAGCCAATAGCCAGCAGCCAAGCAAATGATTGGAAAAAGCCTTACGTCATTGCACCCACAAGGACACTGAGACAAAAGTGCAAAAATGTTATAATCAGATTGGCAGTTTTGGCAATTTTTGGCAGTTTTCACATGCAATGACAGTTGTAGGCTGACCTGTGAAGGTCAGTCTAGAAGAAGAGAATACGATTTACGATTTACGGTCCATAGCTAATTTTTTCCTCCGCTTTAGCAATCATTTATTTTCTGAAATCAAACATGGAGTTTGCATTTAACCAGCCTTGTGCCACTTTCCAGCTCTGCGGGTACCAGGGCACAGCTCCACTGGGACTGCAGGTCTACATTGGAACTGCTGATGAGAAACTCCTGAAACCCCATGCCTTTTACCAGGTTCATCGCATCACCGGGAAGACTGTCACAACACCCAGTATGGAAAGGATGATAAACGGGACTAAGGTGTTAGAGATTCCTTTGGAGCCCAAGAATCACATGAGAGTGATGTGAGTACACAGAGACCATAGGAACACAAATTACCCAGCAAACTTGTACACATACCACAACTACACAACTAAGTGAGTAACCTCTACCCTCGCACTGTATGAGATGTTACTTTGGAGTTTTTGGTCTTCATTAATCAAATGTGACCAGTGCCTTTGACTTTCCACTGATGAGGTCTTTTTCTCTTCTCATTAAATGCAGCAATTGCTGCTGAAAAATGTTATTGTAGTTGCTCAAAGCAAATTGCTTTTGCAACTAATGGAAATATGAAATACCTACTTCCTGTGTGCCTGTAAGATTTTTTTTTTTTTTTTTACAAAGATGTTGCTTTTGACCAGTGTTACAGATTTGACTTACTAAATGTGCATATTTGAAAGACAGGTTTTATCAGCAACAAGTAACTTTTCACTGTGTATGAACATGCAGCAGATTTGAAAGAGATGAGGCAGCCGGGCAGATAACTTCAGCCTTTTTTCAGGACACTTTCATTCATTTTTTGTAACAGAATCGATTGCGTGGGAATTCTGAAGTTGAGAAATGCTGATATCGAGCTGAGGAATGGTGAGACAGACATCGGGCGGAAAAATACCCGCGTACGTTTGGTGTTTCGTGCGCATGTTCCTCAACCAGGAGGCCAGCTCCTATCTCTTCAAGTTGCCTCGGAACCTATTGAATGTTGTAAGGAATGTTTGATGATTTTATATGGCTTTGTAGGTTTCTGTCTCCATTTCAGATTATACTGACTAAACTTTAATTGGGTAATAGCCAGGGTACAACTGTAAATTTGTCACACATCTGATCAACCAAATCCCTTAACATTATTCTCACCAGATCATTTTCTGTTCTTCTTCTTTTGTTTCCTTCTTTTTTAACTCTCTATGTATCCTGTCTCTGTGTGTCAGCCCAGCGCTCAGCTCAGGAGATCCCTGCAGTAGAGAAACAGGACCTGGACTGTTGCTCAGCACTTGGCGGTCAACAAATAGTTATTACTGGGCAGAATTTCACGTCTGACTCAAAAGTGATATTCTCAGAGAAAACACAAGGTAAGGATGTGATAGTTGTACCTAATTATCTAACCATGAGATATTGGATCATTTCCCCCCTTATCAAACCTCTAATTAGTTAGATGAGTGACTTTCCCATTGTTATAGTGTATGCACAGCTGCAAATTGTATTTTTACTATTCACTGTTGCATGCTATTGTTCATTTTAAACCCTATGAGTCTCCAGGTAACCTAAGCATTCATGTTTTTGGAGAAAACCAGAACTAACAGGGAGAATATGAAAACATGTCACCTATTTGTCACTTTTAGCATAAACTTGCTCTAGTGTATCCACCTACTCAATTTATGTTTGTATTTTCAGAACATTCACATGCTCCTCAGGCAACATCAGCCCGCCATTCTGACAAAATGAGCCATTAGTTCAAAGAGGTGACACTGCTTGCTTATTTCAACATGGAAATTTCTCACCTTCTTACCACTCTTTCTCCCTATGCTGAGTTTTTTGGGTTACAGTGTTTATGAGGTTGATGTGTATAGTTGACTGCATGTAAAGCTTCTCTGTTGCTTGGCGTGGGTTTTTATGTAACAGGATGTGGTTAGACAGAGTGATAAAGAATCAGACCCAGAACACTGGCTTTTTTTTCTTTTCTTTTTTTTTAAGCGTGGGCAGAAACAGGAACAGCAGGTAAAATGTGAGGAGCGAATGAAACACCAAACCAGACATAGAAAAAAAACTTTCCACTGTCTGTGTACAAATGAACCCGAACTGCAAATTAAAGAGAGACCTGGAACCATATGAATATTTATTACAGTCATGTCTTTTTAAACATTTAAGAAAACTTTTCTTGAGAGCCTCATAAGCAGACCGCATGCTACACACCCTCTGTTCATAAAATATGGTTTAATTTACTTTGTGACAGAATAGACAAAAAATAAGAAAATCTGCCCAAAAGAACAAAGCAAAGATACACTTGATTAAACAGTGTAATCAGGGCTATAATGTAAAAATGAAGAGGGTTTACTGCAATGGCACTTGGCACAGCGAATGTACATTTTCACTTTCTTGCCCGTTGTGAATGTTTTTCACATCTTTCCCCTGTCAATAGGGTAGCTGCACTGCTCCTGCTCTGACTCTGTTCTACTCAGTTGCAGTAAAGCTCTGTCTTTCTGATTAAATATTCACCCCATGCAGGCGTTACATCTCCGATTAGTATCCAGTGAACATTCATTTCCATAATCTTGTTTAGTGAGTGCATATGAGCTTTAATTTGTCAAACACTGGGAGAGTTTTTCCTGTTTCCTGTCTTCCCATAATCTACTGATTAGTTCACCTGAAACTGGGTTTAATTCAATACACCCAGTTTAGCCCTACAAAGGCTCTGAGAACACACACCTGTCATCCCTTTGGCTTGGAGCAAGATGAAAATTAAACTTAACTGTCAAAGGACAACAGCAAATACAACACTGGAAAGGTCTTGACCCAGAGAGTAACTAAGTAAGTAAATTAAGTTAAGATCTGAAAAATCTGAAAAATCTGAACAACATATATATATATATATATATATATATATATATATATATATATATATACACATACATACATACATACATACATACTAAAAGTGTACATGTTTCTATGTTTCTACTACCCGAAAATATTGTTTTTTGCACTAAGTATGTTGTATAATGTTGTATAATTAAAGGGCCACTATTAAGTAAACCATCTATGTACTATGGCCCAGAGTTGCCAGGGAATGTTTTTATGAGACTTGGGGCCTGATTTACTAAGATCCCAAATAAGGGGCGCTAAATTGCGTGCTCCTGGTACGAATTTGCGTGCTTGATTTGCGTGCGTTTTGCGGGTGATTTACTAAGGGAATTTGCCGCAGTGACAAAAGGTGCATACAGCAGTATGTAAATGAGGAGTTTGCGCGCTGTCAGCCTTTCCATCATAGCGGGTGCAAAGGAAAGAGCAAGAATCGATATGATTCCCAGGAGTTTGAAGTCCTTTTGGCTGAGGCAAACAGCCGCATCTGGCAGGAGAAAGTAAAAAGTTTGCTGCTCTCGATCACGGGCGATTGCGCAAGAGGTGCGAGCAGCGGCCAGTTTGGCTCGTGCGCTCCGATGGCAACGGGGCACGCACACCGGGCCGCTGGTCAGCGCCGTGTCTGGACCAGCGATGGCCATATAGTCACTGAGTAGAGGAGTGGAAGCTGCGGTGCAGGCAGTGGCCGGTTCTTCCATCAGCCTAAGAGCTGTGGGACTGGAGGGACTGGAGGGACTGGGGCAGGCAGCACGCTGCGTAATAGTGCTGTTAATTATGTGTTTGGTGCAAAAGACAACCAAGGAAACAGAGCCACAGAGATGTCATATTGACAGTGGTTATTCTTAAAAAATATGTTTAATCACGTTCGCCATACATAACATCTTATTTCCCTGCATCCTTTCGCTTTTTTGAATGAAAATAAAACGCACCATAAACAGCTCACAGAAATTAATTCAGAATCAAAATTCGTTTTCTGCAGCCATTGTCCGTCAAACTGGGAGGTTTTGCACCTTACTTTCAGACGTGTTAAATTTAGCCGCAAAAACAGTCACCGCAATCGTTTCCGGGTTTGATAAATCGTTGTGCGTGTGCTAATATTTCCAATCTGCATATTCTCCTCCCAGGAATTTGCATGCACGAGCTGTGACGCCCCATATTGCATATGCATTAAGGCCAAGGTACTAAATGGGCAGCACGCGCTGTTTTCTTCACTTAGAGGACGCAATCCACTGTGCGCACCGTTAGTAAATCAGCTTGCACATTTTTTTTGCGGGTGACAGCGAGTTTGCACACGATTTTATACACGAAAAGGTTTAGTAAATCAGGCCCTTAGTTGGTGTAATCCTCAGCAAAACTGCAAATCCTTTTGAGAATCAACTTGTTTCCAGGAGCTGGGCCAGCTGTTCGAGAAAAGAGGTGGTGATCCTCCCCTCTAAATCCTATAAAGAAAACAAATACACAAGCCAAATATCTACATAGCCAAAATCCTACTCGTAACTTTCATTGTGCACTCTCCCATCTGTTTTCAGAGGGGAAGCAACTTTGGGAGGTGGAGGCCGCTGTGGACAGGGACAAAACGCAAGCTGTGAGTTAACCTCTGCTTACTGCCTCGACACATGTATACATAAAAACAGGGAATGATTAGGAGGAAGGATTTGAGATAACTGTCTCTTTTTTTCATCAATTAACTGGTGCTGATACAAATTCACACATGCTAAAAATGGAGAGTGAAACAAAAAGTCACATCTATGCCCACAATGTTTACCTCTGCTGCAAATCATATTGCTCTTCAATAGTTTTAACATTTTTTCATATGTTTTTGAGTTTTATAAAAGTGTAGTTAAGCATTGCTACTTGACTGAAATGTGGCTTTTCTGTTTTGTTGCAATCCATATCTAGACCATGCTGTTTGTTGAAATCCCACCATATCGAAGTCATACCATTTCCAAACCAGCCAAAGTCAACTTCTATGTCGTTAACGGGAAAAAGAAACGCAGCCAGCCTCAGCACTTCATCTATACTCCTGTGATAAGTATGTGGATTTGTATTCAGATGATTCTGACTACACAGTCCTGTAAGAGATGATTCTCCTCCCACAGGACTGAGAAGGGTTTTTTAAAGAATTTTAGAAAAGGTATGGTGAATTAATGGTCAAGAGTTTGCTTCCTTAGCTCAGGAGGTATTGATAGGACAGGATATGAGAAAGTAATGTTCTCAACTTCAATATAACCTTAAAGTTGAAGGACTTCACAAAACAACACATGACAATGGACCTTGACTTTGACACTGAAGGTAAAAATAAACAAACAAGCAGGTAAGAGATTATTATGTTGCTAATGTGGTAGATATTATTTAACTTACACTATTTTTGTTTCAATCTTAAAATAAAGAAACATCAACAATTTAAACAAATAAGGCCCACCTGACAGAAGCTGGTGACAAGATGCTTTCCATGATGCTATACCACTACCTGAAATGTCTTTACAAGAAATCAGTTCCAGTCACGAGAAACAAATTATTCAAGAGCAGGCAGACACAAAAATGCATCATTTTCTGTGGGCAAGCAACTCTCACTTGCTGTAATTGGATAAAATGTCTCACTCACTGTTTTCACTCATGATCTCCATCTACAGCCATAGCCATAATGAGGCACACAGACTCTCTCATGCTGATGAGCATTTAGGAAACAAAGTTGAGCACTAGCCATACTAGAATAAGACAGGTTGAGGAAAAGTTTGGCTTATTGAGAGATTTGATTCAGCCCAAAAGGTCTTGTTAATCACCGGCAGACATTGCCTTGATATTGATGCCTTCATAGTACCCCATTAAGTGGACACTAGTGGTTGAAATATGTTGGTCAAATATTTGTCCAATATTCAAAGTTCCATGTTTGGGTGACAAATAAATGCATGATGATCAAAATTATCATGTTAATTGGCTAAACTAGGTAAAGCTGCATTCATCAGCTTCACCTACCTCCTGCCACCTGAAAATTGGATTATCACTACATGGCATTGGAACCACTGTGCAACATCAGACATGCTACGGTTACATTTGTCTCAGTGCTTACAATTGTGTCAGTGAAGTAATCATTGACTTATACTGACTTTTACCACTTCATACTCTTTCTTTTTGTATTCTAGCAATTAAATCAGAGCCAGTAGATGACTACCAGTTGGATTCCTACAGCATGAAGTCACTCTGTCATCACCTGGAGCAAGACAGCAACCTCCAAGCTTTGAATATTTCCCCAACACTGTACCATCTAACCACTGTAGACCCGAGAGCTCATGTGTTAACCACTGATCTACTGGATGACCCATCTTTGTATTACCGGTCCAGAGTTGGTCCTCCGATCAACAATCCCATGCTGTACCATGCAGCCAATCCACATTACAGCAGCTGCAGTGGTGCTGTCCTGAGCAGCTCCCTGCTGGCCTCACAACCTGCCTCCATTGCAAGCCAGTACCACAGTGCCAGGGCCCCCGGAGCCAAACTGACTGAAGGCCCTCATCCTGGTGATAAAAACGAAGCTGGTCTGATGGCAAGACACCAGGGGTTTGTGCAACCTGCACTGCCACTGGGAAAGTCATCACTCACAAGGTATGTCCATGAGCAAGCCCAGGAGAAGGCAGATAGCTGGGTGGAACTGGGAGATCAGCACCTGATCCAGATTGGCTCTGCTATAAGACACCTTGATGAGCAAGCTCTTGAGAGGGTCACAGTTAAACAAGAAAACTACTACCTGGAGGATGGTGAGTATTTGTGTAAACATTCTGCTCTTACAGTAATTAATGCAGACTTGCAGACTATCTCTCTCTCTCTGTGTGTCTATATGTATATGTATATATATATATATATATACATATATGTCTCACATATATATATATGTTTGTACATTCAAATATTCAAAGCTTGGACACACTCTTTGCACAAACACTGCAACTGTGTGTTTGTTTGCATCTGGAGACTGGACCACAATCACCTCGCCCTCACCCCCCCCACATACACATATATAAGCTTTGACTTGAAGTGACATATTGAAGCCTGGGGGCGGGGTGATTGTGGTCCAGTCTGCAGATGCAAACAAACACACTGCAACTGCGTGCTTGCAAATCCTTGTGGTTTTCTGTCAGGCCTTTGAATCCTCTCTCCTATGTCTTTGCATTTGACTGTTACACTCAGATGAAGGCAAACACACAATGATGTTCACAGATTACATAGCCTCAAGCCCAGTTTAATTTCTTCAAATCATATTGAGTATTACTTCTTGACAATATATTAATATATTATATTAAGTATAATAGTTCTAAATCTCATCACAGTCAAAATCTTTATTTACTGCCCTGATCAATCTGGAAATCAATTCAGTTTGTATCCGATAAAATAGAGGCATCTGGTGACCTTTAGTCTAACCACAACACTAGACTGCAAGTTTAGACATAAAACAAGTATGCAATATTCAGATTAAAAGAATCCCTTTACACATAATGTAAAGTAAAGGTATCCTGTGTCTCTTACAGTTACTCACACTTATCTTTACTTTCTTCTAGTGAATGACATCATAAAGAGAGATCTGAAAGGCCATATTGAAGAGCAATTCTGAAGACTTACAGCAGCCATGATGTCCACCAATTTTAAAATTTAAGCAGAATTGTGAATATGGATATCAGCAGCAATGAACAAAATAAAAACATGATTGTATAATGGAGCTTGAACTTCTAAGACTTACAAAGTGATCCACAATAGGTTGATGTTGACTTAATTTCAGGATGTCATGCATTTGTAAAGCAATGAAAGGTGGTAGTTCATATACAGAATATTTACTTTCTAAACTTTTGAAAATGACTTTATCTGTTTCTAAGCCTTCTATGTTGCCACATATTTTACCCCAGCAAAGATATCGCTGCATGTCACAGACAGTCTCTATTTTAACCTGTTTAATCTCTATATGTTTCTCTATATGTTGATATATTTGTACACCTCCTTTTTGTAAGCATGTATAAAATATGCTGCATTAAAACAAATTCACTCATATAAAACACTGTTTGCATTGCACTCTGTACAAGATTTCTTGAAGTTAAATTGAGAAATTAAATTTTTTCTGAAAAGTTAACTTTTGTTGATAGCAGAAATCTTGCTTATGTGACCTATGTCTTAACATAATCAACACCTACATCAGATACATAATTAAATAAAAAGAGTAGACAACAAGCCAAAATATTTGGCTTGTTTGGCTTTTGACAGAGAGAGAGAAAGAGATTTTAGATATTTTCTCCCACTAAAAAAAATGGGAGCAAATAAAAACTAAATATAAAAACAAAATCCATAGTAGTAAGATCATCTCATATCTTATTAATATGCAAACTACACGGTTTTAGTCAGAACATTGTTTTAATAATTACAGCGATAGACAGTCCCTCTGAAGAGAAGGGGTTTAGTCAGTCTCTGAAGGCTGTTTGTCCTCAGAAACCTTCTCAAGATTATCACTACAAGATACACGGGACACTCCAGGAACTGGGCCACGTGATGATTTGTCAAAGGTGGATCTTTTTTCAACTTGGACATTTGTTCGATCAGAAGGCAGGGCTATTGTAGGCTTGATATGTTATCAAGAACTTGACTAGCAGCAAGATGGCAGAGGGGTTGTGTCAGCATATCTCTGCTCTGAAAAGTTCCACAAATAAGTTAATTAACTTCTTACTCAACTTATTCTTTTTTGGATACTTACACAAAAGAACATGAGTAAATTTGGCACAAAACTTTATACATCTCCTCCTCAGAGAGAAGATGAGCATGAATATGCTCAGCATATCCTCAAGAGTCTGCAAAGAAGGTGGAGTGAAGTTTGAGGAGGATCTCATGGAGGAGAACAGAAGAGCCAGAGAAGCACTGGGGGAGAAGGCTTACTTTTGAAGTCCATTCAGCTTCATAAATAGACATCACATCCAAGTTTGGGAAATGAGGGATGTGTCACACTGAACTATTGAACTATTGATGAAGAGGTATGTGAAGGAAGCTTTACAGGGGAATCCCAACCTGTATTTAACTTAACTTCAACCTTTTTTTTTACTGTAATATTACTTAATAAACAATAACTTAATTACCTTAATCTAACAGTTCTATTGTTGTTTGCTGCAAGGCTAACCAGCAAATGAAATTTTGAAAGCCAATACCAGTGTCAACTGATGGCAATCCATAACCACCTTTTAATTCAAACTGAGAGCATAAAGGTCCTTCCAGATACAACGTGGCAAGCGCAGGCGGCAGGCAGGAAACCCATTCATTGTGTATACGTTCCACGGCGCAAGAGTGCAGAGCCTTGTGTCTATGGCGCCACCTGTCTGCCAGCCAGCCGGTTTCCCCCAGTGGCCAACCCTGGTATTGCAACAGAAATCCCATTGGGCCCAAAAAGCATTTTCCCCTTAAAAGGCAATAGTAAAAGAAACGGCTGTAAAACTGTTGACAGGACGTCCTCAGCAGCAGACATAGATCATTACTGATCTTTGTATTACATATATTTAATTCATAGATTTTTCATTTTTCAAGAAATGTTTTAATTTAAACAGAAAAGTCACTAAAAAGTTTCACAGCACAGTGTGACCTCACAGCAGTTCACATGCACTCTCAAAGCACATGCGTGTCGTTTTGCCGCACTTTCTCCCCGTGTTTCTCCTGAACGTAGCTTGGTTCATGGTCCCGTGTTGCCCGATGGGAGTGACTCTATTGTGCGAGCTCTATTCCTTCCTTGATGTGGAAGTCGTATGCGCCAGTGGGCAGTGTTACATAGGAATGAATGGGCCGCCATGTTTGGTCCGGTATCCAGTTCTTATTATACATCCATGGCTCCAGAGGACTCCAGAACTGTCATGGAGGGGCAGGTAATCAAGTTTCCCGATCTCTGGGACACAAGGTTTAGTGGGCAGGCAGTCAAACTGCTTCCTGCTTAGCCTGAAGTTGACCTCAAAACGAGCATTATGGAGCTGTAGCTCCCAGACCAGCCTGAGGTAGATCTCAAAGCGGTTGTTGTGGAGCTGTAGCTCCCGGACCCAGTCTATATTCCCCCAGTTCCTGCCTTTCCATCAGAACTGGATGGACCCACATCCTCCTTTTCTGTGCTGCTCGTCTCCTCGTCTTTTTAATAGCACTATAGCCAAGACTTAATACACCTTCTCACAAGATCGTGCTCAAACCAACTGCTAAATGTTGTTACTGGTAGCTTAGCAACCTTGCTGCTTTGCCGCGCGGCACAGTGGCAGCGCTGCCCCGGCTGCGCTGTACCGCGACTACACACTATCATCTTGTGTTTCAGTCTTACAATAAAATAATGAAGATTCCAAAATTTAACACAACAAATTTATGGTAGACTGAATGTCTTAGTCACTAATAGTAAATGCCTCTAGGGGGAGCTACCTTTCTAGTATAGCACTGCAGATATTGTGATTATAGACAGAGAAGAAGAGCTTGAGCGCGAGTTTAGTAGTCGTAGTATTGAAGAAATAAATGGCATGAAGCCAAAGAAAAACAGCTCCAGTGTGATGATTGCTACCTGGTAGGATATCACACAATTGGCAACAAGGATTTAAATGGCGGAAGCTAATGATATTAAAGAGCCAGACAGACGGCTGCACTTTTAAGTGGAGTTGGTGCAGCTACTTACAACTTGTTGACAAAACTAGTTAGTCCTGCATTACCAAGGGAAAAATGTACAACCAGCTGATTGCTGAGCTTCAGAAACACCTTGACCCCAAACCGAGTGAAATTATGCAAAGATTTAAATTTAATTCACGCATACAGAAGAGCGGTGAGTCAATAGTTGAGTATGTGGCTGAATTGAGAAAATTAGCACTGCACTGTGATTACAAAGACTCACTGTTATAGATGTTAAGAGACCGACTAGTGTGTGGAGTGAATGATGACCGAATGCAACGGCGAATTTGATCAGAATCCAAGCTAACTTTTGATAAGGCCTTGGAATTGCGCCAAGCTATGGAATCAGCATCAAAGGATGCGAAGAAAATGAAAGGGAGGCTTGTCGAGGACACAGCACTGCATGCACGTGTGCCAAAGACTCAAGTAGGAGCCCACAAAGTATCTACTGACATGACTCAGCGTAAATTCCCCAGTTGTTATCGCTGCAACGGCCAGTACAATGCCACCGAATGCAAGTTTGCGACTGAGCTGTGTCATAATTGTGGCAAGCGAGGACACATCAAGAAAGCATGTAGATCAAAGGCGGGAAATTCACATGTGCAGAACAATTCACACAATTTACAGCATGTCAGAAGAGCTGACAAAGGTGGCACCCATCACACGCACCATAAATGTAAATGGAATGAAAGTAACATTTGAAGTTGATACTGGCTGTGGGGTGACTGTATAAAGCAGCAGTACACACAGCTATTGAAGAAAACAAACATGTCAGAATTAAAGCCCCACTCACTAAAATTAAGAACAACAACAGAGGTGTTCAAAGAAGGGTTGGGACAGCTCAGGGGTGTCACTGCGAAGATAAATGTGGACAGGGAGGCCCAACCATGATTCTGCAAACCCCGACCAGCACCCTATGCAGTTAAGCCACTGGTCAAAAGCGAGCTACAGAGGGTGCTGGATGACAAGATCGAGCCAGTGCAGATTGCAGAGTGGGCGGCACCCATGGTTCCGGTGCGGAAATCAGATGCCTCCATTAGAATACTTGGGGATTACAAACTCACTGTCAATAGAGCATCGCGGGTGGACTAGTATCCAATTCCTAAGGTGGAGGACCTTTTCGCACAGTTGAATGGGGGGCAACGCCTCACAAAATTAGACATGAGTCACGCCTACCAACAAGTAGTCCTGGAAGAAGAATCCAGAAAGTATGTAACAATCAATACACACAAAGGCTTGTATACCTACACACGCTTGCCATTTGGAGTAGCTCCCAGTCCTGCTATATTCCAGGAAACCATGTAGGGCATCCTAAGTGGAATTCCGATTGTTGCTATTTATCAAGATGACATACTTTGTACAGGACCAAGGAACAAGAACATCTGAAAACACTGGAGGAAGTACTTAAAAGGTTGGAGAAAAGCAGCCTGAGGTTGAAAAGAAGCAAGTATGAGTTCATGGGAAAAGAGGTGACGTTTCTAGGCCACAAGATCAACGCCAGTGGTCTACACCCCCTGACAGAGAAAGTGGAAGCCATTGCAGAGACACCTGAGCCACAAAATGTTACTGAGTTAAAAGCTTACCTTGGCTTGTTGAACTACTACCATAGATTCCTCCTGAAGCTTTCCACACTGGTGGCACCGCTACATACCCTGCTGAAGAAAGAAGAGAAATGGTTATGGGGGGCCAAGCAGCAGACCGCCTTTGAAGAGTCCAAAGCGCTACTTCAGTCCTATAGAGTGTTCGTACACTATGACTCAAACAAACCACTTATCTTAGCGTGTGATGCATCACCCTGCGGTGTGGGAGCCATATTCTCTCATCACATGGCAGATGGCTCGGAAAGACCCATAGGGTTCATCTCAAGAACTCTTAGTGCAGCTGAGAAGAACTACTCCGGGTTGGACAAGGAAGGCCTTGCGGTAGTTTTTGCAGTGAAAAAGTTCCACAAATATCTGTATGGGAGACAGTTCGCGATAGTGACGGATTACAAGCCACTAATTTCACTGTTCAATGAAATGAGAGCCATACCCCAGATGACATCTCCTAGGATTCAGAGATGGGCAGTTACGTTAGCAGCGTATGAGTACAACATTGTCTACAAGGATGGCCGGGACCATACAAATGCTGACGCACTGAGTAGGCTAACCGTGGATGAGGGAAGAGAGGGTACGCCTGAGGAGGAGGAGAGAGTGCTGTTGTTTGAGGACAGTGGGGTTCCACTGGTGAATGCACAGCAAATAAAGAAATGGACGGACAAAGACCCTGTGCTAGCAAGAGTGCGTCAATACATCTTGCGAGGTTGGCCAAAGGAAAGCAGTGCTGAGTTCATTCCGCATGCCCGACGGCAGGATGAGCTCAGCACCCAGGAAGGATGTACCCTGTGGGGAGGACGCGTTGTGGTTCCACTGCATGGTCGGTCACAATGGTACCTGTTTTACCAGGAACTGTTTTACCAGTTCCTATAGTTCGCTGAAAAGAATGGCATACCTCATATCATGACAGCACCATACCACCACACCTCACCAGAGGAGGCCGATGATGAACCACCACTTCAGGTAGCACCTGAGGTACCTGTCTCTGCTGATTCTACTGACAGCACTGCAGCAGAAAGAACAGTGGAGCAGCCTGAGTCTTCACCTGCAGTTGACCTACCAGCAATGAGAAGATCTCAGCGAGCCAGGAAAGCTCCAGAGTACTTGAAGGACTATAATTAGTTAGTAGTGAGTTCCCCAGCCACAGGACAAGAATGCGTCCTGGAACCTCTTTGGAGATGAGGCGGAAGCTGACAATGGATGGAATAACACCATCTCTGAGTCAGACAATCTGACCTGTCTTTCAAAATCCTCCTGCGTAAAATGTTCACTGCAAAGCACAGTTGAATCACTTGCAGTTAATCTTTCCCTCCTCAAAGCCACTTCCCACTTCTACCTGGTGTCCCTGTCTCTGTCTGTTCAAAAACATTGCGAACATGAGAAACATTTTACAAAGGAAGCCAAGTTTATTTACCTTCTTCCTATTTTTACTACACCCTGTACATCTTCATATCATCTTCCTGCAACAGTTTTTCTGCTAGACATAAATACAGTAGTCATATTCTATTCACAGATTACAACCGAAAATAATGTTCAATATTACTTGTGAAAAGTAATTCCACGAGCCCTGTTTTCAACAGTTTTCCGAGTTTGACAGTTACATGCAGCACAGTGCACAGGCATGCTGCCACTTTGGTTGTTTTCACTCGAGACCTCCTCAAGATGGCGGCCGCATTTCTCGAGTCCCGGCAGCCAATGCGGCGTCTACTCTTTTCTTTTGTCTACGTATACAATGGGCGAATAACTGCGGACACTGCGTTGTGACAAACGCTAGGGGGCAACATGTACAAATAAAATTCTCTGACCGGAAGCAGTTTCTTTGTCGTCACTTCCGAGGGTCTTTTTTTTTACATCCTCCCCCTATTCGACAAACGTTCTCCCTTCTCAGTGTAACCACTGAAGTGCTGCATTACCGATTTCCCAAGACGACGATATTTGGAATAACTCCGATTGTGGTAAGCGTCACTGACGTTTAGAAACAGCAGAACATCTCTGACTCAGAAAAACTGCGGGTGCGCCACGTTGACCTGAATCCTTTCAACTGTCTCGACCATCTCTCATTGCATGCATCGTCCATATATAAGCTCAAACATAAGCGTACAGAGCATCGACTCACTAACGCTGCTGGACTCAGATGTGGTCCTGTCCCATCACGATCCTGCTTTTTGTGCAGACAGGAAGCTGTACCTGCTGATCCAGACAGTTTGGCGGCTCCATCATGTCTGGACCAGAGCTGGACCTGTCCCCGCCTGAGGTCCCTGAACCCACCTTCCTGGAGAGCCTGCTTCGATACGGCCTGTTTCTGGGGGCCATCTTCCAGCTCATCTGCATCTTGGCTGTCCTAATCCCCACATCCAAGGGGCATGAACATGTAGGTACAATATAAAAATTAAACTGTAGGAAAGCAAAAATAAAAAGATTGTAGTGTTGGTGAGGATATCCATACGATATATCAATAGCTCTAGCAATCTAAATACACCCATGATTTATTAGCTGTAAAAGTAATGACCCCACTCATTACTTTAATACAATTGTGACTGTTGATTAATACTACTGCTCCATTTGTAATTGCACTATTCTCTGAAGAAACACAAAGGAACAGGACAGTAGCTATGGAGTGCTGAATATCTTATTTTTAACTGTTCACGAAGGCAGAGCCATCAACAACTACTTTGACGGATCTCCATACTAGAATGGAGTGCATTCTAGTATTGTCAGGGGAGAGTATTTATAGGCATAAGCAATTAATGCAGATTTCTCTTTACAGTATGCTGCAATTTCATCTCTCACACCATTCTGTCACTGCAGTCTGAAAAACAGCTGACAGGAGGAAAAGTGTTGAAATGTGTCTGAATTTGTTTTGTTTGTGTTCCGCTTTCAGACAAGAAACATCTGTGTGTATTCTGAGCTTTCTGCTGTCAATGACAAGTGGCAAAACTTAAAATAATGAATGACAGACATAATGGAAAGTGTATTTAGCACACATCGAGCATTATCCACATGCATGTTCAGATCATCGTTAGCTGCTGCTTCCTCTGTTTCCTATGCAGGATGAAACTGAGTCAACTGACAGCAAATCCACAGAACAAGTGAAGAAACCAAAAGGACCACCAGCTCCAATTCGGCAGAAACCAAAGAAAGAGAGCAAAAAGAAGAGATAGCTGTTGTGTGTGTGGTGTGTCTAACCTGCTTTTGTATCTGTGCATCAGTGAGTTTTAGTATTACAAATGTATGAAATTACTTGCACAATGACAATATGACGACAGTGATGTGCTTTGATTTTCGGGTCCTTAAAGACATTTATGTTGATATTCCATTCAAACTAGACAGTATGAAAGTAGGTGTTTACTCATTTCTGACAGCTATGGTTGTTAACTGGTAGGTAGTTTTGTATTTGCGTTTTGATAATCTATATTGAATCTTGCTTTAATTACAACTAACCATTAAAACACTGTGTAGCCATTCACTTTACCTGTTTTTATTTATTGTTTAAGTTCATTTTCGTTCATTTGTTTCGATCATGTTCCATCTTCAGGTCAAAATCCACTGAAATTTCTTCACAAAGCCACTACATTGTGGCACCAGAAAAATGTGTTAAAGTATACAAAGAGTTTTAAATTGCTTCTCTCTTTGTAGTTGCATTGTATAAATGCTAAAGTGGTCTGAAATGAAAAGTGATAAAACAAAAGTTTCATTCTTCAAACAAAAATTAAGATGTCATGTATTAAAACCCTTAATCTGTCTACTGATACATTTATTTCACCCAGCCATCAACATGAATGAAAATGAAAAATTAAAACTGCATGAGCAGTTCCCTGGTAAAGTAGTTGCAGCCTATAACTCAGTCTTGTATACCTGAGCATTTTATCCTCTCACTCAAAATGTTAAATTTCCTTAATTTTACAACAAGACAAAAGGTTGGTTAAGACTAAATAAAGTACAGGCAGCGACCCTCTGCAGTAACTTCCTTCACCTTCGAAACCGAGTAATCGTAGTGACCTGAGTGCCTCCACGTGTGCGCGCGCGCACGCCTGTTTGAGCAGTTGATGGTGCAGCCATGGAGGCAGCCCTGAACCTTCATGTCTCAACAAAGCCTCTCAGTCGTGATTACACTGACTTTACTGAAGCCAAGCGGGGGAGCTGTAGCTGCGCCCGCCTCGGTGTATCCACCGAGTTACGCAAGTCGACGTGAATCCTAATGACTGCCCTGTCGCTACGTGAAAAACGTAACAGATTTGCGCTCTCCTGCTTCGTCAGTGATGCGCTCTTCCCTGTGCCTCCCACTCAGCCACAAGGCATGTCTCATCCACACAGCTCTTCTGTCTTTTCTCATGTCTCCTCCGTCTCTTCTGGCCAGCCGAACAGCTCCGGGTCCGTCTAGTCGCGGTCTCCTCTGAGACAGTCCTCGGCATGACCTCGCCTCTCCCCACCTCTGCAGAAATTCTCTAGATGGGATTCGTGGCTGTCCGGAGATCTTCACAGCTCCTGTCCCCCAGCTCTGAGCTCCTGTCTAATGAAGGCAGTCTGACAAGGTTGCTGCTGAGCGTCTCTGGCTGCTGGGGCTCAATCTCAAGACGCGTCAAAGGTGAGTTTTGACGCGTGAGGCTTTTATTCACTAACGCGAGGGAATTTGGATGTCCACGGTCGTATCCTGAGCTTTTACCGCGTCACTAGCCCATTTATTATTATTTTACATCACTCGTGTTCTATATAGACTAGTGTGTTTCATTGTTCAGGCCATTCACCGAGCGCCACTCCGTCTCTGCTCACTAACACAGCGATGAACATGCGAACCATGTTTGTGTGAAATTTTCGGCTTGCGGTAATTATATACAAACATGCTAGACATAGATGCTGTCAAACCAGGGCACAGGGAAGAAAACAAGAGACACGAATCCATCGAAATCCAAAATGGAGCTGTACCAGCACCTGTTTTGATACATCAGGCCGTGAGAGCAGCCCGGAGCCTCCCACCGCCTGAGCAGTACTGTCGTGTTTTCTTCCCCGTTCCCATTCACAAATCCATGTTTATGTGGATCGGTTTTGCCAACAGTGGCTGCTGGTGTTTTTATTCAATTGTCTTGTCGTGTGTGTGTGTGTGTGTGTGTGTGTGTGTGTGTGTGTGTGTGTGTGTGTGTATGTGTGTGTGTGTGTGTGTGTGTGTGTGTGTGTGTGTGTGTGTGTGTGTGTGTGTGTGTGTGTGTATGTGTGTGTGTGTGTGTGTTTTCCATTTCCCCCTGAAGCAACGTTACCATCTTGACAGCTGCTACTCTGTGGGCAGCTTCTACCCCACCCCTTGTTTCTTTGAAAGCAGCTTTGCTGACAACTGGTGTTTAATTCCACGGAAATAGAGTTTTAATTATGTGTTTAATCTCTTAGCATTTGTTTTTTAATTTGGAGAAGTTCCAGCTCATTTACGCAAGGCAATGGATTCAGGTTGGCTGAAATTGTGAAGAATGATGGGGATGCTCCACATCAGGGTTTTTGACACTGGACTTGCCTTTCTCATTGTGCTGTGCTGGCCCACCTCTACTGCACATCAGGCCGTTTTACTGGCTGAGATACATACATAAATATGTGTGTGTGTGTGTGTGTGTGTGTGTGTATATGCATATATATATACATATATATATATATATATATATATATATACACATACATACATATACATATATGGTGGTTTCAGCAGTCTTTTACTAGTTTAATCCAAGTCATAAATTACAACAATTAAGTCATAATTAAGTCATAATATCATGAGGATAAACTTGTATGTAGTAGGTTGAGATGAGAAAAGGTGAGCAGGTAAGATTGATGTAGACTAGTTGTTAAATGTTTATTAAACTGAACAGTTTAACTGACGTTAAATGACTTCCCCCTTTCCCCCTCAATGTGGTCCTAGTACTCTGTAGCATGGGATCAATGTTCTGTAGAAAAGAATAAACAAAAAGCATCATAAATAAAAGACAACATGATGATCCACCAAGGCCTTTAAATCATTTAGTATATGAAATATGAACATCTCTAGATGTTCAATGGATGGATGGATGGATGGATGGATGGATGGATGGATGGATGGATGGATGGATGGATGGATGGATGGATGGATGGATGGATAGATAGATAGATAGATAGATAGATAGATAGATAGATAGATAGATAGATAGATAGATAGATAGATAGATAGATAGATAGATAGATAGATAGATAGATAAAACTTTATAGATCCTCCTGTGAAGGCTCCCATTGAGAGATTCAAGATATCTTCAAATGTCTTATTTTGTCTGCTGAGGTGTTCAAAAACAACAGCTACCTGTGTCCACCATCCCAACTTAATATGTTGTTACTTTAATGTAGTAACTTTCATGTCTTCCCTACCTATTGTCCTCCCTCTTTGAATTACTCATTTTATATTGCCTAGTCCTCATTGCCAGATGCACTTAAGTTGAATGATTAGAAAGCATGAGGGCCTTTATTCTATCTTTTTGCTTGGTTTTTGGTAAACAAACAGCTTTGAGGAATAGAAATTATTTTACTGGTGCAGTCAAATACTGAAACTGAGCTGCCAAAGCATGGCAGCTCAGGGCCAAACATGCTCATCTGCTTGACCAGGAATGTGTGGCTTCTGTGCATATTCTCAGCGTGATTCAGAAGTCCAATATGCTAATCCTAACTTCACCATGAAGAGTACCAAATCCAAACATTAGCCCATGGTGCTTCATCATATGTTGATTAAAATTTTCTTTCATGCTAGTATTCCTCATTAGCTATTAAGAAGGCAGGGGTCAGGAATGTCTGCACTGGATCATCAAAGTAACTTCAATTTGTCCTGATGATCATGCAAATGTGAAAATGCTCTCCATACGAAAGCTCCTAAGATATTTTAGTGTTGAGTGAAGGACTGAAGGAATTGTCACAGCAGCGAAAAACTGCTTCCATGAAAATTGGAGTCAGCGTTGAGATTGTCATACACCTTTCTGTGATATTATTTTCTTCAATCAAAGAATGTTGAAAAAGGGATATGATGAATCTCCTGGCTGCCTTGACATTGAGGCAGTGTAAGTAAAGATGTTTGGACTTGCCAGCTTCATTCACTTATGACATTCCCTTCAGGCATCAAAACCCTCTTCCTTCTTCCTCTACAGTATTCCCCTCTTGCACCTAGCATCCACATGATGTACAAAGAAAGCTTTATAGATTTTGAAAAACGCAATCAACACTGTGACTGTGCGAAAACCATAGCTCAGTGATAATTGGGCTGCAGAAATTAAAGGGATCTCTTGAACTCCATTGTGGTTCTGAGTTAACTGCAAAAGTAAAGTCCTTTGAAAGTAGGTAAAACTAGGCAGCAAGAGTTTCCTCTGATTTGATTTGTGTCCTGGGAAAATGTGAAAATAAAGCATCTGTCACCTTTAGCCCCCACTCATTTTCTCTCCACCATTCCTTTCTCCCATCCTGACTGCCCACTGTTCAGGCACCGGTTCTCATTGCAGTCACTGTCAGTTCCAGCTTCTGCCACAGTCCCACACTCCTGGTCAATGGAAAAGCCACAATACTGTGAAATTGTGTTAGAGGTCAGGTCCCTGGCCTCATGATTATTTATATTTGAATTGGGAAACTTGGAACAGTACAGTAGTACAGTTCATACCCTGCAGACACCCTGTTGTACCAGTAGTGTGCAGTATCACATATGCTAGTAGCATTTTCACCAGTTTATGGTGCACTCCCTCGGCCCGTGTTCACTGGTTAGCATTTGCTAAATGTTAGCAAAGCACTTACGAAAAGGATATAACATTGACTTCAGTAACTAATAGAGACAGTTAGCCAGTACATAATGTTATTGTATATACACCAACATCTTACCTTTGTGAAAATGGCAGGAGCAAACGCAGAGAGATATCTTGTCCACAGTGGTATCCTTGCGTCTCACTACAGCAACCCATGTGGCCCAACACTTTATTTTCTCTACCTGCTGCTCGTAGCATCTCTTCCAGCATCTTTACGAATATAGTGTAAAATGGAAAATGTCAAGGTGGGATATTATCGGTTGAGTGTGACAACAAATGTGTGTGTGTCAGGATAAGTGAACTTGTCAGTGGGTGATCAGATGCATGGTATTAAGTGAGTTGCTTATCTGTTTGAGGAGGAAGGGAGTGTGACCCCTGTTGATTGGGTGAGTCCAAGGGGATTGAGTATTTAAACAGGCAGTAAGAAGGGAGGTTTTTAGAGAGAGTGGCAAGGGTGGTGCCAGAGACGGTGGACTCCAGGAGTGCAGAAGAGTGCAATGCAGAGTTAAGTTGAGTTTAAGTTTTTCTTTCTTCCTTTCAGTTAAGCTGCGTTAACTGTTTTGTGTTCCTTTGATACTTTGTGTTTATTCCTTTTGTTTGAAAGTTTTGTTGCACTGCATTTTTTGGACTCTTTTTCTAAAATAAATTTATTTTTTGATAAACTGGATACTTGTCATCTGAGTCTGCCTCCCAGAATCCGTCACTCTGGCCAGGCTTCCCACGAAGTAGCCATCTATCATGCCTGACTCATCCTGCTACTGACAACTCAACCATTCCAATGATCGAAAGCAATATCTAGCCAATCACTGGTATAGGAGAGCGGGTCAATACCTTCATGGGCCTCAGTGCAGTCTGTCCTGTCATACAGACAAAGCTGGGTTTTTTTTGGTTGTTTTTTTTATACAGCAGCTGCATTTAAGACAAGATGAGAAGCAAGCAGGAAGCAGCACTATACCACCCTCCCAGCCTCTGAAAATAGTCACCAGTAATACTGAAGTAAGCATTAATGCTTGGAGAGTAAGCTACAGCAGTTAAACAGCAGAAGCTTAGAAAGGTTTCCTGCAGAAACCAACACTGGTTGGTCCTGCTTCTTTTGCTCCGTAGCCTCCTCACCTGGCATGAATGTTAACTCCATGTTCAGTTTGACAGTGCTCATGTTTCTAATAGAAATGAGGCTGGAAGATATTTCTCTCTCTGAACAACAGAGAGAGAAACTCCCCCCACACACTATCACCACTAACAACGCTGGCCACAGTATTACTGTTGACCTCTGAGTCTTTTGTTCTATGTTGTGTTTTTTAGGGCAGGTGGAGGTTGTGTGTGTGCTCTCCAAAAATCTTCTACTAGCCTACTGTGAGACTGAGCCTTTTACTGAGATAAAGACTTGTTTCAGAGAGACTAACAAACAGCTGCTCCTGCACATAAACCGACCCATGCTGCATGCACTCAGTCTTGAAGTGAGACTGCCTTTATTCACAAAGGAAGAAGACAGTTTCATATGCGTGTGACTGTCTCTGTTTATGCTGGCCTGAAATAACTAAACTTGCCATGAGTCACTCTCCAGAGACTCGGGGGTGAATCGGATTCATGTGCGTGAACAACTTTCTATGGGTGCGTTGACTGCATGTACATGTTTGTCTTTGTCTGCAGTCATGGTGACAGCATGATCTGGTTGTATTTGTTAATCTATTAGCCGCCAGGGTAGAAAGGACAAGTGATGGAATAATTACTTGTGAAGGTATAACTGTCTGACGAAGTTCATTAACCTGTAACCAAGCACTTGGTTTCATAACAGTACACTGCTGCCTTTGTCTGGAGCTTTGCTTTTCATATAGATGATTATTGATTCAGAGCAGATTGAATTATTAGGTGGGAATGGCCTTGAATGAATTTGTGGACTATTTCAAGTTGTCATGTTTGGAGAATATTTGCTTGCCAAACTGTCCAAATGCAACCTGAAGCAGCACCAGGAATTCTCAGTGGAGGATTTGGAGAGCAAAAGATGAATGTGAAGCTAGGAGGAATTTGTGTTTGAGAAAGGCAAATGAAAGGATATTAAATGGGGGTCCATTTCTGCTCTTGAATGAACTGAGTTCATCTTCTGGCAGCATGGATTAAAATGCTGAATTTCAGCCTGGGCACCCAGAAGGATTTTATTGAATGTTAATGTAAAACACCCTGGTTTGTTGTGTTTTCTTGTGGAGTCAGATTTGATTTAAATGTTAACATTACTTTTGAAAGTAGGAAGACATCCACAGTAGTGTTGCCAGCCTCAAAGTAGACCTGAGTGCAGATGAAAATGCTTGTCCAAGCTAATGTCTTTACATGTCTTGTTTGTTTCGCCCATCGTCTTCCTTTCCAGAGATTTTAGATTTTGAGTGCTATAAAACTGAAGGAGGCAGCAAATACTGACACTGGAGTAGGTTAAGCCATACATGCTTTTCTTGAAAATGAAATTATTTCCAATTGATTAATTCATTCTTGAAACCAACTGATAATTTTAGCATCTATTGGACATATAAAAAGTAATTGGAATTCCCTCATGGCACTCAAATTGCTGCATCCTGACTCATCACTGGCTCTCTTCCCAAGTCCGCACATGGGGGCAGTTAAGAGCAAGCCCAAAGAGCCGGGCCAGCGCTCCATGAGCCTGGATGGAACCATTGGCACAGGCTCCGACAGCGGGCACTTCCACCACCTAGGCCCTGCCCAACAGACCCAGACTCCCAACAGGAGCCCTGCCGTGGGAACAGGCAGGCGGGGGCACCCAGGGCAGCACCAGCATGCTCCCACAAACACTCCTGAGCTTGCTCTCTTCGGAGGGGTGGACCACACCAGCACCATCACCTCACCACAGAGAGGACCCTGGTCAGGTAGGCAACTCTTACCACAGGATAAAATGTTTTATTTTTATTCAAGACACTGTTTATTAACAGGTCTGCCCACATTGCTGAATACCAACATTGCTGTTTGTATGCGTATGTATCTTAACCTGCTTTCCTAGTTTCTTTTGTTTGTGCTCAGCTAAGTTAACATTTCCTTGTTTCCAACTTCATACTGAACACACAGATGAGAGCTATCAAGCCACTCATCTAACCCCAAGCAAGAAGTCAAATATATGCTCCTCCCAAAAAAAGATCATGATTCCTTGTTCTTGGGGGGAAAACTATGACTCTGTGTGAATCAGTTACACAAAAAATGTTTTCTTTCATAGAAGAAGAGAGTTTGTTTCATGAATTATCAGCTGCCAAACTAATGTAAAACCACCTTTTTGACTTTGAAACTCACCATAACACACTGTCCAGATTTCACTTGATATTAACCCATAATGCTTCAAGATTGTCCAGATGGTTGGGTGAGTCGTACTCCATCCAGTGAGCGGAGGGCTGCTGGTGTCTGCTCTGGCACCTGCCTCCTCTGTTGCATCTAATGAGCCAATTTATGTTGTCTAGAGGGTTGTCACGTTGAGATCACAGGTTCATTAAAGAGAGGGGCTGGAAGGCCCTTTAGAATAATGGCTCTGTCCTCAACAGACAAACACCCACAAGCAGTCTGAATGTCAGTATTTTATATTTGGCAATGGTCATTTGTTTGAAGTACATACAACAAATTTGAAGCAGGTTCAAAAGTGCGTTTAGGATTTATAGCTTTTTAGTGTATGGAATAAATGATAAAGAAAGACTGGAGCTACATCATAAAAGTTAGATTATAGAAGTGAACATGAATGGGTGGTAGGAGGAAGTTCCTTTGTTTTTTACTCCATTGTTCCCTAAATGCATGTATGTGTGTCATTTGTTGCAGGAGGTGTCACTACATTTGTGGCACTGTATGACTATGAGTCACGGACACAATCTGATCTGACCTTTAGGAAAGGAGACAGGCTACAGATAGTCAACAACATGTAAGAACCAGCATTCATTGCCTCTTCTCTCCCCAAACGACACAAAAATCCAAACAGGTTTGCAGCACATGAATTTGTGAGTGTGCTTAAATGTGTCTCAACTATCTCCTTCCTTTCCATCTGTTGACTAAAATGGAGCAGAACCTTGATCTGCATTCTGTTCTTCTTGGCTTACTCATCATCATCATCTTCCTTTTTATGATACTGGTAGAGAAGCATCAATTGCCAGAACTACATCTAAAAAAGATTATTTTTTGCAGGACTTATTCACAGAATGAAGTCTGGCTGGGGTGTGGCATGATTAAGATCCCATGTTCCAGAAATGTACAATGATACATTTTGTAAATCCTGAATAAAAACTGAACGTAGTCACATTTAAGTCTACAAATGAATCTGAGATAATGTGTAACATCATTTACACTCAACCTTGCTCTTACTCTCTCCAGGATTCTCTTTTTTTTAACTCAATTTCTGACATGATCACCTGTCACCAATGAACCAAACAGCTGTTTTTAGTATATAACATCACTTTCCTGCTTTCTCTTTAGTGCCTTCTGCCCCAGTGCTTGTTGGGATTGAATTGAGAATAAGCAAATGTTTTCAAAAATCATTTAAGCAAATTTAGTCAAGTGTTCCATTTACTGACATCAACTTGATATTGGCATATGATCACATTTTTTTTATTTGTGATTTACAGTGTCCCAGCTTCTCTACTGTCATTGGAACAGATTGGTTTTGAAAGTAGATGAAACATGTTGTCTGTACAAGTTGCTTTCGCCAAGCAAAAACACTGCATGCACATTTCTCAACCTGGTGTTAAAAATCATCGCCTTTCTTTCTCTGTAACATTCTACCATGAGTCCTGTCTGTTTTATTTCTACTCAGACTGCACAGTACGGCTAAAATTATAATTAATTCATGCATGAGTATTTAATACTTGAAAATGACATGCTTCTCATGTCTGCACCTCCAACCAATATCTACATGCTGTCTATTAAAAGAAAATCCACGTGGTTGAATGAAACAGATTTCCTTAACTTTATTTTACAGAATTATTTAGCCGAAATTGAAAGTGAAACTTCATGTTAAAGGGGACATATTCTGCTGTTCCATCTTTCAGACCATCCTTACAGTGTTATAATATCATATGTCCATGGTGAACCTCTGCAAAGTTGCATAACACGAGCTGTAGGGGTCCAACCGTAACCCATCAACAAGATTTCTCATGCTTTTCAGTCTCCCTGAACGCATGATAACGAGATCCCTGTGAGATCTATGCAAAACCTGACGTTTAACTGCCCCCAACTGGCATCCCATCCCTGCTTCCACACCAAAGAAACAAGACAAAAGATCATAACACTTCGACTGCAACTCTCTCTCTCCCCCCTCTCCTCTGTCTCTTAGCTGCATGTGAGAGAGAGACACACATGTAGTCGTGTTATTGATAAATCATATTCTCAAATAATTCTTCTCTTTGCTCTGGACCGGGGACAATAAAGCGCCGATATACCCAAGGACAAAAGACACGCATGCTGCCGAGTTCTGCAGCCCAGCAAGGTAAACAAGAACCGATGCAGGGAGCGACTGGGAAACCTCGTCTGCCTATGAGGAATTCTCCACTGAGCAAGCTAATCAACTAAGCAGTTAAAGTTTAGACAGATTTATTCTGTAAGTGCTGAAAACTGTAACAATGAGAAGCAGAAAGCAGTAAAATATGCACAATGTGTCCCCTTTAAAGAAGTTTCAAAATGAAGAACCAGTGTAGCTTCAATCGATACCTCTGTATAGTCCTATAACACAATTGGCTCCTGCTATCTATTTGCTGTGCTGCTTGGTTTGTTGTCTCTCCTTGCTGCGTTTGATGTGTCTCCTGTGTCTGCTATCTCTCCCTCTTTTTCTCCCTTCCTCTCTCTTTCTCCCACTTTTTTCTTTCTCTCATGCTTCATGGTTTCTCCTAGGAAAAAGTACAGCTTCAGGTCAGTGATGCTTAATGCGATAGAAGAATCTCAGATCTCAGAATCAGATTCAGTCTCAGAATTATCCATTAAACTCAAAGTGAAACTCTTACCTCTGAAGTGCTAGAGTTAGTGGGTGATTTAGTAGTCTACCCTGCATGGTGGGCCAGCACCCAGAAATACAGAAACAGTTTAAGGTCTTAGACTGAGGTGGAGCAAACTTTTGTCTGTTTCTGCCATCTGTCTGAAAAGTTTGTTTTTTTCATGACTTCACTCTGATTTGATAATCTATAATTTTGATAATTTTCAAACTTGCATTTGCTTAGTTACTAAGATTCAGAGATATCCTATAATACAGATACTGAGATATTTAATGGATAAGTTTGTGTTCTACATTTCCCAATTGGTAATAAATCCCATGATAAGACCAACAACAATATATTGAACATAATTAATTAAACTAACTAGTTAACTGACAAATGGTTCCACTGTAGCCAAACCCTGATTCTGGCTTATTTCACTGAGCACTTCATATTGAGTATCTAAAAGTTTAAAAGTAATTCATTTACACCTTCTCTAGGCCATTGATGTGCCCTAGCTTGAACAAAGTCTTTTACTTTTGCTTAATTTTGTTACTAATGGAACACATTTTAGCACAGTGAGTAGGCACCCCATGTGCAAACTCAGTATTGCAGTGACCCATGTTCAAATCCTTGCCTTGTCATTTGCTGTGTCATCCCCTTATCTCTCTCTACCTTCCTGTCTTTCTCCATCTGTCCTCTCTGAAATAGAGGCCAGAAAAGCCCCTGAAAATACTTAAAAGCATAGTCCTCAACAAATACAGAATGCATTATGTGTTTAAACAGAATATAAACATGTTAAGAAATCAGCCTTTTAAAAAGTTAAAATTTACATTTCTGATAGGAAGCAGCCTTCTTGGGGCGTAGAGACAGCTGTGAGATAAAATAATTGCACCATTTTTGTTGGTTTTCACATGGGATTTTTGACAATGAGAAAAATGTGTTTTAATTAAATGTAATTTGGAAAGTTGGAGCCAGCTAATGGTTAACGCCAAAAACTGTTGAGGTTGTTTGAGTTCGTTTTTTATTAATGATTTTCTCCTCTCTCTCTCTCTCTCTCTCTGTCTCTCTTTCTTCCTCCCTCCCTCTACCTTTCTCTCTCTCGCTCTCTCTATCACAGAGAAGGGGACTGGTGGCTTGCTCGCTCCCTTACAACCGGAGAGAGTGGTTATATCCCCAGCAACTACGTGGCTCCGTCCGACTCCATCCAAGCGGAAGAGTACATTATCCTGTCCTTGTTCTTTTTTTTTTTCTGAAGTCCTCAAAGCCTTCATAGATCTTTATTCTCTGTACTCTATGTCTATCTACAAGCAAATTTAAAGAGAACAAATATTTTGTTTTGTACCATGCAGCTCAGTCTCTGCTGTCAAAAGGACCCTCTGTCAGCCTCCTCTAGATGTTCATTTGTAGCTCCTCGCTAATCTCATTCTCTGTGGCCCACTTTGGCAGGTGGTATTTTGGGAAGATCACTCGACGTGACTCAGAGAGGCTCCTTTTGAACTTGCAGAACAGACGAGGAACCTTCTTGGTGAGGGAGAGTGAAACCACTAAAGGTGAGAGAGTAGATGCTTGAATCACTCCAAAGGCTACAATTATTGTAGGTGGTCGAATGACTGTCACAAGCTATGTGGATTATTATCTAATGTACATATTATAACATATAATTTTGTATTGCTTGAAATTACCTGTCTACCTTGAGGCTGCATGTACATCTGAAATGAACAGAAAATGATCAATTTTTACTATGCAAATTTGTTTTCTGTTCCAAATTTTGGAAAGGGGCTAATGGGATTGGTTTGTGGATTCTTGGGCCTAATGCTTGATGCCTGACCTTCTGAGCTACTGCTGGAGCCTCCAGCCTCCAAGCAGCTACTGAAGTTACCGAGGACTGGTCAAATGGTCAAAATCTGCTCTGCTGTCTTGGTCCCTCCGATCCCTGTAGCTACTTCTGCTGTACTTGTACCCATGTTCCACAGCTCTGGTCCACCAGAGCGAATGGCTTTTCGTGGATGCAAAACATGTTGAAAATCGAACCTGTTCCAAGCGCAATTTATACAGAATAAGGTTGAATTTTTTTATTTACTGGACACAGTGTGTAAAGACCTTAAAGAAACCACAAAGATTTTGATATACATAATACATATGGCATCACTTATGCTAGATAGACTTGCATGCAGTTTTTTTAAGAAACACAGCAAAGGTTAATATTAACTGTAACTGAACATCAAAATAGTTTTGCAACCATTTTGAAGGACAGAATAAATATGATGTGCACCATGGAATGAGGAGATGCATACATTAATGGAGAAAGTTCAGATGTTTTCAGTAAGTCAGATGATGCTTAGATGTTTCCCTGGAGTTTACCTTGCACAGGAACTATGGTCTCACTTTGAAAAAATTGAAAGAGGTAGTACTGTAATTTGTAATTTGTCCTTTCACACAGGCTGATGGTACTACATTCAGATTCTTGGCTTGTGTTTTACCTTCTTCTGTGAGTCTCCTGTCAGATCTAGTCCCTGTGATGTAGCTGGGCTCCTTAGGGGGTTGTTTTTGTGGAAAAAAGGGGGTAGAAAAAGAAAGAGCATGGTGGAGTGGATTGGGGCTTGTGAATGGGTCGGGGTGAATCACTGCCAGAACTAGGTCAACGTAGAAGGGTGCTGAATGTCCCCAGGCCATGAATCTCAATGCATACATGCAGACACACAAATACACTTAGAGCTGTGAAGAGGGCAAAAAAAGTTAAGCCTGAGACTTCTAGGATGGGGGGAGGATTGGGTTGCGGAGCTTTGACTGGCAATACCCTCTGTATTTGATGTCAAGTGAGGTTCGTGTCGTAACGCAGAGGAACAGTAGCAAGGCGACTATATATTGTATGATACACAAACCATGTCAGTCTGATGCATCTCATCATTTGTAAGACCAGCAAACATGTGCCTCTGTGTCCATCTAATTGTTGTGTTTCACTGTCAGCCTTGTCTATAATTTAGTACCGGTTATTAACCTGTATTGGGTCAGTAGTTACGATGTTTGAGTGATGCTGTGATGATATTGTATTTTGTGTCAACAAACGTTGATGTATTTCTTTATGAAATGTACTGCTCCAGATTTTGTCCTTTTAGGAAAGGACTGTGAGAACTATTTAGTTAGATGATTCATGTCACAATTATAATATCATAAATGTTTTATTTGCAGTGTTATGTCTCCAAAAAATGTAGTCATCTCCATTTATGGGGAAACAACTGAGCCCTGGCCATCACAGCTGCTTGGACAGTCCAAAAAAACAGCTGTCACACAGGCCCAGATTTGCCTGCTGTTATCGTTCTGACCTGTGTCTGTATGCTTTTTGGTCTTGTTTACAGGGGCATATTGCCTGTCAGTGCTGGATTATGACAACACCAAAGGTCTGAATGTTAAACATTACAAGATCAGGAAGCTGGATAGCGGGGGTTTCTATATCACCTCTCGCACCCAGTTCACCAGCCTCCAGCAGTTGGTCTTCCACTACCGCAGTGAGTTTACACACACAACCTAGCTGGAGCAGTTGGCCTTTTATACAACCATCACCATCAATCTGCCACAATCTCTCACATCTTTTGCCTTTTTCAGAGCACTCTGATGGGCTGTGCCATGCACTAACAGACGTGTGTCCTGTGGCCAAACCTCAGACCCAGGGCCTGGCCCGGGATGCCTGGGAGATCCCCCGTGATTCCCTCCGCCTTGACCTTAAATTGGGACAGGGCTGTTTTGGAGAGGTCTGGATGGGTAAGAGTGATGCACAAATTTTCATATGTCAGCTTCAACTAGCTAAATCCTGATCACATTACATATGTGCATCTCATTGATAGAGTAACCTGGCAATTTGCACAGCTTATTCTCCTCCTGGCAAAGTGGCAGAGGTTAAGATTGATACTAAAGCAGATTGACGTCTGTCCATTAGCTATCATGCTGCGATTAGCTCCCTTAATTTGAGTACAGTTACTGGTCTGGCTCTGTACATCAGCTTTCAAATATTTTCAGCACTGCTAAGTTCCATAATTAACATGTTTTTTTTTCTAGTTTCCAGTGTTAAAATAGCACTTTCATTGCAATGGATGGTAATGTGTGGGCCTGTGTCTTTGTTTGCCCCCTAAAACTTTCTGGAATGTCAACTGGTTGCCAAGTAACTACTCAGAGGAACATGCTGTTCAGCGTAGAGCCTTGTCAATAGAATGTGTCATTTACTGAATACAAAGGCTCTGGTAGGTGGATTAGCTGTGTACCTACCACAGTCTTTGCGCTAAACCAAGCTAACAGGCTGCTGAACAGATGTAAAGGTGACAGCATATTTCACAAAATGTTTTCACTCAAGTCCACTTGAGACTTGGGTGAGATCAACTTCATCAGCAAAGTTGAACACAGATGTTACTGCTGTGACAGGTACATGGAACGGTACTACACGGGTAGCGATTAAGACCCTGAAGCCCGGCACTATGTCTCCAGAGGCCTTCCTTCAGGAAGCACAGGTCATGAAGAAGCTGAGGCATGAGAAGCTGGTCCAGCTTTATGCTGTTGTGTCTGAGGAGCCCATCTACATTGTGACCGAGTACATGAGCCAAGGTAAAAAAAAAAATGGATACATTGGTGATTCCTAATTTTGTCTCAAAATAAGATTAAAAGATATTTAGTTTATTTTGAGGCTGAAATATAGTAGTTTAGACAGTGTCCTGGGAATATTTCTAGAAATTAGTGCACACAACTGAGCTTCACTTCTGAGCTAACTAAGATCATGAAAGATGCTATAAGGTTTATGCATATGGTGGAGAATTCATTACTTAATTATCTTTGAGTTTTGTTCATAGCATATTTCATTTTGCTCTCACAGGCAGCTTACTTGACTTCCTTAAAGGAGAAGCAGGAAAGATGCTTCGTCTGCCTCAGCTTGTAGACATGGCTGCTCAGGTAATTTTAAAGTTCTAGTCATTTTAAAGTACTTTTAAAGTTTGTAACACTAAAAGTTATTCTCATAAAGATAATTATTTTAAAAATGTAGATTGCTCTCTCCTGTGCTTCCAATACCTTCAGATAGCAGCAGGCATGGCCTATGTAGAGCGGATGAACTATGTCCACAGAGACCTGCGTGCTGCCAACATCCTGGTGGGAGACAGCCTGGTGTGCAAAGTGGCTGACTTTGGTCTGGCAAGACTCATTGAAGACAACGAGTATACTGCAAGACAGGGTATGTCCATGTTTACATGCTGTGCTGTGGGCATTTGTAAAGATATTTTCTAAAATATCTGTATATCAATATATTGATTTCTTATTTTGTTTGTTGAAACTCAAAACTCTGCTCAGGAGCCAAGTTCCCTATCAAATGGACTGCACCGGAGGCTGCCCTGTACGGTCGCTTCACCATTAAGTCTGATGTCTGGTCCTTTGGTGTGCTGCTTACAGAACTGGCAACAAAAGGCCGAGTCCCATATCCAGGTACAGCACCACACCGCGAATCAGTGTGATAAGAATGTTTTTAAGCAACATTAAACAGGCAGTTCTTTTGTTGCCCCAGTGCCGCAGTGCCTAAAATGAAAAATCATCTCCATGTTGAAAGACCACACGTTTTTTTGATCCAGAATTGCAAAGGTGATGATCTGGTTATGTCTCTACTTTTATGTTCTTGCGTCCAAGTTATTTTTGGCATTGCATAACATTTTTTTAAGACCAAACAAGTATGTGATTATCAGGTCTAAGAGCAAAGGTATTCAATAGATAATACCACATACGTTTTCTTGAATGTCTGAGTTAGTCAAAAAGCAAGACTGGAACACCTGTCAAGTGTTTATTTTCTACAGAGAAGGAAGACAATAAACACTGACCGCTGCAAGTGAACCAGAGGATTGCTTCACAGAGAAAGCAGTCCCAGCACATTTTATCCTGTGCCCCATGTATCCCACCAACAACTGGGAAAACATTTGGATAGAATAAAACAGATGAGGAAGATTTTACAACTAGGTTCCCCACAGCAGGACATTTTGATGTCTACAGCAGACACAGTTTAGATACAGTACAGACACAGTTCAGGCTACAGCAACTAAAGAATACTAAGATGATACAATACAATGATTTGTGAAACATGAATTAATTAATGAGTTTTTGTCAGTCAGATTTAGTGTATTGCATTTCTCTTACTCATTTTGCCAAAATCCTACTTCATGTGTCTTCTGACAGGTATGGTTAACCGTGAAGTGCTGGACCAAGTAGAGCGTGGCTACAGGATGCCCTGCCCAGCAGAGTGCCCCATTTCTCTGCATGAGCTCATGCTATCCTGTTGGAGGAAGGACCCAGAAGAAAGGCCGACATTTGAGTACCTGCAGGGGTTCCTAGAGGACTACTTCACCTCCACAGAACCCCAGTATCAGCCTGGGGAGAATCTATAGAACCACACACTGAAGCAAAACTATGGGAGGAACCTCAGCACAGAGTGATCTGCACTAACCGACCTCAGAGGAACACCTGTGGGAGAATCTGAGTCTGTGAAAGCCACCTGGGAGGAACTTTCTTCTATGGAAGCTGAAACACAACAGAAGAACCTCATTTCTGCATGAACTCTCTCTTTGCTGATGGTTTTCTTGCAGAAGTGAAGTTCAATTCTGTGAAAGAGAGCTGTAGGTGGGATTGACTCTAGCTATGATATGATCAAGTGATGGAGGGACAGCACTTGTGGGTAAATGTTATTTTTTTTGTGCGAGGAACTGATTCAGGGTCTACAGACAGAGTGAGCAGCAAAGGAACAGAGCTCCTATCAAAGAGAGAAGACCGGGGAGGATTTTCCAATTATATATGAGCTGTTATGTGAATACCTCCCTCGCTCCCTTTCACAATCATATTCATATTCAAGGATCATATTCTAACTCTCATCTGGTATCTTTTCCGCCCACTGAAGAGCACTGCCACTGTGGCTCAGGTGCCAAAGGAAAGTCTCTCTCTCTTCAGGCCCTCTGTGTTCCTCCTTCCTCTCCTCCTCAATCTCGATGTGACTTTCAGTATTTTGTTCCACTTCTCTCAAGTGCAGCTTCTTCAAAGTGTCTCCAAATAACTCAGCTCTGGAATTCTACTTTGCATTTTTGTTCATGTTTACTAGGACAGTATTTGCCCTGTGGTTTAAGGTTTTGTTAAATGGCTGACGAAACCCCGTGGAATTTCTTCATTTTAACAATACATATTTAATCTATTTTATCAGCAGGAAAGGTTGCCTCTGTAATGATAATGCCACAGGCAGGTTCTGTAAGACTGGAGATTAGGCAAACTGAATACAATTTGAGGTCCTTTTTTTATTGTTTAACCCATATTTTTTACTTGTATTGCTTTACACATGCTGAATGGCCATTGCATTGATACAGTTAGCATTTGACTACTTGTTTTGTTTAACCTTTATTTTAACTATAAAGTTGCATTGAAAAAATCATCAGCACAGTTCTGGTTGCACAAAAGAGAATACTTAACACTAGTCAGCTTCTTTCCGCACAGGAGAAAATAGGCTAACTTTCATCAAACATGTATGCAAGGCTGATATGGCAACCAAACCAATCGTCCATCCATCAATTACTGATTAACATCCACCTCTGCTCAAGATGTGAAAACCTGGAGAGAAGAGCACATGATCTTGTGTGCAAATCACATAACTTCACTGCTGTCTTTGTATATAATGTTTGATTATTGATGGGCTTCCTCTGGAGTTTTTAGTTCTTAGACAGGCAACTGTTTACTTACAACTCACAACAACACTTGGCGCCATTTCCCCAGTAAACTTCATGTTGGTGGGGAAATGGGACAGACAGACCTGTCACTGTTTGCTGAAGGATTCAAAAGGTTCTCATTCTCTTCACAGATGTTGTTGGCAAGAATATGCAACAAGGTGGCCCTAAATAAACTGTAAAACACTGATCAGGTAACCTTAATGAAACTGTGTCTCTGACTTTGCTATAAAAGTTGATTTTAAAACCAGTTAGCATGCTTTTGTGCTGTTCTCTTGACCATTGCCTGGGTTTGTATTTATACTGTACTGTACATCAACACGTGTATGTTTACTGAAGGTTCCGGTAAGGGTAAGGAATCATAAGAGACTTCTGAACATTTGTGCCATCAATCTATGAATATTTTTTCTTTTGTTCAATTTGACCTGCCTGTCCTCACTGTTACACTGTACATACTGTAGCTCTTTAGAGTTGTTTTTTGTATCATGTAAGTCAAGTTCAGATCGCAGGTATTTATGTTGGGTGTCATGCATTTCACAGCGGTTTAGTTTATGATGTAGTTCATACAGCAACAGTAGGTATGACATTATAGATAATTGCCAACAAAATACTATGAATGCAGTTGTTCAGTTTGAGCCCACAAACAGCATGAAGTTCTGACCCAGTTAACAATTAATTCTGATGACTACTGTAATCAGTGATTTGGACAACTGTAAAACAGCAATGAAAATGGAGATTTGGTTGTGATGTGGCATTAAAAATGAGGTCAAAGATGTAAATATTATCTTAAATGACTGTGACTATCATGTAATTTGCTTTTATGTAGTTTTTCTTGAATTTGCAAATGTCTTGAATTCTTGAATCTGAAAATGTTTTTATGAGGAGAAGCTACTGAAAATTGGGATTAAGCAATGTTTTCTTTTTCAATAATGGACAAATTATAAAATCATCTGCAAAAGACAATTTAAATCTGGTTGTATATGTTTGCACAGCATATCAGTGCTTTCTTCATTGAGACTGGGAAATATCCTGTTTGTTCTGACACACTGAATGAACTGCAAATCAGTGGGACAATGTGGAACTTAATGGACGCATGATTCATATGAGTAACAGTAAGGTCTGATTGGATTTTCTGTTCCATTTTAAAGAGGTGTCTGTTTTTTTATGTTTTAGTTTTTATGAATCTATGCAGTTTTGGTCTGGCATTTCTGCAAATTCATGACCATTTTTCTCTGAAGTCAAAAACATCCTAAGAAGGTGTGAGCATTTTTAAGAACTCCTTTTGTGTTTTTTTTTCATTTCCACTGTAAAAGGATTGAGAAGGGTATTGTGCCACTCTATGTTGATCTTTAAATGTGCAATAAATTATATTTGAAATGTGTTTTGATAAGAGTGTGTGCTGGTGTGTGTACTGTCCTTCTAGCCAGAAGCATCATGCATCCTGGGGCATGTGTAACCTCTTAATGAAGTGACAAGCATGTTGCTCGCCATAGGCTTGATGTCTAGAGGAAAAGGCACATGATGTGAGGACTATCTATCTATACTATGGTATGAACCAGATGGGAAAAATGGAAAATGTTTTGGTGCCCACAGCTGAAAATTTCATTTTGGCAAATCAACAGACAAAGTTAGAAGAACATAAGTGATTGAATACAACATCAAACAGTGTAAATTCTGAATCAGGTAAAACTCAGGTAGGTGGTAAAACTGAAATGTCCATTGACCTTAATGTGGAAGGTTTTTCTGGATCAATGTAAGTTGTGTAAAAACTCTGTAAAATGGTTTATAAAGTTTCCTTCTGTCTAACACCTGTTCAAACTTTTATTTGCTATAAAGTGAATTGTGACTATTTTCTACTGTAAACGTTTAAATAAACACCAAATCAAATACGATTTCAACCATGTTGCCCCCCATCCATGGATCTTGTCAGTCAAAAAAACACTACCCTGTATGAAAATTACAAATTTCTGGTTCAGTTTGATCCATCTTCATGGAGGAGGTAGTTATCCAAAACATTGCTGTCAATGACTTCCACATTCCCTTAAATATATTGCAGACATTTTACAGGTGCGTTGCACATTTAATTCATTAATTCATTAATTAAATCCTACAACAGTGCACCTGTAAGACTCACCCATGCACGGTTGTATTTAACTGACTGCATTCCAGTGATCCTCATACAGTTTGCTCGGCAGTATGGAGTATGCACTGTTAGGTCCTCTTCATTCAGAGCACTTGAATTGGTGTTGAACACATGGGGGCAGTGTCTGCCAGGAGTGGCTCTGAAGCAGCAGGTTATGTCAGCAGCAGACTGACACAGCCTCCACTCAGAAACATTAATCATAACATTAAACTTTGATGGCAGAAGATAGCTGGCAAGTTATCACTTATGGCTCCCCACAGTTTACTTAAATTTCTGACACAGTAAGACCTCAGTGATACAGGTTTCTGGTTTTAATGTCAAGGATTCACTTGTTTGCTTCATGTGAACATCACCTGGAAGTGAGACAAAAATAAAAAACAGAAGAGGTCTCCCATCCATGCTGAGCTAATCGTCCGTTGAAGTCTCCCCCGCTTATGTGCTCTCCACTCTCTTTCATGCTTTGTTTAGAAGGAAAAATCTATCAGTTGATACACTGCTTACATACTCTTTCTGTCTGTGTGTGTGTTTGTGTCTGTGACTCACTGTTGTTGTTTCCATCTGCTGATTTGGAGTACGAGTCATTTATCTCAGTTATCCAGACAGTGTCAGAGCTCCATCTGTGAAAACAGTAAACACAGTGACTCACACTCCCTAAATGAGTGCCATTGATACCAGGCAAGACAGCACTATTCACACACCCACACATGCTCACATGCAAGCACACACCAACGCACACGCACGCAAGAACATGCACACACACATTTAGACGTAGTTAGTGTTTGTTTCAACCTCGTTATAATGACGAGCATGGTACACAATAGGACACATATTTACAGTGTTGTAATGTCATATGTCCCTGGTGAATCTCAAGTTGCATAAGATGAGCTCCCCGAACAAGATGAAAAAGACCTTGAGATCAGTGCAAAACCTGAAGTCAGTATTTTTGCCTCCAATCAGGAACCAGAGCCCCGTCCCCTGGCATACCGTCACCCAGATCAAGACACTCCGGCTGTGTCTGAAACCACCCCCTAATCCCTATATAGGGCCCATCCACATCGGGTGGACACCATTTTTAGTAGTGTCTGAATGTCCACTGCTGCTGCATGTTTTTCATGTTAACACGATAACTCGAACTCCATTTGAGAGATACTCCAAACGTCCCCGGTAGAGAACGGGTCCAAGGCAGTATCTCTATATCTATCCCAGAGAACTGCATCAGTTACTGGAATTCTCCGGTCTGTCTCTCCTCAACAGTAAAGCACTGTTTATGTCTAAATGTTCTGGTGATAAAGAAATTTTCACAGTTAGGAGTGGCATTCAGACTCATTTTTCCTTCTCTCCTCTTTGAATGCTTGGATATTGTGTTTGAAGGTTAGCCTTACTCTAAGAGGTGGAAACCCAATGAACCATATGTTCTCATCAACACACTTCAAATGCAGGATCACTCAGCTGTGTGTATGAACAGTCCATTCAGTTTCCTCTGTGCAAGACTGTTCTTTATGACTCTCACAGACTCTGCCAGATATACAGCATGCAGCTTGTGAATGGAAACCAGAGATTCCCTTTGATATCACAAGATGAACAGGTGTGCAGATGCCCCTAAACTTTAATCAGTCTTCCTTTGTTGTGTAGTTCTATGCAGTGCTGACAGACCTGTTTGAAGCCTAACCTGCATGACTGTCTTGCAAGTTCTTTGCCAAGCTGCTATGGGTAATGGAGCTCTCTGTAACATGAAGTTGCACCCTGTAGCTATTACTGATATCAGTCGCCTTAACAGGAGAAATTACTGTACGCCTGTGGCTCAGTTCTGACTTGTTGATGAGAACAGGGTTGGGACGGTTTTGATACGCATGAAATCCTGTACACACATCTTCAGTAGACCTGAAAATATGCTGTGCATTTCCCACTGTTTTAATGCTGGAAGGAGCAGATAAAAGGCCTTTAGTGGTGTTATCTCACAACTATTCATTGCATTTCAATTGTTTGTTTTAATAGTTTTGGATCCAGGATGGACCAAAAAAAGCCCCAAATTTAGTTGGTAATTATCTGTTTGCTGATATAGTTGTGTAAAAATTCTCAATCTTGATGGTAAAATCAAAAAGCAAGACTGGAACATTACCAAGTGTTTATTCTCTGCAGAGGAAGAGGCCAACACACTCTGACCACAGCCAGCAGGTCAGAGGATTGCTTCTCTGAGGAAGAGGCCACCACCACCCGACGGCGGTCAGCTCCTGCAGCATGGATGACCCGACATGTGTAGCTGGACCGAAAGAGACCAGAAACTTCTGCGACTTCCATTTAAATAATATTCAGCCGTGATTGATAGTAACCTGTCACATGATCGGTGACATCATTATCGCAGGAGTAACAGGAAGACGAAAAACAGAAAAGGCTGCATCCTGCACCCAGGTTACACCCTCCCCCCTTTAAACCATGCACGTCCCGGTGCATGCTACAGAACAAGAACACAAGGCACAGAACAAACGTCTGCTGCAGGTGGAGGACTCAAGGCATTTGCTATCCCCTGGAAAAGGGACTGAACAACCAAAACAAGCAGAATGCCCAAGGCAGAATATTGAAGCTGCTCAGGCGGCTGACGATGAAGAGTGGAATGTCTTAAAGTGGCAGCTTCAGACTCTACACCATCTGCGTCATCAACAACGTTCTGATCAGTGGTCAACTCAACTTGTTGATTGCATGTATCACGTTGGTCACTCTGGGGGTCATGATTCTCAGGCTCATCTGGTTGGATTACATCAACAGCCACAGGTAAATTTCCTTCCACAGGTAAGTTTTCCTCCACAGGTCCACAGGATAGCTCCACTTCAGCTACTGGAGAAATCTCTTCCACTGCAGGTACGTGAAGAGCTGAAGAGTCAGGAGTAACAGAGACAGCAGGTATTGGAGGCTGAGCGGTGTCTGGACTGCTTGGCGACAAAGCAGGGACATCACTGGCAGAATCTGCTAAACATTCAGTTGCAGATAAGTGGACTACACTGAATCAAGCAGGCTGACAGACAGGCAGAGATGGGAGATCAGTTGCATCATCCACCAACCCATTGAGAGTCTGTGTCCGGGTGTGGCTGACTGCGGGTTTGAGGTTGATTGGCAGCAGACGGGTCAGGAACTGATGCCTCATCCTCACACTGGCCGAGAGAAACCCACATTGTTGTAGAAGATCCCTGTGGAGAGTTCGAGTAGCTCCATTCATGTCATTTTCTGGATGGACAATATAAACTGGCAGATCCCCGGCACGCTTAACAACAACATAAACATCACGCTCCCACTTATCTATGAGCTTGTGTTTTCCACAAAGTCTCACATTGTGTACCAGCACCCTTTCCCCCTCCTCCAGGATAACACGCTTGCCAAAGCAAGCCTTGTTCCTCTCCATGGGCCGTACAGCATTCTTTGCAGCGAGCTGATATCCCTCCTGTAATCTTGCCCATAGATTCTGGACATACTGGCTGTGTGATGAGGTCTGAGATGTTGACACTGGTAACCCAAACGCCAAATCTACAGGAAGTCAAGGCGATCTGCCAAACATCAGCTCGTTGGGGGTAAACTCGGTGACTTTGTTGCGAGTGCAATTGTATGCATGCACTAAAGGCTTCACATACTGTTTCCACTTGGACTTCTGTTTGTGCTCCAACGTCCCCAACATGCTCAGGAGAATTCAGTTGAAGCATTCTACAGGGTTACCACTAGGATGGTAAGGTGTAATATGTGTCTTCTTAATGCCGGTAAGGAAACAGAGCTCTTTGATCAACCGGGATTCAAAGTCCGGCCCTTGGTCCATATGAAGACGGAATGCCGTAATACACAATGAATTGTTCCCACAGATATTTTGCTACAGTCTTTGCCTTTTGATTGGCCGTTGGTATGGCCACCGCAAACTTGGTGAAGTGATCCGAAAGAACTAGGATGTCTTTTGTGTTGCTGGTGTCTGGCTCAAGCGACAGGGAATCCATACAAAGCAGTTAATATCAGGTCCATTGGACGAGTGGTCCTGATATTAACCAACGGAGCAGCTTTCTCAGGTAAGGCTTTCTGCCGAACATAACGTCCACAAACCTTGACTTTTGCCTCCACATCAGCAGCCATTCGAGGCCAGAAGAATTGGGTCCGTGTGAGATCGAGTGTCTGTTCAACCCCTAGATGACCCATGCCATTGTGGAGAGACGTCAAAACTCCAGCTGGAATGAAATATGCCCATCCTCCTCCAGAGGCTGACAAAGACTCTACCAGCGTGAAACAGGTCCCACCTGGATCAGATGAGAGGCGGGTTCACACCTGGCAACTCTGGCAGATGGCTTCCACTATGTCCAACTTCCTCCTCCAACACCAGGTTCAATAAGATGTTGATGAGTGAACTGGTGGATCAGGTCCCGTTCTCTCTGGAGCAACATCATCATTAGGAGAGTTGTCATGTGGCCGGCGAGACGCAGCGAGAGTGCATTGGCATCTGAGTTCTGGTTGCCAGAACAACCAGAAGGAGAACGTTGAAAGGGCAGCTAACGATTGATGACTGATGGCGTCCAACTTAGCTCTTGTGAGAATGTATGTCAAAGGGTTGTTATCGGTGACAACATTGAATGTGGCTCCGTACATGTAGTCATGAAACTTCTCTGCAACAGACCATTTCAACGCAAGGAACTCCAACTTGTGCGCTGGGTACCTGGTTTCGCTCGTCGTCAGACCTCAGCTGGCATAGGCTATTACCCTTGACCTCTCCTCCTGCTCCTGGTACAAAGCAGCACCTAAGGGCTGCTTTGGGTTGGAAAACCCAGGAACAGGAGCAGAAGTGAGCTTTTCAATCAACGTCTCAGAAGCTTGCTGGCACTCCTGAGTCCATCGCTAAACTGCGCTTTGGGATGGAAGATGTTTGCTTTGCTGGAGGCGATGACTTTGGTGGCTCTTCGAGTAGCCGCATAACCTCGAGTGAGCTGATCGAGAGGTTTGGCCAGGGCAGCATAATTTCTGGTGAAGCATCGGTAATACCTTGCAAATCCCAGAAAATGCCTCAATTCTGTTAGGTTAGTAGGAACTGGCCAGGATTTTAAGGCGTTGACCTTTTCTGGGTCTGTCTCCACTCCTTTCTCAGACAAAACATGGCCAAAGTAATGTACCGACATCTGGAAAAATGTACACTCTTCAGGAGACAGTTTGAGACCAAACTCCTTCAGCCTGTGTAGAACTCTCAGTAGCCGTCGTTCATGCTCTTCCAGGGTGTCTGAGAATCTGATCAGGTCGTCAAGAGAAACAAGCACTTTCTTCAGGTTCAAATGTGCTGGGAGCATTCGTAACACCTTGCGGCCTCCTGTTAAACTCCCAGAATCCAAGGGGTGTCACAAAGGCTGTCTTTGGCTTGTCCGCTTCACTCAATTTGATTTCATAGTATCCGGACTTTAAATCAAATACGCTGAACCATCGAGAACCTGTCAGTGCTGAGAGCGACCCCTCCAGGTTAGGAAGTGCGTAAGCGTCCTTGATGGTTTGGAGATTCAGCTTCCTGTAGTCAATACACAGACGAACATCATTGTTCTTCTTCCAGACAACAACAATGGGTGAGGAAATTTTGACTCCCTTTGATATCACAAGGGTGGATTGGTCAAGCACGGTATTTAAATGGAGTCTCATCGTGGAGTTTTCTGGAATGCCTCACCTTGTCAGTGCGTCCGAAGGCCAGGCTGTGATGTGAAACAACAACAGTTTGGCCAGTAGGGATCAATACAGGAAGTTGACTGGCCATGCTGATGATGAATCTGCAGCAGCTTCAACACTGCACAATATAGAGCGAGAGTGGAGACTGTATATTCTATGCCCAGGAATGTTGTGGCAATTTCAACATACCTAAGGTATGGAACAGCTTGACCGTCCGTGCCTTCCACCTGGAGAAGATCATGAATTGGTTGGATTGGTTGAGCTGAGAAGTACAGATTGTAATATGAGACTGGGATGGTAGTTACTTGGGATCCGGTGTCCAGAAGATGTTGACACTCTTGGCCAGCAATCTTCACAACCACAATACATTGTGGGCCCACTAGTCCGTCAGGCAGGTGGGACATGTCAGAAGAAAACCTGCTCATCTCTGCACACTCCACAATTTCCTTGTTATTGGGACATGGTTGGTCCTCAATGGTGCCTGTTCGCCCCTTAACAGGAACCACTGCTAGTTTAAATGCTGAGTTGAGTCAAGAGAATGTCGCCATCTCTGCTGTCTCGCTGCAAACTCTCTTCTTTTCCTCGTGACTAGGGCTTGATTTGGGAGATTGTCGCACTGGAGCTTGATGTGACCAAAAGGCTGCATGATGCACCTGGGTTATACAGGCCTAGAAAAGGATACCTGACTGTTTGGTAAGACTATGGGGAATTGAGCTCACTGGGTCCTCACAGGTTGCAGTCCAGCTTTGCTCTGCCACCACTGTAGTCTCTGCTCAGCTCTCCAGCAAGACCCACTGCCACCACCAGTGGCAGTGGGTCTTACAGCAATGAATGAGAACCCATGAGATCTCTCAGAAACGCAAAATTGCATGATCTGCTCTGTGCTGAATTGCTGTGTTGTGCTCTGCCATGCTCAAGCATCTGGCAGAAATAGAAGCCCTGTGGATCAGCTCTACCAGTGGATCTGTGGTGGAGCTGAATTGCAGTGGGGCTGTAGGAGTGGAAACCAAAACATTGACTTGAGTAGCCTCCTGAGAACCAAGGAAATAAAGTGTCCATAAATGTTTGTTTTTGTGTGATTTCCTATTTATATGGGCCTAAAAAAACAACTTACAATATTTATTTTTTTAAATATATTTTTCGTTTTAGTATCACAGCATGTCCGCTGTAGATGACAACAGGACTATTAAGAACACAATTTAGAAAATGAGAACAAAGAAGCATAATATGGTACTAGATTGGACTCTAGTTTTTACGGATCTTGATTGGCAGGAAGCCCAAGTAGCACAGGTGTGAATCTGTTCTCTGCTCTTTCAACAATGTGGTTGTTGGTATGCCGGCCATCTTAATAGAGAAAAAAGTAGTTCCCAGTATGCAAACCTGTTACACAACACATCACTGGAAAGCCCAGGATGTCCTCTACAGAATACTATAGGGCTTGATAGAGTAAGTCCAAATACTTAAGGAAGACAAGTGTGAACAAAATGTCCATTATAAAGGAATGAATGGGCCGGGTCTCAGGAGGATATTAGAGATCGAGAACTGTTGTTATTATTTTCATATTGATGTAGTATTTCACTTATTCTGCATGAGAAACTTATTCAAAGTTATCAGGTTATTTGTAATTTTTACATGCTTTTTTTTGTAAGGCCTGTTAGGCCTGTAGCGTTTTGCATATAGAGAATGGTAAACAAGCTGACTTGTGTGCACAGCTTAGACATAATGCTGTCAAGCTAATGCTAAATGAGCATGGCCTACTGTAAGTTAAATTACACAGAAAAGACTAGAGCTAGATGGTAAGGACTGAAGATCAGAAGACTTACGGATTTCACAGCATGCAGCCAGGGGTATTTACTCATCTTTATTTTTCTTTATGAATCTTTGTACTTGTAATGTTATTGATTGTGCTAACCTGAGCTATAATACTGTGTATTGCTATTTTCATGGTTTGCGGAGGTCTTTGGAGAGTTGGGGCAAGAAAAAAGACTTCAACTGACCAGTAAAAGAATCGCTTAAGTCTGCATGGGCTTGGGAGAGAGTCACAGTAAAGGCTCAGGTATGCTTTTGCGAACACGTCGTGGGCATCGCTGCATTTCTATAATGTCCCGCAATACCACAGAGGGCAGTAAAAGTCTGTACACAGACCTTTCCTACCTCTGCACACAAAATATGCTTAACAGAGGCTAATAGGGCCTAGTTTGTCAGTATGAGACGTACAGGGGTGTGACAAATAGTAGGTATTTTATACGCTGGGATGAGAACAAGTGATCACAACTAATGCTAAGCAATAGCAGCATCCAAAATGTTGCAGTTTCACGTCCTGAAAAGTGCACTTCGAATGCAGCCTCCACATGCTGTTTGATCCCCTGAAACATGTTGACTTCAGATGTCTGTTAAGACAACCTTTCTTCTAGTCATTGCATCCACAATGCAGTTTGGTAAACTTTATGCCCTGTCCATTGCAGGGGACTGTTTGCAGTGGAGCACTGATGGATTAGGGGTTACCATTGCCAACCCCTCTTTCCTCCCTAAGCAACCTGTTTCCCATGACTAATTCATATGGAAAAGTAAGAAAACTAATGCACCAAAATTTTGTACCTTTTCATATGAATTTGTAGTGACACCAGTCCACATGTGCACACTACACTCCGTACCCGGAAACACAATTGGTACCCTGAATAAATCAAAGGAGGACTGTGGAAATCGGATATTTCGACATAGTTTTCAGTTGATACAACTTACTGTGCCTTACTCTTATTCCACCAGCAATTTTTGGGCAAGATTGACATATTCTGGTCTGCTCCGGGAGTCTATCCACAGACAGAGACAGGAATCGCCACTAATCTAATGTAGCGTCCGAGGTACAGTGAACCCTTACTATAACGCAGTTTATCTATGGCTGCCTCCGCTGTTTCGCAGTTGTTTTTTACAGTTTTTTTTTACAGCTCTTTTTTTTTTACATCTCTTTAAAGCCTGATTGGCTCAGGGGCTCTAAATTGATAGTTTTTTCACTTAGACTCATGCCATCAGTTTTTCATTTCTGCCAAATTTACATTTGCAATTTTATTCCATGACGAAACAACGTATCCAGATTTCTCACTTAAGACCTACTGGCGCGGATACTCCATTGCATTGTGTCTCCAAAATATTCAGAGGCCATTCAGGGAATGAAAACTGAAACTTTGAATGAATTTAATGAATTGAATTGAATTGATAAAAATGTGGCCTGAAGCAGTGCAAAACGCGGCCATAGTCTCTCTTGACGAGCTCAATCACTCTGTGGTAAATACAGCTGTGAATCTAGCGAAACAGCTCGGAGGAGACATCCACTGACTGATGAAGACCTGGTAGAGGTGACAAAGCCTCCTTGCGAGGATGAGGGAGAAGGGGAAGAAGAAGACACACGTGATAAGGAGGAGGAAGATGGACTAACACTGGCAACCATGGTGAGAATGGCTACTGAACTTCAGTATGTGGCACAAGAGTGGGAGACTTTGATGAGTTGTTCATTGCAGTTCTCAAACATAATTGAAGATGGCATGTCCATTTATAAAAATCTTCTTGCTCAGAAAAAGAAACAATGTTCTTCTCTCGGAGAGAGACTCCTGTGCATCCTTCAGCAGAAAATGACGCTACAGCGCAGCGGAGTCAGGATGAAGAGGCACAGCTGGAGGGACTGTGAAATACGTGAGCCACAATGATTCCAACCTTGCATTCATCACTATATGTGTTAAAATTATATTTTTACAATACCATTTTTAACGTTATAGTCATTTGTAGGAAAACATTTATATTGTACTGTATTTTTATAAAAATAATAATAATAAAAAGGCCCAAATCATGGGTCTGAAAACAGGTTTTGATTTTTTGTTTCATTCTATAGTACAGTATTGCATTGTATAAGCACTAAATAATAGCAAAAAAATAAACCTGACTACTTTGCGGATTTCACCTGTTACGGGTTATTTTTGGAATGTAACTCCCGTGATAAACGGAGGTTCACTGTATAAGGCTTCTAGAACTGCCCTTATGACTGCCAGAAACTCAACACTCTTGGAGAGATTTATTACACACATTTTCTCTCTGACACAACTCCCAGCAGCCACTGCACCACACTTTTTCATCACGTCATAGCTGCGATACACACATTTTGTGTGTTTTTGCCTTCAAGTCAGAAGGGAGGAGAGGAGAGGAAAATAACTTCCCCTTGAAGTCTCCTCCTAGTTTTTGACTGTTACTTGTCAAACGGTCTTGTATTAGGATCTGCTGCCTCCATGTTGATAGCACCTTCCTAGAGCGACTTTGCTTCCCCAAGGGTCTATGAAGGCGGGGCTCATAAGGTCTGTTCCAGGTCCCCCATGGGGTCTGCAGATTGAGTTTTAGGGCATTTGGTCTATTTTTGCAACTGTGGCGAACCCTCAAAGGTGGGAATTGGCCAATATTCAAAGCCCCGCCCTTCTAAAAGTATGACTCTGATGAGGACCAAATGAACACATATCCGTTCGTCCGTCTCCTAACACCTCTTTTTCTGAAAAACTCAGACATTTGAGCTAAGACAATGCTCATCAGGAGGACAAGAGCATCCAGCATGCCAAGATTCAGTCTCCTACTACCTCTAGAAGTGTCTGAAATGGCCACAAACAATTGAACGACAACTGCCACAGGCCAAGGTTGACTTGGCAGCATCTCTTCAGCAGATGGCGCTCTCTCTCTCTCTCTCCCTGTCAGACGGAGCTAACCGGAACCGGAGTCAGAACGTCCATCGCAACCGAACGGTTGCAACGCTTCGATTCCGATGCACAATAGAGTTCTGACTTGGTTTGCTCCATCTGACAAATTAAGTTCACACCATGCATGTGTTGTGTCTCGGATCAGTCCCCAATGAACATTTATTTCCATTATCTTCTTTCAGTAAGTGAGCTCTAGATGGAAGAAGCTTTCTGTTTGTCATGGACACATATACAACTAAAGTTGTGCAATTTGCTGATGAACTAGCACTTTTACTCTTTCAAAACAGAGGTGCAGTAATTTCCACCAAACTAGGACTAAAAACTGAATGTGTTCTTGCTTACAACCGTCATTTTTTCTCACCAAATAAATATAGATGTCATCAATGCACGTCCATCCGGATGAATGTTTTACGCTGATGTCAGAGCAAAGGGTTGATTTGTCTATTTTTTTCAACATTTTTCTATGTGAATTGCTTATAAACTTTCACCCTAGGCTTTTGGTGATTTTTTTGTCACACATTAGCATTTTAACATTTATTATTTTGTTTTCAAAATGTAAACAGAATTTCCATTAGTGTGATTTACTGATTGTAATTAAAAACATCATAGATACAATAATGGCAGCCTTATATTTTGAACCCATCCAAGCTTGTGCAGGCCACAAAGGAAAACCTTGACACTGGCTGTCTCCTGTCCACTCACACTTACCCCTCAGGGGCCAAACATAACCCAGTACACAATGTCAAATTCCACATGGCTGAGCAACCTGGACTTTTATTGGAGCACATGCCTGACAGGGCTGCAGGGGCAAAGTGGAGCTTGGAGCAAACAGCAACTGTGACACAGATATGCGAGGTGCTGAAGAAACGCAGGAAGCTCCCTGAGAGGGATGAGGTGGTCAGCGTCGATAAAAAAGAAAAGTCCATGTTCATGAATTCTGACCCTTAATGAAACAAATGGATATGGAAATATTCAAACGTGACAAATTCAAGGCCCCGCTAGATTCAGCCAGAACTTGAGATGAGGTCCAGCATATACATATATAAATAAAAGTATCTTTACAGCAGAATACAGTTATTGCAACAAGATATCACTGTGAGAACATCACAGTGGGTGATAGAGCAGGGGTTTAGATCAAAGCAACAGGTATTAAGTGAGATCTCTCCATTGTATGATAGTCCTAAATGCAGTGGAACCTCGAGATAGGAAAGTGATTTGTCATGGAAGGGCTATCTTATCTTGAAAATTTTCGTATTATGAAAATTCGAAAATGTGTGCCAATTTCTGGCCTACCCATAATGGTCAGACAGGCCAAGAAAAGATGGAATAATTTAAAAGATAGTTATAAGGTACTGATAATATCTTTTTGCTTAATTTAAAGAATGGAAAGCTGTTGGGTTATTCAGTTTTTGAGAAATTACTTGAATTTTTGTCAGGTCTTAGACAAACCCTTACATGTTTTCAGGAGCTAAGAGACCACCAACAGGTAAAGGGGTAGAGGCCGGGAGTGGGACCGCTGATACCTGGCAGTGCTACTGTGCCATGGATGCTGCACTCCAGGGCCATCATGCCATTAGCCTACCCCTGGTTGAGGCCAGCACCACTCAAGGTGGCGTGGTCAGCACCAAGGCCCCTTGGCTGCTGAGGAAGAGGCCAGAGAGGACAGGGGAGCACAGGACAGCACCAGCAGTACCAGGTGCAGAGAGAGAAAGAAAGAGAGGGACCTGACTGGGGAGGAGGAAAGGGAAATGGCACCCATAGCAAGGCTTTCTCTGTTCAAGCAGCTCATGGACAAGTTGTAACATTATTTTGAGTCATTTGATTGTATTTTGTTATCTTTGGTTGTGTTATCTTCATATGGATATTGGATAGAGTATTTGAAATAATATATGAATATAGAAATGGGCTAGGAATTTAAGTGTATACTTCTTCCTAGTTCTTTTTCTAACCTGTACTTATATTATAGTCCTTTTCATTTAGTCTCTAGTTAAGTCCTGTCTTTTAGTCCAATTTATGTTTAAGCTATGTTGTATTGTATCTATTAACAGCAAAAAATGAATTACTTTTTTTTATTTGTTTAGTTCAATTTCAATTACAGAGAACCGAAAAAAGAACATCTCAGCTCATCTCACCTTTAGTCTAAGTGCTAGTTAATAACAGATGTTCTCAAGGCACTTTATAAAGTGAGCAACAATATGTACAGAGAAATGGTGAATACCAGCCCACAGACCCTCGGAAAGGCTGAGGAACGACTCCAAAGACAATCCCTGACAGGGAAAGAAAAAAGGGTAAGAGACAGAGGAGGGGCTCATCACCCAGGATGGACTGGCGGGCAGAAGTAAGACGGTATACAGAGATGGATTGATGGCTAACAATTTTAGTCTAGAGGTAAGATGAGTCCATAGTAGAAACAGTGCATGCCGCAGGAAGAACTGAGGTGAGGGACAGAGTCCTGGATCAAAGATAGCATCTATAGGATCTGGGAGAGGAAAAATCCATATGTTACTCCAGCACAATCACAGAATAAGAATAGGGGGTGGAGGACAGATGAGGAGAGAGGGTGACATTAAGAGGGACGGTGTGCCCAATCCACACCCACAGAGAGAACAGCAAACATAGGTCTACCTACAGGTAGACTTAAGGTCTACCTGTAGGCTTTGTCACAAAGGAGGCTTTTTAACGTACTCTTGAAGGTCAAGAGGGTGTCTACTTCCCGGACTGAGAATGGTAGATGGTTCGACAGGTGAGGACCTTGGTAGCTGAAGGCTAGAGATTCTTGTAGACCTTCATTCAGAGAATGGAGTGTCCTAGTGTGGTAATAGGGTTTTATCACGTCTGAAATATGAGTGTGCCAGACCGTGAAGAGACTGGAGGAGATATTAATATATGCAATTATCTGCAGTCATTCAGTTGTATAGAAATTTAAAAATATAGATTGGTTACTCAAATATAAATTGAGGATAACAGTGCAACAATATCCACAATATACATCTAAATACCCCAATCATTGTATTTTACCTACATGATATATACATTGATGTCACAACACATACATTGTTGTCCAAGCTATAATTTGAAATTTTCAGTGACAATTAACATTTACTGTGCAATAAACAGATGTTGGACCTTGAGGGCCTCAGAAAGATAGAGCACCACTTTAACTCTATGCTGTTCTTGGCTTTTTTTTCAAGTTCAGAAAGAAAACCTACCTGTGTGTGTGTGTGTGTGTGTGTGTGTGTGTGTGTGTGTGTGTGTGTGTGTGTGTGTGCGTGCGTGCGTGTGTTCTCTTATTTGCTACAGGCTGGTGATATGGAGTGGGGTACAGGGCCCAGTGGTACATGGGCGACCTCCAGAGGACAAGTGCATCACACACTCACCCTGGCTGACCAATCCAAATATCAGGAAATGAGTCTATGCCATCACAGATCCCAAAGAGGAGTATTGATGTGAACAGCCTTCTATAGATGTAGCTCCTTATTTGTGGCTCAACAGGAGTAACAATCCTTAAATGGCAATCATCAATGGCACCGGCAGCAGCATTAAATGTCACATGGCCAGCAAACTAAAGAAAGCTAATCCCGGCATCTGCCATCTGCATAGCCTCTGTAGGACGGTCATCATTTCTTCAACAGCAATGTGTACTACTGTGGCCAGTGGTATGAAGAAGATGTTGGAGGTGACCTGGTATGATGCTCCACAAGCAAGCCAGTACAGCGTGACCAGCACCTTCAGCTCATGGCATCCATGCATCTTCTCATGGGGCAAAGTCCGGAGCAGTGTGGTGATACTGTCGCTGTAGAGTTGGAATGACAGTTTCACCTCAGCTCCAGAAAAGAACTTGGCACCTGAGTATGTAGTTGTGCATAACAATGTACAAGGATTTCTTTTAGAATTGTTATGTGTTGTATTTAATCATCTAAATTGTGTTGATTGTTGTTGGGCTGTAAGTTGTTGTGAAAATTGTATGCATTAAATAGGCGATGTGAAAAAAGCCATCAACCTCAAACTCTCCCATAATTAACACTAATATGATTCTTAACAAGGTCACATCATGTCTGCATGTTTTAGATAATTAGGGCAGGTGTGTTGGAGCAGGAAAACATTCAGAACAGTGTTCAACGGATTAGGGTTGAAAAGTTCAGACAGAGAATGATGACCACACAAACATTCAAAGCCAGAGTAAAGGCAGGGTTGCACGCCTCCTCTCCTTTCTTTAGTGGACACTGGCTCTTCTCTGGTAGATGTGCTTCCTCAGATGGCTTGCTTTTGGCTCCTTACACATCACGCTGGCAAGAATGGTAGTTACTAACTGCAACATTTTGTAAGTGCATACAATAATGCTTATACACTTTATTCTCTGAGGATTGTTTTTACAAGACAGTGTTTCTGAGCTTCACAAGCATCAGCATGAGCTTATCACTGAATCAGTAAAGCTTTGATCCATGATAACCATCTATTACAGCCGGGGGCTGTTGTGTTTGCAGAAATGCCCTTTTTTTCACAAACCATGCAAGCCTCATAAAGATGTTCAAGTGCCATCCCCAGCCTCCTCTTCCGTTTCCTTTAAGGTCAAAGATCTGGTAATATGTAAGAGGTAAATCAAAACTTTTGTGGGTGGGAGAGTCAGATGGTTTATCAGAGAGATAGACTGAGGAGGAGAGGCGGTGCAGGAAGGAAAGCTGCCGCAGCCAAACACAACAGATGTTCTTCTGTGGACATTTGGTTTCAGCTGGAGCAGGGTGTGAAACAGAAAGATCTCAATGTGATTCATGCCCAGCAATTCCTCTCCTCCTCCTCCTCTCTCACCTTCTCTTCCTGTCTCTTCTCTGTGGTCATCCCCTTTAATTTCATCATGTGCTCCTTCACTTTCCTCCTTTCCCATTTTCTCCAATCCTCTCCTCTTCTTGCGTTATTTCCATCTTTCCTCCTTTGCTTTGCTGTCTTCCCCTCCTCCTCTCCCCCGGATCTTGTATTACTGCCAGTTAAAATTAAAAGTTTGCATGCATATGGTGAGAAATCCTCTGCCATTGCTAAAACAACTGCATGTCATTATATGTATGGAAGGACCTCAACTGCAAAAGTCTCCTTTGTGTTTGTTTCAACCAAATAAAAGAAAGTTCAAGAGAGGACCCTCATTTTGGATTCCGAAAGTGATTTGTCTTGAGACAAAATGTTCCTGACTGTCTGTGTGCCTGACATACAGGCCTACCCACTGGCTCTCAGATGGAATTTGTGATACAGAAATCCTCCTGAGGTTTTTAAAAGCCTCTATACTCTCCATATCAACCTGGATCACTTTTAAGTTTCAGTATTATGTTTGGCAGGAATCTAACTTTATTTGTCCCAAATGTTGTGATGCTCTGGACCTGTGGCTAAGATTCCCATCATGCAAACTGTAATGTCTACATGCCAGAGGCTGATAGCATCTGCAAACCAGATAGTTGGCTGAAACCTGTTGTTCTCCTGTCATGGTTTACAAGCAGACCTTCCCCTGACTTATACTTTCTCCCATTCTCCTCCATCAGCCTAATCTGTCCAACCCCCCTCTCCTTTTATGTTGTCAACATCACTCCTCACTGTCCACCACTGATACCCTATCATAGCTACAGACACCCTTTTTATTGTAAATTGCAGGGTGGTGGAAGGAAGCCGCCTCACAAAAACAGACATTTTGCTCATTTTGCACATGATTAAATGAATGGGTTAATCCATATGACTCTTATTTTACAGTTTAGAGAAAGTCATCACCCCCATAACGATAATGAGGTACCCGTTGCCAATTTAAGTAAGCCAAAGTGACAATCTAATTTTTTGTGCAGATTATGTGGAAAATAATTAATTAATTAAATTATTAGGATTAACTTGTATGTAATCGTATTTAACTAACAGTGTGACTTGAGCTAGGGGTTGTAACATATAATGTATTTTGGTCACTGTTATTACTGTGTTTCTCTCTGTCCCCTCTTCACTTCACTACAGTGCATCTTTAGAGCTCTATAGTTATTCAGTTTCTACTGAAACTGGATCAGTTTCTCCTTAAGTGCACACTACTGATTGCAGTGGGTGAGTGTCCAGGTGTCATATCTCTCACATAAACAATCGTTAAAAGGGAGGTGCTCTCCATCTCACGTCTACTGATGTACTATTGTCAGAGAATAGTGCTGTAGCATCAGTGGAAGCATCAACCTCGTTATAACTGTCCTGTGAAGAAAGACCAGCAAGTCTTCTTGCATAAAGGCTGAGCAAAGCAGAGCATTACTACCATGCATTCATATTAGCAATACTTGCACGGCCCATAATTATGTCTCTCTCCATTCCTGTCGTCTCCAGTACACACAGAAAACCTCATTGTATTAGGAGGTAAAAAAAAAAACGTAGCTAACCTACAAACATTTCAGCCATTATCATCCACTCTGACTTACTTTTCTTTTGGGTTATTGGTGTTGAATCTGATTCTGATGCGATTCTGATAGACCTCCACTGGCAACCAGTAGCAGCCTGAATCAAATTCAATTCAGTCACTTGTGATAGCGTACAGTGACCTCTGCGTCCACTCCCTTTTACCTGAACTTGTTCATCCAGACCTATGCTTCCTCTCTAGAATTATGCTCCTCCCAAGAATGTCGTCTTGCATTGCCTTCATTACGCACAAAGCAATCTCAGTCCAGACTGTTTGCCTTTGTGGTCCCTAGGTGGTGGAACAAACTCCTAAACACCATCAGAATGGGAATCTCCCTACCATCTTCAAGAATCTCTTGAAGACTTTCCTCTTCCAAGAGCAACTCTTTTCTTAAGCAGTGCTCTTCCCCCTCTATTATGAAAAACTTTTTTTTTAATCTGTTCTATCCTTCTATTGAACCTCTCCTATCCTATCTGACTTATCTACCCCAACAATCGCCTCTAGTTGCACTGTAAGCACTTATACCATCCCTCAACTGTAAGTTGCTTTGGAAAAAAAGCATCTACCAAGTTAGTAAATATAAATGTAATTTAATTCCTGCATATGTCAACCAGCAATCCCTCAGCTTCCTGGCTCTCACTGAGACCTGGATTAAACCTGAAAACTCTGCTACCCCAGCTGCAATCTCTACCAACCACTCTTTCTCTCATTTCTCCTGTTTAACAGGAAGAGGAGGAGGGTCAGGTCTCTTGATCTCCGACAAGTGGAAATAAACTCCACTGTTACCTCAATGCAATGCAATTACATGTCATTTAAGTACCATGCTGTCCAGGTAGCCTCCCCAGTTCATCAGGTCATCTGCCGCCCACTAGGGCAATGGGGGTCTTTATAGATGAACTTGAGGCTTTCATGTCATCCATTTCCGAACATGAGTGTCCATCACTCATCATTGGTGACATGAATGCTCACTTAAACTGCCCATTTCCTGCTGACTTCCTGTCTCTGATAAACTCTTTTGATTTGAAACGAGTCACTCTTTGCCTCCTCCAGGATCTGTGCACCAAATCTGCTTTTCACAACATCAATCAAAAGCACCAAAGATACCTGCTAACTATTTTCCACCTTCAAGTCACTGCTCAATCTTCCATCTCCATCACAGGCAACTGAGTCCTCTAACATGACAGAAACGGTGTAAAGTATCAGCAAGTCGTGCTACCTTTCACACATGTAATCTATTCCTCACTGGCGTCTGGAATGTGACTCTGACAAATAAGCTGGGTGGTGCTCAAGAAACCATCACTTGACTCAGCTCAAGTTGAGAACTACTGACTGGTTTCTCTTCCTTCCTTCCTTTCAAAAGCCACTGAAAGGGTGGTCTTCAATGAGGTCTCAAACTTCATCATGCACAACGCCCTCCATGACCCAAGTCAGCGAGGCTGTAAAAGCAACCACTCCAATGAAATGGCTCTGTTGTCTGTGACAGAAGCTCTCAGGGCTGCTAGGTCTGTAGGACAATCCTCAGCTCTTATCCTTCTTAACCCATCAGCTGCTTTTGACACAGTAAACCACCACATTCTGAAAAGCACACTGAAATGGGCATCTCTGGAAAAGTGCTCTCCTGGTTATACTCATATCTCAACAGACTTTCTTCAAAGTTTCGTAGCAAGGGCACCCTTCCTCCTCCTATCCACTCTTTACAGATGTGCCCCAGGGGTCAGTGCTGTGCAATGTATGCAACCTCCTTGGGCCCAGTCATGCACTTGGATGACCTCTCATAACATTTGGTTATAGCAAGACAGACAGTCAGGAACTGAGAAAAATTTTACAACTTGACCCTTTGATAGGTACAAACAAAAGAGGTGTTTAGGATCCTGGGAAGGATCTTGCAGTGAAGTTCCCAACATTTTAATACCTACAGTTGACACAGTTTTAGATAGGAAAGAGACATAATACAAAAGTGTCAACATCCATGTAAAATTTCCAACACACTCAATGAACAGTTAAATGCCATTTGTGTGACAAATGAGCACTTCTTTGGTCACCTGAAGGCGACATGACATGTTTTGCCCAAGGAGTCTGATATAGATTATAACTTTACGCCAGTGGTGGTGGCTGCGTGTTGTGTTCTACATAACATATGTGAGGGAAAAAATTTACCACTTTAGCATTTACCACCCCATGCTCAACATCAACAGGCACATACTCAGGATCAACCAGACCCAGGAGCAGCTACAATCAGAGAAGCACCTTTCCGACATTCGGCCATAGCTCATCAGTTTCCCCACACAATAGCAAACCATCTGAAATATCTATTGGTCAGAAGCAAACCTTTCTTAACTGTGCAGTTATTACACCAACACAAAGGCATGTAATTGCGTGTTTCAAGTTTAACATCTGGGGCCCACAAAACTAGGATAAAGGATTAAGCCAGGATATTTTGGTTACTCTGGCTCAACATATGAATATGCAAGAGAATGCCAGTTTCAGTCAGACTTTCTTTCTTCCTCAGTGTGGCCCTTACACTCCATCATATAAAATACAGATTCCATGTAAATATAAATACACATCAGAGAGTAACAGTATGTTCTTTTATTGAATAAGGGTAAAACAAAACAGGTAAACCATCAGCTCTTTCAAAACATCACACAGTAACTCGACAAGATAGAAAGCACAGAATCCAAGCATATTATACAACACAAGGATAAAAACACATTCAAAAGGTCTGCATGTCTGAACACTGAAATAAATGCAGGATAAATCCATACACCTCAAATTAACAGACCAATGAATGGATGCAGATACCTCCTATCAAGCTTATATACACATAGTACAAAGCAAATCATAAGAGGTCAAATCAATTTAAATTGAAAAATTATTATTTAATATTTGTATTTAAAAAAATACAAAAACACAAATTCCTCTGCCACCACGTGATATATTTGACTGAAATTCACAGCATGCATATTAACTAAAGTAATTTAACACATATTGGTCCCTAACGAGCTGATCACCCTAACCGGAACCCTAACCCTGTCATCATCAGAGAAGATTGCAGGATTATCTCAGTCCATGGCTCTGGGGTCCCCCTCCTTCCTCAGACAGGCCACATTGTGGAGGACAGCACAAGCCATAGTAATGTCACATGCCCTTGAAGGGCTGAACCTTAATTTTTGAAGACACCTAAAGTGTGCCTTCAGGAGGCCAAAGGTCATTTCAACTGCAAAGCACCAGAGAATTCAACTGTCAACACAAAATCTCATCATTACAACCTCATAAACATAGTGACATTGTTGATACAGCCATGATGTAAAAAGTGGTCATTGATATGGGTTATGTGGCTCACCTTGTGATAGGTGCTGATAGATTTCAGAGGTCCAAAAGACTCTGGAGTTATGGACTGAGCCAGGCCATTTTGCCACAACATTGCTGATCAGACAGTCAGCATTGCAGGCCATCTGAAATCATAAGATGAGGACTATTAAACCATTCAATGCACATCACAAGCAATGTACAGTTCTCATCAATTGACAATATCATAAAGCTATCTTCACCTAACATGGATGAAAGGATTTCCTATTCACAAAATCTGCCTCATGGGCTCCTAAGGGGAATTTTATCCTGATGTGGCTTTGATAGCCAGCCATACACTCCTTATTGAGCGGCAAACTTTGGCCTTGTTCAGGTGTTCTGCATCCCCCACTTGAAAAAAAGCGCAAGGCCACACAAACTATTTTCTCCACACTCAGTGCATGGCTCCGTGCCGAGCAGTGTTTATTCCTGGGACCCAGCAGTCTGCACGGATACCTGATGCCATTAGCAGAAAACCTGTACCTCCCATAAACCATGTCTGTTTTGGCCCAGTCATGTTTTATCTACATCACACACACACATAGAGCAAACATAAGAAAAGAAAAGCTTATCTAACTTAAAATTTATCCCAGCAGAAAATTCAGTGAAGTTAGTGAGCAAGCGATCTTAGGTCACTTGAAAGGCGCTATATAAATGAAAGTTATTATTAGACCACTGTCTTCCCCTCTGGCTTTCGGCCTGATAAGGCATTCCTTTTGGCCTGATGAGGACCCAAGAGCTTCAGGTTTCAGAGGTCCAGCCGACCTACAGGTGTAGTTAAATCCAGGGGGTTTGTTAGTGGTCTGAGGCAAAATCCATCTGGGCAGCATCGGGTGGCAGAGCCCAACATGTTCTCATGACTAATTCGTATGGAAAAGTATGTAATCTGGAGCATTTTCATATGAATTTCTAGTGACACAGGTGCACATGTGCACACTACGCCCCGTGCCCGGAAACACAATTGATACCCCGCATAAATTAAACTTACTCATTTGAAGCAGAGAATTGAATATTTCAACTCAGTTTTCAATTGATGCATCTTACTGTGCCTTATTCTTATTCCTCTGCTCAACCATTTATTATACTTTTTCTCTCCGACACAACTCAAATTCCCAGCAGCCACTGTGCTGCAATTTTTTTATGATGTCATAGCTGCACCACACATGACAAGCCAGTTATGGAGTGTCCAATCTTACACGAGCACTAATAAATGTTTATGAGTAATGACGTACAGTGTCAAATTAAATAAACATATATTTCATGATTATACATATTTCTTTGAATATCTACCAGAAAGAGGTTTTCTTAACCCTGATGAAAAGCCTTACCCAGAAATGAACTACATTGCAATTGCAATTGCGATACACACTCATGTGCGCCGCTATTTCGTTTTGTAGTTTTTAATGTCCCTTAGTCAGAAGGGAGGAGGGGAGAGAAAAATACCTTCCCCTTGAAGTTTCCTCCTGGTTTTTGACTATGTTGCTTGTCAGAAGGTCTTGTATTAGGATCTGTTGCTTCCATGTTGATAGCACCTTCCTAGAGCCAAGGGTCTATGGAGGCAGGGCTCAGGAAGTGGGTTCCAGGTACCCCATGGGATCTGCAGAATGAGTTTCAGGCAATTCGGTCTATTTTTGCGACGGTCTATTTTTGCGGGATGGCCTCCAGAATCTGTCTAGTCTAGTTGGCTACAGCTTAATGGTCCTTAAATTTAATTTTTTTAATATCTCCTCAACACTTTGAGCTGAGAGACCAAAATTTTACTATGTTCATCCGGAGGCAAAGAGTATCAAGCATGCCGAGTCTCCTACTACCGCTGGAAGTGTCTGAGATGGCCACAAACATGACAACTGTCACAGGCCAAGGGTGACTTTGCAGCTTAATTCCAGTAGATGGCGTTCTCCGTCACCATAAGACAGGGCTAACCAGAACCGGAAGTTAGGGCGTCCATAGCAACCAAACGCTCAAGTTGCTAACTTTGTTTGCTCCATCTGACTGATTAAATTCTCCCCATGCATGTGTTGTGTCTCGGATCAGTCCCAAATTAACATTTATTTCCAGTATCTTTTTCAGTGAGTGCCTATGAGCTCTAGATGATCATGGAGAAGCGCTGTGTTCTACCTCTACATTTACTCAAAACAGAGGCACAGAATTTGCAACCAAACTAGCACAGCATCTGTTCATGTTTACTAACGTCGTTTTTTCTCATTAAATGAACATATATGTCATGGTTACACGTCCATTATGATGGATTCCTTAAGACTGATCTATCTGTCTATCCAAGACACTGCAGCAGATCTGTAGTTTACTGGACATCAAAGGTATTAGGACCACTCACTGCCACCTCCAGTCCTGCAGGCTGGTGGAGAGGTACTGGATCTACTGCGGGATGTATAGTCATTCACACACACTACTAGACTATAGTTATGCAAATATACAAATATAGTAGTGTCTGTGGGAGGATATAGTAGTCTTTGTGAGAATGTTTAGCAGTATGTGTGAGACAGTTTAGTAGTGTTTATGAGAGAGTATAGTAGTGTGTGTGAGAGTACGATGTTATATGTGAAAGCAAGTATGATTTACTGACCCTAACCCTAACAGTCTCCCATACTGAACAGACAAAACTCGTAGAACATGACATTCTCTTGAAAGAAGCCACTCCAGGCAGGCAGAGAATGTACCGTATGGAGGAGTTGGAGGTGATGCAGCACCTTGGGTTTATCGAGCGATCCAGTAGCTCGATACATTCCCGGTAGCTCTGCACATTCCCAGTTTGACACTTACCCTATACGAGGCTGGATGACCTCATAGAACGACAGGGGTAGACACAATACATAACAACCCTAGACCTCATGAGACCAGGTACTCCATGGTGGAGCAATGTGAGTTGGGAGTGGATATTTTTACGTATTACCTGTTGGGACAAGAGTTTATCCTAGAGACTAACTACCAGATACCAGTTTATGTCTTTGCAACCTATTAGATTTGAGAAGAAGTACCGGACGGGTAAGCAGAACCTGATGGCACACTTACTGTCTCAGCACCCTTGTGACAAACTTTCGAAAGGGTGATGGAAATGTGACAAAGGTGGACATGCTTTGTTTTATCTGTAAAAATCATCATTATCCTTTTATCATATAGTGAGCAGTGAGGTACCCGCTGTCTCTGCTTCATTATCCACCTGGTAGAAACCAGAGTGTCCCCAGGAGTACATACCCGTTACCCACATTATCACCATTCTTCCTGGTATGGCAGCAGACAGTGTCCCCCTGAAAGCGTGCACCAGGGGGAAATTAAGCTTTTACGGCCTATCATTGGAACATAGGAAAAGTGTGTTGAGGGGAGGTGTCAAAGCCACTGCTGTGACCCCTGGAGACCTGTAGGGCCCATGTTACCCCTCCCTATTTCTTTTCTCCTCCTGGTGCTGATTACCTGGTGGAGGCGGAGCTGTTGCACACACCTGGTCGCCATTACCCCGAATCATTTGCAGTACTTATACTGATCTGCTCATCGCCAGAGAGTCCCACGAGCTACGTGGTAACACTAGGCCAAAAAATCTATTGATTCCTGTTTTTGCTCTAGTTTTATTGCTTGGGTCTTACCAGCTCTCCTTTGTTCCAGGTTCTCACCATGTCCACTGCTCTGCCAGCCAGGTTTTCCACTCCCACCAACTCCCCAGACCACCAGGCCTCCAGGCCTCCACCCAGTTCCGTGGAAACTAAATAATTGGAAAGAAAACTATCAGCCTTCTGATCCGTCATCATCCAACTCCTCCGTGATGAGAGGGGAGTGTTGGGGGGGTGAGTGTCTGTCTTAATTGTTTTAAACCTTTTGAATGAGCTGTAATAATTGTTTCGATGTGGATATAAATGTCAATATTTGTTTTGTCTGTTGGTGATGTTTAACAATAATCTGGTTGATGTACAGGGATTTTATGCCAAACTCAAATCCTACTCAAACCCAAAAACACCTGAGGCTGGTTCCACTCATCACCCGCTCTCTGAAAAACAAAAGCGCCATCCTGCAAGAATCCATTACTGATAATAAACTAGACTTCCTCTGCCTCACTGAAACCTGGCACAAACCCCCAGACATGTTTTTCATACCACACCCTCAAATTGTTTCATCTCACTTCCATGGTCATTACCATCGTCTATTGCCTTCCCATACCCAATAACTCCTACCTCACTTTCCTCACCCAACTATCCGCCATATTCCCTTCAATTCTCCTGGTGGGGGGCCTCAACTTCCACATCAATGATCCTAATTGCAACAGAGTGCAACAGACCTCCTGGAACTGCTCTGTTTCACTACACCCAGTATGTAAACTTCCCCACCCACTGTCATGACTCCATAAACTTTCCTGGCAATCAAATACACCCTCTGTCTTACTAAACTCAAACACACTATAGCCCTCAGTAACATCAAGCCCTTCTTCCCCTCTTTCTTTACTCTTTGCTTTATCTGATTCACTTGCAACCACTCTGACTACATCCACTATCGCAGTGTCACCTGGCCTCTTTGACCATGTCACCTACTATAACAACACTATGTCCCTCTGACTAGACAAATTGACAAAATCTGTTATTTACTCATCTCCTTGGTACACTTTTAAACCCCCAAGTGCCAGTTTGAAAAAAAAGACTGTACAATAACACCTCACTGGCATCTTGTCAAACTATTAGTCACAACTCATTCACTCCGGCTCCAACAGCTCTCTAAGTCTATACCTCACTGCCACCCGGTCAAACTATTACTTACAACTTATTCACTCTAGTCTATAAGTCACTGGATGTGTGCAAACACGCTGTCTGTGGTTAGAGAACATCAGATACCATGACACAGATTCCAAATTCTACGTGTTAAAATCAGAAGTTCTCACTAGTCAAAGGCAAGAACACAAGACAGCAATTTATGAGTCTTGGGTTCTAATGTAACCAGCATATTATTTGGTGTTGTGAGCCCTCACTAATATAGTGCAGAGCTCTGTGATATATATAGGCTAGTTGTTGTGCAAAGATGAATTATGAGTCTTTCACTCAGCGATGAACTGGTGCCTGGGGACACGCAGCAGCTGCAGCTAAAGGAAATCGCATAACAGAGCAGCAGCCGGGGACGCAAAGAGACTCTGGACCATGGACTGTGGCCGCAACGCATATGCTCTAAAATGGTCACAATCCTCTCTGAATCCTATAAAACTTTACTCTACCAGCAGAATATCGACTCAGACAACCATAAACACAACAACAAGACATTTTAATGCTGGTAACGTTTTGCTACTTCAAATTTTCTCTTACTGTCTGGTTTGTTTCATTCAGAATGAATGGGGAACAATCATTCACAATGTGCATACAGCTTTTTGATGACATCTGCTGTGAAAGGGCCTATGGAAGAAATGCTTCACTCGGCAGCTGAACTATACAGTATGCCTGATGGGTTTGCACATCTTGATCTCGACTTTGGCTGGACAGATTACACCACAGACCCAGATCTAGAAACTTAATACACTTGGACTGAGCTCTACCATGTGCGTCCTAGACTTCCTAACACACAGGCTGCAGTCTGTGAGGCCTCCTGCATCACAAGTGACTACTCACCCTGCACACACTGTTTGCCCCTCTCCCCTCAGGCAGGAGGCTATGGAGCATAAAGAGCAGGATCACCAGACTGAGAAACAGCTTCTTCCCAGAAGCTGTGAGACTATTCATCTCTGGAGGACCCCTGTAGCCCCCAGTCAACAGACCAAATAGTCTAGTGCCTCTTTAAGAGAGGACTGTGCCATGACCCCACGACAAGTGTTTTACTCCTTGAAAAGGAAGCATGAGGCTCATTTAGTTTGTGCTGTTATATGTGATTTTTTTATTAATGCATATGTTACTTATGTTATTATTAGGTAAATGTTTTGTTTACATTTGTTATAGGATCTGGGGCCTGTTGCACAAAAGTAAGATTAAGACATCCAGGATAAGTGACTGAGCCAGGCTCAATGAATCCAAAACAAGAGAATCCAGGCTTAATTGGTTGCACAAAGACCAGGCCAGGATGAGCAGACACGGATTCATCAAGCCAGGTGAAACCAATCCTGGATATGTTCTCATTCACAGCTGCCTCAAATACACCCCGCCAATCGATCACAGATTCAGTGATTTACCATGGCCGGTAGAGCAACTTACTTCACCCAGATGGAGGCAGAAATCCTCATGAAGGCTTACGAGGAGGTGAAGGACATCATTAAGAAGAAGAGTAACACCGCTTGAACGTCTAAGTAGTGCACAATTACACACTCACCGCTCATCACAATTACAATTCAAAAGTTTCATTCACATCTCCAAAAACGCAGTTCTTCTCTGAGTATGAATCTGGTGAATTGTTACTTGTAATGAACTGCAGATATGAGTGAAATTGTGTAAATGTAACTCCATCAGACAGTATAACTCTTGATAAATAAGCTAATAATATGACTTTAATAATTACTTTGATTTGTATAGCGCCTTTCAAAGGACTTTTGGTTGCTTGTGGTTGCTGGGCCCATGGTCTATTGTTGCATTATTATTATTAATATTATTATTGGTTTATTTCCTGGTTCACATTATGGCTAAATAAAGAAGTTAAAGTTGTATTGAGTAATATCATTTTGTATCCTTTGGGCTACTGCCCATTCATCGAAAAAACAAAGCGCCGCCCCCTTCTTCCTGGTACCAAACACTCCAGGTGGCAAGTCAACATACATTCCCACACTAAGATAAGGGACAATCAATGCATAAGCATGTTACCTCCCAGTTTGCACTCCAAGCTGAGAAACAACATCCTCACCAGCCTGCATGACCATATGGTTCATATGGTAACTGATGGTATATTGAACCTCATGAGGACATATTTTTACCGGCAAAGGATGCTTTTGTCATGGACTGTGTGTTTTTGACCAGTTAGAAAGCTTTGTTTTGGTCCTGATTACCCATTCTCTTCTCCTCTGCTTCTCTGTCACACCCCTGTTCTGTTCACCAATCTGGTCTTCTGCTTTCCTGTTCTCCTGCACCAATCCTGTGGCAACTAGGCTGATTAGTTCACCATCCAGTCCCACCCGTGTTTCAGCCTAGCTGCCAGGTTGTCGGAACTTCCATGAATATGACTACTACTTCTCTCAATCTGTTTTTTTCAAAGACACAATAAACAGTATAAAATAAAAAGCATAAATAACATGAAACAATTTATAAACGATGGGTTGTTATTGTTATTGTTAAATAGCTGTTATTGTTGTTACTGTTATTGTTGTTGATTTACATGTTAAGTGTTTTTGTCTTCAGTCTGGTTTTTGTCTTGTCTGGTGAGCTGGTGAGTACGCCTAGAGTTTTTGCTGCTGTTAAAGACCTCTGCTTTAAGAGGCTGAGCAAAGCTTTGGATGCTTTTGCAGTGTATAGTTTTTCCGTACTTGCAACTTTTTCCTTATTAGAATTATACTTTGGTTTGTAAACTGATTTCTCGAAAATAGCGAAAACTAAAAAGAAAAAGGACATTTATTGTTTAATTTTGACTGTATTTTTTTATTTGCATCACATTATAAATAAAATATACTTCCTAGGATTTTTCCTCTCCGTCTGTTTTTGGGCCTGACCCATCTATCCTTAGTGGCATCCCCTCGTCCATTCCTTCTCAACTGGTGGCAGTGGTGGGATCAAGGAGAGTAGTATAGTGAGTTTCCTTTTTTTCCCTTTTTCTTTCTTCATTGTTTTTTCTTCTTTTTTTAATCTTTTTTTTTCTTCCACTCTCATCATCATCCCTGGTTTGTGGTGACGCCCCCTGTCTGAGATGATGGGGCCCAAGAAACCTCCGGTAATGGAGCGGAGACCTGCCCAGCAGGAAGGCAGGGCCGGTGGCGAAGATGCTGAGAGCAGCCATGATTCAGACCTGGCCAGGGTGGCTGAAGACCTATCAGTGCAGGAGCTGCGAGATATGTTCCTGACCATGATGGTGCAGCAACAGGCACGAGACGAGACGCCCAGCACCAGCAGGAAGCAGCTCGGCAAAAAGGCCGTTGGAGGACCATGCAGCACCAGTTCAGTCTCCTGCAGCAGGAAGTCCACACCAGAACCATACCAGTCCCGGACGCAGGAGTTGGAGGCCCAGGAGGGGGTGTTAGTGCTGTGTCACAACGGCATATAACACCATCAGCAGAGCCACCCCGCCCAAACAACCAAACAAGAACTGTGGTGGAGAGAGAACCCAGGCTGCAGTGTTTAGGTGAACAGGATGATGTGGACCACTATCTGGTCACCTTTGAAAGAGTAGCGGTGGTGTCTCAGTGGCCGACAACTGACTGGGCAGTTAGGCTAGCGCCCCTTCTGATGGGTAAGGCTAGGGCTGCTTATGTAGCAATGGATCAATGTGGTGCTCTGGACTATGATAAGTTGAAGGAGGCCATATTGACCAAATATAATATCAATAGGGAGACCTATCGGCTGAGCTTCAGAGGTGCAGACTTGAAGGAGGAAGAGTTGCATGTCCGCCTGCGAGACCTGTATCACCGATGGGTCCAGCCTCTGAAACACAATAAAGAAGAGATTGGGGAGATAATAATGGAACACTTCCTGCGTTTAATGTCCCCAGACCTGCAGGTGTGGATTGAAGAATGTGACCCGGCCTCAGCGGCTGAGGCTGCCTCTCTGGTGGATGTCTTTTTGTCGGCCAGACGAAAGACTCAGCCATGGACTTATACCCAATGGAGAGAGGGCAAAGAATCCAACCGCCCTCGATGTCAGTCTCCACCCCCAAAAGAAAGCAGTGTGCCACCAAAGCTCAGCAGTGATCGTGAGTTTGTGGGTGGTAAGAGCGGTCCTTCCAAGTGCAACCCTGCATTTAAGTCCAATCCTACTTTTAAGAGCAGTAGCTCTAAAGTACCTGTGTGTTTCCAGTGTGGTGAGGAAGGTCATGTCAGGCCCAAATGCCCAAATAATCCAGCTAGCCATTCTAACATTTGTACAGTGCCTAGAGCTACCACTCCTGAGAAGGTGGGAGCCCTTAGCTGTCGTACTGTTGTGTTACATGGGCAGGAAGTTGGGGCACTAGTGGACACGGGTAGTATGCAGTCACTGGTTAAGTCTGATCTTGTCCCAGTGCAGTTTCATAATTATTCAGTAATGACTCAGTTAAAGTGTGTGCATGGCGATGCTAAGTTGTATCCTACTGCAAGCATCCATGTGAAGGTGCAGGGGCAGCCCTTTTTATTGGATGTTGGTGTGGTGGATAAGTTGCCATATCCCATGATCTTAGGTCAAGATTTTCCCCTTTTGTGCCAGTTGATAACGGGTGGTAGCGAGTATAATATGTCTGTCACTAGAGCTATGGCCAAAAGTGGTGAGGAAGAGGTTCCACTTTCCGCCTTACCCTTTTTCGATGCCGATACTGAGGTGCAACCTGGTAAGAGCAGAAGTCCAAGAGGCAGAAAAGGCAAGATAAGGTCCAGTTTGGAGTCACACATGGGCAGGAGGATCCATGTCCAGAGCCAGTTGAGGTACCTGTAGGGATCCCATAAGACTTGGCTTCGATGCAGCAGCAAGACCCAGATATTGACCCTTCATATCGGCAGGCTCAGCTCATCATTGGAGGAGAGGGGGTGCCAGGGCAGAGTTTCGCTATCAAGGATGGAGTGTTGGTTAAGGAGGGAGGTGCTGAAGCCAGGGTAGTGGTACCGATAGAGGCTAGGGGGATAGTCTTGGACTTTGGCCATTCCATTCCCTGGGCAAGCCATTTAGGCAAGCATAAGACCGTTGCCAGGATCAGCCGGCATTTTTACTGGCCAAATATGGCAAAGGATATTGCAGCCTTCTGTAAGACATGCCCAGAGTGTCAGAAAACTGCTGGTAGGTCCCCTCCTTAGACCCCTCCTTAGATGCTACGAGGTACCCAGAGGTTTTTGCGCTAAAGGCAGTAAAGGCTAGGACGGTCGTCACGTGCCTGATACAGTTGTTTTCCAGAGTGGGGTTCCCGAGAGCCATAATAACTGGTCAGGGGTCTAACTTTATGTCTAAACTGCTTAAACTGGTTTACGGTTTGTTAGGGATTATGGGTATTCGGACTACCCCTTATCACCCACAAACGGACAGCCTAACTGAACGGTTCAACCAGACCCTTAAGCAGATGTTGCACAAATTTGTGGACAAGTCAGGTTCGGATTGGGACACCTGGCTCCCTTATCTGCTCTTTGCCTACCGTGAAGTGCCACAGGCCTCAACTGGTTATGCCCCATTCAAGCTGCTCTATGGATGTGATGTACGGGGTCCCCTGGCACTCTTGAGGGAGACCTGGATGAAGGAAGAGGTTCCACCACCGCAGACCACGCTGTCATATGTTTTACAGATGCGTCAGAAGCTGGAAAACATGACAGAACTGGCGCAACAGAACTTGGAGCAAGCCCAGCGGTGGCAGAAGTCTGATTACGACCGCAGGGCTCGTGCTCTGAGCTTTAACGAGGGCGACAAGGTGTTGGTGATGTTACCCAGTGACTCCAGTAAACTTCTAGCCAAGGGGCAAGGCCCCTTTGAGGTGACAAGGAGGCTGGGGTGAACAACATATGAGGTCAGCAGGCCAGGACAAAGGCGCTCCAGACGAGTTTTGCACATCAAACTCCTGAAGGAGTGGAGGGAGTGTCCGGGTGGGAGTGCTGAGACACTGATGATTCGTTGGGTGCAGGAAGAGGAGGACAGTGAGGAGTAATACCTACCTTCACCAACAGAGGGGACCCTTAACCTCACCCATCTCTCCCCAGACCAGCAGGCAGCCATCCGACATCTCAATGGGCCCCACCTGTTTAAAGAACACCCAGGTCACACTCAGCTGGTAAAACATCATGTGTCCCTGTGTGAGGGGGCTTGTCCCCGCCGCATGAGCTACAGGATACCAGAGCGACTTCTATGTGGGCTGAAGTCCCAAAGAAGGATGGCAGTCTTCGGTTCTGTGTAGACTTCAGGTATCTGGGTTCGATTCGTACCCTTTTCCGAGAATTGATGACCTCATTGACTCACTGGGCCCAGCAGGTTGGGTGATCACATTGGACTTGGCTAAAGGGTATTGGCAGGTCCCACTGACTGACGAAACCAAAGAACTGACAGCATTCCGTACCCCTTGGGGTCTCTTCCAGTTTTCCATTATGCCTTTCGGGCTCCATGGTGCTGCTGCCACCTTCCAGAGGTTGATGGATCGGGTGCTGGAGGGCACGCAGGGGAACGCAGCAGCTTACCTGGATGATGTCATAGTGTATGGTATGACTTGGGCGGAGCACCTACACCACTTGAGCGAGCTTTTGAAGAGGATCGAAGAGGCAGGCCTTACCATCAATCCAGCTAAGTGTACCATTGCTCGGAAGGAAGCAGAGTACCTGGGCTATGTCATTGGTGGGGGTGTTATCAGGCCACAGGTGCAGAAACTGGAGGCGGTATAGCAATGCCCCTTGCCCCAGACCAAGTCTCAAGTGCGATCATTCCTGGGCATGGCTGGTTGGTACAGGAGGTTTGTACCGAACTTCTCAGTCAGGGCAGCCGCCCTTACAAACCTGACCCGGAATAGCTGTCCCGTGCAAGTCTGATGGACAGAGGAGGCCATGAGGGCTTTTGAGGACATTAAGAATGCACTTTGTCGCAAACCTGTGTTGTACTGTACTGACTTTGAGAACAATTTGTCTTGCAGACAGATGCCTCTGATACAGGCTTGGGGACGGTGCTTTTACAAGGTGAACCAGGCGAGAGGCATCTGGTGGCATACATCAGCCGGAAGCTGTACCCGAGGGAGGTACGTTATTCGACCGTCAAGAAGGAGTGCCTGGCGGTGAAATGGGCCCTTGACACCTTCAGGTACTACCTCCTTGGCCGTGAGTTCCGGTTGGAGACGGACTACCGTCCCTTGCAGTGGATGGACTGTATACGTGACTCCAATGCAAGGATTACCAGGTGGTACCTGTCCAGGCAGCCGTACCACTTTACCATCCAACATATCCCAGGGAGGGATAATGCTACTGCGGATTTCCTCTCCCGCCTGCCAGCGTGAGACCAGAGGTGGGGGGTTGTGTGACGGTCATGGACAGACCCCGCACATCTCACTTGCCTGTGTTAGCAAGCTAAGGTGCTGGCTACTGGCTACAAACTCCACATGGGCTTAGCTTGCTGGCATGGAGGCCAGTTTCCCTTGTGCTCTGGGTAACTGCAGGCTCGGGTACATGGGAGAGTGGACAGGTGAAGTAGCCAGGATCTTACCTATGTGGACTTCTCCAGTCCGGTTTTTGTCTTGTCCAGTGAGCTGGTGAGTATGCCTAAACTTTTTGCTGCTATTAAAGACCTCTGCTTTAAGAAACTGATTTTTCTAAAATAGCGAAAACTAAAGAGAAAAAGGACATTTATTGTTAATTTTTGACTGTATTTATTTATATTATTTATATTTTTATATTTGTATTTATTTGCATCACATTATAGATAAAATATACTTCCCAGGATTTTTCCTCTCCCTCTGTTTTTGGGCCTGACCCATCTATCCTAAGTGGCATCCCCTCGTCCATTCCTTCACAGTTGGAAAAGTCCTACCAGTCCCTCTCTCCACCTCTCATGTCTGCGTCCCTAAATACAAATTATCGTACATTCAGCCTTGAAATAAAACTCTATTTCGGGTGGAATGAGCTCATTTTAGCTCCGGAAAAAGCTTAATGCTAAAACAAATACAAGCACACACTAGCTAGCACGTCACTAAAAGCATCACACTACAGTCTCTTCACACTATAACAGACAGCACACATTCTCTGACATACATATCATTTTTACTTTTTGCAAGTAATATTTTGCAATATAAATTGCAAGCATCTCTTCGCCTCACACTTCTTCGCAGCAGGGCTCCTTGTTGTGATAGTGTATCCGTCCACACTAACTTCCTACCTTGATGGAGGCTGCGGCATATACTCATGTCTATGGCGCGACGCACATATGCTTAGCATGATGCGCTTCCTTGCCCCTACCAAAATGGCGACACACTAACTTTCCATGTCCTTCGAAGGAGCGAAAATATGACTCTAAGTCGAACGAACAAATGGTCCAGATCTATGACAACTTCTGACACGTGGGAGCCTGTGCCTAACTGCCACATAGATGCACCCGGCAGATTTTCTAAAAACTGCCAGAAAAGACACTGAGAAGCACTCAGCTGTTAACCGCATTGGCCGTGTTGACAAGGGTCATGTGACGGTGCCAAGTTTAGACATCTGGGAATTTCCATGCTTTATTTTACAGCGCCCCCATGAAGAGGTTTTGATCTAAAATTAATGTATTTCTGTTTAGTTTTGACCATGAGTGCAAGAGACTTTTTTGTGCATCTGGACAAAGTCTATAAAAATACAAAGTGCATAAAAACCCTTATGTGGAGGGTCATTTGAAATTTTCCAGTTGGCGCTGTAGAGACATTTAGCCACTTGACAAGGCCATTACCTGGTTATTGAGGCATACAATGCAATTATGTCCAGCAATTTTGGATTTTCTACAATGAAGCATCTGCCTACAAGGTCATTTCAAAATTCTGATGAAAAATAGCCAAACTTTGTCATGCGATATTAGCCAAGCCGTTTGAGAAAATCAAATTCCGTACATAAAATTTTTCCAGCTTGGTCTCGAGATTGTGTGGGCCAAATTTGAAGCCAATTGGGTTAACCCCCTTGGAGGAGATGTTTTTGAAATGTGAAAATTCAAATCAAAATGAACCCTGTCGGGTTATGGCCATCGTGTCAAGAGACTTTTTTGTGTATCTCTTTATGATCCATTTATATACTGATTTTCATTTACTTACGACAAAGTTGATGATAAAATCCTCATTGACCAGATTTCAAGGTGGCGCTATAGCGCAATTTTGCCCCGTGCACTTTGAACAACTTCAAAATATAAAATTTTTCGCCAATCCAAATGGGCATGTTGAAAATGGTGCGTTTTCAAGCCTGTGTTTTCAAGCCTGTTTTCAGGCCCTGAGAATAATAATAATAATAATTAAAGCTGCAAGTAGCTGTGAACAGGTCCTCGCCTGTGCACCTCGGGATACTGGCAATCGCTGGATCAATGTGGTTTGTAGGCCATCCCAAGAATCCTGATTTTTTAGCACACTTTGAAGAGGAATCTCTTCTGGGCTGAGCAGCATCCCTACGATCATGAACCGTTTCTCTACTATGGCCGCCATACAGCTGCACCCCTTGACATAAAGAAATTCTTTTCTGAACTTTTGAGAACAATGCCATTAAGGTGATCTTATACAATATATTGAGTAGTTGATGCGGTGAAAGCTCGAGGCGGACTGGGGTGACAAGTGATGTAAATAGCGACGCTCGAACATTGGAATCAAAATGACCGACTTCCTGTCCAGTTCTGGCCATCAGTGCAAGAGACTTTTTTGTGCATCTTGATGAACTGTATAAGCCTACAAATTGTCATTTTTCTACTCCACAAAAAGCATTATGCGGAGGAGTTTTTGAAAATTTCAAGGAGGCGCTGTAGAGACATTTGGCCATGTCCATTGATGAGGCCATTACCTGGCTATTTAGGCAAACAATGCAATTATGTCCAGCAATTTTGAAGCTTCTATGATAAAGTGCCTGCCCAGAAGAGCATTTTGTAATATTGATGACGAATAACCAAACTTTGCCAGGCGCTAGTGGCCACGCCCCTTGACTTAAAAAATTTCTGTACATAAATTTTTCTCAGCTTGGTCCATAGATGATTTGTACCAAATTTGAAGCCAATTGGGTTAACCCCCTCGGAGGAGATGGTTTTAAAATTCAAAAATTCCAATCAAAATGGCCGACTTCCTGTCGGGTTATGGTTATCATGTCAAGAGACATTTTTGCATATCTCTTTAGGATGTATATGCATAAGAATTTTTATTTGCCTATGACAACATTTTAAAAAATGCTTATGGGGATTTGTCAACATTTCTAGGTGGCGCTACTCCCCTAACAAGTGTCAGAGCTCTCTGTCCTCAATCACTGAACCAATTTTCATGATGATTTTAAAACTGGCCTTTTGTGAGAAAGGGTCAAGAAGATGTTAATGGTTAAAAATGTAAAGAAAACTAATGTGGTTCCATCTTCGTCAGTCTATTACACAAAGTTGAGAACAGCCACCAACATAAAATGGACTGTCTTAGCAAGATTAGATGTTTGTTTTAACATATCCACAAATTGTGATGGTGTTTTGCCTTATTTTTGCAAAATGAATTGTTGAGTATTTGCTTATTTATGTCTAGTTTTTAGATATTTAGATGATATTTTTCTGTCACAGTTCTCTACCAAAGTTTCATCAAAATGAGGGTGGAGAGGTTATATATTTATTAACTAAATAACAAACAAAACATGCACAATGTGGTGGGTTCAACACATCCATCAGTAATGTGTACATGTTGTTGGTGTGAGATGTTCTGAGTAATCTCTGCTGTGTCAAAATCATAGAAAATATGTGCCCAGAATGGAGGAGGTCCTCATGTGGTCTGAGCAGACAGATTTTGTAGTATTTGGGAATTTTTCACATCTGTATTGAGTCTCCAAGTCCTTAAGATTACATCAATGGCTAGAGTATGTGATGTCACTGTTATTCAATAAAAATTGTAAGACCAGACCATGCAACTGTACTTTTTTATGCTGAAATCTCATTATCATAATGGATGATTTCTAGCATTACTGTGCACAATTTCACAATTTCAATTTCAACAAGACTTTTTTTGTCATAAAACAGATGCTCCAAACATACACACACACACAGACGCGCACACACACGCACACATGTTGTGTGCCTGTAACTGGTACCTTCTATTGAAATGTACCTTTTCTTATCACTTATCACTTATGGTAAATAAGTGACTTTAACGTTCAATATTTTTTTCAATGTGGGCCCACGGACGTAAGCAAACGGCGCAGCCTTTACTTTCCACATACACACACACACACACACACACGTGCGTGCGTATGATGGGAAAATGTGACCATTAGTAGTACAATATTTACTTAAACATGGAAGGTCTTGTGGATTGTCAGTCATTCGTACATTAGCATGGATCCCAAACTCCTACAGCAGCAAAAAGTTCACCATAATAGACACACACACCCACACACATGATCTGACAGTACTCACGAAACTCAGAACCACCCAGAACTCCATGACATCCCCATCTACTATGCCTCATTTCTGCCAGGAAGTGCATGACAATCTACCAGACGTACATCAACGCCATGAACAAGATCAGGATGGCCATCAGCATCAACAACCCCTTTGTATTCAAGCACATGAGCAACCTCAAGGTCTCAGAAAAACCTCAAAGTCTGAGACATGGGGACAGAGGACCCCTCAGCCCAGTGTGTGTGTGTGTGTGTGTGTGTGTGTATAATATGTGTGTATGTATGTGTGTGTGTGTGTGTGTGTAATGTACGTGTATATGTATATAATAAATGTCTATATGTGTTTGTGTATATAATGTATGTAATTGCTTAGGTTATTGTGTAATGTTTAGGTGTTTTCAGTTAAATCTAATTTTAAATAAAGTAAATGTAATTGAAGTGTATGTGTTAGTGAGTTGATTTCCATTGAGTCTGTGGAGAGGAAGTTTCAATGTTTGGAGGTAGGTAAGCTGTTCATTTAACTTTGGTGTGTACTACAGCCCTGACACGTGTAAAAATATTTTCATTCAAAACTAGAAGTGTGGATGTGTATTGTTGTTTGTGTCAAGACATCAATTGATAAGTACTGGTGTGCAGTGAGATAAATATCACAGGTGTGAATGTCGACATGTAGCCTTTCTTATGGCCTATTTGTGATAGGAAACACTGTAGTCTACATATTTCTGAACATTAATCTATTTTCCAGGGCATAACATTCTGCACAACTATGTAGTATACTAGACACATATTTGGTGTTTATAACAAACCAAATCGTTTGAAAATCGGTTGAAATTTGAGCACGTTATGTATTTTAAAAGTACATGTCTCAATACACACACAATGTAATGGGTGAGCGAGCTGCCCTACGCAAGATGGCCGCCATGTGCGGACGTTTGACTCCGTAAGCGAGCAACGTGGACAAGGCATCTAGCCTTCTATATATACCTATGCATTCAGCCTTGAGGGCTAGCCGGCTAGCCTAAAGCTATTACATGAATACTTTCTACTCTAGTCTCCTCTAGTGGACTTTAGACTTTCTTTTATTAATCCCTTTGCAATGCTCCCTCAGGGAAATGTACGTTTCCAGTAGTGCAAGACCAAAAACGACCAATAGAATCCACGGCTCGTCTGCGCCGATAGCCAGTAGCGCTAGCTGCAGCCTATATGCTGCCGCTTCCAAAATGGCGACGTGCTAACTTTCCGTATCCTTCCAAGGAGCGAAAATATGACTTTAAGTCGATCTAACACATGATCCGGATCTATGACAACTTCTGACACCATGTGGAAGCCTGTGCATAACTTCCACATAGATGCACTCGGCAGATTTTCTATAAACTGCCAGAAAAGACACTGAGAGTATTTAAACACGGAACGCATAGCCCTTTGTTGTTTCAAATGTACAACAAGGAGTACAGCTGAAGCAGCGGCGATTTCTCGACATGACAAACAACAACAAACTGCTTCTGAAATATCTTTGGATATTTCACATCTGAAAGTTTGGCTAATGCTGTTTTGAATCGTCCCACACACCCTGTTGTCGCATATCAGTTCAAAACACATCACATCTACAGCCTAACAATTATTGCCTTTATCTTCATATCACTAATGATGGCAAGGTGAGATGATTATCTTACCATGCTTCTGTTTCTGGTGTTTATGACCCGTGTCTCCTCACGGTTTTGTTGTTTAGAGGGTTGCCTCCAGTGCCCGGTGCAGATTCATACAGCTCCGCTCCCGTGCTAATCGGGAAAGATGTAAATAAATTTTTTTTATGTGATTATGAGATTATGTGTGCCAAATTTGAAGCCAATTGGGTTAACCCCCTCGGAGGAGATGTTTTTGAAATTTAAAAATTCAAATCAAAATGGCTGCCTTCCTGTCGTGTTATAGTCGTCATGTCAAGAGACTTTTTTGTGTATCTCTTTATGATGCATTTAAATACTGATTTTCGTTTGCTTACGACAAAGTTGACAAAAAATCCCTATTGACATGATTTCAAGGTGGCGCTGTAGCACAATTTTGACCCGTGCACTTTGAACAACTTCAAAATATTAAAATTTTCCCCAATCCCAATGGGCATGCCGAAAATGGTGCGTTTTCAAGCATGTTCAGGCCCCCAAAAACGCGAAAACTCATTCCAGAGAAAAATAATAATAATAATAATAAAAATAAAAAGAAACAGGAGAGTTTTAATAGGGTTCTCGCAACTTTGTTGCTCGGACCCTAATAATAAAAAGAAACAGGAGAGTTTTAATAGGGTTCTCGCAACTTTGTTGCTCGGACCCTAATAATAAAAAGAAACAGGAGAGTTTTAATAGGGTTCTGGCAACTTCGTTGCTTGGACCCTAAAAAGAAACAGGAGAGTTTTAATAGGGTTCTCGCAACTTCGTTGTTCGGACGCTAAAAATACTAAAAAGAAACAGAAGAGTTTTAATAGGGTTCTCGCAACTTCGTTGCCCGGACCCTAATAATAAAAAGAAACAGAATAGTTTTAATAGGGTTTCCTGCAACTTTGTTGCTCGGATCCTAAAAAAGAAACAGTACAGATACAATAATACATCAAACAGTTACACTTGAGACAAAGGTGGGGGTAGTTGGTTGATTGCATTAGGGGAGACAGACTAGGAAGTTATCGTCAAATCCTGAATTTACAATAACAATGGGGCCAAGCCTAGCTGCAGACACTCTTTGGCACCTCTGCAGCAAGAACAAAAGGTTATCTGTGAACAGGAGAGAGACGGTTTTGTTGAAGACTGGTTTCAGGATGTCTCTGTTTAAACCTGCAAAGAGGGGGATGATGATGAGTTAGCAAGAGGGTTCAAATCTAATTCGATCAGACCTGGGCATTGTACGGCCCCCGGGCCGCATACAGCCCTTTGGTTGCCTCTGACCGGCCCGCGTAAGGTTAATTGGGAATTACAAAATAAACACATTTTTTAATTTTACCTCATGCATAAACTAAAACTGCATTGCTTTTATTTTGAAGTTGGTTTTCATTCACGTACGTAATGACGCAATACGTATATCAAGACTGCACATGATTGCATCATTGATACAAGCAGCGGCACGAGGTCTGAGGATCAGAACATCAGACAACTTTAAGGCTCAAAAATGTCCGCTGCTAAAAAAAGAAAGGTAGATGCCGAATGCAGGATTTTCAACAAAAAATGGACTGATAAGTTAGTTATTTATTTACTAAAGTCAGAGGTAAAGCCGTGTGTTTGGTTTGTGGGGAGCAGATGGCCGTGTTTAAGGACTACTACAATTTGAGCCGGCATTACGAGACGAAACACGCGGAAAAATACAAAAATTTGACTGAAGCCGAAAAGACGCGAACATCGGAAGCTTTGCTAGCTAAACTGCAAAAGCAGAAAGGCTTTTTTACCAAGCTTCAAACATCCAGGGATGCAGCAACCAAGACCAGTTTTGTTATATCCCACAAAATCACTAAAAACAGCAAGCCATTCTCGGAGGGTGAGTTCGTCAAAGAGTGCTTGGTGGACTCTGCAGCACTAATATGTCCTGAAAAAAAAGAAACTTTTGAGCAAGTCCCACTTTCCAGGCGAACCGTGACTAGAGGGATTGAGGACATCGCGCAAAACCTGGAGCTTCAGCTGCAACGTGATGTGGCAAGTTTTCACTTTTTCTCCTTGGCTTTGGACGAGAGTTGTGATGTCCGCGACACAGCCCAGTTACTCGTATTTGTCTGTGGGAAAACGCAGGACTTCAAGATCACAGAAGAGCTAGCAGCAGTGCAGTCGATGAAAGGGACAACGACGGGGAGCGACCTGTTCACGGAGGTAAATGCGTGCATGGACAGACTGGGACTGAAATGGGACAGACTGGCAGGTGTCACAACTGACGGTTGTCCAAATCTTACAGGGAAAAATGTTGGACTTTTGAAACGTATGCAGGACAAAGTGACTGAAATCGATCAGAAATTGGTATTTTTGCATTGTATTATACACCAACATGTGTTGTGCAAGTCAGTGCTAAAAATTAACCATGTTATTGATGTTGTTACTAAAATAGTAAACTTCATTTGGTCACATGCATTGAATCACAGACAGTTTGTCGCACTTTTGGAGGAGCATGAGACTGAGCATAGGGACATCCGCTACCACACATCTGTCAGATGGCTCAGCCTGGGCAGAAAGGCAAAAACATCCCAGAGGTGTCAGATGAGGACTGGGTGGCAGATTTTGCATTTGCTGTTGATGTGACTGCACTGATTAATGAACTAAACACCAAAGTGCAAGGCAAGGGCCTTTTTGTTCATGAAATGCACAGCCTGGTGAAGGCTTTTGTGAGAGAGATGCAGTTTCTTTCAAGCCAACTCGAGAGCAACACTCTGACTCACATGCAAACCCTGAAAGAAGTCACACCATCAGCTAATCGACTCAGCAGGTACTCCTCCATGTTAGAAGTGTGGTGGAAATTTTACATGCATCTAGGAACATTTGATTAATGTCAGTATTCATTCAGTTGTAGCCTAAACTCTGTGTGCTGCAGTCATCAAAGACTCAAGAACTTCACTGTAAAATCACTCCCTACTGTTAACGCCTTCATTGTTATGCCTATGGAAGTGTCCTGCTCACAGGACACCAGTTGTAAAGACTTGCTCAACTCCTGACGATTTGTGTATTGTGACCAAATGGTTTTCACACTTAGGTGTGTGTTCCTGGAGGTCAGGATAAAATCCATTGTAACCTGTCCTTCAGGGAAGCAGTCCTCTGATCCACTGGCAGTGGTCAGAGGTGCTGTTCTCCTTCTCTGCAGAGAATAAACGCTTGGTACCTGTTCCAGTCTTGCTTTTTGATTTTCCCAAGCATATGAAGATTTTTTTTCCACAACAGAAGCATTGCATGGTGAGTTATCAAGGAGATTCGAAGATCTCAGATCAATCGAGGATGAAATGCAGATGATTGCCTCTCCCTTCACCTGCAGTGTGGATAATGCCACCAGTGATGTTCAGCTGGAACTCATTGACCTGCAGTCTGATGCAGTACTGGCAGAGAAATTCAAGTATGTATCTCTGCTGGATTTTTACTCTTCTCTCAAGGAGGAGAACTTTCCAAACATGAGGAGACATGCTCAGAAGATGTTGCTTCTCTTTGGCTCTACCTATATATGTGAACAAACATTTTTAATGATGAAGTTCACAAAATCCAGGTATAGATCCTCTCTCACTGATGATCATCTGTCAGCTCTGCTTCGCATCTCCACCTCAGACATTCAACCGGACTTCGATGCACTTGTTAAAGCCCAGCAGAGACTAGATTTCTCTCACTAAGCAAGAAAGATGATAAGATAAGATAAAGTGGTTAGACCACAAATGTAGACATGTAAAGACACCAACTAGCAGTGAATTGGGACACTTTCTTTGCCTTTTTCTCAAAATCACAGTTCAGTGATGTTCAGAGACAGTTCAATATGATGTATCTTTCTTAATGAGCACAAAAACAATATTGTGATGTTTTTAGGATGCTAAGAACCTTTACACAACTTTTCAACAGTATATTATAATCAAAATGTGTTTTAGAGTGAATGTGAATATATTGTGTATCTACCAAGTGTTCATTAATATGTGTATTAGTGTGTATCAAGTGTTCATTAATATATTGTGTTCTACCAAGTGTTCATTAATATGTGTATTAGAGTGTATCAAGTGTTCATTAATATATTGTGTATCTATCAAGTGTTCATTAATATGCACACTAATGGTAAAACGTTAACAATTATTTTACCATTGTTTTGAGAAATTTAATTGAATAAATGACATTTTTTGTAATCTCAATTTTTCATTGCTTAATTATAACATATACTCTTACAAGTTTTTTAAACAACGCTATTTACTGCCTTTTTTATAAAGAAATACAATTTATATTTGAGAATTGAGTTCAACCTTTTGGACCGGCCCTCCAGAATATGTTCCGTGTCTCATGTGGCCCCATGGAGAAAATAATTGCCCACCCCTGAATTAGATGGATTAGATAAAGGAAAGATAAAACATTTTCTTCTACCAACCCTAATAAAAAAAGAAACAGTACAGATACAATAGGTTCCTTGCAACTTCGTTGCTCGGACCCCAAAAAAGAAACAGTACAGATACAATAGGTTCCTTGTAAATTCGTTGCTCGGACCCAAATAAAAAGAAACACAGCGAATTTAAAAAGGTTCTCCCAACTTTGTTGCTCGAACCCTAATTAAATCACACCCTGCTTAACATGTTGAGGACACATCAGGATCAAGGTAAGGCTTGTTAAAATAATCAAGTAAGACCAATGGTTCACGCCTAGAACTGAACCAGGAAAGAGGTGACTGGTCTCATTCCGTATGAACTGATTTTCAGGCGCCAAACTCCCCTGTCAGTTGATCTTGCATTCAAGTTTCCAGACAAGCGGGTCAGCATTTATCTCACTCCGAGTATGTGTAAAACCTCCAGTAGCATCTCAAAGGGGGATAAAGGATAGCTATGGACAATGATAACTAACAAGAGCATAACAAGGTTTGACAGACAACTTGGAAGCTGGAGTATGGGTATTGATCGGAACTGTTCACATTTGGGGCAAAAATTAAAAGATTTGACGAATGGGAACCCAATGTCTATGTAGTGCTGAGACGAGCAGCCACTCTCTCAGTTTTCGCAGTTACACCTGAACACAGGGATGGTCCTCTAAGGACATTACATAGGGACCTGTTACCCCCATGTGGGTTTCTACCTCTGGACGAAAGCAGTGAGCATATACAAAAGCCAGTGCCATGCAGGCCAAGAATCTATGCACACCCTAGAGTGGAGGAGTAGGATTCCCAAAGTGAGGAAGATATTGTGCTTGTTCTGGTTTACTTATGTCACTTATTGTCCCCACAGTCTATGAGAAACGTGTTCAGCCTAAACTACCTAACCAATGTCCAAGATACTCAATGTACTGAAACTCTAGGCATTTTTTTGGCATCTGCTGAGAGTCCTGTAAATACTGCAGATGTCGATATTACTCCTGATAATGCCAAACCACCTCATATATCCAAGAGTACTTCCGATGGTCCTTCGAGTTTCACTCTGTCTTACATTAATCAGAGTGACACTCAGTAATTACCTATCACCAACTGACCAAGCAGATGAAACAACCTTGATTCAAAATGACTTACCTGAGGATGATCATCTAGACATCCAAGGAGAAGAACCTTGGCACAGGGAAGCCTCAAAGACCATTAATACAGAACTTTCCTCTATACTCCATCCGAAGTCAAATTCACACGCACTTATGCAAGCAGAAGAAACACTGGTTGGCCCTGCAGCTTCATTTTGAGATCAGTGGTAATTTTTTTAAAATATTATTGAAGCTGTATGTGCTGCGCTCTGTATGCTGCAACCCCCATTTCTATTGTGTTTAGAGTTTTGGTTGTTAAACATTTATTGGTTGCCTTTTGTTTTGCTCATTAAAAAATCTTTACCAATAAATAAATTATATTCTCACTAAAATATTATATTGTTTATTTTATTTTCCTTTTAGAGAATAAGTAGACAGAGTACTGCATTACTGATTGTTTTCTTCTGTCTTGTGAGCTGCCCCAGTTTATTGAGAGAAAAATGTGAATTCCCAGCCATGTGTGAATGGCTGGAGAGCTATTAATCAGGCTGAATTAAAGAAAAGTAGATTGAGAAAGTGTGCCTCCCCCGAAAAACATTTAATTTAATTTATTTCTGTAGCTGCATCTGGAAAGGAGGAAATAGATACAATGGAAGGGAAGAATGGATGAGTCATAATGGATACAGAAAAGACAGACGAAAAAACGTATACAGATGGTTCTGTCAGGAGATCGAAGAGAAACCATCTAGCCATCAGGCTATCCATAACCTTGCCCCTCCTTACCTGTACACATTGCCAGCTCCTCCCCCTCCCTCGGATCCTACTCCTCCATCTTAAACTCTGTGCCTGCCGTCCACCTCAGTACCATGGAATCTACTGAATACTGAATTCAGTAGATTCCATGGTACTGAAAACAGTACAGCCACCCCAGAGCTGTCTAGCCTCTCAGTCCTTAACACTGTAAGCAGAGTGCGTGTAACAACTCTAAAAATCTGAGAGGAGAGATGTTGGAGAACCTCATCCATAAATGTCAACCCTGTCTCTTCCAGCCGCCGCTGCTAACACCAACAGCAGCCTTGGAGAGTTTTAGTCTACCAAAAACATTTTATGGAGATCTAACATGGAAAAACTCTGTGAAATTGAAGATGAATTGTTGTCACTGAAGAATGTGCTGCACAGAAGTGGAGAGAATGACTGCACACACAAACACACACACAAACACACACACACACACCCACACATACATACACATACGTATGCACACACAAAACTTCTGCAATTCCATTTTTCATTTTGTGGCAACAGGCTGTTAAACTGTAAATAAAACAGGAATCAGAGGACAGTTGAACAATTCATTCAAACAACAAAGCCTCCATCAATAACCCCTCACCGCTGCATGAACTAACAGAATATTATATTACTATCTATTTCATTCCACTCCAAACTCTGCGCAACCCAGAGTTGTGCACCCAGACAGTAACCTAAGCTCTGCCATAATATCGCAACTCCCTGGATAGGACATGTGTTTATGTATGCAAACAACAAATGGACATGCTGTTTAACTGCACTAGTTTTGATGTCATTAGTTTTCTGCTAAATGAAAACATTAAACATGAACATAACTCAGTACTGAGAACATGCTGCAGATGATGCCACATAATTCTCTTTGCAGTTTGCACACAGTTTCATGTTGCATTTATGTTGCAAGGTGTTGTGAAACAAAATCAAGGTTCAAAGACCTCCAGCTCCTCTAAAAAGCAAGGAAATAAACACACTTCAGCTCTGATGAGGGCTAATTTCGTCCATTGCATTATTCAGACACGCAGAGTTATGGGAGCAGGTGAGGACCTCAAGGTGCAAATCAGGTGAATGTGAGACTGGCAAAAAGACATACTCACAAGAGCCACCTCAATCCAAACCTTGTCTCGATTGGTAAGTAGATATCACCCATTTACTCTTTAACATAACTAGAGCAGGCTCTTCTTAAGCCTACAGCACAGGAGCCAGCATGTCAACTACATGTTGCATCCACCAAACCACCATAACAAATTTGACACTTGATTTGTAATTTTGTACTTGGCCCCCCCCCCTGTTTTTGCCATTTACTTCTGCAGAAAGGAGGTTCTTCGTTGCAGAAACATTGGTAAACTTATCCGACAAGGAGGCCTATTCTTTTGAAGGATCACTAAATTTTGAGCACAATTTAATGCCTGCATGCCTCCTCTTCCATATCATGACTAGGTATCTCTGAAGTATAACACCACAGTAAATAATGGTCAAGTCCACTTGTCAGGGTGTTTTTCCTTTACAGTACAGAATCCTTAAAGGGGCTGCAGTCATAAAAATACATCATCCAATTGTCCAAAGGCTCAATAAAGACTGCACACATGAGAACTATAATCAGGCAGAGGCATCTACAGAAATTAAATACTATGAAGCCTTGAAATAAAATGTTACAGAGATGTAAAATTTTATACAGTAGAAAACCTTGAAAAACTGAGATTTAGGCAAGCTTTCTGAGATGGTTACAACTCATAACTGAAAAAAACTATGAATGCTGATCACTTAAATCACATGGTACTTCAGGGTAAACACTAAATTCTCTCATTTCAACATTTTTTTTTGTCTAATTCAACAATCTCCAGATTTAGTTAGTGAACGAAAGCAAAGAAAGATGCAACAAAAGAAGTCTTATTGTTATGGCATATTTTTTGTCTTCTAAAGCTAATCAAGAGAGTTTTAAACTTTAAGCACTGACTTAAACGGTCGCTTAATGACCTGTTCCTGCTTAATGACCTGTTCACCATCACCCCATTTCAACACTGACATTTGCTTATTAGTACTAAGCCAAAGTATTACCTTGCTGGCTTTGTAAGATCACATGAGATAATGTGAGCTCAGAATCCATCTATCAAGCCTTGAAATTCACTGCACTTGTGACTGATCCACAGTGGCTCAGACCAATCTGCATCCTGGAGGATCTTTTTGCAGCTAGTAGTGGACCTGTTTATTATATCCAAATATTGCTGCAACAAACTAGAGTATTTTTTTATTAAATAAGAGCAGAAAACAGGAGTAAAGTTTGAAAATGTTAGAGAATTTATATATGTTCTTATGAGTATCTCCATCTACCATCTCACATGTTCATGTGGTCCACTGAACTGATTATTTGATGTTAAAGAGATTTAGACATTCTTTGTTTCATCCAATTGACTGGAAGGACTTTTCTGAAAGTGAACAGGAATATGCCATTATGTCATAATAAAGGTTTTAGACAAACAGGGACCTCCTTCTCCAGGTCGAACGTGAATTCAATGGCCCTGCTGTCCTTGTGCTTGCCCTTCAGCTTCTTGTGGTCTTCCACCCACAGTTTCAGCGCTATCAAGGCCGTTTTACCGTCGTCCTCCTTGGCCAGCTCCACCCTCACGCCCGTGTCCTCGACGAAGAACGCGTGGTTCAGCAGGTCCTTAATGGTGTACCTGAGAAAAGAGAGAAATAGAGAAACTGATGAATGAAAGTATATGAAGAAACAGGGAAAGAAAGTCAAAGCCACTTTGGTAGGCAGGGTGAGGTGAGGGTGAGGGTGGGACCACATGAGTTGCGCACAGGCCAGTTCTAAGAACAGCACTATCCATCAACGAGCTCCATCTAAAATGTTATAAGTAACATTTTGGATGGAGCTCGTTGGCAGTTTGGTTTTGTAATTGTGTTGCTATTCTTTTGTTTATTAGGCTTACCAGACGTCCCATCCCAGTATGTAAAATACAGACTATATGTCACACCTCTAGATGTCTCATACTCACACACACAAGGTACCTCTCCGCATCTGTATGAAACGCTAAATTGACTCTCTCACTGTTAACTCGCTGGCAGTCATAAGAGACGCTCAGAGCAGGGGCTCCTGTCATCCATTCACGCCAAATAACAACTAGGTCACGCCATGAGCTACAATCTCATTGGAGAACCAAGTATCCATCCATCCATCCATCCAAGCATTGCTTATCCGGGGCTGAGTCATGGGGGCAGCAGTCTGAGTAGGGACACCCAGAGCTCGGACACTTCCTTCAGGTCCTTTTGGCTGACAGGGGAGCTTCACAGAGGAGAGAGCGTCTGTCACAGTAATTGGACGAACAGACTGTGTTTACTTTGTTCGTATGGCCGTGTTATTCTCCGATATCCAGTACGGATCGTATCGATCAGTGGGTGTGTTGAGGAGGATGGAGGTGAAAAGTTGTATCCGTCACTCGAACCCCTGCCTTTCGGTTTCTGCACCCATTCGCAAAGCAATGGGTGACATCACGGAGGGCTGGGGCTTGGTTGGAACGCACCCTCCAATCCTCCTTTTTAAAAAGAGGGACCACCATCCCTTTCTGCCACTCCAGGGGCACTGTTCCCAACTGCCTTGCGATGTTGCAGAGGCTTGTCAACCAGGACTGCCCTACAACATCCAGAGTCTTGAGATACTCAGGACGGATCTCATTCCCGGAGCCTTGACACCAAGCAGCTTCCAAACTACCTCAGTGACTTCAACTTGGGTATTCCTTCCACCACCCGACAAAGTCCCCTGTCAAGGTCAACAGCTCCCCACTTCCACTGTAAACAGTGTTGGTGGAGCACTGCTTCCCCCTCCTGAAGCACTGGACAGTTTACCAGAATTTCTTTGAGGCTGACCAATAGTCCTTCACTCCATGGTCTCCCCAAACTTTCCCCCCAAAAATGTACCCAATTTTCTTGCTTCTGTGACTGGTCGAGTTTCCATTCGCTTGGCCTGCCGGTACCCGTCGGCCGTCTCAGGAGTTCGCCGAACCAACCAGGCTCAATAGGACTCCTTCTTCAGCTTGACGGCATCCCTCACTTCTGGTGTCCACCACCGGGTTCTGGGATTGCCACCACGACAGGGACCGGCTTTGAACAGCTCTGAACAGCCGTGTCTACAATGGAGGTGGAAAACATAGTCCAATTGGACTCCTTGTCTCCAGTCTCCCTTGGGATCTAGTCAAAGCTTTCCCAGCGGTGGGAGTTGAAGACCTCCCTGATGGAGGATTCCGCCAGGCGTTCCCAGCAGACCCTAACAATGCGCTTGGGTCTGACAGGTCTGTCCAGCTTCCTCCCCTGGCAGCGAATCCAACTCAGGTGACCCAACCAGGTGATGATCAGTTGACAGCTCAGCCCCCCTCTTTACCCAAGTATCCTAGAGATACGACCAGAGGTCAGATGACACGGCTATAAAGTCGATCATTGGTTTAGGGTGTCCTGGTGCCATGTGCACTGATGGACACCCTCATGCTTGAATATGGTGTTTGTTATGGACAAACTGTTACTTGCACAGAAGTCCAGAAACAGAACACCACTTGGGTTGAGACCGGGTTCGGATCAGGGAGGTCGTTCCTCCCAGGAAGGGAGGAACGATCCTGATCCAAACCCGGTTAGAGGCTACACTGGCATTTCCCACATGAGCATTGAAGTCTGCCACCAAAACGATGGAGTCTCCGGTTGGATGCACCTTCCAGTACTCCTCCCAGGGACTCCAAGAAGTCCAGGTACTCCACACCTTTGTTCGACCCATAGCCAGTACCTCTGCATCTCCCGCACAACTCTAAAGTGACATTCCATGTCCCCATTGCGAGTTGTTGTCCTGGAATTGTTTTGTTGGGGCCCCTGCCCACGACCGCCACCAGGCTCGCATTGCACCCCACCTCAGTCATGCACCCTGCAGGTGGTAAGTACACAGGGCGAACCGAGGACCCTCTGCTTGGAAGTTTTTCTCATTATTTTAAGGATTTCTAATAATGATATTGTCACCGTCCTAGGGTGGTTGCTGTGGATGCTCCAGTTGCTATGGATGCTCTGTTCTGACTTGGTTCCGGTTTGCGCCATCTGATGGATCAAACACCCCCCATGCATGTGTTGTGTCTTGGATCAGTTGCCAGTGAACATTTACTTCCTTCTTTCATTGAGTGTATATGAGCTGTAGATTATCATGGAGAACTTTTCTGTTTGCTGACAAACTTCCACATTTCCTCGTTCTCAAAACAGAGATGCAGGAATCGCCACTGATCTAGCACTAATAACTTCATGTGTTTAAGTAATTTTTTTTGTCTATAAATTATTCCCAAAAAAGTCCCTCATGGCCCAATCATTCCAGGAGAGGCCACCTCAGACACTTCCAGAGGCAGCAGGAGATTGAAATTCGGCATGCTGTATGCTCTTTACCTCATGATGAACATAGTCAAATTTCAGCCTCTTAGCTCGAAGTGTTGAAACATTTAAGGACCTGGTTCAGGAATCATGGGCTGTAAACTTATTCCCCCACTCTACATGGTTACATGGGCGGAGCCATCTTGTTTATTTTGTGTTATAACTTCCAGTGGTGCAGCAGACTCATTGACGAATAGATATAGTGTCATAAAAAGTTATTTAAAATGACGAGTATTATTTGTGCAGTCCGTGACTACCCACGATTGGAAGTGGAGGTGATTGTCTCTGCAACAGGAATGTTTTACTCATGGGAGGAAGAGGAGTGAATGCTTTGGGCTGGCAAGCTCCTAAAAAGTCATTTGGCTTTTTAGGAAGATGTTTCATTTTGTGGTTTACAGTGGCTTTTGAAACTAAAAAACGCTCATTATCTGGTTTGTGCAGCAGGACACGACCAACCTTTCCACTGTGGAGGTATTGGTATGCTTCGGTGCCTTTGTAGTTTTTCATTGATGTACTGTATACCCCCACAGACAAGACCAAATAATTAAAAATATCCCCATACATCACAGGAGGCCATCTCCTCATGTTGTCAATCCACTCTGTTATGAGTCTAGGGTGTTGTAATACCTTGCCATCACTACTTCGAACTGCATCATTCATCTCTACCCAGCTAACATCCATCTTGAGATCATGTAGAATAGCTAATAGCTAAAGTAGCTAACTTTTGATAAAATAGTTCTAACACAAAACAACAAAAAACATATCATTGGAGTGGGCAGAGGAAATACTGTGAATAACCAACTACACCATCAGATTCTGGAGGCCATTCTAGAGAAGACCTCTTTCTAGAGGTGCTATAAATCTGAGTATGTTGTGGGGGGGGGGGGGGGGACAAGTGGATATGTGTTGTGATCGGAGCCATACTTGTCAAAGGGCGGGGCTTTGAACATTTGCCATTTCCCCCCTTTTAGGACTCACCACAGTTTCCAAGATGTGTGTATTGCAGCTATGACGTCATGAAAAAGTGTGGTGCGGTGGCTGCTGGGAGTTGGAGTTGTGAAGTGTGTAATAAATGGTTGAGTGAAGACCTCTCCAAGAGTGTTGGTTTCTGAGTTTCTGTCAGTCATAAGCACAGTTCTAGAAGCTCTATACCAGGAACACGACTAGTTTAGTGACGATTCCTGTCTGTCGACGGACTCCCAGAGAAGACTAGAATACGTCAATTTTGCCGGCAGATCCTAATAGAAGACCTTCTGAGAAGCATCATAGTCAAAAACCAGGAGGAAACCTCAAGGTGAAGGTAGTCTTCTCTCCCCTCCTCCCTTCAGTCTTGAAAGCACAGTAAAACTACAAACATTATGGCAGAGCATATGAGTGTGCATTGCACTGTAGATCATTCTATTGATTACTGCATACAGACATGGAAGGGTACTTTGTGCATCAGTATGAGATGCCTAGGTAGACTCTGACAAATAGTCTGTATTTTACGCACTGGGATGAGAACAGGTTGCATTTCCTGCGATATTCCCCGATTCAGCCGCCCTTTTACTGGCTAAAACTGTCCCTGACAATATCCCCATTCTAAATGGGAGAGGAAAAAGTTGTGCTGCTGAGAGAGAGAGAGTGAAAATGAGCAGAACAGAAACGGCCTTGGCTGTACATTATAAATTGATTAAAAATAACCATACCGCACAATTTAACAGATGGATCTAGCATCTTTGAGAGTGAGGATGCAACTCAGTAAGATTCAAGGGTTTCTTTTGTCACATGTACTGACATTCACCAGCTACAACATCTAAAGTTTCACGGGCCAGAGCATGATCTGGTGGTCAATTTGCAAATAATTCCATGATTAATAAGATATTCAAGCTTAAAGAAATGAATATGGGCACTTCCATTTGATTGACATGGATGCCTCAGAGGCAAGAATGAGAATTTTATTAATTGGACAAACAGACTGCGTAAAACCCGTTAGATGGCCATGTCATTCACTATAGACAGTATGGATAGTATGGATCAGTGGGTATGTGGAGAATAGGGGGGGAAGCCTGTTCTATGGTTTCTACTGGCTCCAGCTCTTTGAGAGTCAAACTCCTGGCTTCATAAGCAGGTCTTCGTAAACCATTGGGTGACATCACAGAGGGTTGGAGCTTGGTCAGTTGCGTGTTTAAATACTCTCAGTGTCTTTTCTGGCAGTTTTTAGAAAATCTGCCGATAAATGAACAGCTTACCCACCTCCAAAACATTGAAACTTCCTCTCCACAGACTCAATGGAAATCAACTCACTAACACATACACTTCAACTACATTTATTTTATTTAAAATTTTTTTTTTTAATTTTTTTTTAAGATTTAACTTAAAACACCTAAACATTACACAATAACCTAAGCAATTACATACATTATATACACAAACACATATAGACATTTATTATATACATATACACGTACATTACACACACACGCACACATACACATATATTATACACACACACACAGACACACACACACACTGGGCTGAGGGGTCCTCTGTCCCCATGTCTCAGACTTTGAGGTTTTTCTGAGACCTTGAGGTTGCTCATGTGCTTGAATACAAAGGGGTTGATGATGCTGATGGCCATCCTGATCTTGTTCATGGCGTTGATGTACGTCTGGTAGACTGTCACGCACTTCCTGGCAGAAATGAGGCATAGTAGATGGGGATGTCATGGAGTTCTGGGTGGTTCTGAGTTTCGTGAGTACTGTCAGATCATGTGTGTGGGTGTGTGTGTCTATTATGGTGAACTTTTTGCTGCTGTAAGAGTTTGGGATCCATGCTAATATACGAATGACTGACAATCCACAAGACCTTCCATGTTTAAGTAAATATTGTACTACTAATGGTCACATTTTCCCATCGTACGCACGCACGTGTGTGTGTGTGTATGTGGTAAGCCTGTAAAGGCTGCACCGTTTGCTTACGTCCGTGGGCCCACATTGAAAAAAATACTGAACGTTAAAGTCACTTATGGTAAAAGAAAAGGTAAATTTCAATAGAAGGTACCGACTACACGCACACAACATGTGTGTATGTGTGTGTGTGTGGAGCTTCTGTTTTATGACAAAAAAAGCCTTGTTGAAATTGAAATTGTGCACAGCAATGCTAGAAATCATGCATTATGATAATAAGCATAAAAAAGTACAGTTGCATGGTCTGGTCTTACAATTGTTATTGAATAACAGTGACATCACATACTCTAGCCATTGATGTAATCTTAAGGACTTGGAGAAAAATTCCCAAATACTACAAAATCTGTCTGCTCAGACCACGTGAGGACCTCCTCCATTCTGGGCACATATGTCACAAGTGAGTTTGGATTGGACCCCAGTGTAGAATCACACAGAGACAAAACTGGACTGTGGCTCAGGTATTTATTGGAATCACAGATCCGATGAAACGGAGGGCAGAGTTGGCTGGAGTTGGCCGTAGTTTGGCAGAGGGTCCGAGGACACAGGTGAGCTGAAACACAGGAGACGCAAGTGGGTTTCCACAAACAAAAGGTGAGACAAAGAGCACTAGGAGCAAAATGGCACAAGTAAAACAGGTATTGGAGCCAAACGTTACCACGTAGCTCGTGGGACTGGTGGAAATGGAGTGGAGGTGGAAATGGAGACCAGGTGTGAGCGGCACAGCTCCGCCTCTGCCAGGTAATCAGGTGCAGGAGAAAAAAGAAAAAAGAATAGGGAGGGGAAAACAAGGAGCCTAAGGACCTCCAGAGATCACAGCAGTGGCTGTGACAACATATTTTCTATGATTTTGACACAGCACAGATTACTCAGAACATCTCACACAAACAACATGTACACATTACTGATGGATGTGTTGAACCCACCACATTGTGCATGTTTTGTTTGTTATTTAGTTAATAAATATATAACCTCTCCACCCTCATTTTGATGAAACTTTGGTAGAGAATTGTGACAGAAATATATCATCTAAATATCTAAAAACTAGACATAAGTGAGCACATACTCAACAATTCATTTTGCAAAAGTAAGGCAAAACACCATCACAATTTGTAGATATGTTAAAACAAACATCTAATCTTGCTAAAACAGTCCATTTTATGTTGGTGGCTGTTCTCAACTAACATCTTATTGACCCTTTCTCACAAAAGGCCAGTTTTAAAATACAAAATACACCACATGTATGAGAAGGTGTTATTTGACATCAAACATCAGACAAATGCACTTTCCACAGTCCTTCAAATATGCTTAATGAAGTTTTGTAAATTTCCACCATAAATCAGAAGTAGAATTTTCAAGCACATTCAAGCTACCTGTCAGTCTGTCTGTCTTCTAACCTGATCTACTGCTTTTAGTGACCATGTGACAAACAGATGACAATCCACAGCGACTCAATAATTTACTTTTCCGAAACCACGCATATATTTCATTTTCATTGCAGTGTTATCCTAACTGTGACTGCAATAACACATGTTACACAAAGTATTCTGACAGTCTACTATGCTGGCAAATGAACAATGAACATGTATGCTAATGTTGTGTCAGGTTGACGTTTAGTTTTCTTACCTGTACAATGTATCTGTAAAGTTACTGCAGTAGACTGTATAAGTATGAATCAAGCACAATTATTCATTTTAATACCATTTTTGTTTGTTTTAATTAATGCTTAATAAGGGCAAGTACAGACTTCTTTTTGTCATAAAACAGATGCTCCACACATACACACACACACACAAACGCACAGACACCCACACAGATACGCAGTGTGTGTGAGACACGCAGTGTCTGTGTGTGTGTGTGTGTGTTTCCCTGTGTAGACCAGGGAAACGTCCGTGTCACAGCAGGTAGATTGTTTCGTTTATCTAATGTTAATACCTACTGGTTGCTCTCCATCCAGCATGGCAAGCATAGCTTAGCCACTAACTTGTTAAACTTGTAATATGTTACTAGCCGGGTATTCTTGTTGAGATGGATGATGAGCAGTCAGCGCAAACTAGCGAACTGCTGTGAGATGAACGTTTCATCACATCACAACACTGTGTATATGAGTCTAATCTTTTGTTTAATTAAGATCAAGAGACAGATTTGTTGTAATGTAAGCTTAATTACCCAGCCGAGCTTCTTTCCCTGGCATCATCCATGGCTCCAACATGTTTTTGTTTCAGATGTTCCGTGGTGCTCCTGTGCCATGCAAGATCCATTTCACACAATTTGCAACTAACACACCTTTTAGTTTTAGTAAATGTGAAGTGCTCCCACACTTCAGAAGATTCTTTGGTTTTCTCCTCCTCTGCCATAACTGTTTTACCCTGTGCTGCACAGGTGCTGCTGTGCTTTGAAAATGAATGTTAACCATAGACTGTGGCTGTGTCCGAAACCACTCCTAATCCCTAACCCCTAAATAGTGCACTACATGTAGTCCACTATATAGTGCCCTCACTTGCGGGCAAACACTTTCAGACACTTCAGACTGTCACCCGGAACTCGTTGATGACTTCACAGTATTGTCGCATCATTTATACATACCAAACTGGCAGAAAATAGCGACAATCATTGTTTTATCAATGATGTTCGAATATGAATATATTGTTCTGATAATCAAGTTACTTATATTTGTACTGCAGCTGCTGTGCCGAGTCCGCCATATCGCTCTTTATTCCCACTGTCCGACCGCAGTGCATGATGAGATATAGGGCTCCAGCTAGTGACCATCCAATGTACACTTGAAATCTAGGTGCATTGTGGTATTCAAAAAATCATTTTCTCCAATACAAACCCAGCCAAAAAACATAATTTTCAATCATGGAATAATTCATTCAATAATTTTTTTCATAACTCAGACCGGCTTCACCAACTAAGGTTTCACGTGCCAGCGTGTAATATGGAGGTCCTCACAGAAGTGAGAGCGCGAGTCACAATAATTAGATGAATAGACTGTGTTTACCTCGTTAGTATGGCGAGTTAGTTATTCTCCGATATCCCGTATGGATCGTATAGATCAGAGCATGTGTTGAGGAAGATGGAGGTGAAAAGTTATTTTGGTCACTCATTCCCCTATCGATTTTATCGATTAGTTGTTACACCCCTAATTTTAATAATCATTATGTCAATTTGTCATACACACAGAAATAGATGTATTTGTCAAATTGTCATGACTAAGACATTTTCTGTCAATGTCACCTTGATTAATGTCAAGTTGTCATAATCAAGACAAGCCCAACAGTGTCAACCTGTCATTACAAAAACCGAATGACACTTAATGACAGCAGTCATAAACGTTTATGACATTGACATAATGTTTATGACAAGTTCATGGCTGTGTCATGTGACAGTTATGACAGTGTCATGTCACTATTATGACGGTACCTTCAAGTAAAGTGTTACCATATTTTCTTTAAAAATTATTTGTCACATTTGTGTCATATTATATCCCAGTGTTGTACAAGCCCCAACCCTCCGTGACGTCACCCACTGGTTTGCAAAGGACACTGAATGGAGCCAGGAGTTTGAGTTGCAGGCAGCTGCCATTCCTTGTAATGGAGCTGACAGAAACCAAAAGGCGGGGGTTCGAGTGACGGATATAACTTTTCACTTTTGTCCTCCTCAACACACCCACTGATCCATACTGGATATCAACATGGCCATACGAATAAGATAACACAGTCTATTTGTCCAATGAATGTGACTCATGCTCTTCCTTCGTGAGGCTCCCCTGTCAGCCAAATGGACACACCCATATTCATTCATTTCTTTAAGATCTGAAATCTTCTTAATCTTGGAATTATTTGTAAATCGACCACCATATTACACGCTGGCACGTGAAACTTTAGCTGTTGAAGCCGGTGTGAGTTATGAAAAAAAGTTATTGAATGAGTGTTTCATGATTGAAAATGGCGTTTTTTGACTGAGTGTGTATTGGAAAAAGTGTTTTTTGGAGCCAGGCCTAGCAGATCTCCCTGGTATCGCAAGAAAAGTGACTTCCACGTAGGCTTCATTTTTCATACTGGAAGACTACGTCCATCTTTTATATACAGTCTATGGTGTTGTACTTTTAGGTTAGAGTTTTTATCTAATCAGATTCAGCTAGCTTGTGTTGCCAGGTTGTATGAAATCTGTCTGAGGCCTTCGGAATCAACAATACAGTCATCTGTACACTGTGAGTGAACAGGCACATATAGTTGATAGATAGTTGCGATAGCCAATCAGATCATGAGTTGGGAACAGTAGGTCCTTCTAGCTAGCTTCACGTAGAACGTGACATGTATGCGTCCTGTGATGGAACTCACTTGTGAGAGCCGGCAGTGCAATGCAGATCAAAGCCACAGCAGAGCCACACCTGGCAGCTGTTAGCAGAAAAATATATATACTTGCATTTTTTGACCCACAATGGCCGAAGGAAAGGAAAATGTAGATTTGGCTGCAGATATACTCACAGGGCCATTTTCAAGATGGACCTTTCAAGAGAAGCTAGCTCACATGAGATGAGGTCAGCCAACCCCCGAGCTAGCTAGCCTGTACCTGGCAAGGAAAGGGTTTGTCCGCCACTTCCAGTCAGGTAACTATGAGTGATACACCTGGCTTAAAGCTTCTGAGGGGCGCTGCAAATTTTTCTGCTGGGAATTCCTTTTGTTTGATTTGGTGTTTGGTGCTACACTGGATTTGCAAACTTAAATTGTTTAACCAAGGCAGCAATGAGACATCAAAATACGTCTATACACTTAGAAGCTCCAGCGCTTTTGAAAATTTTTGGGGACACCAAAGGGGATACACAGCTCAACGAACAGGTGTGCCTTGAATATTTGACAATACCACGTATAGTTGGTGTTAGTTACAAAAAATATATTAAATGAGTATTTCATGATTGAAAATTACATTTTTTGACTAAATGTGCATTGGAGTAAATGTTTTAGGCCTAGCGGATCTTCATGGTATTGCAATTAAAGTCACTTCCGTGTTGGCTTAATTTTTTGTATTGGAACACTACGTCCAACTTTTCTATACAGTCTATGGTGTGGACAGGATGAAGGGGTCAGGAGCAACGATCAGCTCTTTGTTTTCTAGGCTTATCCACACATGGGTAAACCTATGACAAAGCGTCCTGAGTAGAAAGAAGTCTAGTGACTTCGAGATAAGCTTCTCTGCATTACGGGAGCTATTATAACTAATAGTAATCTAAAGTTTTGGTCTCTTTGCTATCAAGAATACTTATAAGGTGATCAAAAGATACAGGCTTATCATTAGATATCTGTCTTCCAAAGCCGTTCATATTGAATTATTGGACAACCCATCCACAAACTCTTTCATAAATGCTTTGTGGTGCTTCGCAAGTTTGTGAGGAGAGAGTTGCACATCTTTGGTGTGACCAAGGCACAAACTTTGTTGATCTCTGTACTTGATTTATTTCTATGCATGTTCCAGGGTATACACAGATGCACTGGAAACAGCATAAAGGCAAGCACTATAGCACTATTCTCAAACATGACAATCCATAGTGCTTTACAGAGGATTGGAAATTAAAATAGATATTTTAAGATCAATAAACACAATAATATACATAAAAATCACTGGAACAATTTAAAATCAATAAAACAAGCAGATTTTTTTTTCATCTGTTACATGTTTGCCCTATTTTTTGATAAGAACCATCACTTCCCAGAAAAATGACAATGCTCAGTGGGAGCAATTACACTTTGGTGGGCATCACACTTCTGTGGCATCATACTTTGGTGGCATCAGGTTTTTTGGTTTTTTTAGCAGACCCAGGCCTCCCCAGTCTTTTCCCTGTTTTTCTCATTTTATTAATTGGGTCTCATTTTGGTTTGTATTACCCCAAGAAAATGGACAAAATAGCACATATAAAATTGACAAAACAGCAGACTGCAATGCATAAGTGAAATAAATTGAAACTACAGGAACGCTGCAAAAAAGTTTTCAGTCTATGGAATTTGTTCCATAGGTGAGGACCACCGAAGCTAAATACAGCTTCATCCTGCTAGGTTAGAGTTGATAATAGGCTGATTTAGTGATATTCTATATGTGGCTGTTAAAATGCAGGTCTGAGTCCATAACTACACTGAAGATTCTAGCTTGGATGGTGGTTTTTGGCGTCATTGAATCAAGCTGGCCACTGATTTCAAGTCTTGCATTTTTGGAACCAAAAACAATAACTTCTGTCTTTTCTGCATTGAGCCTGGCCCATCCACTGATTGGCCTGTTGGATACACTCACTTTGCAATGGCAGAGGGCTGTAATCATCTGGTACAGTTGTGTACAGTTGTGTGTCAGCACTGTCATGTAGATTTGTGTGTCATAAGCAGGTAAGAGATTTTATAGCATTCCATGATCTGGACCAGTGGGAGCCTTGAGGGACCCCACATGTCATCAATGTTCGCTCAGATTCACAGCTACCCCAATATTCCACAGAATGCGTGAGCAGCACCTTACAGCAGCGGCGTGCTAACCGTCACAATTACTTTCCATTTAAATTGATGGAGACCTCTTCCACATAGAGCGCTCAACAACGTCCCTCAGCAGCGGCTTGCCACTCCTGAGTGCTCCATATAGCTTTTCTATTTGAGTGGTTACCGCTCAAATTTGAAACAATCAGATCGCGGCAAACCAGAAATTATCGTTGCATTATCAGAATAAACTTCTGTCAAATTTCTAAATAAAACAGAACGCTCATATGAATTAGCTTGATCAGACGTTCTGGTTAAAACTCTCCCCGAATACGTCCCCAATTTTAATAGGAGAGGGAAAAGGTTAAGTGAAGTGCAGAGAGAGAGAGACAGATAGATAGAAAAGAGAGAGAGAGAGAAAAGAGAGAGAGGGAAGAAGAAATGTCCCCGGCAGAGATCCCTGCTGCTGCCATTTCACTGTGGGTGGAATATTGGACTTCTTACAGAACCGCACTGCTGCCGTGCCACAGTGCGCAGGTGCTGCTCACACATTCTGTGGAATATCGGGGTAACTGTACCTAGTGAGATTCATTATGTCTAGTACAACACAATTAAAGACATTTTTCAACAGGTTTGTAGAATATTGGCAGAATATCAATGCAGCAGGTTGTGGATTTTAAATTCTGGACTGTTTGTGTCATAGATGCACAGTCTACTGGTCTATTGGTCTACACACTGTTTGTCTTGTCCTTTGAAATTTATCTGTAAAAAAGGCCACAAAGTTATAGCATGACTTGTTAGAAAGCAGTTCCGGAGGAACAGAATGATTTGTCAGTCTGTTGACAACAGTGAATAAGGTGCAGGTGTTGTTGTTAATTCTGATAATCTCAGATAAAAACATTTCCTTGCCTTTTCCAGTTCTTGGTTAGAGATGTGAAGACTCTCTTTATAAATAAAAAGGTTTTTTTCCACTGTTGTGGAAAAATTCTTGATCTGTCTGGGAAAATCAAAAAGCAAGACTGGAACAGGTACCAAGTGTTTATTCTCTGCAGAGAAGGAAGATGACGCACTCTGACCACTGCTAGTGCTTCCCTGAGGAAGAGGTCACAGTGCATTTTATTCTGACCTCCAGGAACACACCCCCAAGTGTGAAAATGATTTGGGCACAATAAAGTAATCGTCAGGAGCTGAGCAAGCCTTTACAACTGGTGTCCTGTGAGCAGGCATTTTCCTAGGCATAACAATGGACATGTTATGCCTAGGAAAATGCAGGGAATGCAGGGAATGATTTTACAGTGAAGTTCTTGAGTCTTTGATGGCTGCAGCACACAGAGTTACAACTACAGGCTACAACTGAATGAATACAGACATTAATCAAATGATCCTGGATGCATGCAAAATTTCCACCACACCACCATCTGCATTCTGTCTGCCTACACTTTCTTTTTTTTCTCCATAGTAGCCTTCCTCTATGGTGACTTTTTACTGCCAGAGACAGCTTTCTTCTTAATTAGGGCAATGGCAGCTGTAACAGCTTTAATATTGGAGCTGAGATATTAACAAGGTTATTGACAGAGGCTGAGGGCAGAGTTGGTGATGATCTCAAAACCTGAGTGAATAACGTGCATGTGTTATTGTTTATAGACCACTTTTTTTTTATCTTCTCCTTGCTAGAATTAGCAGGGATGGTCATTTTAAACTGAACACTATAATGGTCAAAAAGAGCAATATCATGCCCATGTCATAAATGTTTAGATCCTTTGAAATAATCCAATCTAATATGTGGCCTATGTCATGTGTTGAATCTGGTCTGACAGTCCAAAGATATCCCTTAGATAAAATTTTTCAGAGTTCCTTTGCAAATCCTTCATTCACATTATCGATGCAAATGTCAAAAGCGTGGGTGGGCCGTCCCCACTTCCTATGAAGGATTTGCTGCGGAGATGAGAGCTGTCTTCGACCATCCAGTGCATGCAAGGAGGCAGCCAGTCACCTTCTCTCCCTACATCAAGGCTATAGATCTGTTGCTGATCACGCCATTGAGTTTTCGACCCTGGCGATCGACAGTGAATGAGAACAAGCAGCACTGGAAAGTGTGTTTCTGCGATCCCTGAGCGAGGACTTAAAGGATGAGCTGGCTGCATGTGATGCGAATGAGTCACTTCCAGAGTTAAGGCCTGGTTATGGTTCTGTGCCGATTTGTCCCCGAGGCTGTGGCGTACATGATTGCCTTCACTTGTCATTTATGGTTGTGCACCGGTGTCCATGCAGCACGTGGTAATTTACCATCACAATGCTAGGGGGCGCTGAGTCGGAAAATCTCCTGAATTCGTTAGTGGAGTGTTTACTTTCCAGTTACAGCTTCTTTTGCTGTCTATGGTTACGGCAGAATGAACAGTACAGTGAACAATGGTTACTGAGCGAGAGAGGATACTTTTGAAGCTGGAGATTGATATTAAAGAAAAAACTCGAGGCGCAGCTCCAAATACAGGAATTTTAAAATTGTGGTCTTTAATACAGAACGAACAAACAAACTGGGAAAGCTGAGAACCGGAAATGACAACCAGTCACAGCGCTCGAGGTCCGTGTGGCATGTCCCTGCTGTCTGCGTGGTGCCAACCCTTAGTTAATCCTAACTCTGCGAAGGGGGTTTGCGACGTCAGCAACTCTCAGCTCAACTCGTCGCATCGGTGACAACATGACGCTACGACCATAAATCAGGCTTTAATGGAGCTCGCTAGGTGCTTGAACAATCGTCTGCGCAACCCGTTCTCATCCCAACGCGTAAAATACTACTAAATGTCAGTATTTAGAGTCCTGCTTGCTTCCTTCCGGCCAGAACCACGCCCCTGCACTCATCCTCCAATCACTGAAGCAGTACACCCGGTTTACCACATACTTAGTCTCACTCCCAGCCCAGCACTCACTGCCAGATTGTCTTCCGTTTCTGTCAGACTCTCCAGCACTCACAAATCTACCGTTCTTGTTATCCTGCTTGACCTGTTCCATCCCTGACCTTGCTCCAGCCTCAGCCCCCGGTGTTCGACCTGCCTTCCGTCTCTGATCCTGCTCCAGCCTCAGCCCCCGGTGTTCGACCTGCCTTCCGTCCCTGACCCTGCTCCAGCCTCAGCCCCCGGTGTTCGACCCGCCTTCCGTCCCCGACCATGGCCTCACCATCTACGCCATCACGTTAGCTGAGCAGCTACATGTGTTCAGGCCTGTCCTGTTCCAGTCCCCTTCTCCACACCAGACTGAGTAGCTCATAAAGGGCTACTTACCCGCCATCCAGTGTGTGTGTTCTGTTCTGCACTTGGGTTCTCTGTGCGCAGCCTGACAGTACAATCTGGCCAAGATGAACCCAGCAGGCAGGACCACTCAGTCAGCACTTAGTCGCTTGGAAGCTGGGGAGCTTCAGCTGCAACAGCATGGGGAGCTAATCCAGGCTTTGGCTGCAGCATTCCGGGAATCAGCTGAGGAGCAGCGCCAAGCCACTGCGTGTTTGGTGGAGCAGCTCCAGAGTTTGTTGCCCCAATTTCCTCCGCTTCCAGCCGAGCCTGCAGCAGCCCCTGCGCCGGAGTTACCTGCGCACCCAGCAGTCCCGAGAGACGAGCCGGCTGGATGCACGGTCTACTGGTCTATTGGTCTACATACTGTTTGTCTTATCCGAGCCAAATGGGAATCCAGGCGGAAGTATCACGTTTGCGGTTTTTGTGGATTCTGGAGCAGATGCTAACCTTATTAGTGAGAAGGTGGTGCTTCAATTGGGGTTGGAGAGGGAACGTCTTCCCCACTCTGTGCCGGCTCGGGCTCTAGATGGACATGTGCTAGGCAAGGTAAATCATTGGACTTCGACTGTTCAGCTCCAGATTTCCAGTGATCATTGGGAAACGATCCAGTTTCACATCCTGACCTCAGTCCGTCAACCTCTCATCTTGGGCTATCCCTGGCTTCGTCTCCACAACCCTCACTTCGACTGGACCACGGGGGCAATCCGAGAGTGGAGTGGCACGTGTCGGGAGAGGTGTGTGCGGCAGAGCATCGTCCACGATCCGCCCTGTTCTTCCCCTAATCTGACAGGGGTCCCGGTCGAGTATCAAGACTTTCATCAGGTGTTCAGCAAGTCCCAGGCTACTTCGCTGCCCCCACATCGATCCTATGACTGTGCGATTGACCTGCGACCGGGTATGTCTCCTCCCAAGGGGAGACTGTACTCATTGTCGGAGCCAGAGAGGAGAGCTATGGAGGAATATATTAATGATTCTCTGGCTTCTGGGATCATCCGTCCTGTCTCGTCTCCAGCCGGGAAAGGCTTCTTCTTTGTAGGGAAGAAAGATGGCTCACTAAGACCCTGCATTGACTATCGTGGGTTAAATGACATTGCGGTCAAGAACCGATACCCTTTGCCTCTGCTTTCTTCTGTGTTTGAGCTTCTTCAGGGAGCCACCATTTTCTCCAAGTTGGACTTGAGGAGCGCATATCACCTAGTTCGGATCACGGAAGGGGATGAATGGAAGACAACATTCAACACCCCTACAGGACATTATGAGTATCTTGTCATGCCTTTCGGCCTCTGTAATGCTCCTGCTGTCTTCCAGGCATTAATTAATGATGTCCTAAGAGATATGCTAAATAAGTTTGTTTTCATCTATTTGGATGATATTCTAATTTTTTCCCGCTCTTGTGAGGAACATATTCATCACGTCCAGTCTGTCCTTCAGAAACTCCTGGAGAACTCCCCCTTCGTTAAGGGCGAGACGTGCGAGTTCCATCTGCCTTCTGTGTCATTTCTTGGAAGTATCATCGGGCAGGGGACCATACAGATGGATCCAGCCAAGGTCTCAGTGGTATCCGAGTGGCCAGTTCCCAAGGATCGCAAACAACTGCAGCGATTTCTTGGATTTGCCAATTTTTATCGGTGCTTCATCAGGGGTTACAGTTCTGTGGCCGCTCCCCTCACCGCTCTGACTTCCACTAAGATCCCCTTCAGGTGGTCACCTTCAGCCGAAGCCGCTTTTAATGAACTTAAGAAGAGGTTCACCTCCTCACCCATTCTGCAGATGCCAGATCCTGAGCAGCAGTTTGTCGTGGAGGTGGAGGCTTCAGACACTGGGGTGGGGGCTGTGTTGTCCCAGCACTCTGGTTTGGACAATAAGCTCCATCCCTGCGCTTTCTTTTCCTGCCGCCTTTCGCCAGCGAAAGAGAACTATGACATTGGGAACCGCGAACTTCTGACGGTAAAGCTGGCGTTAGAGGAGTGGCAACACTGGTTTGAGGGTGCAAAGGAACTTTTCCTGGTCTGGACGGACCATAAGAACTAAGAAAGAATATATCAATGTCGCCAAGAGACTTAACTCCCATCAGGCCCTTTGGGCCCTGTTCTTTACCCGTTTTGACTTTTCTTTGTCTTATCGGCCCGGATCCAGGAATGTGAAACCGGATGCACTTTCCCGGCAGTTCCAATGGTCAGTGGAGGTGCAGGAGGAACCCGGAGCCGATCCTCTCTAGACCGCGTCTCGTCGCCTCTGTCTCGTGGGATTTGGCGGAGAAGGTTCGAGTGGCTACTGTGGACCTTCCTACCCCCAGTACTTGCCCACCTCAGTGCCTGTTTGTGCCCCAAGAGTTCAGGTCCGAGGTTCTGCAGTGGGCTCACTCCTCCCGGTTAACGTGCCACCCCGGAGTTGAATGTTCCCAGCAGGCCGTCCTGCAAAGGTTTTGGTGGCCTACCCTGAGGGAAGACATTCAGGGGTTCGTCCAGGCATGTTCCGTCTGCAACCGTCATAAGACGATCCGTGGCCCACCTGCCGGTTTATTGTTACCCTTACCCATCCCACATCGGCCCTGGTCACACATTTCTTTGGACTTTGTCACCGGTCTGCCTCCCTCGGCTGGAAATACTGTGATATTGACTGTGGTAGATCGCTTTAGCAAACTCTGCCATTTCATTCCACTGTGCAAAATGCCAACCGCCAAAGAAACGGCGGACCTGGTCGTGCTCCATGTTTTCCGGCTCCACGACATCCCCATGGATGTAGTGTCGGACTGAGGTCCCCAATTCAGCTCAGTGTTCTGGAAGGAGTTTTGCAAACTTCTTGGGGCCTCGGTCAGCCTGTCTTCAGGTTGTCATCCTCAGTTGAATGGACAGACAGAGAGGAGCGTCAATAAACGCGGAAGGTTTCCTTCGGAAGGTAACCTTCCGTGTCTGTTTATTGATGCTCCGGGTTCTCCATTGGCTCTCATGCAAATCCCAGGTCGGGTGGATGGGAAGCTGAGAGCAGAGGCTCCAGCCAAGCCGCTAAAAATCAAATATAAATGTGGAAGGTAAAGTTCCGCGTCCGCATTTGACGCTCTGAGTTCTGCATTGACAGAGGAAGAGGGCAGAGGCTCCAGCCGTCCGTTCACTCCCATAATAACCCGGTCAAGCAAAGCATGATGTCACTAACTACAGTCTCATTGGAGAACCGTGGATCCTCTGTCCGGAGATGTTTTTCTCATTATTTTTCTCACCATGTTTATACTTTGTCCCGAGAATATATCCACTGACACGTTGAACAAGGCCAATAGTTGAAATGCCTGGCTAAATATCTATGGAAATAATGTGAATTTATACTAAAACAACAATGGTTAAATTGGATTTCAACAGACTGTTTACATCTGCTCAAGACCTGCCCCCCTTCTCATGCAGTGTGCGGCGTGTTACCATAGAAACGAATGGACGGCTTTGGCTGTGTGTGTTCCAGTGAAAATCGTAGCTTTGATGAAAGTTAGGATTTCCATAGGTTATAGTACATCATCAGTTAATACATCTTACTGTGCGTTATTCTTATGCCACTAGCAATTTTGCGGCAAGATGAATATATGGGGACCACGCTCCTATTTGCCACGAGTAATGTGGCGACGAGGTTGACGTATTCAGTTTCGCTTGGCATTTATGCCCACATATTTGCCAGGAATTGACACTAAATTAATGAAGCGTCCGAGGTGTAGAGTTTCTTGAACTGCTCTTATGACCAACAAAAACTCCGGAGAGGTATCCCCTCAACTGTTTATTGTGGTTTAATATTTTTTCACTCTGACACAACTCCAACTCCCAGCAGTCACCATACTGCACTTTTTCATGATGTCATAGCTGCGCGGTACATGACAAGCTGGCTATGCAGTGTCCACTCTTATACTAGTTCTAATAAATGTTTATGATTCATAATGTACCGTGTCACATTAATTAAACATATATGTCATGGTTATACATATTTCTTTGAATATTTACCGGAAAGAGGTTTACTTTACCCCGTGAAGCCTTACCTGAAAATGAACTACATTGGAATGCATACTCATGTGCTCCACCACCTTTTGTTTGTAGTCCTAATGTCCCTGACTCAAAAGGGAGGAGGGGAAAGAAAAATACCTTCCCCTTGGAATTTCCTCCTGGTTTTTGACTTTGTTGCTTGTCAGAAGGTCTTGTATTCAGACCTGCTCCCTCCATGTTAATAGCACCTTCGTAGAGCAACTTTGCTTCCCCAAAGGCCCCCAAGGGTCTATGGAGGCGGGGCTTGGAGGGTCTGTTCCAGGTCCATTATGGGGTCTGCAGAGAGTTTCAGGCCATTTGGTCTATTTTTCCGACCGTGGCGAGCCCTCAATGGGAAATGGCGAACGTTCAAAGCCCCGCCCTTTGAAAGGTATCATCTTGTCCAGGGCCCCCCTACAACATACTGAAATGTCAGATTCACAGCACCCTTAGAAAGAGATCTCCAGATTGCTCTCCAGAATCTGATGGTCTAGTTGGCTGTAGCTTTTAGACCCCCTCATTTCTAAATCAGGCACTCCTCCTCAACACTTTGAGCTAAATGGCTGAAATAAATGTTAAATAGTAGGTCAAGAGGATCCATCATGCTGAGTTTCAGGCTCCTACTACCTCAGAAAGTGGCTGAGAGGCCACAAACAATTGAATGACAGGCCAAGGGTGACATGACAGCACCCCTCCAGCAGATGGCCCCCCAGGTGACTGCTCATAACACTTATGGCAAGAACCAGCCCTCCATAGATTTTTTGAGCAATGAGGATGACATTTTAGAATGTGTATGGGGAGGTCAGAAGCAACACCGTTCAAGCAGGCCCCAAAATCTATAATAAGCTTCCAAGGTTCCTGATCACAATTTCTTCTTCTCATCTATCTTTCAATCATCTCATCAGAGCTCAGAGATTCTCATATACCAAGTCAATATTTAAAGAAATATGTATAACCATGACATATCATGTTTATTTCATGAGAAAGGTGGGTGTAAGGGTGCTTCCCCACAATGTGGGATACTGTGTCTCTGACCCTCAAAAGCCTCTCTCTCTCTCTCTGTCTGTCTCTCTCTCTCTGTCGGACAGAGAGCGACCAAATAATAATTATTATAATTATCATAATCACAAATTTAATTTCACAAAAGGATTCATTATTTATTTATATTCATCGTCACTATTCTGCACATTTAGCCATGACTTTACTGTTTTTTATTTAATCCCAGCAACAACCAGCAAACCAACATCAAGCAGCATGAGCAGATGTAAAACAGTCTGTTGAAATCCAATTTATCCATTGTTGTTTTAGTATAAATTCACATAATTTACCTAGATATTTAGCCAGGCATTTCAAATATTGGCCTTGTTTAACGTGTCAGTGGATATATTCTCTGGACAAAGTATAAAAATAGTGAGAAAAATAGTGAGAAAAACACTTCCGGACAGAGGATCCTCGGTTCTCCAATGAGACTGTAGTTAGTGACATCATGCTTCACGTGACCAGGTTATTATGGGAGTGAATGGACGGCTGGAGCCTCTGCTCTCAGTGTCCCATCCAGCCGAGCTGAGATTTGCATGAGAGTCAATGCAGAACCTGGGGCGCCAAATCTAGACGTGGAACTTTACCTTCTGCGTTTATATTTGACGTTTAGCGGCTTGGCTGGAGCCTCTGCTCTCAGTGTCCCCTCCAGCCGAGCTGAGATTTGCATAAGAGTCAATGGCGAACCCGGAGCGTCAATAAACGCGGAAGGTTACCTTCGGCGTCTATATGTAACGTTCAGGGGCATGACAAATAGTCAGTATTTTACGCGGTGGGAAGAGAACAGGTTGGTCTGCGGGAGTGGCTTCGACAGCGGGGTACGTCCTACACTTCCTCCTCCAACACTCTGGTTGTAGGATGCGCCCATCCTCACCTTCCCCTCTCAAGCTGGAGCAACTGCCTCAGGGTTGCCAGGCCATGTCCGCCAGAACTGCCCCTCGCTCCCAAAAGCCTAGGCTCGCCTGTGCGAGGGAGTACCCAGGTAAGCCAGGAACCAACTCCCAAATGTAATTTCTTACACACTCAGCTTTCGGCCTTTTTTGACAAAAAAGCAGACAAGAATTTTGTTGCTGCCAGTTTTGTTGAGGATCACAATATTTCAGTTGTTCATTTGCCTGAGCCTCAAATGTTTTTGCCTTAAGGCCACATCTGCGTGCATCTGTGCCATCTGCGGAAGTGGCGCAGACAGATTTGTGCAGGGAAAAATTTGAGACCTCGCGAACAACGGCTGGACCAACCCACTGTGTTCCCTAAATTAGATCTCTGCAACGTGTACCACCTCGTTCAGATTCGTGATGGAGATGAGTGGAAAACCGCTTTTAACGCACCACTCGGTCACTTTGAGTATTTAGTCATACCTTTTGGTTTAATAAATGCACCTGCGGTTTTTCAAACTTTAGTTAATGACATTCTCCGAGACAATCTCAACTGTTTTGTTTTTGTCTATTTAGACGATATTTTAGTTTTTGTCAGGCTTGTGTTCCAGTGGCTTTTGGAAAACAAACTTTTTGTTAAGGTAGAACAGTGCGAGTCCACATTCCTCCAGTTCCTGTTGTTGGTTTTATCATTGAACAGGGCAGATTCGTTCTGATCCAGCCAAGATTGGTGCGATGGTCGAGTGGCCAGTACCAGAGAATCGTAAAAAACTACGATTTCTGGGGTTTGCTAACTTTAAGCAGCATTTTTATCAAGGGTTTAAGTAAAGTTGCGACTCCTCTTACTACCCTCACTTCCACTGCTTGCCTGTTCGTTTGGTCACCTGATGCCGCCCAGGCTTTTAACCAGCTAAAGTCCCTGTTGGCCTCTATGCCTGTTCTCGTTCACCCAGACACAACTAAGCAGTTTGTTGTTGAGGTAGACACATCTGACTCTGGTGTGGGGGCAGTACTCTCCCAGTACAAGGGGAATAAGTTACATACCTGTGCTTTTTTCTCACGACATCTTTCTCCAGATGAACAGAACTACGATGTTGGCAATAATGAGCTTCTAGCTGTGGTTTTAGCCTTAGAGGAGTGGAGGCACTGGCAGGAGGGGGCTTGGACTGACCACAAAAACATGGCTTACCTCCAGAGTGCAAAATGGTTGAATTCCCAAAAGGCCAGGTCGGCACATTTTCTTGGCAGGTTTAATTTTTCACTTTTTTATAGCCCGGCTCTCGTAATCTCAAACCAGATGCCCTTTCCCGCTAAGCAGACGGTAAACTAGAGAACACCCCTCCTGAGACCATTTTTCCTGCCAGCTATTTCGTGGGGGCTGTTCACTGAGAATTGGAGCAACAAGCGAAGGTGGCCCTCTCCAGGGACCCTGGACCAGGAGGTGGACCAGCAAACCGCCTGTTCGTCTCTGAAGGAATCCGGTCTCAAGTGTTACCGTGGGGACACTATTCCAACCTTGTCTGTAATCCTGAAGCAACACGCACCCTGGGTTTAATCTGGCAACGGTTTTGGTGGCCGACAATATCCCGTGACACCCTGCTCTGTCTCAGCCCTTGGGAAGACCTCTCGCTGACCTCCAGCTGGCCTGCTGGACCCTACTCGACCATGGTGACATATAGCTATTGATTTTGTGCTTTACCTCCCTCTGAAGGTAATGCCACCATTTTAACTATTGTTGATCACTTTTTGAAGGCTGTGCACTGTTCCTCTCCCCAAACTCCTCTCAGCCTTGAAAACCACTCAACATCTCTGTGGCGGCCGACTTTGCGCCCGCACATTGAAAAGGGTCGCAAGATATCGTGCTACGCACCACATACACACACACACAGAACAATTTTTTCGCAACACATTTCTTCTGTTTCAACATTATAATCTTTATTTAGCCTTTTTCATTTAAGTTACAGCTAGGAGCACATAGTTCTTATGTTGAAGTTTGTTAATTTAATCCTTTGTTTGAGTTATTTAAGTTACCGGAGTGCAGAGGAGATGTCTGATCAAGCTGCTGCAGGCATGACTTCTGGGTGACCAGCTTCCGGGCAAAGGACTTCCACAGTGTAGAGTTTCGCATTAAGAGGCCAGTGGAGGGGTCCATATCCAGGAAAAGTTATGTGGGGGGGGAGTTCAGTATTGTGGGAATGTGTATTTGTTTCTGATTGATATTATTTCGAATTAATTTGACTTTGCAAATATTATTTATTTACCTTTGTCTTTTCTTCGAGTTGACTGTTGTCCATGGGTTTTGAATAGTGTATTTCATTTTTGGTTGTGATCTCCCTAGTGTGTCTAGTTGGTTTGATCAGTTGAGTATATAGGTTTCCCCCAGGTGTCATTTGGGGGGTCACTTTTCTTAAGTTCTGTTAGTTAAGTTCTGTTAGGTTTAGTTGTTTTTTTCCCGTTCTTGAATTTCTCCGTTTCGTCTAATTAATTTGTGATCCAGATTCTTTATTTTTTTGTTTAGTAAATAAATCCTGATTTTTGAAGTCCATCATGCTGTGTCTCTCACGCCTGCCGCTTGGTCCCTCACATTCTCGTATTCCATGTTTTCCGTCTCCACGGTATCCCCATTGTTTCTGACTGCAGGCCTCAGTTTTCTTTACAGGTCTGGCGGTTTTGTAATCTGGTTTTCACCCTTACACTAACGGTCAGACAGAGCCGGAAAATCAAGATCTAGAAGCCGCACATCACTGTGTATGCACCCGCAATCATCCTGGAGCAGGCAGTTACCGTAGGTAGAGTATGAACACAACTCCCTCACCTCTTCGGCTACTGGTATGTCACCTTTTATGGCAATGCAGGGTTTCCAACCACCACTTATTCCAGCTCAGGAGAAGGAAGTCGCTGTTCCATTTGTTCAGCATCATTTGTGAAGGATTCTGAGGGTGTGGAAAGAGGCTTGGGCAGCTTTCCTCAAGTCATCGGCCAGAAATCAGCAGCTGGCTGATCGCCGCCGCTCACCAGCACCCAACTACCCGTCTGGCCAGATGGTGTGGCTGTCTACCAAAGACCCCCCCCCATAAAGTTGAGTCCTGCAAGTTGGCTCCTCACTATATTGGTCCTTTTCTCATTGTCAAAGTCAGTAATCCCTCTACTGTTTGTCTGAAGGTGTCCAGACACTCAGTGCTCATCCCACTTTTCACGTCTCCTTGCTAAGACCAGTTTCCTCCAGTTGTCTGAGCTCTCCAGCTGAATTCCCTCCGCCCACCTGGTTGTGGATGATCATCCAGCCTTTTCGGTTAACCAGATCCTGGACGTCAGGCGGCAGGGCAGAGGTTTCCAGTTTCTGGTCGACAGGGAGGGAGGGTTACGGCCCTGAGGAACGGTCCTGGGTCTGTCAACCCTAGATGACTTCTACAGGGCCTATCCACACAAGCCTGGTGGGCCAACTGGAGGCAGTTGTAGGGGGGGTACTGTCACAGCCACTGCTGTGACCCTTGGTGGCCCAGAGGGCCCATTTTTCTCCTCCCTGTACCTTTTCTCATCCTGTGGCCAATTACCTGGCGGAGCTGCTGCACACACCTGATCACCATTACCTTCAATCATCTGCAGTACTTATTCCTGGTCTGCTCATCCACTTATCACCAGAGAGTCCCAAGAGCTACGAGTATACTAGAGTATGCATACTAGTGTATGTAGTGTATGCATACATAATACACAGGCATAATATACATACTCTTAGGGCCTGATCTACAAAGCTTTGCTTGTATATAAATGTATGCAAACTTGATGTCACCCGCACCTGACCAGCTGCCCAGTGTCCATGTCTCCCACTGGAGCACACAAGCCATACTGGCTACTGCTCTCCTCTTGCGCAATCACTGGTAGCCCATGATCGAGAGCAGCAGACTGTTTACTTGTGTTTGTTTGCCTCAGCAATGCAGACTTTCAACTCCAGGGAATCAAATTCTTATTCTTGTGCTTGTGCGTTTCCTCTTTACTCGCCATGATGGAAAGGCTGGCAGCACACAAACTCCTCATTTGCATTCTGCTGTTTGTATCTGTTGTCACTTCGGCAAAATCTTACCAAGAGCACACAATTAAGCAAATTTTAGCTGAGATCTTTGTAAATCAGGCCCATAGTGTATAGATACATACACATACTCTAGTGTACACATACTCCCCAGTGCACTCACCGTGACAACATCCCCCTAGCTGTAGATGAGCCACTGAAGATATACACTCCTGTATAACTAGTAATGGTTGACTGGATGATAAACTTAACAAAGTTCTGCAGTGGATATTTTCAGGTGATGATGTTGCTTCCCGCAAAAGAATCAACTAATGAGAAATCACAGAATTTAGTGAATTGAATCCAATTACAGTGTTGCAGTTTTGCGTTCAGTTGAAACTCTAAAACGGAGGACAAATGAGGTTGCACCGCACGCCAGACAAGGTATTTAAATTCTGGACTGTCAGGCCTAAATCCAGACATATGGCCACCCTAGCCTTCTGTGACCTGGAATAGGCCACGCCACCACTACACCTGCAGATGAGATCACACGAGGTGCCCCTGAAGTCGCAGTCAACACCCAATCCTGAAAGCTCCCGGGTGCATCAGCCACGCCAGCACCAATACGCAAAAGGACCACAAGACCGACCACTAGAACTATGGAGAAAAAACTACTGTATACTGAAAATTCCAAATCTAAATAGATACACCATTAAATAAATAAATACATCATTAAATAATTACGTAAATGTGTCATCCATTAATTACATTTGGCATTAGTTGTAAATGTGTTAGTAAATGTGTCATTAATTAAAATACCAATTAATTCATGTAAAAAAAAAATATATAATTATTTCACTATTTATTTATTTCATGTGCCTGTGTTGCAGTGCATCTTGAATTGATTTTTTCTGTCAAACTCACCCATCAAAGTCAGTGGTTCCCAACACCTGATTATTTGTGACAGCGTTCAAGGTGCAGGACTTCAGAACAAAACTCCTTCGGCTCCGGCGGCTGGACCCAGGGGAAGGGGGAAACAGGCACAGCAGACACAAGGACAAGCACATTTGGCATTCAATATACCGAGATACTAATGGAGCCAGAGTGAAGCAGCATATTTGACTGAGGATTGAGGAAGCTTTAAACAGAACTCCTCCGGTTCCTCCTGCACCTCACACGCTGTCACAACCAATCAGGTGTTAGGAATCCGCCCACTGACTTTGGTGGGCGAGTTTGGAAGATGCACTGCAATATTAATACCAATTTTAATTAATTAATGACACATTTAGTAATTATTGAAAGGTGTATTTATTTATTAAATGTTTTATCTATTTATTTCAATTTGGCACCTTTAGTCCTACATATAGAACAGCCTTCTGGCATGCTCCTGCTCTAGAACTGCATGGTCTAACTCTGTGTGCTAGGGGACTGAAGAGATTCTGCACGACAATTGCCAGCAGAGCAGAGGGTGTTGCACTGGTTAAAATTAAACTATTCACACACACTTTGTAATCCATATAAGTAAAGTATGACTCTAACTGGATCCCCAAACAAAATAGGCATATCGAGACAGCAAACTGTTGTTGAACCACAGGCTGTACTTCAGGGTGAGGTGTTCAGTGAGCAATCAAATGTATAGTCTATATAAAGTGGTCTATGCAAAAATAAACAAGCCATTATGCTTCTACACTACATTTAAGTTTTACAAGCAGAATTTTGTCAATATGCAAGCCATGCAAAACCAGTTTGACATTTCATTTCACGCATGGAGATGGAAACTTTGCAGATTTGTGGTCACAGCACAGTACTTATAGCAACCTGCGACCTGAGAATAAACAAGTCTGCAGCTAATTATAATCTGTTCGCGATCAGTGTTACTGAATATTTTCTCAACTTTTCTCTGAATGTTAATATCTGGCAGAGACATCTGGCTCACAGTGTCAATGTCATGAGACACGACTCCAACCTGGATATCTCTTTTCCTCCCTACTTCCCCTGTCTCACTTGACAGGTATGTGTACATATGACTTCACTCTATTTATTGCACAAGCCTTTATTGCCTGCCAGTACGTTACTATGCCTTTTGTGTAACTATGTAACTATGACCACCAAATCCTGGGAAGTTGTCCAATATGTGTCCCAAATGTAATCCTTGATTGAATCTGATTATCACCCTGTTAAGGTGCTGATTTCAGCCTGTTGCTATTGTTGTTCTTGCTGCTGTTGTTGCTGTTTTCATGACTATTGTAGTCACGTTCCCTCTCTTTTTTATTACTCTTTTACTCTCTCTCTCAAGAGGGCTCTTTTTTCATGAAACAGGGGAAGAACATTATATTGAATTGTATCCCTTGTACAAAATAATCTGCTTGGCACTACAAAGGCACCCAGTACTGTACTGTATGCCTAAACTCCTGGGCAGGACAGGTTAAAAAAGGACAAAAAATTTTGAAATGTCAGTGGGCTGCAGCTCTGCTAAAGAAATGATAACAGTAAAAAAATACTGAGATTAAAAAAAATACTGAGATTAAAAAAAACTAACTGAGATTAATAAACAACAGCCATAAGAGATTAATAAACTTTTTGAAGAAAGAATGGGATTTCCTAAAATTGAATCACTTGAAGCAAAATTGTATGTTGTAAAAATACAATTGTATATTTACAACATACAGTTGTATACATAAAGCCCACTGTAGTTAATGATTTCTTTGAGCTAATAAAAAGACAGGTTAATTGAGATTCTGTATCTCAAGACAGAGAGTGTACATTTCTTTCCCATAAGCCTATGGTTAACAATGGTTTCTAGATCTCTCCAATAACACTTTATAATAAAGTTACAATCAAATTAAATTATTACTTATAGTAAACTGGCTTGGCACATGGATGGTTGAAACAATACTTTTATCATGGTGCTGGTCCACTCTGTTCTGTTTGTGTATGTGAACCAGCAGCTTTATAGGGAATATGTGGGCTCTCGTGTTGCAATAACTATGGCAGGAATGATCTTACTTGCACCGTAGCATGTTTAGACATCTGTGTAGGGCTACAGCATCAGATTTAAATGCAGGGCCATCAAAATCAAAACACCACAGTATCTCAGCCATCACCTGGGTACAACACCAAGCACTGTGAGGTCCCTGGATGTGATCTCTGGTTTTCAGCACTGGGTGACAGCCAGAGCAAACCCTGGCGCCAAAGTCTCCGCAGCAGAGTGAAATTTGAAGGACAAAAGGCAAAAGAATAACATGCAAATGATGTGAGTGACTCTCTTTTTCTGGATCCATGTTTGGAGTTTACCATCTGGTAGATAAGAGGCAGGTATGTGAAAGTGTGATGATTAGAAGAGCAGGGTACTTTCAATAGCAGGAATCACATGTGCATGCTATGTCCAGCTTTTTTAGTGTCTCTCTCTCTCTCACACAGACACCAAGAAAGACCAGAACCACTATCCAACCACCATCCAACTGCAGCAGAAGTTGAGGGATTTTTTGGAGCCAGGCAACCTAAGATACCAGAACCCAATTGTTTTTCTGTATGTTCTTCTTCTCTGTTAATAAAAAAATGACCAACAATAACAACAAGCCATTACATTTTAAAATTTTGAATATTTACAACAAATCAACCATATGTGCTACAGACTTGCAACTTCTACCAAAATATATCCCCAATTGAAGGAACATTGTATATTTACATCTATTGGAAATTATGAAGTCCAACAAACTTGTTATAGAGCATCTTCAGACTATCCTACAAAATGTTATCAAAAATTGAGCCAACAGAACATCAAAATGTTTCATTGTAGACTTAATTGTGAATACTTGCGAATCCTGGCTGAACACATTTTCAGTGTTCATTAGTGCTCCGAAAGGGAGCACTATTACTCCACACCGTGTTTGTTCTTCTTATTATTATTAGCCCTCCGAAAGGAGCACTATTACTCTCCACCGTGTTTATTAGTGCTCCGAAAGGGAGCACTATTATTCACCGTGTTTATTCTTCTTATTATTATAGTGAAATTTCGGTCGAGCGTATCTCTAGAACCGCTCATCGCAGACACACAAACGATACATCAAAACGTGCGGCTCGGCCCCAGCAAGTCCTTCGACCCCGTCAAAAGGGGCCAAAAACTGGCAAAATCAGTTAATTGGCCGCTGTCGCCAAACGATCCAGATTCTGGACATTTTAAAAGGACAAATTGTTCAGGACGCTCTCCCGCACGCGTTGGTATATAGCAGCCTAAAAATTGACAAAGACGGATGGAAAAATAACACTTTTTGGCCCCGCAGAAGCCAAAAAGTGCTCAGAAAGAGCAAAAAATCCCATAAGAAATGAATGGGAAAAACCAGAAAATTCCAAAAATCGCCCTCAAACAAACATTCGCTGCCAAGCCATACGTTGTCGTAGAAACTTCGTTCAAACTTCAAAACGCAGGAAAACTTGTCCTCTCTGCCCGTACCCGACAGCATGTTGATACCTTGTGCCGTTTTTCATCCAGGCCCTCTCAAATACATGTGAGTTTGGCGTTTTTTGAAAAGTTAGAGTGGGGAGAGACCAACTGTCAGAGTGCGGGATGACTGAAAAATCACCTCTCAATTTGCTCTTTTCATGCTGCTCCCAGCCAAACCGTAAGCAGTAGACAAATTCTTTTTTCCACTTTTGTAGGCAAATTTGTGCTCTCTCGTGCGATGCTGGCCATAAACCTGAGCGCTTTGTAAAATTTAAACGGCGAGCCTCAGAGTCAGGCCAGCGCAGCCTCTTCTCTCCATAACCCCCCATTCATTTTTCGACCACTGCGATCAAAGTTAAACTTTACACTTCTACTCGCGACTGTGGCCTCAGTTTTCATAGTAGACACACCAAATCGCATCAGGGCCGGGGGGGTTTGGGGCAGCTAGTGACTTGATGGCGGGCACAGGTTTCGGAGCACTCTCAAAATTTCACTCTGGAACTCTGGAATTTTCTAGTTAAAAAATGAAATCATGAGTCATGTTAGATGAGGTTTGGAGAATATCAGAAATTTAACTTAAAAACTGAATTTCTTTCAGCATTTTTAATTTTGTTCTCAAATAAACAATTGGTGTTTCACCCGCCAATAAATCATTTTTAAAAACAAAATATTGACTGATGAATGACCTGAATTGTCACTGGTTCAAAGCAGAAACTGCTGTCTTAAGTCTGAAGAATAAAAACCTCAGTCACCCCAGAATTCATGGACTAGTATAGTCCTTTAAATACTCAGGCACACAGCTTTGTACAAGACAATTCTGGGTAATACTAATATTAATATAATAATAACAGCCAAAGCACTCTGGTCTCTGTCAGTGATGTATTGATGCTCATTGACTTTTCATCCTAATGGGGCGCTAATCATTCGCAGAGACCAAGAAGTGCCTCGATCCAGACATCCACAAATCTGAGTTACCAGCATGAATGAACCCAGTCTGAAGTTCTGTGTGAATATGCTGGCTGTGTATGCACTCAAGTGTGGGTGTGTATATGTGTGTGTGTGTGTGTGTGTGTGTGTGTGTGTGTGTGTGTGTGTGTGTGTGTGTGTGTGTGTGTGTGTGTGGGTGGGTGTGTGTGTGTGTGTGTGTGTGTGTGTGTGTGTGTGCATGTGCTTGTGTGTGCCTGTGTAGCTGTACAGGGTACGTGCCCAAGCAAACACGCACCACACACATAGCCCACCATGGGTGATAGCTTGAGCACAGTGGAAGGGTATTAGTTACAGGATTGAGAAATTATTTGATTATTAAATAGTGTTGACTGTATGTTCTTAGGTGACTCGTGCCAACTTGAGTGTGTGTGTGTGTGTGTAGGCAAAGATGAGGAATGGAAAACTGAAAAGCAGGAGTGAACAGTGAAATGAAGAAACTGTATGTGGATGCATTTACATACATAGATATGTGTGCATGCACTCAGTGATGTGAGTGATATGCCTGTGTGTGTGTGTGTGTGTGTGTGTGTGTGTGTGTGTGTGTGTGTGTGTGTGTGTGTGTGTGTATGCATGCATATTCCTGAGAGGACCCTGAGAGGATCAAAGCTGCTGCCTCACCAGGTAAAGTCCTCCCAAGGGAGCCAGCTGTAAGATCTGGGATCAGAGATCAGTGGTTTCTGTCCTCCGTCTCTTTGCTCTCTGTTGGGTCTGCCACAGCAAGTTAGCACTGAGCCAGAGGCTCATCCATCAATAATTACACAAGACCCTGTCCAAATGTTAACTATGACCAGCAGCAGTTCAAAATGGACCATCTAAAGACAAACAAGATGGCCAGAGACAGGCCACTGGCTCTGCCTCTGTTCTTCAACATTTTAGGTTAAAAAGGCAAGGACTTGGAAGAGTCAGATCATCTAAGTAAAACTCTGATCCAGATTATCTAAACACTACGTTTAGGTAAATGTCTCCTCATAATAATAATAATAATTTTGTGTTATTTCTGTTTCAGCCTCATTAAAGTGTTTCTGATGATTATGTTTGAGCTGTCATGGCATTATATTCAGGTGAAAGACTACAATCATGGTTTAAAATGGAGGATGTATGCAGAGCTACAGTTTGTTTACTGAGACATTTTCACAAACCATTATTATTCCCGAACCTCAACTAAAAATACATTTTATTGCCTCAAACTGATGAGATGGGATTTGAAGGTAAAATGTCAAAGAATTTCAAAAGTTCAAACAGCAGCAATGTTTCTGGGCAAACAAAATAAAGAACACATGGTTATTAGAAGATATGATTATTTTATATAATGAAATTATTTACAAAGTACAAAGAAGAAACATTAGCACATCATGTTCCAGTTTTGGTTGTTCTACAGAGCACAAAAAAACACAAGACTAAAGCCTTTTTACACTTTCCAGTGTAAAAAGGTTCAGAGAAGAAAACTGAAGGCACCTCTTTAAGTGCTCCTGAAAATGAAAAGACTACATTGCACTGCACAAGACTGCGTCATTCTCTAACTCCATCACTGAAGTGTTTAATAACCTGGACCATAGGATACAGGCTTTGCACTACCTCTTTGAACATGCAAACTGACAACTGGAGACATTAATATAAACAAGATGATGCATTAAAGATCTGCCATATTAAACAGCATTGGTGGTAAAACTCTTCAGCCCAATTGCATTGGCTGTTGACAGCATGGGAAATGGTGTAGGGAGTGTTTGCAGTCACCACCAAGTGCCATGGCTCGAGTCAGCCCATCCAATGTGGATGTGCTGCCAGCTCTCTCTTGGCAGCTGCTTTGAAACTGTCTTTACCTCTGCAGTGGTCAGCAGTATCAACAGTGCCAGCAGACCACATGCATACACAGATGCCTGGAACCAGTGTGACTGGAGCATTTGTGTGGGCACAAGCCTTTCTTATAGTGTGATACAGTTTTGTGGAAAAACCTATGTGTGGAGCTACTGCAGATTTGGGTCCAGACTATTTGATTTTGTTGCTGGTTTTCTCTCATCAGAAATGGATAGTTCACCAAAATGACCAAAAAATGTCTTGCTTTCCCCTTTTCTAATGGGTCACAGTCATGCAGGCAGGTTTGATGTATTTGTCCATCAGTCTCTGCCCCAACAAGATGGAGGTGAGTAAAAACTGTTTCTGTTGCACTGCCAGAATTAGAAAATGGACTTTTGACAAACCGCTTTTTTTCCAGACACAGCATTCCCACTGACCTAAATGAGCCAAAGACCTCACCATCACAATTTTCTGTGATGTGGCCATTTCTTTGGTAGAACAGTTCCAATGAAAACTCTCCATTGTGAGGTCTGTGGAATACTCAGAGAAACTGAGAAATTTGTTGCTGTTTTGTTCAAGATCCCTAATTGTCAAGAGACCAAATATGTCTGTCCACTGGATTTAGAGAAATGGTTCTGCGGAGGGGTCTTTGGTTTGAGTAATCTACCCAATATATGCAAAATGATGAATTAACATGCTTAACAATTAGGTCAAAGGGATAAAATAAAGAATGATAAGGTGTCTCTGCTTTGTTGAAACATTTGACATTTAAACATTTAACCAATTACACACTTCTGTCTGCCTTTAACAGCAACCCATGAAATACTTACTTACAAGTGTTGAGACAGAAGCTGATTTACAATCAGAGATTATTAGCATCCAGATGTTGGTCACCAACTTGGCAAACAAACACAAACAGCATTTAAATATGATAACTTCAGAGGTGAATTTCTGCATTTTGTGTGGATGCTTACCAGCTCCACACATGTCTAGCTTCTGCAGCAAACACTCAAGCACAACAAACTTAATTTACCACTCCTCCATTTGACTACAGGTTTTGTGGTTCTTATAACTTAGATGAACCATCAGATGTGGTTGCAATTTTAACTCCTCTTCACCACTGCACTTTTACACCTTGCTCTAAAAGCTCCCTGGAGCCTCTGCTTTTGGAAGTGAATCCCCCCACCCAGCCACACACACACACACACACACACACACACACACACTCACAACACTGAAATTTTCTCTCTCTTCACCCTCCCCACACCTCGCCTCTCACTCTTCCACTCAGTTTAAGACTGTAAGAGCCAGACAACAGCGAGCACACAAATCCTCTCGCTCACATTTGCGCCACACACACACACACACACACACACACACACACACACACACACACATGCTGCACATGCATCAAGTGGCTCAGACCCACAGGGCTGCACAATAGTGAGGCCACAGTGTGAGATTGAAGGGGAGGGGTAGGAGAAAGAAACAGAGAGAGAGAGAGAGAGAATTCTCTCTCTGCAACTTAAGGAAAGCACCGATTGGAGACGCTGTGTGAAGTGTGCGATCTCAGGACATTTTTTATCAGACCATGGAAGAGGAGAAGAGGACGTAAAGAATGGTGTGAAGACGAGGGGGGACGGCGGAGCAGAGTTTCTGGGATTACTAGTCTCATCATGCATGTGTTTTTGGTGATATCCCACACCATTGCCTCTCATTGACAGGAAGCTCACTGAGCACTGGATTTCCCAGATCCCACTTTTTTTAGTAGTGTGTGAATGTCTGTGGACAAAGAGAACATGACAAACAGACACTTCAATCACCTGTCAAGTGGACTGTGGCTGCTCTGCATATGGCAGGGTGAGTACCAGCACAATATGAAGGTTATGTGTGATGGAAACTTTGCTTGAAGAATATATATTGCAACAGATTTTCTTCATAATCCAAAGCTTTTACAGTGTAAAATCAATAAGATAAATACTTTTGCATGAGAAATCAGCTGCACACTTGTGGATTTGGTTTAGAGAATACATGGCAGAACACAAAGAAAAGAAAGAGATTACGAAAGCGAAATTCAGAATTATGTTGAAGCCAGTACTTGATTTGTCAGAGTTCAAATTATTTGCAAGGTTCAACATGTGGATCAGCACTTTGGAAAATAAAAACAAAAACCTATGCTGATGCTGGATTAATAAATAGTCAGTCTGTGTTCTCCTGTTTTCCTCTTTGTCTTCAAAGGGGTGGTAAGATCTGTGGTCAAGAAGTTTAAAAAGAGCTCTGCCTGGTGCCTATAAACAATGGTTCCCTAGGAGCAGGGAGGCGTGGCCCTGGAACTAATGTTGCCATTATGTTAATGGTTAGAATAACAGAAGACTGCCGTTGCTAACCTCACCTCAGGCTGCTGTGCTGTGCTGACTCTCCAACCGCAGTAAACCCCACGACAGAAGCACAGCATTTTGGCCATCAGGGCTGATTAAGGTGATGAGTGGTGGGGCACAGACAGGAGGAGGCATCTGCTCACATATAATCATCATCCAGGAGCGCACCCCTACCACCCGCCACCCCAATCCCACCCTCAATACCTTGCTGCTGTTGTAGTATACTGGCAGTTGATGTCTGGGAAGCGTTCAAGTCTAGTAAAGGAGATGGGCAAGACTGAGCTGTGGGCCCTGAACAGATGCTGTGTGGACCTGAGCATTTCTTCAGCCTAAAGAGAGAACCTGTCAACATTAAAAGCAGATGATTAGATTTATATTAAGCTGAGTGGGTGCAAAGTAACTTCTGTTGTTGTGTTTCACACCAGCTGCACAGGAAAGTATTGGTTCATGAGAAACTCTTTGCTGACCAGCCTTTGAATACAAACTTCAAACAGTTTGGTTTCTGAAGCTCAGCCTCATGTGATGAAGTGTTTGAGAATGCCCAAAGGGACCAATATGCAACAGACCACAGTGAATATTTGATTCAAATCTAGTGAATGTTCTTTCTGTTTCCAAAACTGAAATAAAATTTGATGTGAGCATTTTGTGATCACTGCTGCACTTTGATATATCGGGGGAAAAAAATATATTTTTAAAACAGATATACTGTTTCTATTTTATCCTGCCATAGTTGTGCCAAACTCTCCAATCATGTATAAAGGGCATTGACCAGATTTCCAAAAACACCTCCAAACTGAGCTCCTGGATTAAGGTAAAACCAGTGTAATATCAGCTCAATGACATTAATGGAGCCTCAACTTCCCTTATCCACTACCCACATCTCCACTTGCTGTGGCTATCCATCTTGAAGTGACATCACAAAGCAGATCAGGTGCTATCATCCTCAGCACTTGTCCATCAGTAGCTATTGAAAAGCAGTTTGCAAGCAATGGTAGAGAAGTAGAGAAGGTTGGTTTGTTGGTGTGATGCCTATTTACCCAACAGAAGCAGCAAGATGACATGTGTGTGTTGTTGCTTTGAGAGTGGAAGCCAGGGTTTGCTAACCACAGAAGACCTGGCAGTGTCCACTGGGCAAACCCCCGTAGAACCCTTCTCTAGATAAACAAGGCTGGTGGATGAACCATCTTATTTTGTGATGAAAAAACAACGGGAGTCAATCATGGTCTGTCCTTGGGACAGAGTCATACTCCTCGTCTGGGAGCATGCATTGAGCCCAGAAAAAATGGGGTAAAAAAAGTGGTAACAAGGGTTAAAATTATACAACACACCGTTCTTTGAAAAAACACTATATCAACTTGCCCTTTGCTCAACTTTGATTACAAGAACAGAGGCAAAAAAGCTTTGCCTCATTCCTGTTTTCCATTAGCATATGACTGCAGGAGTTATACAGTAAATAAATTGTCCTACCAACCCCTAAGTGTGGTTGTTGTTTAATTCATTTTTTAATTAAAAACAAAGGTTGCTGTAAACAAGTTTGTGATGATGACAAGCAACTGTGCAAGTCTTTGACACTGTATGAAAACATGTTACATCAAATAAACAGTCAAGACATAGTTTCATGCTTTAACCTAATCTAGAACCTATCATTTTACCAAATTGCTGTCAAGTTTGTCTCATGCAGTCCCCCAAAAAATCCCCCACACTGTAAAGAGGAATTTACTGGATTTATTAGAAGAAGAATCAGTTTCTGGTCAACTTCAATTAAAAAAGATGAAATGTTTTGGTTATTGAGAGATGTTTTCAACCATCTTTTGCAGACGTAAAACAAGAAATACAACTGATATTTTTTGGTGTGGAAGCTGCACTTTCAAAGGGAATTAATTTATTACCACAAACAAGTTCTAAGCTTACAGGATCAAAGAGGTAGGAATTATATCAAATAGTCTCAATGCAATGAACTTCATGAGTAATTAATAATTCTATGATACACATTTACTTCAGATCAGAAAGCTTCACATACATGTTTGTATTTTATTGAGAATCGCATTCATTCTTACAAAAATATAGAGATTATAGAATATAGAGATTCAAAAGTAAATATTTAAAGTCAGTGAACTTTATGCATGGTGAGAGCACCTTAAACCAGCAAAAGTATCTCATAACAGAGGCTGTCGACATCAGGACACTTCTGTATTAATCTGTGGCAGACATTTCTCATGTGTGTCTCATTTTGACTCTTACTATTTTCTTTTATTTTTCCTTATAATATATTGAGCACCTTTGCTTTTTTAGAACTTAAGCAAATACTGAAATTAAATTATTTGAGTATTTGAGTTGAGAACTTTTTCCTGCTTGAAGCTGCAGATTAAATATTAGAACTTGTCCAACCTGTAACTTCGGTTTGATTGTTTCTTGAAGTTAGGCCTTCACTGCAAAGTGCATGGGCCAAGCCAAAAAAGAATAACTTGGGAATCACTGTCTCATTACACTCATCCAAGATCTGGAGGACAACTCAGTAACTCAGTGCCTGAAAAAGCATCTGTGAAGGCTGAATAATGTGCAGCAATCATCCAAATATGCAGAGAGCACAGAATCTCTAAGCTACTGCAGTATCACACACAGAAAATCATACACATGCACTTCACTAATCTTGTCATTCCAGCCCATAAAACCCTCATACTCCAAACCAACTACGTTAAGCTCATCAACCACTGACAGACACACAGCAATAAGAGGGAAAGAATGAACCAAACACAAGGGAAAAGAAGGGAGGAATCTGAAATCCATCCAGGAGAAATGAGCCATTAACATCATGGCTTTTTCATCAGCTGAGTGATCACTTGAAGGGGGAAGTGGGCGAAGGGGGCACAGGCACTTCAGTGACAGATTTGAGGGCTTTTGTTCCGTAGCATTGATGCGAAGAGTGATGAAAGGGTGACTTTTTGGGACGGAGGGGTGGTCACCACAGTGAGAGAAATGGGGTGAAGATATAGTAAGAAAAAAAAAGTAGTACTCACATGAGGAAGTAGTTAGAAGTGGAACTTAGAGGGACTGGTCCTCTGCCATCATTCAATCATCATTTCAACAAACCAACAATGCTTCCTCTGGAACAGAATACATTTTATTTCACCTTTGCTACTTTTGCGTCAACTCCTGGCATGTTTAATGACTGATTCATCAAAAGCTTCAAGGAAGGTGGCTAGAATGCAGAGAATTGTGTTTCAGTAATGATTGAAACATCGGTTTTACTTAAATGGAAAACAATTTATTCATTCTGCAAATCCTTAATCAAAAATGTTTAGATCTGGTTCGCTTTCACAGGATAGCTCCATATAAAGAAGTATATAAAAATGTATTTTGATGCTGTGCTGTGGATGAGACATGAGAGCAGAGAGTGAAACCTGCCAAACCATAATCACAAATGCAAACAAACAAACAGAGAGCAGCTTGGAGGTCTTTTATAAATGGCATCCCTTCTGTAGCTGACTGTAAATCAATGTGTGCAGTGTGTGCTTGTGACTGGGTATGTATACATGTGTGCAAATGTGGAAACTGGATGAATATAGGAGCTCAAAGACAGATAGATTACTTTGGCTGCTCATCAGTCAACTGAAGCCAAGGTCTGTGGGAGTGGCAATGTTGCTGGTGATGACAGACTGGCCCTCAAGACCACACACAGGTCACCGGCTCCTGCACTGACCCCTTGTGGGAGAATGACAACAGTTTATTAAGATAATCCAGGGATGGATAGGGGTTAGACAGGAGTCTAATGCTGGGATGGTAGTCAGCTAAGAAAGCTAAGTTTTATTTTTATATTGTCGTATTGTTTTAGGTTGGATTTTACTATTAACTTGATCACTCAAAAGTCATGGTACTGTGCAATATGTAATCATGAGAGTCAAAAATGTTTTCAAATCCTTTCCAAATTTAATCAGCTGTTTACATAACTTTTTCAATTTTGGTTTTATTGTTAGGCAGTATACCCAGATAATGCGTATGGATTTCTTTGAATTGCATTGAATTTCACTTCCACATCCTTAAATTGAACTAAAACTCTGCATCCTGTCTGCTACCTCAGTTCAAATTCAACTCAAGAATTTAATTGAAAGGCACAAGTTATTTCAATACAATTGTGAGATTGGTACAGCCCTACTTCAGCGAGAGGTTTTTCAGGCTCATCATGGAAAAATAAATTAGTGGTAACCACTGGAGGTTAAAACTAATGGTATCTGACTGCCTGTGTAGGAAGTGAATCAATTAAAATGATCCCTTACCCCACCAAATTGAGATGGGAGTTGGATAGTATAATATGTATTACAACATTGCCTCACTTGTGGTTTCAGCAAGCTCTTTTGTAGAGGGAATACTTAAAAGCTCCCAAGATGAGCAATTTTGTTTTACTAAGCTCTGCTTTTTTGAACGCTCCCATTGTAAATGCAACCATATGCACAGCTGGAATGAGATCCAAGAGAGGGAAAGGGAATGAATGACAAGTGAGCTCAAAAAACACTATAGAAATGCTTTGGCAAGAACAGACAGTGAAGTATTGCAACATAAATGGCCCCACATCACATTCTGTGACTCCTGCAACATTTTCCATTCACTGCACTGAGTGTGAATAACTGTGGCAACAAGGTGCATGCAGCCACAAAGACCAGCTAACACAAACCAGACTGTTCGGATGACTTGTAAGGAGCAGCATAAATTAATGAATCCTGATTAGGTCTACTTCAAGCACCCCTGTGGGAGTGCAGCTGTGTCCAACTGACCAGGTTTTCTCAATAGCTGCAGTGACACAGAGCATAAACAAACACTTCACCACACTGGGAAAATTGCAAACATGTTTCAAGGCCTGTGACAGGAAAAAAAATAATAATTATTTCGACAGATTGACTGGCTGTTTAAAGAAAGAGAAATCTGCCTGAAGCTTCAATCTGGTTTAGTGGTGTGCAACTGTACATTTAACAAAGTCCAAATTTTATGTGTGTGTATGTGCTTGCATGTGTACCGTGTGGAGAGATGCTAGAAAATGACGAGGGGGTACATAACTGTGGTTGTGATGCTAGTCGCCAATGCAAAACCCATGCATCCTTGGCCGACAAAGCAGTTCCTGTGCTGGTCCTACACAGGTGCTTAATTTTGAACTATTCTTTCTGCTTCCAAATCTGAAGAACTGGTCCTTGGCCCTGTACAACTTGTTCAAGAGAAGCAATATTTCTTTGCTGGGCCAGGTGCACCTATGCGGATGCACCAATTCGATAATGATATCATGCATCTGATATAGAGCTAAAATAGCTGGAGTGGGATAATAGGGGCAATCTTCTCACTTCAGTTCTACATTTACATTTACATTTACATTTATGCATTTAGCAGACGCTTTTATCCAAAGCGACTTACAATGAAGAAGAGTAACAAGGTACATAGGGTGGGTCTAGAAGGAGTGTCATGGTGTAGTGCTAGGATAGGAGCAGCTCTCCGAGGAGCTAAGTCCTCAGTTTGAAGACCTGTGCACTGACCAACAGGGGCGCCCCTGTTCTTGGTGCAGTGATGGAGTGCAGTTCTATGTTTGCAATGTGTGATAACACGTGACATAACATACCAAGTCACAACGTAGTATTTTATGTCATGCATCAGCAGCACTACTATGCAACAGCACCAAAATAACAGAAGGTGAACTAACAATGAAAAAAATAAAACAATGAATTCTCTAACAGAGAATCCATTGTTTTGGATAGACAGCCCCTGATTTTTCCCAGATCCATTAAGAAGATCTTTCGCACTAACTTCTTAAGAGCTCCTCTGGGAGGATACGATACACATGAAGCAGAAACTATCCCACCGGAAATTGTGGGGGCACTGTAGCTCACAGCAGCTGGAAAGGAATGAAGGAGAGTAAGCATATAAGCAGAAAGAGGGTTTACATCTGCATACCACAACCACCTCCGTCTCCTGCGCTGCCTTTCTTTGGATCTCTTCCGGAGAGCATCCATATTCATATTGACTTATGTTTGTGTACGAGCAAATTCGACCTCGGCCCCAGCAGTAAAATCTGAACTCAGTGCTGCCACTTGGTGGCTGAATTTCTCAACTACCAAGTCAACACAAAGTACTTAAGGGAGTATTTAAGCTCTACACAAGTCTAGTTTCGTACAACATGAATGGACCTGAAGTGTGAGCCCCATCACCATGTAGAGAGAACTCATTTCAGTTGCATGTACTTTGCAAAAGGTCTTGTCCTTTCTCAGACATCAGAATCAGTTCTGCCAGTTTGCCATTTTTTTCTCCCTCTGAGAAGCCAGTCAGTGGAAATGCTCCACTGACGGCCTCTGATGAGCAACCACCCTGACAAGAGCTGCTGATGCTTACGATGGCCTCAACAGCTAACTGTCAGCTTAGTGTGTCCAGGCCCTTAGGCTAAAAGACCAGCATGGTGAGCTACCAGAGCATTGAACAACGCAAAAGCAGTGCTGGTGACATAACTATTTTTCTTGTTGCTACTATGATACGACTTGTACGGTTTGAAATGGCCCTATATGCTAATTTACATGAAAAAATACAGTCATTGCCAGGACAAAGTCAGATTCCTCACATTGCAACCATGACAGTGTAATCAGAGAATTCCTCCACCATTTCAACTATGCAATGTGCAGCAACTCACAAAGTGCAGTTATGTCCAGTGACAGGCAGACAGATTGCAGATGTGCAAGCGTCAAATCCATAAATGTTATGCAAGGAATAATGCTTTCATTTGGGTGAATTTACTTGCCAGTATTTGGAGACACTGAAGCAAGAACATTCATCATTCCAAGTGCTTTATGAATCACATTATTGACAGATGTGTTTTGCTCGGCTGGCCTGCTGCTGTCAGTGACCCTCTGTTTGCTCTGCCTTAATGATAGAAATATGCAAGAGCATGCTAGCAAACACACAATCAGATAGACACACACACACGCACACACACACACACCATGCAAACACACAAACCCTGAAACAAGGCCTGTGTGTTCCAGCTACCAGGCTGACTGGAGCAACCAGCCAAAACTCAGTGCTCTGCCAGACTTCCTGATTAACAATTATCTATGATGTCCACAGCATCAACTTTGTCCCCTTTACATGGAAGATTTACTGCAAATTACAGATCTGATCTGAATACTCCCTAAAGAAGGTTATCTGTTCCTTTCATTTTCTGACAATGGGGGCCAGTAACTTAAATAATTTAGGTGTTTCTCTTTCCTAAATCTGCACAAAACTATTCTGGAAATCTTCATGAAGTGTACAATAGTCTTGTATTTATCTGATTGGGTAACCACCCACTGTTCACCAGCTCTCTCTCCCTCTCTAGCTGTGTTTGCAGCTGGAACTGGGAGTAAACTCTGGGAGATGCCCTCAGACTCTCTCACGTCTTCCACCAACTCCAGTCAGAGCTTTCAATGGGACCAGGACTGCCAGTACCACCATCCACAGGACAAAGTGAGAATTGCGGCTGACATCCCTCCAAAACTTGATGGCACATGGGTTTCATCAAGGTAAATTATTCTTATGTTAAATTGTTGCTGCCATAAAATATGAAAGCAGTTGTATTGACCTGGAAGAAAGGAAAAATGTCTCAATTTGGTTTTTGGAGTTCAATATGTTTAAATGAACAGACCACATGTCAGGACTAGAGATAGAGAATCACCTGAAGCTGCACATTTGCAGTTCATTGTTTTGTGTTTTCTGACTTGCAACCTCAATCTTGCTGCTATTATCAGAGGCTCCCATCTTCTCCATGTAAAAGAGAATGGGATTTGGTAAATTGATGGTACATTTTGTTTTCTTTTTATACTTAAGAGCCTTGGCGAAAGTTCAAATTACACAGTTTTTTTCAGGGGAGGCCAGTTGGTTCTTATCTGTTTTAAGAAGCCTGCATGATTTAACCAGGATTAATGTAAAGGAGGGGCTCTAGGTAGAACATTTAACTGATCTTAGTTCACTATTGCATACTATCTTTCATGACACGGTTGGTCACTAACTTTACTTGGCATTCTTTGAGTCCAGATGTGAGGTCCGTCCGGGTCCGGAGTTCCTTATCCGTTCCTACAGCTTCCACCCCAGTCGTCAATTCCATGCCCTGCAACACTTCTACACAGACAGCAGCTGTGAGGACCCGACCTATACCCTGGTGATCAGAGGGAAACTTCGTCTACGCCAGGCCTCTTGGATCACTCAAGGAGGCACAGAGACCGAGCACCACCTTAGCAAGGTGGGCATAGTGGTGCACAGCCTGTTGGCCAAGCAGAGGTTAGCCTCCAGACTGCTGGCAAGGTGTGTGGCTCTGAGCCTGGCGCAAACAGAGCCTGGGAAGGTGTATGAGTTATACAACACCCGTGCGGGGAGAGGCTGTCTGGAAGCACTGGGTTTCTCCACTATGGATATGGGATTGATACGGGTTGAGACGCAGAACCATAATCATGGTGGGAAGGTCCTGGAGCTGTTTTTGGGAGACATTCACACCAACTGGACACAGAGAACACAGTACAGACCTACAGGATATCAGCAGCCATTGCAGAATGCCATGGTGAGACATGTTTCTTTACCTGGATTGATCAGAAAAGCATACACAGTGGAAGAGTCAATGTAAAAATAAGTAAAGATACTACACCTTTTCGACTTTGACATCAGGGCAGCACAAGAATTGTGTAACAGAAATCAATGTAAATATTAAGCAGTTTGAAAAGAAGAATTTTGGTTGGCAAATGACTCAGTGCACTACTCACATACAATGCTGCTTTTTTAGCAATTTTCTTATTGTCGTAAACCTTTGGATAGTAATTTTAACCATTTTTATTTTTCTGGGCTCTGTAAAATGTTCATCACATTTAGCAAAGCTGTTCTATTCTATAGAAGGCCATTATTGAAAACAATAATGAACCTCTCCCTTGACTTTGGCAGCATCACATCCATCCCTGCCCTGTGTGCACTCTGGTATACCGCTCCTCAGAGCAGCACCCCCCAGTCTTGCCCCGCAGCCCTGCACCTACTCTGTCTCTGTCAGGCCGTTGGGTCAGCAAGCGCTGTGAAACCCGTCCTAATGTCCTCTTCCTCACCCGAGACTTCACCTTTGACCCCGAGCAGCACATGTGGGAGGGCATCTACCGGCACTACTCAGACCCCAGCTGCTCCCACCCCACCTTCACTCTGAGGGCATCGGGCCACTATGCTCAGGGAAACCCCTCCGCCAAGGTGTCAGGAGCCTCCGAGTTTGTCTTCAAGGTCACCCAGGTGAGAGTCATCGCTGCAGAGGAATCAACAGCTAAGCTGCTGAATGGGACACGGCCTGGGAGGTGTGGTCGCACAGGAGGCTGGGAGGTTGGTGTAGAACAGGATGTGACATCCACAGATGGCTGCACCCCTCTGGGCATCAAGCTTCCACACAAGGAGTATGAGCTTCTCAAGATAGAGTGGGACCACAGGAAAAATCCGCTGCTTTTCATTGGAGAGAGAATGACTGACGGGACAAGTCCAGACCGACCACGGAGGAGACCAACTTCCTTTCAGGGTCCTATGGTACTTTGCAGTGGTGGGTCGGCGCAGCCTTCTTACCGATATGGCTCAGGTTTTAACAGCAAGCAAGCGCAGTTAGCGGCCAGTGGGACAGGGAGGCTGGCACTGCTGGCACAGTTGCTGCTGATGGTGCTCAGCTCTGTGCTGTGTGACTGCCTCTATATTTTCTAGCCATGTCGCTCACAAACCAAGTTGACTCACTGGTGGATGCTATTTGCCGGGAGCTTTCTTCTACTCGTACTCCACATGATGATGACCACATGTGTAATGATCAACAGGCATCGTGAAGCACTCAGCAGTGCTAATTATTATTTGATATCTGGCTTTCAGATGTTGCCTCAATCTCACTTTAATGACTCCTAACCTCAGTTGCATATCTATCTAAAAATAATATCTATATAAAACATCAATATATACAAGTGCTCTCATTTCAGTATGAATACATTTACAATGCAGTAAAACTAAAGCACTTTGCACATGACGTTGTTTTCTTAACATGGAGCAAAAACAAATGGGAAAGTAGAGAAAGTGTAATCAGCTGATAGCTGCCATCTTTGTCAACTGCCAGTTTCATGTGAAATATTATTTTATCTCTCGTCCCTTTCAAGGCTTGTTGATTCATTTGATTTTTTATCAGCAGTAAAGCCCAAAAAATCTAAGGAATATTTAACCATTTAACTAAAGACATTCTTTGGTCTAACATTTTAAGTTTCAGCATTTAAGAAGTTATTATTTTCTATGTGTATTAAAATGGGTTTTCATCACAGCCTGTGTTGAATGAAAGTTTAGTCACAGTCTAATACCTTATATTATGCCAGTTGTCAATATTAACACGCTGACGTTTAGCTCTGTGTTTCCATTTCAGTGAGTTACAATGCCAACATTTGCTCTACACATAAAAGTATAGATGGGATTGATGGCAATAACCTTATTCTTGCAGATATTATGCCATAAGCTAAAATGACAAACAAATTCTGGTCTGTGGTTGGCATTAGTTAAAAAGTCAGCTGAGAGAATAACAAATGTCAAACTCATGGGGGCTCCAGGATCCATCCTCTGTGGACCATAAATATCTGTGCAAAAATTCCCAGCATTCCATCCAAAAGTGATTCAGATATTTTAGTCTGGACTTGTGGATGGACCAACCAACACAAGTAAAAATAAAATTGTACCTGTCATGCGTCTGTGTCCCAAAGCTGCTGTTTCATTTCAAATCCAAACAGAAAGCTGGAACTGAATCATCAGCTGGATTTTGTCTCCTATGTCTACATACTGTGGTCTGGTTCAAAGCCCAGATAGTGGGTGAGCATAATACCGCTTGATAAATAACTATCATATGGCTCACACATTACTCAAGACATTCCAGTGTAAATCCAACTGCTCAAAACACACAGAAGGATATCAGATTGGATGCATGCTGTTTCATGAGAATGCACATCCAACAAAATAGATGTTGCAGCCACACTGTCAATAAATGACAGAGGAGCAGCAGAAGTGCAGAGTTGCAATCCATGGCTGCAAGTCAATCAACTCTGCAACAATTTTTTTTTCATCTAAATGTAAACAACTGTATATAAGCAATGCATTGAAAAGAAATGCCCTGACGACATTATTTTAAATTCCATTTGTGATTAATATGGAACAAAGTAAGTGTAGATTAAGTTATTGAATAAAATTATATAATAAAAAATATATTTTTATAATAATAATAACAAAGATCTGAGCTTTCTAAAACAATATCTGATGAAACTGTACCTACACAGTTTTTGCATGTTGAATAGAAATTCTTCGCCATTGTGGATTATGAATATGTCATCATTTCATCAACAAACTCATTTGAAATCATCCAGCACAGAGCAACATTTGCATTCATTCAGACTTATTCATGCTCCTTTTAGTCAGGCTTTTTCACTTCTCAAAACTTCCCTGTATTAACAAGTTAGTCACTAACCCTGTCTGTGTGCCATTTGGTGGCTGGAAGCAAATCTATGAGAGCAAAGAGAGTGAAGTGAAACATTAATGCTGTACTACACTATAAACAAATATTTTTGAATTCAGACCTGCTCACCGCTCACTGCTTCTGACTCAGAAGATATAATAATTACAATAATTAATATTAATAATAATAACCAGGGGAAAATTAGTTGAAATTCCTGTGAGAATTACAATGTGCTCCTCCATGATGGCTGGTGTTAATGCATTAAAATAAAGCAATTAGCTAGAAGAAAAGATTACATTTCCAGAGAAAAGTTACAGAAATAAAATCATGAAAAATCGGGGCTAAATGGTTTAATTTGGCAGTCTAGCACTCAAATAGTGGGGACAAAGTAAAGAAGGAAAGAGAGCGTACTTTCCAGCAAGTCCATGCTGTTCCTATTAACTTCTGCAAGAATGGTGATGGCAGCTGTGAGCCCCATGAGGTCATCCCTCAGACTTGTATGGAGAATATAGGACTGTAACCTCCTCAAGCCAACACACAAAGAATACGGACAGACAAAGAAGAACTGGGAGTGCATGACTGGCATTTATCTGTCTGCAATTATTGTGCTGCTGGAAATGACTAGGTGGTAGTGATGATAGAGATAAGGGCCAGGGGCAGCACAATTTACACGGCCTATTTGTGGTTTTTGTAGCTTTTTGTAGCGTAAAGAAATTGTAGAAGCAGAGAGGCATGTAGGGCTGTAACTATTAGCAATCACGGTTATTGAATGCCTTCACTGAACAACAGAATCAAAAGAGAAGAAACGCAGCAAGCTCATTTAGTTGGTAAAGTAAAAAAAAATGAAATGGTCATTATCAGTGTGTGTGTGTGTGTATGTTTACTCTGGGTTAGCCTAAAATGCTCCTGAAGTCAGTTTGAACAATTGCTCTATCATTCTTGGAACTCAATTACAGTAATACTTTGCCAATTCTGTTAAGAACATTTGCTGCCCTGCCCAGAGTTAGATCCAAAACTGCAAAGACAGGAGATACTGCCGAGAGACAGTTAGCTTAGCATAAATATAGAAACAGCAAGCTGTTTCTATCTAAGGGTCAATAGAATGTCAAAGGACAATATCTTGTCAATTAGATCCAAAGCTTATGTGTGACATCAAGGCCAAGCTAAATGAAAACCACCCTCTAGCACAAATATGAGAATGGAATCAGAGGAAAGAAACTTGAAAAGCTTTTAGTGGAGAGCTTATAGGGTGTAGTGTCAGATACTCTGCTGTCACTTCATTGCTAGAAAGAAAATTACAGCCAGAAGTTGGTTAGCTAACTTTACCACAGGAACTGGACACTGTGGAGAGAGCTTGCCTTGCATGGGAGACATTTACCCAGCAGTGTCTTTGAAGCTCATTTAACACCTATATTGTGTATCCAAAAATATAAAATTATTCGTTCAAGACAATAATAATCTTGTGGCAATTCCAGTAGGCTATTTAGTAGTTTTACAGTAATCCAAGCAAAAATAGCACAAAAATGTTGGTCATGTGGTCATAAAAGAACAATATTTAATAGTCTTTCACTGAACATGTAAGTGTAGCAACAAACTAATGAGGAAACTCTTAAAGGCAATGAGTGCATTAGAAGAAACAAAATGGCAAGGTCTTCCATACGGGCCACTGTATCACATCAGCTAATGACTGACATTTCTTCAAAAGTAAATCTCATGAGTTTGTTGTTTTACTCTGTAGTATTCCCTTGACCGTAAAAGACCCAGCCTTATAATATAACTTTAAGAAGAATGTTCCTATAGTTTGTTTAAAAAAAGAAAACAAAACAAGCCCTAAGGAGTTTCCTTTCAGTTAGACCAAGTTTCCAAACCACAAAGAGTTTGGTGGTTTAGTATGACAAATGTTCTGGTAAAAGAAAGACACGGTGCTGCTTTTGGACAAAGATTCAATAGAAAATGCAGCAGTCCGACAGAGATCCGACCCATAAAAATCTTGCATGTGCCATTAATGCACACACACATGCACACGCACACAGATGCTCATGTGCACACACACACACCGCTGAGATGGCATCACTGCAGTAGTCTGGATAACTTCCAAACTTCCAACCCCTCTCACTCATTCAAATTTCAAGCTTGGTTAGAAAATCCTATTATTTCTAAAAGAATATGAGCTGCAGCTGCCCCATAAAAGACAACATCAGCCATAAGTTGGCTGGCTCAGTTGAAACAAATGGGTTTCTACTAAACAGTGTGTCCACTTGGCTCTGGGACAAATGAACAAGGCACTGTGTTTTGCTCAAAGAGCAGCAGCACAGGGGAGCAACTGTACTTTTCTCTTACTTGAGATCCTGACAAACAAAAAAACAGGCCTCTTTCTGACATGACCTCATGCTCTTATACTTAACCTAACTAGTGAACAGATTCTACCTATCCACCACCTCATTCCTGCAAGTAATTTTCTTTCTTTTTTTCACGATTAGGACAGAGGGTAGATCAAGGATTTTTACAAATTTTACTTAATTGTACTGAGCGCAGCCATGTAAAAGATTCTTTTTTACAGGTCAGAGTCTGCATCTAAACTACAAATGTTACAATACAACTAACTGCAGGAAAGGGGCTTCTGTGACTGCGCTATTTGATGTCTATATCCATTGTATGTTGTATCATATATTGCATTGTGGCAGGTTCGTAAATACACTAATGCCTCACGGCAATAAGGTCCAGATTTGAATTGTGGTCAGTCTGAGGGCCTTTCTGTGTTGAGTTTGCATGATCTGCCTGTGTCAGTGGGGGTTTTCTAAAGGTTCTCTGGGTCCCCTCATGATCCAAACAAAACATGCATGTTTAAGGCACTTTAATGTGAATGTGGTTGTGCGTGTGTCTATGTATACACTTGATCAAATGTAGTAGCTCTAGTCCACAAACATTTGACTTTTAAGGTCTTTTCATAAAAACTGATGACAAATGAGTATACCTCACTCGTTATATTAGATAACCTATTTAGCATATGTGTTGCTGTTGGGAGCTCTTTTGACAAAAGGATTCCCCCTTACAGCTATCAATCAGTTCAATTCTAAGGTTAAGATCACACAGATAATTGAAAAAGTTTTTGCTGGAGATGTGCCACAGGCCTGTTCTCCCAGACTGCATCCCTTTCAGCCAGTTGTCCTACCTCCAACCTTTTACTATTACTTATTTGTGGCCACGACATACTTACAACGTGCGCACGAAATACTAAATCACAATGTAACCGAGCGTTGTGTATAACTTTTTGTGGAGATCAATAAGAAACACAGGGGCTTTATAGTCTGCCAAAAAGACGTGACAGTGCTTTTCTCAGAAACTAATTTAGTCGCGGACTCAAACATAGCCACCTTACTAACACAGGAACTTCCTGTGTGTACCTTCAAAATAAAATCCCCATTCCGAAAACAAAATAAATAACACGTGCTTGCTTTGCTTTCTCAGCTGTCCGGAATTATTAGTCTGACCATAAAAACTCAATGTCTCTGATTAACCTCCACAAACAGCTATACACAACGCTCGGTTACATTTTGATTTTCTATTTCGTGCGCACGTTGTATTTCGTGGCCACAACTAAGTAATTTGTGCGCACGTTATAATCATTTCGTGGCCACAAATTAGTATTTTGCGGGAACGAAATAGTACTTCGTGGGATCGAAATAGCATTTCATGCGCACGTAATGCATTTTTTCCACCGTGGTGAAGTTAGTTTCAAGTTGGATATTCGACAGATATTCACATATTCGCAATATAGGGGGGTTGCGCGGTGCGCGCACCCGCACTCCTCAAAACAAGATACAGATGCGTAATCCTCCTCCGCTCCTGCTCCTCTCCTCTGCTCTCCTCTCCTCCTCCGCTCCCGCACCTCTTGTCCTCTCCTCTCCCCCCAACTGCTGGGTTCAGTGTTCCCGCACAAGAGATTCCGTTTTTCAAAATAAAAGGTTTTTCAAAATAAAAGATCGTTCAGACTCAGATAATACATATAACGGAAATAATTATTTCTTGTGCGGCCCGTAATTCACCATAATTCACCAACCAATTAACATACCATTGTTTTCTAAGAGGGAACACCATTTTTTTCAATAGCTTTCACATAAAGGGACGTTGGGGCCCCAAACTTTGCAGCATGCTTTGGCTACATGGGACTACTAAAACACACCACTGCTTTTTGGGATTGTATGCCCACTTCTATGTATATCCGCATCAAATCAAAATTCCATTGTTTTCAATGGGGAAAACACATTTCTTTCAATAGCTTTCACATGAAGGGACCTTGGGCCCCCAAACCTTGCAGCATACTTTGGCTACATGGGACTACTAAGACACACCACTGCTTTTTGGGATTTTATGCCCACTTCTATGTATATCCGCATCAAATCAAAATACCATTGTTTTCAATGGGGAAAACTCATTTCTTTCAATAGCTTTCACATGAAGGGACCTTGGGGCCCCAAACTTTGCAGCATACTTTGGCTACATGGGACTACTAAGACACACCACTGCTTTTTGAGATTTTATGCCTCCTTGTATGTATATCCACATAAAATCAAAATTCCATTGTTTTCAATGGGGAAAACACATTTCTTTCAATAGCTTTTACATGAAGGGACCTTGGGGCCCCAAACTTTGCAGCATACTTTGGCTACATGGGACTACTAAGACACACCACTGCTTTTTGAGATTTGATGCACCCTTGTATATATATCCACATAAAATCAAAATTCCATTGTTTTCAATGGGGAAAACTCATTTCTTTCAATAGCTTTCACATGAAGGGACCTTGGGGCCCCAAACTTTGCAGCATACTTTGGCTACATGGGACTACTAAGACACACCACTGCTTTTTGAGATTTTATGCCTCCTTGTATGTATATCCACATAAAATCAAAATTCCATTGTTTTCAATGGGGAAAACACATCTCTTTCAATAGCTTTTACATGAAGGGACCTTGGGGCCCCAAACTTTGCAGCATACTTTGGCTACATGGGACTACTAAGACACACCACTGCTTTTTGAGATTTTATGCCCCCTTTTATGTATATCCACATAAAATCAAAATATCATTGTTTTCAATGAGGAAAACACATTTCTTTCAATAGCTTTCACATGAAGGGACCTTGGGGCCCCAAACCTTGCAGCATACTTTGGCTACATGGGACTACTAAGACACACCACTGCTTTTTGAGATTTTATGCCTCCTTGTATGTATATCCACATAAAATCAAAATTCCATTGTTTTCAATGAGGAAAACACATTTCTTTCAATAGCTTTCACATGAAGGGACCTTGGGGCCCCAAACCTTGCAGCATGCTTTGGCTACATGGGACTACTAAGACACACCACTGCTTTTTGAGATTTGATGCCCCCTTGTATATATATCCACATAAAATCAAAATTCCATTGTTTTCAATGAGGAAAACACATTTCTTTCAATAGCTTTCACATGAAGGGACCTTGGGGCCCCAAACTTTGCAGCATACTTTGGCTACATGGGACTACTAAGACACACCACTGCTTTTTGAGATTTTATGCCTCCTTGTATGTATATCCACATAAAATCAAAATTCCATTGTTTTCAATGAGGAAAACACATTTCTTTCAATAGCTTTCACATGAAGGGACCTTGGGGCCCCAAACCTTGCAGCATGCTTTGGCTACATGGGACTACTAAGACACACCACTGCTTTTTGAGATTTGATGCCCCCTTGTATATATATCCACATAAAATCAAAATTCCATTGTTTTCAATGGGGAAAACGAATTTTCTTTCAATAGCTTTCACATGAAGGGACCTTGGGGCCCCAAACTTTGCAGCATACTTTGGCTACATGGGACTACTAAGACACACCACTGCTTTTTGAGATTTGATGCCCCCTTCTATGTATATCCACATAAAATCAAAATTCCATTGTTTTCAATGAGGAAAACACATTTCTTTCAATAGCTTTCACATGAAGGGACCTTGGGGCCCCAAACCTTGCAGCATGCTTTGGCTACATGGGACTACTAAGACACACCACTGCTTTTTGAGATTTGATGCCTACTTGTATGTATATCCACAGAAAATCAAAATACCATTGTTTTCAATTGGGAAAACACATTTCTTTCAATAGCTTTCACATGAAGGGACCTTGGGGCCCCAAACCTTGCAGCATGCTTTGGCTACATGGGACTACTAAGACACACCACCGCTTTTTGAAATTTGATGCCCCCTTCTATGTGTATTTACCATTTGTACTTGTCTCTTTAAGATGTATTTTTTCGGCTGGTAATTTAAAAAATGCAAATAAAAATTACTTTAAAATTAAGATTTCCAAATCTGAAAACGTACAGTTATAGTGGAATCACCCATTGGATTAGTCATATTGTTTTTTTTCTCATGATAAATCTTTTTTTCAGTTGTTTCAACATTGAATGACTTTTCTTAATTCAAATCAATGTTGAATAGTTGAATACTTTTTATTGTATTTCTGTATTTTAGAACTGTATTTTTACAACAATCTTTGAACCTATAAATATGGTTACAATAGTTATATAACAACCTTTGATTAAGATATCACCTGAGCTCATTCTCAGCGACAGAGGTTGAGTTAATCTTTTACCACCAGTAGGTGGCCACGATGAGTTTGAATGAACATTGAACAATTGAACATTGAACAATTCCTTGGAGAAGAAAAGGCAGCACATGGAAGTACAAGGATGGGGAGACTAAGAAAAGGCAAAAAAGCTAAAACCACAGATGTGTGGCAAGAAGCTGGTGGCAGGGATGCCATAGTTCATTCTATGATATCTCTCGGATTAGGCCAAAATGAATATATACGACCTGAACAGTGGGCATTGGTGGCATTAGGTCTTTTTAACAAAGAGACCAAAAAACATCTGAAGTGGCTGAAGGTCGTATGGAAAGAAGACAGACGTGGTGTACGATCACAGGTGCTTCAAGCAGGTAAGCTACCATTTAAAATCCTCAGAAAAATCTATAACCAGTATGTGCACGCTCCCATTGGTGAGATATCTGCAAAATTCTTAAAAAAAAAAAAAAAAATCAGACTGAATGATCCTAAGGTTGATGTAAGCCTAATGTAAGTATTGGCACATGAAATCACAGCCTGAAATATGGATGGTATCATATACCGCCTAAGTGTAAATAAGGCATCATACATTTCAATATGTAATCACCCAATTATTTTTAGTTTGGCCTATACCGTAGAAGAGGATGAATACAGTTGGGCTGCTAGGCTGAGCCTAACCTATAAGTATATTTTCTAGAAGCTTACACCCTGTAGAGGTGATTTAATATGTGCTGAGTAAAGTTTCACCTTCTTTTAAGGCCGTTTGCAGATAGACCGCGGCGCAGGCGGCGCGCAGCACTGTGTAGGGCGCAGACGCTCTACACAGAGGGCGCCTCCCGCGCGGCGTGGCGCAAGTAGCTAAGCAACCAGGAGCACAACAGGAAGTATCCCGAAGTATCCATTGATACCAGATAAAAGTAATTTAAACAGTAAGAGGTTTCGGTTAACACAATCAAACGCCTTTTTAAAATCAATGAAGCAGGCAAAGGTACTTTCACCCTTCTCCACACGGGCTCTCACCACAGAAGATAATACATAAATATGATCAATACAGGCCCCGTTTTTCCTAAAGCCAATCTGTTCATTCAACTCATTCTCTCTATAATTCATAATTAAATAATTTAACTTATTTTTAATAGCCATGTCAACTGCCCTAGCAACAACCTGGAAACCACTTCCATAGTTACTACATAGAAACTGACATTTTTAACCCAGCAACCAACATAGTGTAACACCCATGTAAGTACCTTAGCAACTGCCTATTAACCACCTCAAGTACCCTAGCATCAACCTAGCAACAAGTACGGTATTGCTTCCTAGCAAACAACAATTCCACTATAACTGTACGTTTTCAGATTTGGAAATCTTAATTTTAAAGTAATTTTTATTTGCATTTTTTAAATTACCAGCCGAAAAAATACATCTTAAAGAGACAAGTACAAATGGTAAATACACATAGAAGGGGGCATCAAATTTCAAAAAGCGGTGGTGTGTCTTAGTAGTCCCATGTAGCCAAAGTATGCTGCAAAGTTTGGGGCCCCAAGGTCCCTTCATGTGAAAGCTATTGAAAGAAATGTGTTTTCCCCATTGAAAACAATGGAATTTTGATTTTATGTGGATATATATACAAGGGGGCATCAAATCTCAAAAAGCAGTGGTGTGTCTTAGTAGTCCCATGTAGCCAAAGTATGCTGCAAAGTTTGGGGCCCCAAGGTCCCTTCATGTAAAAGCTATTGAAAGAGATGTGTTTTCCCCATTGAAAACAATGGAATTTTGATTTTATGTGGATATACATACAAGGAGGCATAAAATCTCAAAAAGCAGTGGTGTGTCTTAGTAGTCCCATGTAGCCAAAGCATGCTGCAAAGTTTGGGGCCCCAAGGTCCCTTCATGTGAAAGCTATTGAAAGAAATGAGTTTTCCCCATTGAAAACAATGGAATTTTGATTTTATGTGGATATACATAGAAGGGGGCATAAAATCTCAAAAAGCAGTGGTGTGTCTTAGTAGTCACCATGTAGCCAAAGCATGCTGCAAGGTTTGGGGCCCCAAGGTCCCTTCATGTGAAAGCTATTGAAAGAAATGTGTTTTCCTCATTGAAAACAATGATATTTTGATTTTATGTGGATATACATAAAAGGGGGCATCAAATCTCAAAAAGCAGTGGTGTGTCTTAGTAGTCCCATGTAGCCAAAGTATGCTGCAAAGTTTGGGGCCCCAAGGTCCCTTCATGTGAAAGCTATTGAAAGAAATGAGTTTTCCCCATTGAAAACAATGGTATTTTGATTTGATGCGGATATACATAGAAGTGGGCATAAAATCCCAAAAAGCAGTGGTGTGTCTTAGTAGTCCCATGTAGCCAAAGTATGCTGCAAGGTTTGGGGGCCCAAGGTCCCTTCATGTGAAAGCTATTGAAAGAAATGTGTTTTCCCCATTGAAAACAATGGAATTTTGATTTGATGCGGATATACATAGAAGTGGGCATACAATCCCAAAAAGCAGTGGTGTGTTTTAGTAGTCCCATGTAGCCAAAGCATGCTGCAAAGTTTGGGGCCCCAACGTCCCTTTATGTGAAAGCTATTGAAAAAAATGGTGTTCCCTCTTAGAAAACAATGGTATGTTAATTGGTTGGTGAATTATGGTGAATTACGGGCCGCACAAGAAATAATTATTTCCGTTATATGTATTATCTGAGTCTGAACGATCTTTTATTTTGAAAAACCTTTTATTTTGAAAAACGGAATCTCTTGTGCGGGAACACTGAACCCAGCAGTTGGGGGGAGAGGAGAGGACAAGAGGTGCGGGAGCGGAGGAGGAGAGGAGAGCAGAGGAGAGGAGCAGGAGCGGAGGAGGATTACGCATCTGTATCTTGTTTTGAGGAGTGCGGGTGCGCGCACCGCGCAACCCCCCTATATTGCGAATATGTGAATATCTGTCGAATATCCAACTTGAAACTAACTTCACCACGGTATTTTATCCCCCAATCTCATGTCTGGGGCTCCGTAGTTTTCTGTGTATATCAGTGGTGTAAAACAATAATCTCCATGTTGCCAAAAGTAAACGAGTGCACCAGTACAAGAAGTAAATAATGAAATGTTTCATACGTTTAATGAGTTTGAACCACAGCCAGACATTACGTCTCCTGTTCAGCCCATAAATAAGACCATTTAAGGAAAAGGCAGAAGAAAGGCATGATTGTTGAAAAGCAGTCAAAACCTAGACAGTATCCAGCACAGGGGACAGAGGTGAGTATCGCAGATGGTTTCCACTGTATTCAATATGAACAGTAAGACCCACAGGTTGAGCATAATACTGCAAGACAATATCAAGCAAGCTGATTTGGTCATTAGTACGGAGCTCCTTAAGGGACATCAATGATGAAAAAAGAACGTTTCTCGTGCACGCGTCTTAATTTCAGGTGCTCACGTATTAGTGCTGGGTGGTTCAGGACTCATCCGGGTTAATCACCCGGATCCTTTAAATGACTCATGAGTCATGAATCCGAGGTCTCCATTGAACCGGATCCGCCGGGTCCTAACTGACAGTAATGAGTGGATCCACTGGTTAAACACACCTGGGTCTGTAACAGATCCCGGTGCATTAATACGGATCCGGCGAGACCTGAGTCCTAAACCGCTAACCGACACTAACCCGGATCTGTGCGGATCCGGCGAATCCTGAGTCCTGATCCGCTAACCGACAATAATGAGTGGATCCACCGGTTAAACACACCCGGATCTTGAAGGAGAGGAGATCCAGAGGCACACCAGGCGTAGCGCATGCACGCACATGAGTTCAATAAATTCGTTTTATATGTGCCTATCCACGAAAGATTTTATTTTGTCCACGGAAGACATCATGTGATGTTAATGTTTTTGTCTGTGCTCGAAATGCAGGGAAAGTAGCCTACTGCATGATTTAGAAGCAATTTTCAGACAATGTAGTGTTAGGGCAATGCACAGATAATTACATTTGGTGGTGATCCGGGAACATTAATAATTAGTAATAGTTTGTTTACTTATTTATTCTTATTCTCGGTTGCATTTTGCGATTTTGCTGTTATGCCTATGTTTAAGTTTTGTATTATTTTTGGTGTGTTTAAATAAACATTTCTCTTGTTTTTAACCTTAGTTTTATTTAAAAGTGATTCATTCCGATCACAAGGCACGTTACTTTCTATTTAGTAATACTGACTCAAGTGACTCGCAGATCCGGATCAGTTCAGTGAGTGACTCAGAGGGATCCGAATCCTTAAAAGGATCCGAGTTTTACAGCTCGATTACGTATTAGTTTCATGTGCTCACGTATTACTTTTACGTGAGCACGTAATAGTTTATAGTGAGCACGTCTTAGTTTTTACGTGCTCTCGCGTTAGAGAGCGGTGAGCAAAGCGACAATGTCCGAGATGGAAATAGAATTTAACTCTTCTATTGACATTTCTAAACATGCTACACACACTGAAGCGTGGCCACACTACACAGGTACACATCTGAAACTACCACGAGAGCCCGTTAAACCAAAGAAGTGCTCACGAGAAATTAACTTTTTTAAATATTCAACATTTTCTAAAAAAATTTTCCCAATGAAATGAAATGAAATGAAACCCTCTTCAACCCCTCTTAAACTACTTAAGCTTTAAAAATTTTCAGCTCCCACATACTTTCAGCTACACACTCCATTCAAACTTTAAACTATTCACAAGACTTTCAGCTATTACCAAATGACTTGTCACTTTCAAATGTTTTATACTTTTTTCACAATCACAGTTTGAATCTTCATCTTTTTTCACTCCTCTTCCGATTTTACAATGGGTGTGTATTGCGCGGAGTTAGAGTGGGTGATGTCATCGCTAGAGTGGAGGACGGCTGAAAAATCAGCTCTGGTTTTTGTCTTTTCACGCTGCTCCCAGCCAAACCGTACGCAGCGGGCAAATTCTTTTTTCCACTTTTGTAGGAAAACTTGTGCTGTCTCACATGATGCCCGCCAAAAACCTGTGCGCCTTACAAAATTTAAACGACGGCCCTCCGAGTGACCCCAACACAGCCTCCTCTCTTCATAAGCCATAATGCATTTTTTGTCTCCCTCGATCCAACTTGAACTTTACACTTCTACTCGTGACCACGGCCTCAATATTCATGGCAGAGACACCAAATCGCACACGGACGTGCCCGAGACTCTCCCCTGCGTGGCGGTGTTCTTATATTTAAGATAGGACCACACGTTGTCTCCCTACAGCCGATTGTTTAGCTCTCACGCACTTTTGGTGTTTCCCATAAGAATGAATGGGAAAAACTAAAATCAAATCACACCCTCAAACAAATATCAGCTACGTCGCCATACTTTGTCGTAGAAACTTCATTTCAGCTTCAAAAATTGCAGAACCGTGGTCTGTGTGTGTTGAAAATCACATGTTGATAGGTTGTGTAGTTTCTCCACAGCGCCCTCTCACACAGGCATGACTGCCTGCTCACTGACACAGAGCCAAGTGCTGCAACAGGCCCTGACACCTTGCAGCACACACACTCACACACCCTCACACACACTCACACACAATTTTCAAGATGATTTAAGCAATGTTTAGACTCAACTTCAACTATCTTCAGCCTTTTCAACTATCAGTGACTTTTTAAACAGTCTTTAAACTTTCATTCAACTATCTTAAACCTTTTCAAATTCATTCAGCTCTGCAGCAATGTTTCTACTTTATTTCATCCATGTTCTGCCTTTTCAACTATTTACTGCATTTCAACAATATTTAGACTTTACTTCAACTATATTCAGCAATTTTAGCCATCTTTAAACTTTCATTCAGCTATTCTTCAGCCCTTTCAACTATTAAGCACTTTCAGTCATCTTTAAGCTTTCATTCAGCTGTTTTTCAGCCATTTTCAGCAATTCTTTCAATTCCATTCAGCACTCAGCATTCACACGCATTTTCTTCAGGAAATGCAAATTTTCTAGTTATCACATTAGTATCTATTACATATGTCTGCTTGACCTCAGTTATATCCTCTCTTTTATCCAGAAATTATTTGAATATTTTTTTCACTGAGATATTAGGGAAGAATAGTCTATACAACGTGATAAAACTTTACAGGCATTTGGGTAAGTTTTCTGGGTTTTGGTAAACATAGTTAATCCATTTTTGACTATAGGAGGCTTTTTACTGAGATAAGTAGTGATGTCCTGTTGGACAGGATAGTTAGGGATAAGGCTAGATGCCCATCTGCTGGTTAGCTAGTTATGGAAATAAAAAATGTGGAATGGTAACAGAATAAACCTTGCAACAGCCGTTAAGATATTATCTAGTTTAATCCCAACCAACTCAAAGGGTTTTAGCATCGCATATTGTTTCCCAATTGTTTTTTTGTTTGCTTGCCTCGTTTTATTTTTTAACCAAATTGTTTTTAGTGTGTTCTTCCTGGATAATTCCTAGATGTGTTGGTTGCCTACCAGCCCACCTGTTCTTTTGCTTCTTCAAGTGAGGAGCATTTACCTTAGAAATGGATGATTTCCCCACAGATTGGAAACAAAAAAAGTCTATTCATATTTGTTGGTTTCTTTCACCGAGTTTGTAGCTATGACCCGCCATGGCCAAGCCAAACAGCTAAGAAGCTACTGGGCCCTGATGCACACTGGAGGGGTTCTCCACATGAACCTGGCTCTGCTGCCTCTGACCATGAGAAGCAGAATGCAGACAGAAACACAGCCTGGCTGTTACTGATACAATAACATGAGATGAATTACCAGGATTTTATTTTACTCAACAGCAAGACTGCACAACTATTTTCCTCAACTAAACTAAAACTCAAAGCACTCAAAGCACTAGTAACTAATAAGGCAACATGGTCTTGGATGAACATGGCAGAACGTCTGGCTGTGACAGATGAGGAGTAGTGGCTCTTAACAGCCAGTTATTTTATTTCTCCTTCTGGGCAAATTGTGCTGAGCTTACAATGTTCTTTGTAGGAAATATGCCAGCTAAGACTATACCATGGTGGAAAAAAACAGAAATGGAATTGTACTTCTCTGAGTATTATTGTGAGTATCACCCATAAAAAATAATATTAGTTTCATACATTTTTAAGTGTCCACTTTGGCCTCTGTGTGCATAGGAAATGACTTCACACAGTTGAATAGGGACTCAATTCATTAAATTTATTAAGATGCTACATAGTCCAACCAGGTTGTGTTGTTTTTATACACCAGAGACCACTTAATTGGAAATATTAATCTTCTCAGATAGACTTATTTCTTTATTTATATACATACAAAACAGTTTCTCCAACAGCTTACATTGATCACGGTGATGGTCAGACACTCCAGAACAGGTCAGTGTAGGGTGTTTTTCAGCTAGGCCTGGATCAAATAGCATAGCATGGCATTTTAATATTTTGTTTAATCCTGCTTGAAGTGCTTCAAAGGCGGGATATACAGGGGTTAATCCTTCATATAACCACACTGCAATGAACATTGAAATATTTTACTTGTGTAAAATGTACTGATACTCCAGGATTCAGTGAACAAGAAGAATTTTCATGTACTATATGACCCAGGTCTGACAACCCATAGTGAGACTATAGTTCAGGTCTGGTCTGCACTTCCGCTCAGCAGTAGATCATCCTCAACTTAACAACTTTACAATTTATACAGTGGAAACACAAGCTCATTTATTTCAACCTCTACCCCCAAACCAGATATATTGTTGTCCTCCCCACCAAACACTAAAATATAGTGGCATTTTTCTGTCTTTTTTTTTTTAGTAATTTTTTAGTTGTTTTTTTCAGGAAGACACTGATTGCTCATCTGATGTGGGACGCAAATATTAATTGCTCCTTTTCTGCCAAAATTGCAAAGCAGTATGACACTCTCCACAGCTGCTTTGTTGTTCTTCATGCAAATTTGGAGATGAGCCCATTTGAGAATGCTGTATTGATTTGCTGTTTATTTGTGGCAAAAAATGTCATTGGCTCTGGAACAGCACAATGTCATGTGGTCTCCTCAAGGGTAAGAGCTAGCTCTACACTTTTCCCTCTCTCCCACATGAGAGGAAAAAGGGTTGTATGCTCCAGGAAGATCAAAGGAGAGTCACTTATAGTCTTAGTGCATTGAAAATGAACACAACTTCAGATGCAGTGAGGATATAGCATAAGCAACAGATAAATGCTGAACAGACATTAAAAAAAGAAAACTGAAAAGAGTGGAAAAGAAAAAGTCGTAAAATGACCTGCAGTAGAGAATACACTGATCTCTGACATACATTTGCCCTAATCTATGGCTCAGTAGGAAAATACAGGGGGAAAAAGAGCTGGAAAAGACCACAGCCCTTTCGTTAAGATAATGTAAAAGGACCTTGGAGTTGTTGATGTTGTCATGGATGTCCAGTCAGCTCTGACCATTGTTGCTTTCACACTTTATGTATGCATGTTTGAGGGGTTGTAAGTAATAACAGGATTTGTATAAATCCAGAGAATCTATCTACAGTCCGGTAACCATAATTCACAACTCCTTCGATTACAATGACATGGACAAATGAGAATCTCCACAGACATATGTATGCATGCTTTCCGTGAGCGCCTGTACAGTATATATATATGTTAATGCACTGTCTATAAACCTCCATCTTGGCCTGAGAATAACTTGCCTAAACAGGTCACAAGGCAAGACTTTGGCGAACATCTACAAACATAAACTAATCATGGAATTCATCTCTGTGTGCTGCAATATTTTTTACTTCTTCAACCATAAAGACAACAAAAATGACTTAAAATCATAAAAATGCAACAAAAGCACAAAAGAAAAAAGAAATGGTAGTTATGCAAACCTACGACCCAATTATATATTATCGCCATTGTTAACGATTAAGTTTAATTTAGAAGTCCAGATGCATCACTGTGAACGCATGCAAATCATACATACCCCTCCAACAACTGGGGATGTGGTGAGCACTGTGACAGATAATCGGAGTAAGGTAAAGTGAAAATAAAAAGTACACAAGGAAAGAAAATATCAGTGGAAAACACTGACCAAGTATACACTGAAAATACCAGTGGTATACACTGAATCAAAGACAACCCAATTTTACAAAGCCTCTGATTGGAGAAGTCAGTTTGATAGCCCTGTGTGTAAACCCAACTGCATTTATCATCTATCTGGTTAATCCCTTCTTTAAAGGGAGTTTAGCCAAACGCTTGTATATAGTGTACAGTGAAAGTGGTTGTGGTTGGGGGGGTGTGTACAAACACATAGCTTCTAGCCTCAGTCCTTTAGAAACATAGAAACACATGAAACACTGGTATGTCATTCGTACTAGAGGTGGGTGGTTTGACCAAATTTTCACCTTTTTTCCCAAAATGATATTGATGGCATTTTTTGATTTCATGCAGGAGTGTGTGTGTGTGTCTGTCCTTTGCACTCAGAAGCACTGCATGGACAGTCATACATGGAACACACTTTCTCGCTCCCTCTCATGCACGTGTTCCGCAATCAGTCACACAAATCAGACAGCCACTATCAATATGCAAAACACTCCCAGAACTTCCAGGATGTCTGCACTTACTTTGCTTTCGGGACTCTCTGGCAGCTGTTCCTTAACTTTTTGTCTTCACTCTCTCTAGCAGCATCTAGCACACAGGAATCTGTTTGGTGTCGGTGGAGAAATGGGTCCTCTCTGAAACACTTTACCATTGCGCACATTTTGGCCATTGTTTGGGCTATTCACAGGTATTGCAGTATTGTCCCTCAATTTTAAGCCACTATAGATAAAAGTGTCGGCCGAATTAATAAATGTAAATATGCAAAATTAATAACAAAAAAGACAAGTTTTCAGTACAAACAGGTATATCGCACAGCCCTCTAACACACTATTGGACTCAATCGTGGCAATAATACCTTGGTGTTAGAAACTTTGAATTAGTACCATACCACCCCACCCTCAGAACACCTGTATACATGAAACATTTGGAAAACAGCCAAATGATTATGTTAAGTTTATGTAGAGGCAAGACCTGTAACAGTTGGTTTTGATTGATGAATTATGAATCCTTTTTTCCCTCATACATTACATGTGAGAATTTTTTCATTGAGACTGAATCAAAACTAGTACCACCCCCCAACCCAGCAGATATGGCATTTCAGATTCAAAATCCCAAATCCGTATTTATTTTCATCCCTCTGTAAGCATGCTGCTGCCAACAGAAGTGAGCGGCCATCTACAAGACCAATTTGCCCACGATGGTGCCCACCACAAAGAAAAGCACAATGAGGGCGACCGTGCGGGCGCTCAGCCCCTCCTCCTTCTTCACGCCAACTGAGGAGTGCTGAGACGACTGCTGAGATGACATCATGTTACTCTTCCGCATCCGCAGACCGTCATCCTCCTGAAGTGAAAGAGAGCATGTGAAAAGATGCAGTAAAAGGAAAAAAATGACGTATGATGAAATGGTGGAAGAAAACTGGCAGTGTCTATTGATTTATTTCTGTAGCAATCAATAAGACTGATTTACAATCCATGTTTTTTCACTAGCTCAAATAAATGGGATCTGCTTTAATAGTCATCTGAAACCCTTTCCCTAGAGAACCACAGAAGACGCCAGGCTGTAACACACTTCATTTCCTAGCAGTGGGTGGGGGCCTCTCTGTTAGTTTAATCTCAGCCGCATGAGCAGCCAACAGTCATTCTGCCTCGGGCAAGAACTTGAAGGGGAGGAGGTGGTGGTGCTGATGGTGTTCGAGCAGAGGACAGCTTTCTCATAACCGTTTTTGGTTTGTATGACAGCGTGTGTGTGTATGCGCACATGCACTTTATCTACTAGCAAGCTTTAGCAGATGCAATTTAAAACCTTGCTTCACTGATCATTGGGAATGATGTCATACTCATTTGCAAAATTTCTTATGAGCCCTGAATCCAGAGGCCTGCCACCGATTATGGGTTTGATCGGTTAATGCAAACCGAATGCAGCTTTGAATTGTTGTCTGTTTTTGACTTAAGGCAGGGGTGGAGGACAGTGCAATTTTACATCACCAGCTTATCTTCTTAGTAAGCCTCAACCAGCCCAAAAAATAGCACATCATCACTGGTGATAGTGATCGTGGCGATTAAAGCTTTTCTTGGCTTGTAAGTGAATTTTCTCTCTTGAAGTCTGAAGATTTGTAGGTCGTTTGATACAAGACTCAGTATGGTAAAACAGAAGAAATAAAAAAAGAGAAAAAGACAGAGAAGAAAAAAAGTGACTCCCTACAATCCTCAAGTGGTCTCACTCACCCTGATCTGTTTGTTTTCTTCCCGTAGCCTCTGGGCCTCCATCTGCAGCCTCTTACACTCCTCCATGATCTTCTTTACCTCTCCGTCATCCAAGGTGGAGCTCATTGACTTCACAGGAAGCACAGAGGAATCTGACTTCAGCAAGCTGGTCATCATTTTGCTGTCCACGTCATGCTGTAAGAGGGTTACATGGCAACACGTTATAATGAGTGAAGTCGTATATTTTTTCTATGGTGTTTCCATGGTGATGCTGACCCATGTCATGGCTGGCACACATTCACATGTGAAAATGTATGTCTCTTACATGCAGTTTGTGTGTATGTGCAATTTGTATAGACACATACACATAAACTACATGTAAACTACATGTGAGAGTGAACAAAATGGCTCTCTTTAGGGTGATGGAGAATGTGACCCCAGTTGAAATAAAGATTGCCAAACATATATATATATATATATATATATATATATATATGTATGTATGTATGTATGTATGTATATATATATATATATATATATATATACATATATATATATATATATATATATATATATATATATAGCTGAGGTGGTTCAGGCATATGGTTTGGATAGCACTGGATGCCTGGTGGACCAGGCCTAGGGAATCTGCCGACAGGACACATTGGAGGGATTATACTGCATCTCTTGGTTGCCCTGGGAATACCTTTAGATTCTCCCAAAGGAGTTAGTGTAAGTAGCTGGGGAGAAGAGTGTCGAGATCAGTCGAGAAACAACCGGCAGTAATGCTAATTGGGATTGTGGCAAGCGAGGCAGAGCAATGTATCATGTTATTGAGAAGTACTTACTGTTTTCTCATTCTCTGCTGGCATCTCAAAAACACACCTCAGCTTGGAGTCCATCAGCTCCTCTGGCTTTGCCTCCTTCCACTGGGTGAACCAGAGATAATGATAACAAGACTCAACATATTCTTTTTATCTAATAAAGGTAGAAGTGAGTACAGAGCAAAAAGGCAAAACAACTGTATTTGCATGAGACAATGGGAGTATCATAATTATTAAGACAAAGAGAGGTATTGTTTAATGCAGGGGTGACCAACCTGTTCCACAAAGAGCCGCTGTGGCTGCAAGTTCTTGTTCCAACCAGGCAGCACCATACCTGATTTGGCTTATTCAATCAACTGATCTGAGTCTTCAGACAGCTGATTGGTCAATCTGTGTGCTATGGGCTGGTTTAATGTATACAAAAGATCTGCCTTTTCAGATGGACAGAAAGATCACACAAACCCTCTAGTGGTAACCCAAAATGATGCAACCCTAAGTTACTTTTGCACAGCCTTATCCCATTTCTCCAGGAACAACACTTTGGACTATTCTCATTTTATGGAACTGGTGACGATAAATTCAAAACTCTGACTTAATGAAAATCTCTGAATACAATTCTCACTCTGGCTGTCCCCCATCAACTAGCACTGTTAGACCTGCTCCATGTATTGTCCTCACCCAAAATTTTGGGTGAAACCACTATGGAGCTCTGTCGTCCCAGTTGAGCTCTCCCTGAAAGACCCACCTCAAAAGTTTTATTATGATCACAGGCTTGCACAATCCTCAACATGAATCCAGGGTGGAGTGTCACTAACCGTCACTTTGAGGTTAAGTGACTGTATGCATTTACATACATGAATGACTCACAATAAAACAAGTTCACTTAACGCATCTTAGCAAATTAATGGTCATTTAGTGAACCGTGGCATGGCTGCTCACCAAGGCAGGGAGTTTGCAATCAACTACGTCTTTCCCAACACATTCAATAACAACATTATTGACCTATTAAAGACAAATTTATGACAGTGCCTGCAGTATGAGGCCCCAAGACTCTGTTTAATCTGGACAAGAGATTTTTGTCTTGAAGCATTTTAAAAAAGTAGTGCAGTTAAAAACAACAGACAGGTTAGAATTGAACTAGCAAGGTAAGATCAGATAAATACTTTATTTATTCCCAAAAGAAAATTGCTCTTATTCTTAATCTAAAAGCAAGAAGATATACTCACCACTCCTTCCATGTCGGTCATGTCAGGGGGTGCTAACATGGACTGGACCATGAACTTGTGTTTGCTCTTCTCATTGGGATCATAGTCAAAAGGCTGCAGCATAACTGAAATAGGAAGGCCAAAGAAAAGAAAACATTTTAGTACATTTCTTCATATTCATGATAAACAGAGACATTTAAATAAAAACTCACACTTAAATCGTGAGAGGACAGTGGTGTTACTTGTGTTAAATATTAAAAAACTGGTCAATTTGTACAAATTTATCTTTCTGATTTCTGAATCTTTTTGAGGACAATTACAGTGTTTTCTATCTAAAATTGTGTGCATAAAAGCACCCTTAATAATGCTTTTGCATTAAAGAAACTTGAAAGGATTTTCACACCATGTGAAAAGCATATCGAAATGCAGACAACCCCAAGAGTCAACAAGTTGTCCTCCGTTGTTAATTGAAATGAAGTTTCTACATCACAGTATGGCTACACTGCAACTGATTGTTTGAGGGTGTTTTTTTGTTCCTCTCTTCCCATTCATTATCATTTGAAAGTTTGAGGAATTTTGCAAGAAAATTAATACCACACCAATTCCCATTGAGCTGCGCAATTTGATATATCATTTCTGTGGCTGCCTGCAAAACTGTAGGAGAAGATGCAAATCAAAAATTACCCCAAAGAGGAACAAAATGAAAAAGAATAAGGAGAATGTGATGAATAACAATGGATGCCCCTGGACTCTAGGGTCCAGTCACAATAATAATTTGATCATGAATAAACACTGCTTTTCCTAAAGATGGACAAAAAGTGAGGGAACCACTGCTCCACATGAGTATGATAGTTGTCTAAAGTGACTTTAAAATACAGGCTTGACTCTAGACATTGACTGGACATTTTTGAAAACAATGGGGACACTGTGGGAGGGAAAAGAGTTTCTTTTCTATTCTATACTAACATGTCTTTGACAGCTGTCTTTGACACATCATTGAAACTGCAACATAAACAAACCTACATGGAACACTAGCAATTAATCCATTACTTCTCTTTGCCAGCAACTTTGCATCTCTCTCCCTTTGTTAATGCCCGATCCACTCCTTATACGAAAGGGGAGTTAGTAAACATGAAATACCCATTTGTTTGTCAAAGGGTAAATTTGGGCCTTCATGTCTTCAAGGACCTGTGCTTTCCCCAGGCTGCTTGGAAAAAGTGATCGAGATGATTTATTTCAAACTTTATGTTAGCATGATGGCGAAACACTGATGGATGTAGAAATACCCTAGTGAGTAATCTTTATAACAGTTTCCAACCCTGTCTCTCTCTCTTTCTTAACATTACATATCACTATAACAAAAAGCATGTGTGGGATTGGCATACTTCTTTAACCCATCACCACATCAGCAACAATGACCTACAATGATGATCTCCACTTTCTTTTTAGTATTTGTGTAGAGACATGATGAAAGTAGCCGTTGGTTGCTAGTCTTTTTCTACATTAACTTCAGTTTTTATATTAGTGTCTAATTGAAAGGCAGATTTTGACATCATTACAAACTCCATCTACAGTGTCTGTTATTCTTTGGCTTTTGCTTTAAATGACCTTGTAATTTCAAAGCCAGTGTAGCTATCAGGATTGTTTTTATATATGGCAGATGCCAATTCTCTCTGGGGTGAAAACCTTCACAAATGAAGTGCACCATTACAGCAATCATTGCAGCTCAATATTGCGAACCAGAAACAGACGGCATGAGCATATTGAGAGCATCCTGCTTGAGTCAGATGCAATTAGTGCTGCCATCTACCGTCAGTACAAGGTGCAATACTAGCAAATGAAAAGAAGGCATATTAAGTTCTTTGAACACTGAAAAAAGGTCCTGATCCAAAACCTAGGATGAAAACACACTCATAAGCATAATTAAGAAATGTATACGATTCATTCATATAGTGCTTGAATGTAGCTGCTACTACTTCTACATCTGCTAATGGTATCACATTGCAATTTTACTTGACAGTGGGAAATCTCCTTGAAGTCACAGAGGCTAATCGCTGTAAACACATAGGTCAGGCAGGACAGTTATGACCTGCCAGCTTGTTGATGATGAATGAAACCATTGAGGAAGCAAAAACTTTCCTATCCTGTCACTAATTATTATATCCCATGAGACAACATGCTTTCTGTACATGCTCACCAACTGGCTTCTGTTGCTTTACCACTGCTGCACATTTGCAAAAGATTTATTACAGTCTGTATGACTTCATTATTATGGAGCTAAAAACAGCAGTTAATAGGGTTAATAGTCACATAAAGCTTTTCTTGATTTAGTCACATTATAGCAAGAAAAATGTCTTGAACTTTGTTCAATAATACAGTCAATACGGTTAATAATCTGTTAAAACTGATATTTCTAACTTCAGAAAAAATGATATTAAAACCTTCGCATACTGATGTTATATAGGAATAGATTAGAAGAGTATGAGAATGTTTTACATTCCAATTTTCAGAAGGGTGTTATTCACTTTTAATAAAAGTGTAAAACTGGCACCTGACAGCACTGAAGAAAACAAAAGCAAAATAAATAAGAATAAAATAACAGTGGTGCCAGAAAACACAACATAATGTCTGATCTTACCTGACAAATTGCAGCATTGATCCACAAATTCACATATTAGGTGTAGTTCCTATGTACCTACCATCCAAGAATATGCCACACATCATTACTTATTTTTTTTCCATGTCTCACTTATAGAAGGCCTTCCTCCTCCTCCACAGTATGGTATCAATTAGCTAACTCAAAAACTTAGTCAAAGATCAGTACAATTACTCAGCCACTATAGCATGGGAATTAGGAGGAGGGTGAAGTCAACCAGAGTTGTAACAATATGTTCAGGCCTAGAGGGAAATCCCACCAGAATATCAGTTAGCTCTCATAAAACGATTCATATTTATGTTTTTCAAGGAGGCACACAGAGGTCTATGACACTACTAGGCTTGCAACATGTCCTTTCCCATGTGTCTTCCCTCTTCTTCCTCTTCCGTACTGATTTTCAGTAAATAAAAAAAAAAGAAAGAAAGAAAACGCTCTGCTGACAGAATCTTCACAGAGCACATCAGAAAATGGACAGATTGGTTAGAAATGGTTGGCTGTCACCCACTAGAACCCTTCCTCTAAACTACCTTCAATCTGGTGGATTAGTGTTTCATCACGTGACAAGTGCTTTGTTCAAAGTAGCAGAATTTACATCATTCAGCAAAAATGATTTACAAAAATAAAACTGATTTCTCATTTATAATAACATTCATTTTTATTAAAACCATTTATTTTACAATCGTTACTAAAATGTCTCACATTTGTTGATGTGTTAATCAGTACTAAAACAGTAGCTTCAGAGGAATTCAAAATAAATACTCTAATGCAGTATATACGTATTGCCCATGGTTGTGCCAGCTATAAAAAGAGGGAAAAAAAAATATATATAAACATACAGTATAAAAGGAGAAAGGGAGGAGAGTGAATAGGCGGCATTTGAGTGTTATGCTGGATGCAGTGTTTTACATTTGTTTTTAAGTGCACACAAAAGAGCAGGTAACATATCAATAATTCTGCACAGAAATTCTCTATTTTTTACATTTGGCTTGTTATTTTGCTTCCCATCTGCTTTGGAATGTTGTCCCAAAATGTCCCAAGCCCATCAGACGCTCTTTGGACAGACAGTATTCCCAGAATAGCCTTTAATATTTGTGGACAGAGATTTTCTAAAACGTTCATGCCATATATTTTTCCACTGGATGCTGCTACATGACACCGATCAACCTCAGCAACATTCCTGTGGCCACGGCTGTGTTAAACATATACAGTTACAGCTGGGTTTGAGCTTGAAAAGCACTGTGTATACACTCAGCTAAGTCAGGAAATTACACAAGCTGAGTATGTACCTACATACTGCCAATAAAACGCCCAGAACTGGTTACACTGGTTACAAATCCCATGCATACATGCATGGACAATCAATACCATGATATGTGATGCCGTTTTGCCAGACCCTGTTTATGCTTTCACCCTATTGGTAACACTTTAGAATAACAGATCATTCTAAGGTATTATAAAGAATTACTAACACTCAGTAAATAAGGAACTTACTATCAACATTTACAGACATTTTAAAATGATTTAGGAATGCTACTGTATTCAAATATTGAATATTGAATATCAATATTTGTAACTCACTATTAGCTTTTACAAACAATCTGTTAATGTTTACATTTTATTTACAAAGCCTTTTGCATCCCCTAATCTAAAGTGTGAGCATGTTCACATGTTGAAACACTTACTTGCATATTTGGAACTCACTATCACCTTCTACAAAAGATCTGTTCATGTTTTAGCCTTTGACATTCCCAAAGATGAAGTGGAATACAGAATAATGCAGAAACTGAACAATCAAAACAATAGAAGCATCCTGTACTGTGTTCTAAAAGGGCCGAAATAACACCATGGGGTTGCGTTGAACATACGTTTATTGAATGTCACAAAACCCAAATACAAAATAAAAAGTTAAGTGAAGTCTCTGTTCGTGTTGAAAGGCACAATCAACAATATATCATCATCAAAAAAGAATGTACACCTTAGGTGTATATCCATTCTCAGAAATCACACAGAACGTGGAATAAAGTCAAATACTACACCATTGGTCTTTAACTTGGCTGGCAAAAATCACAAAACAAACAGTAGGATAGCACCTTAAGTTATCAAGTTACGATGTCTTTTTGTACCAGAGTAGGGTTATTTTAAATGGCATCCCTGCACTTACCGCAAGCATGAAGGACACAAGCTAGTCTCCATGAGAATAGTCAGCTAATAGCTCCGCAGAGTAGACATCACTTTTGGCCCAGTAGCTCTCCACCCCAAATAATCAGAATCGAAATATTGTCACCTAGGGTATATACAGCGTTTAGCCTTTGATGATGTTCTTCTTGGTCTCCTTTGGGTGTACAGATTTGTCCCACCCCTGTGGTGGTGTGGAACATTACAGAGCTCTACTCCCGCCACAGGAGTATGCTGGGGGTTTGCAGCGCTCTACATGCTGTGTGCGAGCCGTCGCATGGAAGTCCACTCCGGCCTTTACTGGTCCGGTGTGAAAAGGAAGAGTGTTTTTACTTAAAGAATGCAAAATGTTTGTATTATACATTACATGTGCACATCACTTGGTAAAGGCATGAAACATCTATGAAGGTGTGAAACCACTTGTGTATTATTCTATATTCTGTATTCCAGTTCAGCTTCAGGAATGCAAAAGCCTTTGTAAAAGAAAAAAGTTAAACATTGACAGATCATTTGTAAAAGGCAGTAGTGAGTTACAAATATTGAAGTAACACGTGTTCTCACATTAGATTAGGCAATGCACAAAGCTTTGTAAATAAATTGTCAACATAAACAGATCATGCGCAAAAGGCTAGAGTTACAAAAGGGTGTCATTCATTTTTAATAAAAGTGTAAGACTGGCACCTGAGAGCACTGAAGAAAACAAAAGCTGTGTTTCACAATATAAGAGTGAGTGAGTTTACTTTTAATTTATTTAATCATTATATCATCCTTGACTAATATTTCCCAAATGTGGAACAACTTATATATTCAATATTAACATAGCATTTCCTAATCATTTACAAATGTCTGTAAATGTTTTGTTCATATTTAGTTCCTTATTTATTGAGTGTTAGTAATTCTTTATAATACCTTATAAGCATCTGTTATTCTAAGAGTTACCACACTAACAAGAACATGTTAAATCACCGTGTAATATAGCTTTTCAAACCAAAAGAAAGATTTACGGGAGCCCCAACAGGTTTCTTTGTGAAGAAAGTCTACTTTGGGCATTTTCTAACCTTTAAATCATGCAGAAGAGCTGGGGAGTTGACAGGAAAAAAAGTGAGATATGGGGAGACACATTGCAAATGACACCTGGGCCACGATTCGTTGCAGGTGGTCAGAAAATGTCAGGCACTAATATTCATCAGTGCAAAATCATATAGTAAAGTAGCTCAGATATTGTGATAGACCTCTGTCCAAATATCAGTCTTCATAAATTATAGCAATGGGCTAAATGGAATAAAGCAATGGGTGACATCCATATTTTGGAAAAACACAACCTTGAATCATTGAAATTTTAATCACTACAGGAATGTGTGCCGAGGGAAATGAAGTGGAAACACAGTCAACCAGTACATTCATGCGTATAGGTGTATTTTTTCTTGCCCTGATAGGCCAAGCAAAGCAACCAGAATTAACAGCAAGCAGTCTGTTGTATGATACTGTTGTACATGGGTGTGCAGGGACTTTAATGAGACAGGGTTTTCTTAACTTAAGTAACTTCATGCTTGCTCAGAAAATGTCTGAACACACAAGCCCTGTTGTCCTGTTCAGTACACTGCTTTCTAGGGTTTCCCTTAAGGCAGAACTTAAGGGACTATGCTAGGGATTTAACTAAACAATTCACTACATTGCAGTTGCCCACGACTTGGGAGGCTGGCATTGCAGGGTACTTAAATGGCTCCATACTCGGTCCCACTTCCATGGTCATTACCTGAGACATTGATTGAAGTGCCTGCATCAATGATTCCACTGTTTGGACGCACACAGTACCGGCGTGGCGCTGTTGTCTTCACTTTGAAACACACATTCCTGTCTGTTGGGTTGGAGAGCTTGAGATTTGTAGTGACCACATCTGAGAAGGGACCTGTGCACAAGGAAGACAGCAGAGACACAAGACTAAAATTTCAGGCCACCAAAACGAGATCATGCAAAGACTGGAATCTTGCATTCAATAGGCACATTAGCTAGGGAATGGCAACAATAAAGTTTGCCCACATTAGATATTGGCTCAAACTGGACAGAGATCCATTTTGATTTTAATCTTTGCCAAAAGAAAGTTATGATCTCACTTGCCAGGAATACACATTTTAACATGCTCATCAGTCCGGTTTCAAGGCTGAATGGTTGGAGAAAATGACAAGTGTATACACAAGCACACAGACATACATACGTATGTACACGCACAGACATACACATACACACAAATAGAAGAAAACCTGTCACTAGCTCATAGTCACAAGAGCTTGTAAAATTTGTGATTTTACTTTTTTTTTATTATATTATATATAAAGTGTGTGTGTTTCTATACACACACACAAAAGTGAGTTAGTAGTAGTAGTAGAGAATTTTATTATACATGGCAACATTATTGACACAAATGCAGAAACACTTTGTCACTACATATTACTGCAGATTTCATATAATTCTTACTTAACATTGATATATACACTCACCGGCCACTTTATTAGGTACACCTGTCCAACTGCTCGCTAACACTTAATTTCTAATCAGCCAATCACATGGCTGCAACTCATTTAGACATGTAGACATGGTCAAGACAATCTCCTGCAGTTCAAACCGAGCATCAGTATGGGGAAGAAAGGTGATTTGAGTGACTTTGAACGTGGCATGCTTGTTGGTGCCAGAAGGGCTGGTCTGAGTATTTCAGAAACTGCTGATCTACTGGGATTTTCACGCACAACCATCTCTAGGGTTTACAGAGAATGGTCCGAAAAAGAAAAAATATCCAGTGAGTGGCAGTTCTGTGGGCGGAAATGCCTTGTTGATGCCAGAGGTCAGAGGAGAATGGCCAGAATGGCCAGGTTCGAGCTGATAGAAAGGCAACAGTGACTCAAATAACCACCCGTTACAACCAAGGTAGGCAGAAGAGCATCTCTGAACGCACAGTACGTCCAACTTTGAGGCAGATGGGCTACAGCAGCAGAAGACCATGCCGGGTGCCACTCCTTTCAGCTGAGAACAGGAAACTGAGGCTACAATTTGCACAAGCTCATCCAAATTGGACAATAGAAGATTGGAAAAACGTTGCCTGGTCTGATGAGTCTCCATTTCTGCTGCGACATTCGGATGGTAGGGTCAGAATTTGGCGTCTACAACATGAAAGCATGGATCCATCCTGCCTTGTATCAAGGGTTCAGGCTGCTGGTGGTGGTGTAACGGTGTGGGGAATATTTTCTTGGCACTTTGGGCCCCTTGGTACCAATTGAGCATCGTTGCAAGGCCACAGCCTACCTGAGTATTGTTGCTGACCATGTCCATCCCTATATGACCACAATGTACCCAACTTCTGATGGCTACTTTCAGCAGGATAATGTGCCATGTCATAGAGCTGGAATCATCTCAGACTGGTTTCTTGAACATCACAATGAGTTCACTGTACTCAAATGGCCTCCACAGTCACCAGATCTCAATCCAATAGAGCATCTTTGGGATGTGGTGGAACGGGAGATTCGCATCATGGATGTGCAGCCGACAAATCTGCGCCAACTGTGTGATGCCATTATGTCAATATGGACCAAACTCTCTGAGGAATGCTTCCAGCACCTTGTTGAATCTATGCCACGAAGAATTGAGGCAGTTCTGACGGCAAAAGGGGGTCCAACCCATTACTAGCATGGTGTACAGTGGCTGGTGAGTGTACTGTTATATAGTGCAGGACCAAAACATGGGGATGTCAGAATGAAGTCCAACACTGAAATGCCACTGGGTGGAGCCAATTAAGGATAATTGAAGTTAAATGTGGTTAATCAATACTTAGTGGCCTGAAATTGGTGTCAATTTATAAGTGGTACAGTACATATTATGCAGGTTTTCAAAATGTCAAAAGGCTGTCATCCAGATAAATAATTCCTGTCTACATTTTATCTGTTCATTTATGTTCATAATATTTATGTCTCATAAGAAAATCAATTTCAATATCAATTCACCCAAACCTTTAATTTCAATTTCAAGATCAATTTATCTACAACTAATTGCAGCTTTTCTTGTGGATGCAAGATGTCAGATGCTACTACTGTAAATGTTTAAAAAAGAAAAAAAAAGTCAAATTGTGTATTTCCTTTCTGTCGAGGCATTTTTAAGAAATATAACTGGTGAGCCTTAAAGGGTAGATTTAAAAAAGAAATGGCTCAAGCAGACCACAGGAACAAGCAGCGGTGACCCATATGACTGATTTATTTCATTTTTGTTAAAAAATCATCTATTTCATCAGTTGCAATTGGGGTGTTAATAGAATTTCTAGCAAATCAGTATAAAGTGCTCCATAATGAAATCACCTACCCCACCTTTAAATCATGTATGCTTGACAGGACAAATGGGGATACAACAAATGAAAGGTTTGAATTAACAACATTTGTCATACATTAAAATTGTTGGGAAGGAGACTGGCTCTATTTTTGCAGAGGCTGTAGACCTAGCAACATTGCATTGCATTGCATTGTGTTCATATGATCATGTGAACTTTATTTGTTTTGCTGAAGGTAAGAGGCTGGGTCAGAGTATAACACAGTAGTAGTCTCTGGATTGAATGAACCAGTCTGAGTAAGAATTCACTCTTTTATTCGTACTAACTCATACATTAAAGTCATTGTCAATTGGGAATTCTAAAATGTTCCCAAGTCTGAATGACAGTGAATGGTGACATGCCCTGTGATGCGTTTATGCCTTAGGATGGAGACAGGCACCAGCAGATCCCCATAACACCAATGGGCACAAAGTGGTTAAGTGAATGGATGGATGGATGAATGGAATCCCAACAAATCCTCATCTATGTATTGCTTCGGTGCTAATGCTTCCTCCCTCAAATTAATCTATGACTTAACCTACCAAATACAGTGCAGATACCAGATCCTTTACTCACTTTACTATACAATTCATTCATTCAGTACAATTTTCAATCAGATCATTTAGAACTTGTAAACTGGTAGAACGGTTTGAGTCCCTAATTTCACAGTCGGGTAGGTTGAGCCAATGAACAGCATCTCAGGCATCTTGCCCTGAAGTCTCTGCCCTATTCTCTCCTGAGGAGCTATGATATCACCATATCATATCTGCATTCCTGCTTTCAGCAGATTTATGAATCAGTCAGACGTAGAAAGGAGCACAAAACATTTTTCTTGTTCCAACAAAGATGAAGATAATAAGTCAATGCCCCAGAAACGTGGCCAGATTTGGAGATTAGCGCCCAATTAACATAATTGTGGCACTGTTCACATTATTTGTGCTTTCAACTGAGCAAGACCTTGAAACCTGTTTGGATGACAGGAATACCCATATAAGAGGGGGAGGGCACAACAGTTCATCCTTGAGGCCAGTCTGGGGGAGAGATATCGTAAGGAGAGAGAGAGTATTTCTCTTTCATGGATGCTAATTTTTTCAAAAAAAGACTAAGACACATCTTCATAAATAACCCAATGGAATTATGCCTTATTTTATGAGGTAGTTCAAGTGAAAATAGCCAACAATAATCTAAATAATATTCGAACCTTGTTCACCACCACAAAGCCAAAAACTAAACACAAAGTCAACTAATTACGTATGGATTTCTTACAGACTGAAAATTACAATTATGTATTGTTAATTCTTAGCATTTGAGAAAGAGGCAAAGTAACTGAGCATGAAAACATTGGGTAATTTCAGACTTAGCACACACACAAGATTCAATATAAAGTTTCAGCTCAGCAAACATCTATTGCAACTGAAGCTGTCCTTCTTCTTTGAGTAAAGCCCGAGAGGAAATTAAGAACCTCACAACCTTGGCTTAACTTCTAAAGGTTTTTAAAGAAAGCAATTCACGCCACTGACTGCCGTACACCTAATCTACTATTTTCTGAAAATTTCTCAGGATGGCATCCAATTTATGAAAATCCACAAAGTGCAGTTAAAAAATATTATGAGCAGTTGTTATTTGAAGCTGTCACCTTTAAAGGTTAGGCCTTGTGAATAGCAGAATGACCATAGCAAGCCGACAGCTTGCATCGGGGTGGTGTGTCCTCTTGTCGGCCAATTCAACATGTTGAATAACTACTGGTAAAAGCTGGTGGTGAAAGAAATCGCTCTGGTCGATTGTTAAGCTAACGAATCAGTGCATGCAAAGAAAAATGGTAGTGAGCTAGCCAAAAACCCGACTCAAATTGTTTTTCATCAATTGGTAGAAAACCATTTTCACCAACAACACAATAGCCACCTGGACTGAAGACACAGAGAACCAGCTCATCAGCCTGATTCTCTCTCTTTGACATTTCTCACAATTTTCCTACCAAGTAATTGACAAATTCTGTCGGTATTGCCTCACAACTTGCGCAGAGTGAAAGTGTGAGAAGACCTTCGGCTGTTGTCTCTGGAGTCCCATGTGCAAAAGACCAAGGCGATGTGAGCTGACAGAGGCTAAAGAAATGCAGTCAAAACCAACATCAGGTTTCAAACTGTACGTACACATTACATGGAGCATGATCATCTGAGTGTGATTTTAGGTGTTTTCCACAAGTCAAGGCATACAGTTCCTTATGTCTGGTTCATGCATCATAACATTTGATTGGACAATATCTGTCCCAGTATCATACTTGCTTGCTGGTGTGTGACCCTTTAAAGAACTCAGTTAGTAGTCAGTAAAGTATGTCAAACTACTTGTACCCATACAGTGCCTCATACTAAGTTGGCATGTAATGAATAAAGCTGGTGAGAGATGTTCTATCTCTTCTTTTTGTCAACAGGTTCTATAAAAGTCCCTGCAGATTTATCATATTACCAAATACTGGTTGTCTTGCCGCTTAGCTTATTACCCAAAACAACTAGTTAGAGGGTTAGAAATAGTCCACATGGCATGACTCTTGTCAAAGATCAAAATAGATCCAACATTCCCAATATTTTTGACCATTTTTTGAAAGATTTGGTTCTTGAGGGAAAAACAGGACTTACCTCAATGGGTATTGAATTTGAGAAAAAGTTTTGTTATTATTGGCATTTGTTAACAGTCCACATGTACAACTCAAACAAAAAGAGATGGAACACTGTACAAAATAATTAAATAATAAAACTGAATGAACCTAAAACAGCTTAAAAGCAATTGTTGTTTCACTTCACAAAATGTGGTCATTTTTAGAAATGCCTATGAGGAATTTAATGCCATCTACAAAGTTCACAACAAAATACTGTAAAAGTTCAAAGTTTAAAAAGTATTTAAGAAGGACAGGTAGTAAAACATGACCGACAGGTCTCAAGGGGGCAGCCTGGAAAGGCTCAACAGCTCCCAAGAAAATACCATTATATTAGTATTGTATATTGTATTGTATTGTATTGTATCAGTATGATTTCAGTTCATGGACAAACACTGATGCTTTGTAACACCTAACATGATCTTAAAAGGGTGCAGAAGGTACTTTTCAGACATACCAGATATGCACAGAAATACACTGTGTCTATATGAGACAATGAGGTCCTTGACAAGGCACTAATACACTGCCAATTCAAAATTGATTAATACATGAGCTTGGAAAATATCAGTTAAACTGTTGGAAAACATCATTTATTTGTATGACTGATTGTTGGGACAAACTGTATGTTGCTGGATTGTCACCTCACAGCTTGCATGTTCTACCCTTGTGTGTGGGCTTTCTCCGTGTACTCCCATTTCTTTCCACGGTCCAAAAAGGTGCATTAAGGTCAAGTGGGGGGAGGACTGCTACACAGCATTTTGAGTGTATGTGTGTGTGTCTGTGTGTCCTGTGATGGACTGAAGTCCTGTCCAAGGTGTATTCCCAGCATCCAGACGACAGACAACCATGACACCTTTCATTGTGAAGTGTTATCCAGGGTCACAACTTTTCTGGCGTTAGGGTTGTGTAATAACAGAAGTCTGTCAATTCTAATGGGACCAGATCTAATCCAAACCCCCAATTCAACTGACAAAAACAAACTTCACAAATACAGAACAAGCCAAATAAGAGCCAAATCTTACAGTGGTAAAAATCAGTTTGGCAGGAAGACTATTATTAAAAATCAGAAAACTATATTGATTTTCAGGAAATCAATATAGTTATAATATAACATGAGATATAAACACTTTAGCTTTAGTGGAAATGTGCAAAATGTAACACAAATAGCAATATGTTCAGGGAAGTATAAAACAACATACATCAATACAGCTGACCAGTGTAATGATTGTTTAGTTTTGCACAAAATTGCAAGTACCATTACCCAGTGTGGGAGTAAAGGTGAAGTAAAATTGTACAATTCTTGTTTATTTAATCTCTGCCTTGCTTAATATATATATATATATATATATATATATATATGTCTTGCTTATGAAATAAACAGATTGCCCATGTTGATGTGTTCTCATAAAACATTAGAAGCTTAATTTCTGTCTACAACTCATGCACACAGCAAATATGACATCAGTCATGTTGTGCATGTTATATACTGTACTGTGCAACTGGACAGTAATCACAGCAAGCAGCTCAAGCTGGCTCAGTAATACCTAAAAAAGTAAGCACTAGAGTCATCAGTTACTAAAATAATACCATTATCAGTTCAAATATAATGTGATAAAGACATCCCTAATCTATCAAATTAACAGTGGTAGTCATTTTGGTTGTGTGGACATAATGTATTAATCCTGCTTCTGTTTTTAAAACTGTGACACCTTCCATAACTCTTCACAAACCTCCATGTTTCAGGTTTGTATATTTAACTGCTTAGCATCTTACTGCAGAGTACAAATTTAAATATTTGAAGCAGACATAATCACAGCAATCTGCTGCAGGAGACACCCAAAAGAGCTGAATATGTTTATGTAACATTATCTGGGCTTAAAGCGACTCAAGGGTCTCATAGCGATGATACAGCCCAGAAGATGAGGATGTGTGCATGCTGAAGACCTACACCCAAACACACTGAGCAGTGGAGGCTGCCCAGTCATTTCGTCCTCAGGGCTGTCATGATATGATAGCTGATCGGCTAACACAGCCACAGACACAGTCCAGCTCTAAGCTCCTGTTAGCTTCTCTGCTAAAGAAGATGCAATTTATCAGCACCGAAAGGCTGCGGTGTGGAGAGACAGCCCAGTTGTCAGATTTTTGTGAGGATGACTACTGCCCGGTGAAGATGCGAGTGTGTGGTGAGGAGCAGCAGCTGCTGCATCTGAGGCAGTAACAGGCCCCGCTTCTCTCAACCCTCCGAGCTAATCACGCTAAGCAGTTAGCTCGGTGCCGTCCTGACAGTCGACCTGCCGTTCTCTCGGGACGTCCTTTTTCTGTTCACTTCAGGGCAACGTTGGCAGTGTACAGTGTATTGACCGTAACACCGTCCTGCCCCCACCCCTTCTCAGCCGGCGGAACCGGGCCCTCCCCTCTTACCTCTGAATTTCAGTTCGTGCTGAGGCTCCAAGAGCAGGACCTGTTCTGGCCTGGCCATGTCCCAACAGCTGGAGCTGGGTTATCGCGCTGCAACCAGTTCCTGTCGGTCGGACCCGTGTTTAGATGTGGTGGATGTTTGCAGTGTCAACAGAATTTTATCAATAGCTCGGATACCCTCTCCCCCCGTTGACCAGTGCCGCTCGGGATCCTGACGCCTGCTGTGATGCAGCAGGAAGGGACTGAGAGACAGCCCGGTGACGTCACTGCCTCCGCATCGCTACAGAGGGGTGGATGGAGGAGGTGATGGTGGATGACGAAAGGGCATGAGCCAAACAATTCCAACAAACTACTGCAATATTGCATTCTACTCTCACAACTGTTGCTACCTCTTTCGCATAGGAATTTTTATGCACAAATATCCACATATGATTATTTACTGTCCCTTGTGGATGTTTTTCAGATTATGTTTTTCTGATACATTAGTTTTGACCACCAAAATATCTATCTCTGAACGCCTGTTTAGCAATCATATCTATACCGAAAACAATATGCATTGTGTTGTCTAGATTTCACTTGGATTACCTAATTGGTAAGAAGTGGCTCTGTATGTGGACCAGTCAGCCAGTTTGCAGAACTAATCTGGCACAGTTGACCATCTAATACACGGCTGTGGGAAATGTCAATGGCCCCTTCAATCAAGTAAGACTTGAATATTAATCAAGTTTTCCTGAGTAAAAAGCAGGCAGTTCAATGGCTTAATTATAAGTTTAAGTATAACCTGTGATTGTACCTGTAAGAAAGCTCTTCTATGTTATTATGGCTGCTATTTCATCATAATATTGATGCTGCAACCAGGTAATGATTATAAAGTCCACAGTCTGAACGTTCAAACACTGGATAGCTTTAAAATGTAAACCTAAAGGCCTTCGTCCTGAATGAATCTCCCAGAAGGATCAACACATTTTCTATCTCTCTAGTAGGATGGGAAGGTTGTCAAGTCACTGTTCAGCTTCTCACCGCTATTCAAAGTGCAGTGGAGGGCCTCCTTTGCCAGTCTTGACACATCTTAAGTGTCATATTGCTTATATATAGTCTGGCGGCACGCTGCCAAATGAACAACACTGTCAGTCACTAACAACATGGTTGCAGTTTCCCCAGCTGACATAAAAATGGCATGTCCCTTAGGTGTTAAAAGGGGAGAAACAACAACTTAAGTTTTAATAAGTTAAGAATAAGTTTTCCTCCCATCTTCTCACACACACAAAGACACAGAGAGATATGTTTTTGGAAATTTATTAGTAAATGAATTGGTAAATCCCTTTTTACATGTTTGGAAATAAACTGCAAACAAGTGCTTTCGATTATTTTGTAAACAACATGAAACTGAAAAAGCTAAATATGTTAACTACAATGCTGATGGAATTACTACAAATGGTATATGACTCTACTGTGCTCAAACAACTGTCTTACAGTAAAATATACTGCTTTTATTGCAATTGATGGTTGAAACAAATGGTGATGGTTAAACAAAATATTGATTAAATACATTCCCAGGGCCCGCCCAAGACAAAGTATTTTTCAATGCAAAAAAGGCAAACAATTTCAACCCACACCTCCCAATAAAACATGTCAAGCATAAAAGACTTACACATTTATGTGATTACTTTAAATCACTGATTATGAAAAAAGATTAATCATGTGTGATGTAGTAAGGTGATTCATCAGCAAATTCTTTATAGCAATAAAAAGAGAGTAAACTGTCAAAACCTGTCAAACAAAAAGTCTGACACATTCACCAGAATATTTCTTTACTTTATAGAGACAGTAACAGGCAGTAATGAAGGTCAATCAATTACAAATAGTCAAAGTGCCAAACTTTCAAAGTACCAGAGATTCCCTTTATGATACAATATCTAAAGCTTTTCTGCATCAAGTCATTATGATGTAGTGCTGGATGTATCAAAATCCAATGTATGTTTCAAACTTGACCTAGTCCACTTTATAGGTTCTTAAAGGGGTCCTTTCTACTACCTGACACTGTCCATTTAATCCCATAGGCAAACCATTGGATGTTAGAGAAAAATTCTTATGAAGCAAATAAGTCAGTAGTTAGTTGCTTAGGGGAAAATTAAGTGGCCAGTACAGAGGAGGTCCATTCATACCAAACAATATGACTCCTTACTTCAGCAACTTTTAAAAAGATGTTCTGGGCTTAATGGTTACAGGCAAGTATGGGATTATACATAATTTATACATCTATGAGGGTTCATATCTGCTGCTGAATTTTAATTGGGCTTGAAAAAAGAGACAGATTTTGCTTTTGTAATACATATATATATATTTATAGGCATCACAGAACAGGTGTGTTTGTCTGAGACAAAATGGCAGGTGGACCTCAAATAGATGCTCTGAATTATGACAAATTAGACAAAAGAAATCTAGGGTAAAAAAAGAAAATAAACATTGGAACAGCACAAATACAGTAATTCAAAACAGAATGGAGACTAGGTTCATTACAAGGTCAGCATGTCGACACTGAAAATCTTCTGCAAGGGGGAAATTTAAGCTTCCCCTGAGTAATGTTTTGTCTTCTTTCCAGACCTTGGGGTTTTCATCTATGGCCAGGTAGTAAAACAACATTGCATGCGTGAGCCAGTGCTGGTTATGTGAAAAAAGAAATAGATGAAAAAAAATGTTTATTGGCCAATTAAAGAATTTGGCAAGACCTCACAAATATCAGCTCTAAAACAGTTGTAAAGTAGCAGCAAAGGATTGACAAAAGGCCAGTGACCAGTTAAAGTAAGATTAGAGAAAAACAAAGCCAAACCAATATTATATGACATCTGGCTGTGTACTGTGTGCATTGTCGGCAGTCTCACATTCAGAATTCAGTTATATTTGCATATAATAATCATGATAATTACATCAGAATGAATGAAGCACATGTGCATTGGTGGGGCAGCTGTAGAAACATGAAGATGCAGCATTACAGTGATATGGGTGGAATGTCACATTCTGCTGAAATGAATATTTTTGTTATCATTCTGGGGGGCAAGCACGAAACAGAAGTTCAAAATTGAATGAATGTCCAGTTTTTGAATATACTGCATTTGCCCTGCTTTCTGAGTTAGATGAGAGGAATATTACCACCTGTATGTTACAGCTTGGCATAGAAATCTTTATGCTAGGCTCCCCTAATAAGCTACAATATTCATATCACAATGGATGGCACTGATATTCTCCCCAAAAGCAACCACACACACACACACACACACACACACACACACACACACACGTAGATACCCACACATCTCTCATTTCTCCATTTTTAATTATGCGATTCTCAACTGCATTTCAATTTAGCATGCATCCACCATCCCGCCAAAAATTAAATGAGCAACTTTTTACTTCAAAATTCTATGATAAATTACACGCATCAAACATATACATCGATCATTCACAACATTGAGTGTTTTGAGAGATCTCCCAGACAAATCCAAGGCAATAACTCATAATAATTTTGTAAAACTTAAGTTTCACCTTGCCTAGTTGCCTCTGAACAATTTTGGGCTTCGATACCCTGCCAGAGGTTACAGGAGAGATATTAGGCTCATTTCACCGTCTTTGACATGGTTCTAAAAGTAATGTTCGTAGCATGCTTTGATCAGAAAAAACAAAAGATCGAGTCAGGTTTTCTACACACAACAACTCTGCTCTGAATGCTTGGTTTTAGCACCTGTCCTTTTAAATGCTATCAAGCTCCAGCATGCCCACCCAACCTGGATCGGGCAACTGGGCATCAACACAAGAAAACATGTGAATATGTATGACATTGTGTCACACGTGCATTCACTTGTTTCACTCAAACTCTACTATTCACAAGATGAACTCTACCATCTGCGCAATATGATACCCTGCTGCAACAGCAAGGTTGTTGTATCCAAGTGAAGTAGAGACAAGGTAATGGCAAATCTACTTTGTGGTTGGTCCGTCTTGACTGGACAGTACAACCTAAAGTCAGGTTTTGCACAAATCTCGCACAGATCTCGTAACCTCACGTTCAGGGAGATTGAAGAGCTCCAGAAATCTCATCAGTGGGTTACGGCCAGACCCCTACACCTGAAGTTGTACAACATTGTAGAGGTTCACCATGAGCATATGACATTATTAATGTAAAATTGTATCGTGTTCTGAAATAATAGCATAATAACATCCAACGGTGAGACAGTACATTTATATGTAGAAAGGGCCCCCTCCTTGCACATGCATTTATACAATCATTCCTGCCATTACTCATTTAACTTCAAAAAGTTCTGATGCCTGGGACTTTTAGATGATATGAGAGATTTAACTGTGATAAAACTGCATTCGCTACAGCTGTCACTTTGGCAAAGCTACACCCTGGTGTCACTGCATGATGGTGGGGTGTGGGTTGGGCGGGTCTGCAAAGGAAAGCAGGAGGAACTAGGGACACAGTGGGTGAACACAGCTCAGATCACAGGTCACAAAGGGGCAGGCACCAGCAACATCAGCAGCATGTCCTCCGGGACTCTGAGGCTTGTCTTCCCAGTTTGAAACCTTTTCCAGGAGTTGTTCCTGATGTGTCTGCCACCGGGATGCGCTTACCTTCGAGGAGACACAGACTGTATTCAGATACCCGCTTCTCAAGTATTAGATACAGGTTTTCTCTATGTCCCAATGTCTTTTTCTATACATTAAAAACAAATGTTATGCTAGTACATTAGAATTTGTTCCAATATCTTATGGCTGATCAAACAGGTATCAATATCTTTCTGTATTCTCACTGCAAATGAAAGAGGTGTTATTAGTATGTGCTTAGAAAATGAAGGACGAAACTTGAATCAACTGTGAATGGTGGTGAGACTTTTCCAGAAATGTATGTACTATATGAGTGAATATGTTTCTGTTTGAAAACTACAATGAAATTCCAAACAGTTTTGTTATGTGCATACCAGCAAATTAAGAAATTTGAATGTATACGGCTTTAAGATAATTTATCATGCCCTATACTAGTAATCTATCATCCAGAAACAAACTGAAATAGCATAATTAGATCAAAAGCACAACCACAGTAGTTTGGTAGTTTGCTGCCTTGTTTCACAGGAAGAAGGTTCTGTGTTAAACTCCTAATACAGTGAGGGTAAACTCTGGGTTTTCTGGTTTCCTTCCACAAACATAAACATGTATTAAGGCTAGGTTAATTTAACTGCCCTAGGCATGAATGTGGAGCAGTGACCTGCCCAGGGTCTTTTCTCTGTTTTCACCCTATGTGAGCTGGAGCTCAAGCAGACTACTGTGACACTGGTTAGGTATAAAGTGGCTTAAGACAATGGGTGAAATACATGCCACACTGAATGTCAGTCAAGTCTTCAGTATGCAAACATGCATGTTTCTCTTCTTGGGCTCGGACAGCCATTCAACTTCAACTTTATTTGTTTTAAGTGCCACTTCATAACAGCTGTTATTTCAGAGCACTTTACAAGGAGAGCAACAATGTGTACATAGTGAGAAACCCCCTGTCCTTAGACCCTCGCTGAGGAACAACTCCCAAGAGAAACCCTGACAAGGAAAAAAAGGGGAGAAACCTCAGGGTGAGAGACAGAGGAGAGGATCCTCACCCAGGATGGACAGGCGGGCACAAGCAAACATTATTGATGGCTAACAGTTCAGGATATGAATAAATCAATGAATTGAATCAGTCCAGAGTAGAAGGTAGGAAGAACCGCAGTGAGAAGAGCCAGGTAGAGGGATGGGGTCCTAGATCCAGCTCAGTGTTGATGGAACCCGGGAGGGAAAAAATAATAATAATAAAAAATAAAACAAAAAAAATAATAATAATAATAATAAAATAAGAATAAAGAATAAAAATAAAAAGGAGAGGAAGGAGTGGTGGAGGAGGAGAAGATGGAAAACAGACGGGGAGAGGCCAAGAGGAAAGAGAGAAGCTAGAGGGAACGTGAACCTGATTCACACCCACAGAGAAGGCAGAGAAGATAGAGCTCAATGTGCTGGGGACCCCCAGCAGACTCAACCTATAGCAGCTTATCTTGGATTTATCTGTAGGCTCTGTCAAAAGGAGGGTTTTTAACCTACTCTTAAAGGTAGAGAGGGTGTCTGCCTCCCGGACTGAAACTGGTAGATGGTTCCATAACAGAGGGCCTTGGTAGCTGAAGGCTCTGGCTCCCCATCTAGACTTAGAGACTCTTGGAACCACAAGTAGGCCTGTATTCAGAGAACGAAGTGTCCTAGTGGGGCAATAGGGTTTTATCAGGTCTGAGATATAAGAGGGTGCCAGACCATGAAGACCTTTATAGACAAGGAGGAGGATTTTGAACTGGATCCTGAAAGGTACAGGAAGCCAGTGCAATGAGGCCAGAACAGGAGAGATGTGATCTCTCTTTCTAGTTTTAGTCAGGACACGAGCTGCCGCGTTCTGAATGAGCTGCAGAGTTCTCAGCGACCTATTGGAGCTTCCAGCCAGTAGAGAGTTGCAGTAGTCCAGCCTGGAAGTAACAAAGGCATGGACCAGCTGTTCTGCTGCATGGGGAGGGAGGAGGTGTCTTATTTTTTAAATATTGCGGAGGTGGAAGTAGGCAGTCCGTGAGATAAATTTTATGTGGGAGCTAAAAGACAGGTCTGGATCAAAACTAACACCTAGGTTCTTTACAGTGGTGGCAGAAGGAGTCACAAAACTACTTTGTAATGCTAAGGCATCAGATATAGTCATGTAGGTGTTAAGGACCTATGAGCAGCAACTCTGTTTTTTCAGAGTTCAGAAGGAGGAAATTATTAGTCATCCAGGCCTTAATGTCATCAAGGCAGGACTGAAGCTGCTGTAGACGGTTGAGCTCGCCTGGCTTGATAGATAGATATAATTGAGTGTCGTCAGCATAACAGTGGAAATCTATAGAGTGACTCCTGGTGATATCACCTAGAGGGAGCATATATACAGAGAAAAGAACTGGACCAAGCACAGATCCTTGCGGAACCCCGTGGCTGACTTTAGTACGTGGAGATTGGCTATCGTTAACACAAACAAACTGATATTGGTCTGAAAGATAGGACCGGAACCAGTCTAAAGCAGTGCCTCTGATTCCGAGGTGATATTCCAGTCTCCTTAGTAAGATCTGGTGGTCAACCGTATCAAAAGCAGCACTGAGATCTAACAAGACAAGCACTGAAATGAGACCCTGGTCAGATGCCATGAAGAGGTCATTAGTGACTTTAACCAGTGCAGTCTCAGTGCTATGATTTATTCTAAAACCAGACTGGAAGGATTCAAATAAACTATTGTTATTAAGGTGTTCACAGAGCTGGTTGGCAATGATTTTCTCAATGATTTTTGCGATGAAGATGAGGTTAGAAATCGGTCTGTAATTTGCTAAAGTTCCTGGATCAAGGGACGGTTTCTTAAGAAGGGGTTTGATTATTCCAATTTTTAACGTAAGAGGAACGTAACCTGTTGTTATGGACAGGTTGATGAGGTCAAGTAAGGAGGTGGCGAATAAAGGCAGCACTTCCTTTAACAACTTGGTCAGAATCGGGTCAAGGAGGCAGGTCGAAGATTTAGAGGAGGAGATGATAGTGGACAGCTGATGCAGGTCAATGGGGTCAAATGAAGATAGCGACCTCGTTATTTCCCCATCTGTGATCTGAAAGGCTGCAACAGGGGGTAGATTAGTTGCCATGCATGCTGAGTGGGTCGTAATTGTTTGTCTAATATTTGTAATTTTGTTGTTAAAGTAGTCCATAAATTCACCACTGCTGAGATGTGTAGGGACACACTGCTCAGTGGAGTTATGACTGAGTCAGCCTGGCTACAGTGCTGAACAGAAACCTAGGGTTATGCTTATTTTCCTCAATTAGAGAGGAGTAGTATCTGGCTCTGGCATTACACAGAGCCAGCCTGTAAGTCTTCAGACTATCTTTCCAGGTAATAAAAATACTAGTGTTTTTGGTTGAACGCCATTTCCTCTCGTGCTAGCTGCTTTAGGTGGCGAGTTTCTGGAGTAAACCAGGGGGCGGATCTTGGTCTAGAGATAGTTTTTTTTATTAGGGGTGCGGCTGAGTCAAGAGTCTTGCGAAGGGAGGTAACGAAGCTATCAGTGAGGTGATCGATGAGGGAGGGACTCAGGCTTTCATAACAGCGAGGGGGGGATGCAGTTCCAAGAGACAGGGGGATAGCTTCTTTAAAGTTTGACAGGACACTGTCAGTTAAGTGTCGTGTATATATACTGCTCTTCTTTCGCACACAACCGGGTAGAAGGAAGTTGAAAGTAATTAAAGAATGGTCGGAAATAAGTGGGTTAGGGGGGGAAACGGTCAGGTGTTTAATTTCAACACCATAAGATAGAACAAGGTCCAGGGTGTGGTTGAAGCAGTGCGTGGGTTCATGCACATGCTGGCAGAAGCCAATGGACTCGACTATAGAGGTGAATGCTGTACTGCAGCTATCACTGACCACATCTACATGAATATTGAAGTCACTGATGATAATGATTTTGTCAGTTTTGAGAACTAAGTTTGAAAGAAATTCAGACAGAAAATCATTGAGCTCACATCTTTTCATCACATACCAATGAATCAACGACACAACATCTTAATAGAAAAATGCACAAGAAGCACACTTACTTATCTCTATAAACACCTCGTTGATGTTGACGGCATTCTTGGCACTGGTTTCTACAAAGATGGCATGTATGGAATCTGCATAGTCCTTGGCATCCTTCTCTAACACTTCCCTGAAAAGACAACAAACTTGTAATGTTGCAATATTCCAAGCATATTCTCCAGTTTCATGCATCAAAGCTGCAGTGAGTAACTTTCAGAAAGGGGCCAACTTAGCCAAAAGATTTGAACGAATACACGATCCTGGACCCAACCCTTCCTCTCTGCAGGATCAGAGCTCCGCCCTTAAAGCGGAAACCACAGTAACAGATGAAGCCAGACAAGCAACATGGTGCATTCACTGGTCAGAACAAATTTCAACTATGACTCGCATTATGATTTACACCATTACAATTAAATGACAACGGTGATATTATGGTGTGTTTTTATACATCGCATGTGTGTCACTCCAAACAAAGTCAATTTATTCAAAATATATGATGCACTGTTCTGCTTTGAACCATATAAACCAATGTAACAAGCTAGGGTAGCTTAACTGCAACATCAAAGAAAAATGAGAAATGCATCATCTGCTGTGACCATTGACATCCAAGTACTCAAGTATGATACACGAATGAATGATGATACACGAGCAGGAATACTTACTTGGCTAACAGAAATGTCGCCAAGTCTGGACCACATCTGAAACTTATCAGGTCCAGTGATTCTCTCATCTGCCAAAAGCTGCTCCAATGTTGATCCTTGTCTTAATTGTGGCTCAGTCTGCACCCTTCTTTTTTTGTTTCCTTCCTTGGTGATGGTAGTGGTGGTTTTGGTGGTAGTGGCAGTGGGGGTAGGGTGGGGTAGTTGTTGGTGATACATGGCATGATTGACACTTAGACACTCTGCAGTGACTGGTTGTTTTTTTGTCTGGGAGCCATAGATTCTTGCAAATGAAATTAGACATACTGAGAGGAGCCTAATTGTCTTTCACAGGATGAAGTGCCATATTTCGCAAATTGGACATAAAAATGCATTACAAAATGCAGCTTTAAGAAATTCTTCATGGATGAATAAACTACTTAATCATAAAATATACTTCTACAGCCATTAGGTGGGAGAATTCAACAACGTCATAATTGATTTGTATATGTATGCATCTGGGCAAAGGCTCATTTTTAAAATTTTCAGAGGAAATAGAATTACAAATGGTACTAGTGTTTCACCAACTTAAATATGGAAAAATTAAATATGTTTCCCTTTATGCACAACCACAACTTCAAGTAGAAATCTGCACGAGTTCTATATCCCAAATGAACAAGGGGAAGAACAAAGATCAAGTCTGATCAGATTGCTAATCTTTGTGAAAACCAATATTCCTAAATGACAAAATTTGTTTCCATGTTACATCCAGTCAAAATAATGTTATTACAAAACTAGAAGGTCACAATAACCCCTTCTTTTACCAGACTTTTGGAATACCATCGCCTGCCTCATGTCGTCAATAGAGGCATAAATGCACAAATCCAGTTTTACCTCTGAATCAGGCTCACCTTGCATCTGACAGGTCACATTTGTTGCCAGCGATGGCCATTACTATATTAGGGGGACCATGTTGGCGCAGCTCTTTCACCCAGTTCTTCAGCATCTGGAAGGATTCCTGATTGTTCAGATGAAGGACACATTACACTTCAGAATAAGCAAGCAGACAAGTACAGACTATTACCAATGAGAAATTAAACGGATAAGTACAATTTTTTTATTTTTTTTATCATAGGCATTTTTGTTTTGAAGATCGGAATTAACCATTACTCTTGCCAAAAGTAATGAAATCTCCTACATCTCCAAAGTCCTCTAATAAATACATTAAGGTTGAATACTTCTGAATATCAAATTTAAAAAGGTGGCCTAGAATGGTTGAATGCAGTATTTACCATTGTCTGTTGTTAGCATGTAAGATAAGAAATACTATAACTGTTAAAACATGTTAAGTTTTTTTTTCTTAACAGGCCATGCTACAAGCCTTTTTATTGCAATCCTGTTTTCAGGTAAAGAAATGTTACAGTTTTTGCAGATATCCATTTAATGTTTTTCTGGCAAACAGTCTTTATACTGATAAGATTTCTTACTTGCCTCTACATAATTACACACAAAACTGTTCTATGTTTGAAAACTAAAAGAGCTTAAAATTTTGAAAAAGCTTGAAAAAGTATTCATACCCCTTGAACTTTTCCACATTTTTGTCACATCACCACAAACATAAATATATTTTATTGGCATTTTATGTGAAAGATGAACACAAAGCGGCACACAATTGTGAAGTAGAAGGAAAAGTATACATGACTTTAAAAATTTTTTACAAATAAAAAACTGACAAATATGGCGTGCAAAAGTAGTCAGCCCCCTTTTCAACCAGTTGCCTTCAGAAGTTGCCTTATGATTGCTGAACGATCAACTGTTAACCTAATCATTAAATCAAGTCCACCAGTGTGTAATCTAACCTTAGTATAAATACAGCTGTTCTCTGACGCCTTCAGAGTCAAGAAGACACTGGTCAGCAAACAGCATCATGAAGTCCAAGGAACACACCAAACAGGTCATTGATAAAGTTGTGGAGAAGTTTAAAGCAGGGTTAGGTTATAAAAAGATTTCCCAAGCTTTGAACATCTCAGAGCACTGTTCAATCCATCATCAAGAAATGGAAAGAGTATGGGACAACTGCAAACCTACCAAGACATGGCCATCCACCTAAACTTACATCCCAAACAAGGACAGCACTGATCAGAAATGCAGCCAAGATGCCCATGGTAACTCTGGAGGAGCTGCAGAGATCCACAGCTCAGGTGGGGGAATCTGTCCATAGGACAACAATTAGCCGTGCACTACACAAATCTGGCCTTTATGAAAGAATGGGACGAAGAAAGCCACTGTTGAAAGAAAGCCACTAGACAACTGGTTTGCAGTTTGCCAGGAGCCATGTGGGGGACACAGCAAACATGTGGAAGAAGGTCCTCCGGTCAGATGAGACGAAAGTTGAACTTTTTGGCCTAAATGCAAAACGCTATGTGTGGCGGAAAACGAACACTGCACATCACCCTGAACACACCATCCCCACTGTCATGGTGGTGGCAGCATCATGTTGTGGGGCTGCTTTTCTTCAGCAGGGACAGGGAAGATGGTCAGACTTGATGGGAAGATGGATGGAGCCAAATACAGGACAATCTTGGAAGAAAACCTGTTGGAATCTGCAAAAGACTTGAAAATGGGGCGGAGGTTCACCTTCCAGCAGGACAACGACCCTAAACATAAAGCCAGAGCTACAATGGAATGGTCTAAAACAAAACATATTCATGTGTTAGAATGGCCCAGTCAAAGTCCAGACCTCAATCCAATCGAGAATCTGTGGCAAGATCTGAAAACTGCTGTTCACAAACGCTCTCCATTTAATCTCACTGAGCTTGAGCAGCTCTGCAAAGAAGAATGGGCAAAAATTCCAGTCTCTAGATGTGCAAAGCTGGTTGAGACATACCCCAAAAGACTTGCAGCTGTAATTGCAGCGAGAGGCGGTTCCACCAAGTATTGACACAGGGGGGTTAATACCTTTGCACGCCACATTTGTCAGTTTTTTATTTATAAAAAAAATGTGAAAGTCATGTATACTTTTCCTTCTACTTCACAATTGTGTGCCGCTTTGTGTTCATCTTTCTCATGAAATGCCAATAAAATATATTTATGTTTGTGGCCGGAACGTGACAAAATGTGGAAAAGTTCAATGGGTATGAATATTTTGTCAAGCCACTGTATGTGAACCAAACTACTGCCTCATAGTCATGTGCCTTACCTCACTTGCATACCTGAATGAGGCAGTTACTTCATGTATCTCCCTCATTCAGGTACACAAATGAGTGTGTTGATGCGCTTCGTACACTTCGTCACACATATTTTATATCTCACTTTATCTCTGCTCAGATTTGTCCATGTTTCAATGTCATTTCAAGGATAGAAATTTATATACGAGTACAGATGTGATTATGTTTTGGCTGGGAAAAGACCGTCAAGTTTCATTCTTGCTCAGATTTAAAGATAAAATAGGGTCAGTAACATCCTAGCACCTCTGCTGGTTTCCTTGCAATTTCCGAGAAATGGAAAGAAAAAGGAAATCTATAGAACAGAATGATACAGTATGTTAATACAGAGTGAAACATACTTAGTACATTTCAAACTGATAATGAAAAATAAATAATACCTCTTTTGTGATGTCATAAACAATGATGGCCGCAGCTGAACCTCTGTAGTACATTGGTGCTAGAGCCCGAAACTGCAGGAAGAAAGTAAATTGCTAATAATAAGTATAGGTAATCTCTGATTATCTGCTTCAGGCTTTAACACCATCTGAAAATAAATATGATGATCACAGCAAGAACATTACTTTAACTTTTACTTTACACTCCTATTCAGACACCTTAACTGTCATATATATTTTTCATTAGACATGGAAAAGGAATCTGCATAATCAGAACACATGCATTTCAAAACCAAGAGCTCCCTGGGAGACTACTGAACTCATTTATTGCCATATTTTGGTATTTGTCTTGTAAAATACTTTCCAATGCTTATGGAAACTCTTTTGGGCAACCAACTGAATGAGAGACCAACCAACCAAACTACTTGCATACCTATACATACATTTATAAATACATTTTTGAAACCTTATTGAGGTTCCGTCTGTGTAAAAAATGTGATTTATTATAATATATGGTCATTGAACTCACAACAATCACATAAATGTATTGACGTAAAGTTTTATGCCATTGTGACGTTCTGCTGGATGGTTTATTTACTGTCCATGTTCCCTTCAGGTTCAACTACAACAATTTTCCCTGCCTTTCCCTCATATTTCATCGTTGCTGTAACCAGGTATTTACTTCATTTATTTCAATATTTTGGCTTCCAACTAAATATCAGCATGCCGCTAATGTAACACTGTGAATTTATATGGTGAGCCTGGTAAAAATTACAACTGTCAAACAGCATTGACATATTTATAGGCAATAGCAACAATTTGCTGTCAAAGGAACTTTCAACATGACTGGAGTATGAATCTGTCCATTCTGTGTTGGTGCCTCCACTGAAATAAATGTTTATTATCAGCTGCTGACATAAATTCAGTTGAAACTGATATTTCTATAATTCCAGGTTTCAAGTGATGTCCAGTGAGAGTCAAAGGCCTCTTGCTAGTAACAGAAACCTACTGCGTATTCCAGGATGTGAAGAGTTGTACAAGATCCATTTGCCTCCTCTAGCTTATGATTTATGACTGTCCTGCCTTGTTCCTATTAACAAAACTATGTGTCAGTATTTCAATAAAAGATATTTGTTTTAAAATAAGTCCGAAAGACCTTCACTTGAAATGAATGTATCTTCCTTGACAGTGGAATAAACTACCCATCTTAAAGTGACACTGTTACCTCAGGAAAGCACAAATTCCACATAATTATAGTTGTTGCTGGCCCAAAGTCCACCAACTGGAATCCAACTTGAGATATTTGGAAGCAGTACTGAGGAGAATGCTGTCTGTCTCATTGGCTTATGTTCCATGGCACCACCACTAGTTCCGTGTGGTCTATCTCTGCCTCAATCCCAAAAGTAATCATAGCAAGGCCAGACATCTGGCCACACTGCAGGCCAGTAAACAGCACCAGTGATGCCCAACGAGTGTCAATTAATTGTGAGGACCAGAAGTAAGGTGCAAAATGAAAGAAACTATTCCAGCAGAGAGCAAGGTTCCTCTTGTTTGTTTTGAGAGGGTTGAGTCAGACAGGATGGCCTCAATGGGCCATTGACAGCAGGACTCAATGCATTTGTATCCTAATCTGGCCTCAAGACATGGACTGATGAATGTGGAAATCAGAGCCTTTTCTTTTGCCTTGATCCCTGTTTGTATGTGTGCTGGCAGGCTTGTGTTACCATGCCTTGATTCAACAAAATTCTGCTAGGCCACAGAAGTAAGACGACAAGCCATGAAAGGCTTTAAAATTCCACAACAGCCTTGTATGAAAACACAGACAAAACCTACAGAAGGAATGTTGCACCCTCTGTACAAAAAGTTGAAAACCCATTTGGGGGGCAACATATGAGTAAAAATTCATTTTTGTGAGGTCTGAAAAGGTAGGCAAATTAAAAAAGGAGAAGAAAAAGAAGAGAAGAAAGAAAAAGAGAAGAAAAAAAAAAGAAAAAAGACCCATGGATAGGGAAAAAATATTCCACAGAAGAAGACACAAAAGAGAGAATGGACATCAGGGTGGGAAGGGACATCAGGGTTGGAAACAGTAGTGTCTGTATCCATGTGCCTTTTAAATAGGACTGCTGTAGGCATACTGGAGTATGTGAAATAAAATTGGAACGATTTGCTCACAAAACACTGAAGCATAGGTGAGAAGTGGTAAGGCATGACATTACATTTTCTATGTCAGAAAATAAAAATGAATAAAAACGCAAACTGTTGCAAACCAAAGCAAAGGGGATGAACTGTACCTATAGAAAGGGAAATGTTGCCCCCTATCAGAAGTCATGAAAAACTGCACTGTTCACTGTATCTCTGGGCTGTTAAAGGGCACATACAGGCACTTGAGGGCAACTCTATTACATGCTTTTGGGCTATGTGGTAGTATTTAAAATAATTAAATAAAACCAACTCAGTATAAAGACTGTCTTCTGCAGTGCTGTGACTTTTCTGTGAAAAAGCCAGAAGACATAAGGATCTTGTTCACATTTACTTTCCATCATTTGATTCAAAAAATTAAAGTTGACAGTCAGAAGGCATTACTAACCCTTTCTTGTCCAGCTGTGTCCCAGATCAGGAACTTGTGCAGCTCGTTTTGGTACTGCACCGTCTTGGTCATGAATGATGCTCTGGTGAAAAGATAGGGCTTTGTGATTGACAACACTAAAACAATGAATCTCACAATGCAAATGTTGCTAGTTTCCTCTGTTAAGGTGAAATCAAGCACAGTATGATGGCTACCCATTTGCTCTGTGGCCAGGGGAAAGGCTTCCATTCAGGGATAAGCACACTGGCACGACACTGGTTCAAAGTAAGGACCCGTTCCTTCATCCAATCAGTTTGGTTAATGTTGTTATCGTTACTTGGTCGTTATGTTTTTTGTTTAATTTGTGTGTTTTTGGTATGTTGTTTTCTGATTTGCTGTGGTAATTTGCCCTTCAGTGCCATTGCAGGATAGGGGCATATGGACACCTTTCTTGTTTTAAATAGCTAGTCTAAGTAACATCTCCCTGGATAACATCTATAGTCCATGCTAGGAAAAGGATGTTGGTCACAGTTAACCACTGACTTTGATAGAGTTTGATAGTGCAATATGAAAATAATGGCAATTAACAGAAAAGTGACTTTTTGCATAAATTAAGTGAACAGTGTACTTCTGATTGAGAAATGAAAAAGACATTGTATTACAAACAACAACAAAGTAATTGCTGTCACTAAGAGCATTTAAAAACTATTCTTTGCCACTTAAAAGTGGCAGTTTGGCAGTAGTTAATGATGTCCTAATAACTTAACAACTTAATAACTTAATAACTCAAACAAACTAACTGCAGACATGAGCGTCAGCAGGAACTTACCCAATGGTTGGGTTGATATTTGGGTCAAAGCTGTCCTCAACAAATCTCCAGACTATACTTGATTTTCCAACACCAGTGTCCTGCAGAGACAAAATAAAGGTGATGCATGTAGTGGAGTTGTGAGAAATTTACTTCAGAAGTGTATCGTTAACACACTGGTTGATAAACTAGTGACTATCCTGATTTTGTCTGGATATGCATGCATATAAATTTACAAAAGCAAAGACCAGTGAGGCATCTGAACCGTTATTATCAAGGTAAGTTGCAAGTGAGCACAATAAAATATGGCAATTTAGAACACCTTGTGTATGTGACAAACAGCCTGTTAGAAATCAACACATCCTCATAGCTGAAAGGCAATGATAACACTTTATTAAGACAAATACCTTACTGATCGTATTAATGTGTTTCTATTAACTGACATTTCCCCGTTGTGACCGGAACAGAGAACTACTCCATAGTATTGTTACCGAAAATATTGTGAAAGTGCATACTCATCTTCAGTTTACTTGAGAAATATGCGAAGGTAGAAAAGTGTGGATTTGATGTACTTGTACAAGTGTAAATGTTGTGAATTTTTTTAAATTTTCAATGTATAGAACATTTAGCACGAGATGGTGTCTGTACTGTCACCCACTGAATCACGTTTGAGTCATTCAAACAAACCTGGAGTCCCCCCTGTACAGCACGCTAACAGGGAGTGTCATCTAGTACTTCGGGTTCAGTTTCATCTACACATGCAGAAAATCATAATAATCGACGCTAACTTACCCCCAGGAGACAAACTTTTAACTCTCTCAGCGCCATCTCGACCTCAAAATTGGTTTGTAGTGATGAGCATTGACTGCTTTCCACCTTTTATTCTTGAAGATTCTTCGGGTGCACTACGTAATAAAAACAGCTTTACTTCATTCTGGTCCAAAACGGCTAAATGTGTTGGGTTGGGTGTTTAGGTTGGGTTGTGGCTCTAGCTATTGGCGTTAAAACACCCAGGTGTATGTCGTATCTCCCATATTGTGAACAGCTAACTCGCTAACAGTGAAGCCAACAGCTCAGTCTCCATCTTTAACAACGACCGGTGGTCACGTGACTGTCCGCGCTTTTTTTCTCCATTATTTTGTTTTTGTTGTTTGTAGAAACACACAAGGAGCCCACCGGCTGTAGTCCCTGCACATGTATGTCGGGTTTGTACCAGAGCTGAGCTATAGGTCAAACGTGGTCGATAAAAAGGACAAAATCGAACGAAAAACACCAGCATCAGGAAGTACTTTCAGGAAGGAGTTTACTGTCGTGTTGAGTGACAGCCGAGCCGTGCCGAGCGGAGCCGGACTGAGCCGAACAGAGCCGAGCCGACACTCAAGATGGCAGGTAATGGCACTTTTCTAACAGTGTTTTCTCGAATTGTTTAACGCCGTGGTGGTTCTTGGGACGTGCAGATCTGGTCCCCAGGATCCTATGACGTTGCATACCGGGTATCGGTCCCCTGTGTCGGGGTTGTTCCGTGCTGAAGTGCGGGCAGAGCCGAGTCAACTCAGGCGACAACCCTGAACACACCATGCTAACAGAGTTAGCACGGCTGGCCAACGAGAGTTGCAGGGAAATCTATTTTTATGCATTTGAAGTTACAATTAAACATCCCAATACCCGAATGATGTCGAGGCTTTGTTGGATACCACCTCTCTGGTCTAGTTAGACGCCAGCCCGTGGATGTACCTGTGTTTATTTTCGAAGTGTAGTCATAGCAAAGGCTGACGAGTTGACCTAGCTAACGTTAGCCTGTTCGCTAAAGTCATTTTCAGTCTTAAGCTGATCAAATCCTCCCTTACACAATAGCAAGGGGGAAATGTTGTTCTACTCTAGTTACTCTCTTAAACCACACGTATCATTATTATATTTTAGATTATAAAACAATATTCAATGTATCTTTCGTAGGTGAGTTTTTTATTACTACATTTGGTACACTCCCTTGCCCGCCTAGCTGTAAACATTGGTACCAGCAGCTCCACCACATGGGCTCGACCTGGGTCCTCTGTTTTCACTAATCTAGTCTGCGTTTTTGTCCTCTTCGAAGGGCTTTGTTGTATCCTGAAGTGACAAAGTTACTTGCATATTTAAGAAACTATTCAATTCACACTATTCATCGTTAATTAAGCGGCGATAACTTGATGCTGAGTACACGGTGAGGGACAAGTGTTATTTGTCTCAAACAAATCGATTAAAAAAACAATCCCATCTGAACCCTAGCCTAACCCTTAACCCTTAAAATGGTATTAACATGGAAACAGGCTGAGATAAATGACAAGAACCTGTGTATGTGTATATGTGTGTATGTGTGTATGTATGTATGTATGTATGTATGTATGGATAGATAGATAGATAGATAGATAGATAGATAGATAGATAGATAGATAGATAGATAGATAGAGTTGAGAGTAGGAATGATTTCCTTAATTTGTCTGGCATCTTGTGTACTATTTGTATTAATAAGTATTAAGACCTGATGGTGTAGATACAGAGGATCTATATCATTTTGTCCCACATTGAAGAGGAAGGAGCGTCCATCACTGCTGTTCCTTTTGGTCTATGAAGGTGTTATGAAGTGGATTGGAGTTGTTCAGAATGGCCTTCGCGATTTTCATCACATCGCTACCTCATTCCAAGTGAATTAATCATGGAAACATTATTGAAGTCTTATGTTTTTATCAAGGATGTTAATTCTGTTTTCTACCAACTTCATACACACACACACATATATATATATATGTGTGTGTGTGTATGCACACACAGACACATACATATATATGAGAGTCTAAAATAGAATGTCAATTCTTTTATGTATTGAAAACAAGGTTTTTAGTGATTTCTTTTAGGCTGTAGAAACCAAACAACTAATAAAGAAAGTAGTTGATCAATTGATCATTGGTGGCTGCCCAATGAAGGGTAATAGATTTATAGAGGTGATGTTTTTGTTTTGATTACATGCTTCCCACCATGGATTTCCTTCACCAGCCACCCAGTTGTTCATTTCTTTTCTGCTTTGTACTCCTCAATGTTATGAGGGTCTGCCTGTCTCTATCTCCAGCTCGCATAGGTTATACCCTGGACAGGTCAGCAGTCCATCACAGGACACACACATCACTCATTTTCACACACACCTAGGAGCAATTTAGAGTCTCCAATCAACCTTAACATGCACGTTTGGACTGTGGGAGGAAATCGGAGTACCTGGAGAAAACCTTCACATAATAGGAAAATGTGCAAACTCAACACACACATGGCCAGGAGTAAGTCATGAACCAGCGGGTTGTGACCTTCTTACTGTGAGGGATCCACACAAAACCACTGTTTTGCTGTGTGGCCCGGATTTCCCTCTCTAATTTTTTACTCTTGCAGGTCTGTCTTTATATTTTGAAGATGGCCATGATGATTTGGATGACTGTAAGTACTTTTTTTATTTTATTATATATATATGTGTGTGTATATATATATATATATATATATATATATATATATATATATATATATATATATATATATATGTGTGTGTGTGTATACTACATATAAATATGTGTATGTGTAATCTATATGATACTGTTTTACTTTCAGCTGATAAGGCATACAAAAATGTCATTTTAATATGCTTCCACCCTTCCCATATTTAAAGCTGTTGACAGTATTTCAGGGTTTTACACCATGCTATTATTAGCTGTTATCCAAACCAACAGTCCTAGTTATTTGTTTGAGCTAGGGTGGTTAAAGACCCTAGATCCAACTGAAATGATGTGTATTTATGGTTGGAAAATTAAATGGCATAATCAGACATCAGACTTCTGCTGCATACACATTTGAGAGGTTCATCATTCTCTTGCACAGTAATTTAACTACTGTGGTGCATCTGTCAATCCTTGTAAATGTTTTTTTGTGGCTGTGTGCCGCAGAGTTTGATCCAGTGATAGCATTATTATAAAAAAAATTTTTATTTCCATCCCACAGTTGGATTTGATGACTATGGTTCAGAGTGTGATGGCATCCGCATCACAGCCTTCCTTGATGCAGGACAGGACAACCTGACTCCTCTTGGGAGGCTTGAAAAGTATGCCTTCAGTGAGAATGTTTTCAATAGGTAGGTTGACTCTTGTGGTCAGGCTGTTCATCACTCAGAAGAAAAACTTACTAACTCATGTATGCCACTGAGGTCCACCATCAAGGTATTTTTACTTGACCCATTTTCTAGAAGTCACCATTGTGAAGTTAGATATGAAGAATCTATTGAATTTTAAAAACATGGCTCATGTAAATCTAAATAGATGTTTGGCTTGTAAACTAATGCCGCGTTTCCACCGTGCTGCACCAGCTCAACTTGACTCAGCCTTTTGTGTTTCCGTTACCTGGAATCTTGTACTTGGTGTTGTTTTTTTGAGTACCTGCTCACCTGCTGTGCCAAGCCAGGGTCAGGGTTGGCCAAATCAGGTAATGGTCATGATCGAATGACAAAATGACAACTACACGGTGGAAATGCGGCATTGGAGTCACAGTGTCATCTATAATACCATCCCGTGGATTTCCTTCATTGTTTACATTTATTGTGTTGTTGCCCTCTTTGCTATTGTTGTTCTTCTTCCCATTTTGTTTTACTGGCGGTTAGTGGTGTTGTGTTGAAGATGACATCAAGGAAGTTAGGCACAGTATCACTATGACAACTAGGGACTCTAATGGCGGTATTATCCTGTAATGGAAACTTCAGAAATGTCCAATCAAGTTGAGCCAGTACCAAGCTGTGGAAACATAGTGTAAGATTTCAAATTAACTTGTTGTTGTGTCATGACCTCATTTGATTTGTGTTGAAGGCAATGCGCTACCACTACGATAGTGTAAAGTATGAGCAGCTAGGAAATATCTGCAACCAACTGGAACTTAAACTCAAGGAAACATCTGGGAGGTGACACAGAGGACACATTTTGTAATCAGGATGCAAGCAGTTATTCAAATGAGAAGTATAATTTAGTAAGTAATAATTTAGCTTTTTGCTTCTTCAATATAGCTAAAGACCATCTTAAATTTACCACAGAAAAGTATATATTCAGATGTGAATCTAGCTGAAGCTATGCAAAAGTTGAATAGTGTCATAAACCCCTCACAGAGAAATGTAGAGTTGAGATAAACATGGGCAATGGGTCATCCCCGAAAGAACAACATAGCGGTTACAAGCAGCTGAGATTCGTTTTCTCTTCAGGGTGGCTGGGGTCTCACTCAGCAATAGGGTGAGAAGCTCACGGGTCATCGGGGAGGGACTAGGTGCGGAACTGCTGCTCCTTGGTGTGGAAAGAAACCAGTTGAGGTGGTTTGGGCACCTGTTTAGGATGCCACCAGGGTGCCTTCCTAGGGAGGTATTCCTAGCAGGGCCAGGTGGGAGCAGACCTCGGGCCAGACCCAGGCCCAGTTGGAGAGATTATATCTCCTCACTGGCCTGGGAACAGCTGGGATCCCTCAGTCAGAGGTACCCAATGTTGCAGAGGAGAGGGAAGTGTGGGGCTCTCTGCCCAAGATGCCACGACCTCAGATAAGCAGTTGACAATGGACGGAGATGACTATATCATTCGGTCTCAAGTCATCTTTGGATGCCTTTCTTATGGTCTCCCGGATGACTGCCTGCATTCCTGTCTATGCTAATCATATACCTGTTTTAACTATGTAGCAAAGGAATGCTTGGAGACTTGATGTTGAACCATTGGTGGATTGTCAGCTGTAACATAGCATTTGGAGCAAATGGTGCATTTTTTTTGCAGGCTTACTACTGTGAAAAGCAAACGCAGTGTGTTTTTTCTTTTCATTTCAATTCACCAGCACATTTAGAAATGTTACTGCTTGTCCCCACATGCACATGTTTAGTTTCTGTCTACATGCTTTTCATGTTCAGCTGTGCAGAGATCAAGTCCCTCTGTTATTGCCAAGTACATCTGTGTGTGTGTCTGTGATGTATTTGACAGCTCTAGTAGATATTGGCACTCTGCTAATTTTGCTGCTCCTATTGCTTTCTAGGCAGATCGTGGCTCGCGGCCTGCTTGATGTGCTTCGTGAGTTCAGTGACAATGAAAATGACTTTATCAGTGTCATGGAAACAGTTGCCAGAATGTCAGAGGATGGAGGTAGATGTACTTTCTGTGTTATCTATTCAGTTGTAATTTCTCCAGAATTCTACAGTTTTTGACCATGGTGGTTATGTATTTTTTCAAACACAGCACTTGTATGGTACATAAGCATAAGTGTTATATTTAACCTCATGCGTTCACTCAAATGTGTTCATTTAGAGCCCACAGTGCGAGCTGAATTGATGGAGCAGGTTCCCAATATTGCCATGTTCTTACATGAGAGTCGGCCCAACTTCCCAGCAGCTTTCTCAAGATACCTGGTGCCCATTGTTGTGCGATACCTCACTGATCCAAATAACCAAGTAAGTATTAAACTTTTTGCTGCCGTTTTCTAGGTGACTTAATTTTCAACTTTTAGGAAATAGAGATTCTGTTTCATATAAATCCTTCTTTTGTTTCAGGTACGGAAGACCAGCCAGGCGGCACTGCTTGTTCTGTTGGAGCAGGGCCTCATCTCCAAAGCTGATATGGAGACCAAAGTTTGTCCAGTTTTGCTTGAACTCACAGAACCCAGCAGTGATGATGACTACAAAATTGAAGCAGTTGCTGTAAGAAACCCATTTTCTTTATTTAAATGAGATCTAATATATAACATTGGACATTGAAATGCTAAATAAAATGCTAAATAAAACCCTGTATTAAAAAAAAAGAATAGAAAGCAAGGTTGGTATATGGTTATTTGGTTCGTGTGATCTGCATTGGTGAACATATGTGTCATGTCAAGTTCAACATCATTATACACACATTGCCTGCTCCTCATGATGCTCTGCTTATGTCCTGAACAGATCATGTGTAAAGTTGTCACCATGCTGAGCAAAGACACAGTGGAGTATCTATTGTTGCCACGCTTCTGTGACCTGTGCAGTGATGCCAGACTCTTCCAAGTTCGCAAGGTAATTTAAACCATTTTCATCTCCAGCAAAGGTCTCAATACTTTTAACTGTGAGATTATGAATGTATGCAAAAAATTTTTTTAAGGCTACAATCTCAACCAAGAAAACCACTGTTTAAGAAAAAGGTTATTTGCAATCCCAGAGGATAAATTCAATAACATGGCAAATGAACCTTGATTTGATTGTGCGCATCACCTTAGCCCACGCTATGCTGTTGTTCCCCCCTCCAGGGAGGAATGTAACCAGTGCCAGCTAAGGAAGAGTATTTCTGAGTTTCAAATAGTTGGACATTGTGAATAATTTTCCAGCTTTTTTAAGCACAACCTTTCCTGCACTTTTGCAATCCTGATTTTAACTTTTAACTTTTAAGTTTGTAAAATTTTTGCTTCTCAGCTTTCGCTAAGATATCAAGACAAGCATGCAAATTATAAATTACATTCTGAAAACTGGAATACATCTTGTACATCAATAAGTCTTGACTGTTGGGTTGAAATTATAACAGATGTCCCTATGAAACATAGCTGACAGAATGACCCAGACCTTTGTCAGGGTTCCAAATATTTGACCGTAGACTTGGTAACAGTCTGATATTGAATAATAATATTATTGTTATTATCATTTTTTTCGATCACCAGTGTGTTTGTTTCATGTTTCACAGGTCTGTGCAGCCAACTTTGGAGAGTTTTGTTCTATTGTGGGTCAGGAGGCCACAGAAAAACTACTGGTGAGGGACTCATGTTAAATGAATCCTTGAATAATTTTTGAGGAAGACTGTATGAAGTGTGTATATAATGCCCCCATAGCCAGTTAAATGGTTTCTATTCACCAGAGTGGATGATAAAGCTCCAGATATCACCAAAAACTGACAGTGGTGCTTTCAGTTATGGTGTTTTGTTGTCAATGCAGATGCCCAAGTTCTTCGACCTTTGCTCAGACAGTCTGTGGGGCATCAGGAAAGCCTGCGCTGAGTGCTTCATGATGGTCTCTAATTCCACCTCTCCAGAGGTGCGACGTGCAAAATTGTCTCCTCTGTTCATCAGCCTCATAAGTGACCAGTCTCGTTGGGTAAGACTTGCATGCACAAAAGAACTATAACACTTTAGCTTTCATAAAATTAAGAGGACAATGGAATGCAACTTCCTCTGTGCTATGATGAAAATACCTTTTCTCTTTGTTGCAGAAACTAGAAAAAAAATTTTGACTCATGTTTCTCATCTTTATCGAGACAACAGCACTTTACTTTTGCTCAAGCTCTGTACTCTTGCACATTTCATTTCGTATTGTCTGTATGGCTGCTCACTGTATGGCAGTGATTGAGCTCTAATATCTGTTATTGTTATATTGTTATTATTATCTGTTTTAATTCGCCCTTTTTGACTTTGAGCACTTTCCCTTTTGGAGGTCTCTGTATTGCACTGATATCATTTACCAAGTTGTCATTGGTGGTAAATACTTTCCCAGCCTCTGCAAGGTCTGTTATATGGTGTCCTCTATCAATTTAAAGTGGCAATGATGTCTTAAAGTCTTTTATGAATGTCTTGAAAAAGTCCAAAAGGTATTGTAATTAATTTGAGGATTTCTGCATATATCCTAGCCTGCAAAAATGGTGAGTGGTGTTATAAGATTTCTCCAGGTTCATTGCAGCTTCCATTCAGTTCTTCAAATGTCTGCAATGTAAAGCTCAATATTTTTGATTTTGACACCCATGTGGGTCCACATGGAGTACAGAACTTATGGCAGCATTAACAGGTTGTACAGAAAAAGATGTGTGGTCTTTGCTGACAAGATCACACATTTGCATTTTTGCTATAAACAGAACTGCTTGCCACCCCACTGTCCTGAACAGTAGGCTGTATTGGACTTTTGCCCTCAGACACTGCCCCATGCAAATAATCATGCTTGTGAAATAATGATGTAGTGTTGGTGAACATCAGCTTTTAAGTGAATCAAAATCTCTCCTGTCCTGCTGAAATTGTCTGGCTCTTCCCTGCTACAATTTGTAGGTGCGACAGGCAGCCTTTCAGTCTCTGGGACGTTTCATCTCTACCTTTGCCAACCCCTCCAGCACAGGCCTCCACTTCAGGGAGGATGGTGCCCTACCAGAAGTTCCCAGGTGTACACTGGAAAGGTACAACTTGGCTTTCAATATCATATTGGATGTAACTAAAATATTACTACAATTGGTTTATACAAAGAATGTAAAGACCCATCAGTTGATATATTTTTCTGGATAAGTAGTAACTTTCCCTCAAGGTTATCATGGTATATTGTCAACGGATGCTCACCACAACCATGGACAGAACAGAAAATGGACAGAACTCTGAAAATCAAGTTCTATTTTAACCCCAGCTTGTTAAATTCAATGCTAAATACACTCACACAAGAAAATTATCCTCTGCACAAAGACAATAATTGATCTTTCGCAAAACCCTTGCCCCCTTAGTTACTGTTGCTCTGTCCAACAATGTCAGAGGGAGCATGCAGTGTCGTGGCTGGGGTAGGATTACTGGTGCATGTCAGTGACTGTTTTTGGAGCAGTACCTGCATGATATCCTGCAGATCAAGGCAGAAGGGTTACAGTGTGCTGTGGAGGGATATATTAAAAGTATAAGAAACAAAGGGGACACTAGGATGATCAAGGTAAAAGCTCACCACTCTATGGAGAAACGCACAACCTTGTGGACCAGTCATGCCAGCGAGTTACAGCTCCGGTTAAGTTACATAGCTATTCAACATCCTTTCAATTACCCTAGCTGTATAACCCGTATACCCCCCAAGAACCTAGCTAAAAAGCAACGTCATCAGTTCATTACACTAGGCCCATGGATGTAATCTAATATTGCATTAGCACTCACTAGCTAGTAACATTATTCTCATAAGGCTGGTTGACAAAAGAAATTCAGAGTCACTGCAAAGAGCATTTCCAAAACAAACATGATAATTCTTGCTACAATCGGTTCACCAGGTTTTTGCTCGTAAATTGTGGGCCTTAAGCATAAACTGAGCTTAATGCACACGCTGGAACTGTGCCATGCTGGAAGTGATGACATCTCAGTATTTAAACTAACTAACTAACTGGCGCTAGCTAAACTGTTACCTTCTGGTAATGATATGCTGGTAATACACAATATTCACGAATGGTAACCATAACTTTGATATCCAGTTTTGTATATACAAGCGTCACATTAGCCAGCTAGCTATCACTATGGCTTAGCCTAGCCTTACCTTGGAGCGGACCGGTTTATGATTGGTTATTTCTGTGACATTTAGCTGGGAGTGGGGCCTTTCCACACAGTTTGATCCGTTGTTGACACCACTCCTGTTGTGTTTTAAACTTTGGGAAGGGAAAGAAACTCATACGACTTATGTCTCGTTTCCACTACATGGTACTGGCTCGGCACTGTTCGACTCAGCTTTGTGCGCGTTTCTATTACCTGGGATGTGTAACCTAGTACGGTTTTTTGAGTACCTGCTTTCCTGCTGGGCCAAGCCGGGCCGAGTTGGGCTGAGTAGGGCTGAGGGTCATCAGAAGCGTCAGTGCGAGTTATGAAAAACAAACAAGAACAGTTCTTCCGACAGTGAAGTGAGACCGGATACAGAAAAGTACATACCTTATGTCGCCGTGCAACCCGAGTCGTTTCATCCTCTGATCTCTGTAGAATGTCCTACACTGCCATACTGCAGAAAAACAAAGGGTAGAATAGAATAGTGGTTGACTGTGCCCACAAGAAAACCTATATTTTGGTCATCTGTGTTCTGCAGACATATATCAATTTGTAGTAAATTATCAAAAATATCACCATTTGGGACTTGCAGGCTTACTTAATTCAGATAAAATAATACTTTTTTTGTATATTTTATTGTGTAATTTGATGAACCTTCATCATGCCTCACTGAAAGGGGGGCCTTTTTCCCTATGTATTAAGATCTATAGGCAAAAACAGTAATGACACGAACTGAAACAGACACGTGCACTCTCTGGTTCCATTCACCTTGAAAGTCATGTTAATTGTGTATAGGTTTATTTTAAAAACATACTCTAAAATTTGGGTATGCTAATTTTGACCTTTTTAGCTTTAAGGTTTATCCGAATTATTGGTTGGATCATCCTTTTTGGGAACAAAAGTTATCTCAGAATGTCTGCCATTTCTTATATTCTTTACACTGGGTTCCTCTGATTTCAGTGACTGCTCCCTAAACTCTCTGAACTGCTCCGACCTGAGCACCTGTCACACAGAAAGATCCAACGCTCATACACCCCCCAATCAGGATGGCCGCGCCACACCGTCTCCAGAGCATGTGTCAACATTTGACAGCGAGGAAATGCACAGCTTCAATGACAACCACATGTCTGTTCTCACAGAAAAGCATGACGGTTTCTCCCATACAGTTGTTAACTCTAATGTCAGCCCTACAAATACAAACAATACCAAGAATGCAATAGAAGCAGAGCACACAGATGAGAACTTCAATTCTTTCCACTATTGGAGATCACCTTTACCAGACATCAGCGGGGAACTGGAGATGCTAAATTGTCAAACTACAGTGGAAGTGATGGCGAAGGAGGAAAAGAAAGGGGAGGAGGAGGTGATGAAAATGGAAGAGGAGGAAACTGAAGAAAATTGCCCTGATTCAAAGTCTAGCCCAGGTAAAACTACCAGTGATCAGATCCAGAAGGTTTTGGACTGTTTGCAACCACATATGGATGATCCTGATGTGCAAGGTGTGTATACAGAACCAACATGTTTAATAACATGACACATTTGTGGCAATGTTGCGATGTGGAGAATGAGCTTTTGTGTGTGAACTTGCTTCTAGCTCAAGTACAGGTGTTGTCAGCTGCTCTGAAAGCGGCCCAGCTCGACAGCCCAGGAGACGAAAGCCCAACAGGGGAGAGCCTGACAGAACCTCAGTCAGAAGAGCATGCTGAGAGCAGCGCCAACAGCCTGGTTGAAGAGAGTAAATGTGTGGAGGTTCCTTTAGAAAGAGAATGTGAGGATAGTCCTACAGAAGAGGACCAAACAATTGAAACACCTCCAGCCTCTGAGTCAAGCCCTGTCCAGGAGCAAGGAGAGGAGGAAGTACAGACAGATCCCCTGGAAGACCAGGAAAACTGTCGTCCGGACTCCCCTGTTCTGGTATGATATTTGCCGATGTGTTTGTGCCGATGTGTCAGCTGCCAAATCTTGAATAGCTGCTTAACTTGATTTCTGAATATAGATTTATGATATCTCACTAATACCAGGGATGAATAGCTCTTAGTAGATGCATCTTCTGCACAGTTGGATTACTATTGTGGTTGTACCTGACAATAAAATAAAGAGGGTGTAAAATGATTTATTTGGTGCAAAAATCCAGCTGCTTGTACATTTACAGTGAGTTGAGGAGAACGAGGCAAGCAACTATTTTGAGGAACTCTTGCTTGTTACCTAATTAAGTGTGTGTGTGTGTGTGTGTGTGTGTGTGTGTGTGTGTGTGTGTGTGTGTGTGTGTGTGTGTGTGTGTGTGTGTGTGTGTGTGTGTGTGTGTGTGTGTGTGTGTGTGTGTGTGTGTGTGTGTGTGTGTGTGTGTGTGTGTGTGTGTGTGTGTGTGTGTGTGTGTGTGTGTGTGTGTGTGTGTGTGTGTGTGTGTGTGTACTCAGGAGTCTGAACTAATTGAGAGTGTGGAGGAGGAGGAAGAGAAGGAAGACAGTCCAGTGCCTGAGGATAAACCTAAGATCCAGGTCAGTTGGCACTGTAACCACTCATGTTGGGAGAATTGGTTTATTTGGAGAACTGGTGAATTATTCAGCAACTTTGTCGATTGCTTATTTCCTGCACTCTTTCTTGCCAGAATGTCATCCCGCAGCAGCTGTTGGACCAGTATCTTTCTATGACAGACCCAGCCCGGGCCCAAACCGTGGACACAGAGATAGCCAAACATTGTGCCTTCAGCCTGCCGGGTGTAGCACTCACTCTGGGACGTCAAAATTGGCACTGCCTCAAGGATACATATGAAACCCTTGCTACTGATGTACAGGTACGTAGGGAAATTAAAAATAAAGAAAAAACAACAAATTTGGTGGGAGTATCATGTTTGATTTCACAACCAATACCAATTTAATATACCTCCTGTATCTTATCTTCTTGCCTTCTCATTTAGTGGAAGGTGCGACGCACTCTGGCTTTTTCCATCCATGAACTGGCGGTGATTCTGGGAGACCAGCTGACAGCAGCGGATCTGGTGCCTATATTCAACGGTTTCCTCAAAGACCTGGACGAGGTTCGCATCGGCGTGCTCAAACACCTCTATGACTTCCTCAAGGTGAGATTATACATTTTGAAACTGCTGAACTGAGAAAGATGAATACAGGTTACACACTGTCTGAAACTTTCTCACCTCATGTTTACTATTGCTCACCTGGAGATGTCCCACAGCCCTGTGGGCACAGAAAACAGACCAGCTGTTATGTATTTATTTTGTTCAAAAGTGTTGTCCAAAGTGTTTCCACTTTGGAGAATATCTCAGATACTTTACATTGTTATATTGTACTAACAGAGATGGTTCACGTGCATCTTGTTGTAGCTCCTGCATGCAGACAAAAGGAGGGAATATCTGTACCAGCTGCAGGAGTTCATGGTGACAGACAACAGTCGGAACTGGAGATTCAGATATGAACTGGCAGAGTACGTCTCCTTTTCTCTCCATCTCAGAAATGAATTAGATTTTCAGTATTCACTTTTCAATATTTAAAAATGTTAAAGTAAAAGTCTTGTGTGTGTTTTTTATCTATTCGTGGTCAGTTATTTGTATTTTGTTGCAGTAATTTATACTACAATGAGTTCTCTTAACCCTAATGTTTATCAAGCTAATGTGCTTTCTTTTTCTGTGCCACCCTTCCAGGCAGTTGATCCTGATCATAGAGTTGTATAGCCACTACGACGTTTATGACTACCTCAGACAGATAGCACTCACACTCTGCTCTGACAAGGTGTCAGAGGTCAGGTGGATCTCATACAAACTGGTAAGTGCCTAGGGGATCTGGGAATTTTGCTGGTAAAGGGAAGGCCCAGAGATCGAGGGTGTATTCAGACCTGTGACCCATTTGCTTTGTTTCAATTAACAGGCTGAAAAGATTTGATTGTGTTCTCACGGGAAGAGTCCCAAGCTGTACAAAGTTTTTAACAGATGTCATGTGTAAACTAAGAAACATAGACAACTTCCTCAAGTGGTCAACATCAACTTTACTTCTTCCCAGCAAAAAGGTCACACCATCATCAAAAAAAACAACCATCCAATAATCTGTTAAAACACATCACATCCCTCTGGCTTTTCACAACAAGACTATGGCCTCCACAATAAAGGCACCCAAAAGATCACAACAATTGACATTTTCTTATTCCACCAATATTCTGATAAACTTGGGCATGGACTTGTGACTGGTTGTGAGCCATGTTTGATCAGACACAGCACCATTTTATGTGATTATGCCTGTGTAGCAGCTGTGTCAGTCGCCAAGTCGATTATGTTCTCACTGCAATTGAATTTATCTAGTATCAAGTGAGTGGGCCAAGACCTTCCCTTCTTTAGGATCTTGACCCATTTGTTGTATGCCAAGCTTGATTGTTGTGTTGACATATCAGTGTTCATATCATACCAGTGTTTGGGGTTACGGGCTCCCTGTTTCTGCTAACTGAATACATCCTTACAAGCATCTTGTACACCGAACCTGCATATGTAAGATGATGTACGGCAAGTCTGAGACTTGACCATCTTTTGCTGTTGTTTTGTTGTTGTTTTTTTTAAATGGTTATCACCTGTTTTGGTCTCAGGTTGTAGAGATTCTGCAGAAGCTGTATGCCTGTGGGGCAGACGATTTGGGCCTGAACTTCATCAATGAGCTCACTGTCAGGTTCTGCCACTGTCCTAAGTGGGTGGGGCGGCAGGCCTTTGCCTTCATCTGCCAGGTGAGTTGTGCTTATCTCACATTCCTCAATGGAGCATGGTGTAACAGCAACACATGCATAGTCATGCTACCTGTTTTTCAGTTTTACTGTAACTGTGCCCCTTTCTCATGGTTGTCTGAGCAGTTGTTCGCACACTAGCAAATTAAACATTCTCTTCAAGGTACTTTATCCCCATGTTGTAAACCCATTTATGTTTCATTTAACATTTTCCATTTCCTCTGACTAGGAAAAAAAACACTTTTTAAGGTATTAAGGTCTTGATTTAATTAGCCATACTTAAGAAAGTGGAAAGCTTGGTGTATTACTTACCTTGTTTGTGTTTTCTCCAGGCTGTTGTGGAGGAGGAGTGTATGCCTATGGAGCAGTTCAGCCAGCACCTCTTGCCCAGCCTGCTTAGCCTTTCCTCAGACCCAGTGGCTAATGTCCGTGTACTGGTAGCCAAGGCTCTGCGACAAAGTGTCATGGAAAAAGGTAACTAGCTAACTAACCTTTCTCAAAACAGAAAGTGACAACACAAGGTAGGCAGGTCAACATCCTTGAAAATGCTTGAATTTTAATGCTGTGTTGGAAAATGCAGGAAAATTCTTGGAATTTGAATGTTATACATCGACTCAGTAAGAGATAGAAAGAAATTGTCAATATCATTCTCCATCCATTTTAGGATGTCCCGCAGGGTTGTAAAGGGTATTTAAATGTAGTAAATGAAATTGGCCAAAATGCACAAGAATTACAGTCTTCATTCTGATTGTATTAGGTATTGAATTTTGTCAGCTTTCAAGGTTTGTCCTATTCATTTGACTGCAACAGTCTGCACGAGGCCAGACCAGTGTATTTTCATTGTAGTTTTGGTGTTTCTATTATCTTCATCATTTTGTGCCATGGTGGACTGGAGACTCTTAACTCTTTGTTATCTTGATGTAGAGAGCCAATGAGAGAGCAATGACACAATGACAGTGCGAACCAGGCAGTGGAAACACAGCATCAGATTGGTCACAATGTGTCATCATTGAGCGGCAACAAGACAATTGCCTACTCTTCATTTCTGATTTGTTTTTCACCCGTTTTGGAAACGATGACGACCTGCAAGGCAACGCCTTGGTCAGTAGAGAAGGTGCAGACATTTCTGTCCTTTGTCACCAATGAGAAGGTCCAACGAAAGTTTGATGAGGCAACACACAATGAGCGTATTTACCTATGTTGCTATGACGACAAGATACTCACAATGCTGCACTATTCTATAATGCAAATGTAAATGTTGTTTTTTTGAATGCCTTTTTTTACCAACCAGTCAGAATGCTGGAGTCACTAAAGCAAGCATTGCAGCAGTGCTGCCTATTTCTGTGACGTTTCTGTAATGTCCCGCAACACCACAGAGGGATTTAAGTCTGTACAAAGCCTGTCCTACCCCTGGCTGCAAGATGAAGAAGCAGGAACATAAACACAGTCCACTGCACTACACTTACTTTAACATGACAACAAAGAGGACACTATGACAGCTGTGCAATGATAGCTCCAGCAAGTCCCTCTTAGCGAGTACTCTGTACACTGTCAGGAAAACATCACCCAATGTTGTTCATGAGGTCTCAGATTTTCAGCTGCACATGAGATGTCGTGCTCCACTGTCGCACTCCAAAACGTTGGATGAAACACAGCGCAAGACATGTTTTGCAGAAGTATACCTGAGCCTTTAAAGCTGTAGAGGTGTGCAGGCCTGAGGAGACACAGGAGAGACGATCACACTCCACGGTCCAGGGGCAACTATTGTTCTTCACTATCTTCATACTTATTTTTTCACCTTATTTTTCTTTTTCCTCTTCTGGCTAATTTTTGATTTGCATCTCTCAATATTGCAGCTCTGTTAGGCTCAGTGTAGTAGTATTTTCTCCCCAAACACATTCATGATCAAGTTATGTTGTATAGTTTTTCATTAATGGCCTGTGGACTTATGAGATATTTTATGAGATATTTCTCTTTAAACGCTGCTACAAGCTACAGCCTACACAGACAAATTATATTTTCCAGTTTTGCAGCAAAAATTCAAACAAGCTCCGACCAACCCCTGGGTATGAGTATTTTTCCATAAATTTGTTAATAGACCATCACATCATCAGATTATTTAGCAGTCCTGCCATTAGCAGTGGAGCTCTAATGCTGATTGGCATGTTTCCCACAAGCCACGAGAGATAATCTTGTCCCATTCTTACTTTTAATTCTTCTAAGTACTTTGGTTTATGGCTTTGAAACTAGGGATGTTCCGATAACATGTTGTCATGTTAGTCATTTGATTTTGAGTATCTGCCGACACCAAGTGCCAATCTGATACTTTGGCAATGCCGTCAGTCAGGTACACAAAGTAAACCAATTCCCCCACTTGTTCAATATTTGTCCAAAATCAGTCTTTTTTTGTTGTTTTTAGTGGGTGCTGAGCAATTGATAGACAGCTATTTAACACATTCCTTAGTTTAATATTGTAGACAAAACTTAAGACCTGAATTTTGACCTTGATGAAATAGCACATGCAGAAGGGAGCATGTGGGTTTTGTGAAATGCGCAGTGCTTGTCATGGAGTTCAGTATGCCATCACAGACAGTATGATGAACAACACCAGCAGCACTCATGCGTCCCAAAACCATGACCCTGCCTCCACCATGCTTGTCAGTAAGCACTGTACATTCTGGAGATAAGGCTTCACCCGACCTTCTGCATATCCTCACCTTAGCAGTAGGAAGATAAAGCTGGAAACTGAACTTGTCAGACCACAGAGTGTTCTTCCACTTCCTGGCTGTCCTGTTGTTGTGGACTTCGGCCCAACAACACCGGGTTAATCTCTGTCTCTCCGATCAGCGTTCTCTTGACAGCCTCATTGTGCCATGTTGGTTTGACCACTGCTGCTGAAGCTCCTGTGATGTCAGATAGATAGATAGATGGATAGACTTTATGAATCCCAATTTGCAAAAAGTAAGTGGTATGTGGCATCTTCGAAACCAACACAAGCAGCACCAAAAGCAGAATAAAAATGCAATATACGGTTCGGCGGACAGAGTGTGCAAACATACTAGTTGAGGAGTGAATGTAGTGTTATGACCAGAGTTTTTAGCTGTTGTTGTACAGTGTGATGGCATGTGGCAGGAAAGATTTCCTGTATCTGTCCCTTTGACAGTGAAGTTGGAGCAGTCTGTGTGAGAAGGTAATCCACGTTTGCACGGTGTACTTTGTGTCTTGATCATTGTCCGTAATGGACTGTAGTTTATTCAGCAGTCCCCTCTCCCCCACCGTATTAAAAGACTCCAGCCTGAGACCAAGTACAGAGCCGGGCTTGTCCAGTTTTTTAGTGTCGCTGGTTCTGAAACTGCTTCCCCAACACTCAGCAGCAAAGAAGATGGTACTGGCAACAACAGACTGGTCAAACATTTTATTCACCCTCCTCTCCCTCTCTTATACTCCTGACAACAGCTGAGTCATCGGAGAACTTCTGCAGGTGACATGACTCAGAGTTGTACTGAAAGTCTGTGGTGTAAAAGGTGAAGAGGAAAGGAGAAAATACAGCTCCCTGAGGAGCTCTTGTATCACTGACAACATCAGACAGGACACTGCCTAACCGGATAAACTGCGGCCTGCCTGTCAGGTAGTCAGTAATACAGGAGATAATCATGTCTGCAACGCCCATCCCCCGCAACTTTTCACCCAGTAGCAGAGGCTGAATGGTGTTGAAGGCACTGGCACCTTCACCATCCAGATGCATATGGGCTCGCTGCAGCAGGTAGATGACAGCATCATCAACACCTAAATGGGGCTGGTAGGCAAATTGCAGGGGGTCCAGAAACATCCTCACCTGTGGCCTCAGCTGGGCTAAGACCAGCCTCTCCAGGACCTTCATCACATGGGATGTGAGGGCGACTGGTCTGAAGTCTGCTGGATTGGATGGTCTTAACTTCTTGGGTACTGGAACCAAGCAGGATGTCTTCCACAGCACTGGGACTTTCACCTGACTCAGACTCAGGTTGTAGAGATATCCTAGTGCAGGAGACAGCTGGCTGGCACAGGTGTTCAGTCATTTCTTGCTGAAGAAATGCTTGAATTTTTTTGTATTTCTACAATGTATCCAACTGTTGAAGCACAGCATCTGCACTTCATGGCTGTCTTGCAGCAGCTGTACCCTCCCTGGCTGAGAAACAAACAGAAACTGTGTGTGTGTATATGAGAGAGAGAGAGAGAGAGAGAGAGAGTGTGCAAGAGAGGCTGTAATGCTAATACACATTCCAGGTATGGTTGTGTCAAAATGGTGGCAAATTATGCTACACTTGGCTTTCCACCAACCGACTGCTTTCTTATGTTGGTGTCACATGATCAGTGGAGTTTAACTGAGGAAATTCAACATGCGCTCAATCCTTGTACTTATGAGTATATATTGTACATGTGCTTAATGTCATATTCTGGTGGGTACTCTAACTGAGCCTCGTGTTTTGTGCGCAGCGTACTTCAAGGAGCCTGGCTGTGCCTATTCTGACGAGCTGGAGGAGACTGTCATGGCTCTGCAGTCAGACAAGGACCGGGATGTGCGTTTCTTTGCCAGCCTGGACCCCAATAAAGGCTTGATGGACACAGCTCCCTTGATTTAACTTCAGCTTCCTGAGTCCCATACAGCTCACCTGCCTATCTACCTACCTATCTGGCTGATGCACAGTCAGCATAACCTGCAAAACCAACACCTGACCAGATCTCCCAACCACTCGCCTGCAAAGCAGACCTGCACCACTTAAGGGTCCAAATCAGAAAAACAGTATTAAAAGTATGAGCACGCTCAAACAACACAATCCAATCTCTGGTTGGGCACTACATGCGCACAGTGCATTCAAAACACAAAATGTATACATCTCAAGTTTTCAGAAAATGAGCAGGACTCAGATCAGCCACTCCACTTTGTTGGAGCTACTGCACATATGCCTGGACCCCCCCCCCCCACACACACCCACACACACACTGATTCAGTCCCTTCCCAGTTTGACTTGTGAACTATGACGATCCCTATCTCTGAAGCTAATTGTAAGCTTGATATAAAATTAATTCATTTTTCTTTTTCTCAATGCTTCTTTTTGAGGATTTCTTAATGAAAAGACGGGCAAGGCCTGCCTGACTGATGTGTGCACTAACTCAGGGGGACTTATCTAAACTTAAACAGCATTATGAGCTTATACAATAATAATCAGCAGCACCTCCCAGATGCCTGGTGGCAAAACTCCAGCTGTATGAGTGATGGATCAGCCAAGTAGCTCCACTGGTGTGTCTGGCCTCATTTCCTCCTCCTCCCCCTCTATGCCTGTGTTGTCTTAGTGTGTGAAAGAGACTGTGATTCAAACTGTCTGCTGAGATGTCCTCTGGGTTATTGTCTTGTATTCTTTTCTACCTTCTCTTATTCCCACATGGTCATCTTGGCCGAACAAAAACCACTAATACTGCATCGAAGTAACCATGACATAAATCATGAAACCATTTTGTAATAATCTCTTAACATTAACACACACCCACACACAGAAATGCATCTTGTGTCAGTCTCCCAAATGGCAGGAGACCTACCAAATTACCTCTGTGTGGACATAACCAGCCAGTGTGTACTAAACATAGAGGACATCAAACGGGTTGTGAATGTCCTGTATGGGTGGTTACTCTGAGTTGGTCTGTGGCAGTGATGAAAGCATCTTAACAAGGGCTCAAACTGAGGTGTAAGGAGAAGGAAAGCAAGCACACTGCTGGTATATGCATGTTCCCCACCCCATCGTCATCCTTTCTTTCTGTTGTGTATAGTGATGTTCCTGATGTTGACTTGTGTGATCATGGGTAGCGTTCAGTGGATCTGACTGACCAGTTGTATAATAGGTTATAGGAAAGGCTGTGTTGCGAAACTCATCAACAGCTGATCATGATTTCCCTGTCTTGGTGGAATGATTTAAAATGAGGTTTTCAAAACTTTTTTTACAGTTTAGACCTGTGGAAAACTGTATGAATTTATGGAACCAAGGCCAGTTTAGTTGGGTGTTTACCAATTGAGATTTGTGTGAATATTGGGAGCAGCCACCAAGTCACTTTTTGTTGTCAATGGTTTTTCCTCCGTCTACCTTTTGTTTTTTAACATAGACATGAGAACTTAAGCTGATTGTGGTGTGTGCTGTGCATCTTAAGTCTTTCTTCCTTCAAGAGGAGAGCTCATTGCGGTAATGACGGTGTCTACTCATCTCATCTGCAATTTGGGTCCATCTCATTTTTTATGTAGTAGAACAGTTAATATATACAATTTATGAAATTATTTTTCTTTTTAATTATGCACCACTGTTCAAAGATTTTATATCCTAACTTTACAAAATTTACAACCTTTTTAATATTCAATCGTTTCTTTTGAAACGATGTGTTATGTAATGTTATTTTTAGTATTCTGTAATTAAAATGATGAAATAATTTTGTTGTATGTCACTGTTCTTTAGTCAAGCATTCATCTCACTAAGTTCATCATAAAATGTAAACCAGTGTAGTCACATAGCAAATATTTCAATGGCAATAAGTATTGAGGTGGATAATGAAGAGGGTACAAAAATTTAGCATCACATTTTTCCTTTTTGCCCATATCAAAACAGGTAAACAATTTTGACACAAATATCTTGAAGTATATGTTAAATTTTTGATTGTTTCATGTGAAAACAACCTTTGGGATTGTTTAACTGAAAGGTCAAAAAACTTGAAGCAAACTTCACCTAGATCAATTCATCCAGTTATGTCCTAATTCATCCATTGATTTCCCTGTTGTCAGGATTAAGTCCTTTCAGTATCTGAGCATCAGGGGGAATCTCCTCTCTCATTCCCCACCTTCTCTTGAAGAGCAGCAGCTTGCGGTCCCATGTGGTGCTGCCAAAGCTCTGGATGAGTTCCATGCCACAGTGTCTCTCCAGGTGCTCTTTGGCATGCTCTGCCATGTCCCCACGGATCTGCAAGCTCTTGAAGTGGTTAAAGTCTGAGCGGCCAAGTTTCCTCAGGCGCCGGGCAGCGGAGCGGTAACACTTCCAGGGCTGCGCCTCTAGCAGCAGATGCTGGCTGACTGACGCTAGGGAGGAGAGCAGCTGCAGCAGGCCAGAATCTCCGTGGTTGAGGTGGACCCACATTGTGACAGCCAGGCACAAACACAGGTGGAAGTGGGAGCAGCCGTTCTTGGCCAGGTATTCCTGCAGTTTCTCCTTTTCTTTCATGATGTCCATCTGCATGAAAGAGATGCTGCTGGGCTGAGGATTGATCTGCTGGGCCCGCTGTATCAGGATCTCATCCAAGTCTAAACCCAGGAGTTTTATCTTCCTCTTTTCTGACTCTTCTCCACAGTCAGGCCCGGCCACAAGACGCTTGTAAAACGCTACGCTCAGCTCCTGCAAAGGGGTGGAGGAGAAGAAAGCTTTTCTTGCTGTAATTATTTTCTGTGATCTTTAACAGATTTTCCCACATAACCACGTTTCAAACTGTGGTAGAAGCTAACATGTCATACAGGTGCCTAGCATGAGTAGCATGCATAGAAAACGACGCACAAATCTTGAAAACGCTCAGAAATTGTGTTGAGTGTGGACCTACCCCGGAGTTACAGCCCACGTCCAGGATCAGACTGGTCTGGAGGTCGTTAAAACCTAAATCCCGCAAGATCGTGGCTGGAATCAGACTCAGGCGGTTCTCCGGGGGATTAAATGTGTAATAGTTTATAAAGTTGCCGTAGGGTGCAGCTCCTGGATCATTTATTTGAGTTGCAGCATCGTAGGACTGCACGCATTCTGCCATCGTACCGTGTGCAACTCTTCAATACTCTCGGTGAGAACCATGGATAAGAGTGACTTCAGTTCCTTCCTACGGTAGGTGAACTGGAGTTGCTTGTCAGTACCCGATCTGTCCGGAAGTACCCTATCGGTGCTCTGTGTCCGCGGATGCGCAGTTTGTATATTCTAGTCCGAGTGTTCACGACAATGCCCAATTCGTCCCTTGCGGTTTGTTTAGATTCTATTACCTCAGGGTGGTGTGATAGAGACTTAGAGCAGAGCCTTTCAGCTATGGAGCCATCTTACTGATGAAACTTTATAACATTTCTTTGTAATTTTATTGTTTTATTCATTATAGAATTACTTCTGAATTTTATAAAGCACTGCGGGAATATATTTCCACAAGGGAAAGATCTACTGTGGTGTCTGTGAAGTAGCTGAGATGGGCGAGAGACAATTTTATAGTAAATAAATCATTTAAAAAGCTAGCAACTGCCGTAACTCAACAGGTACGAATCGGGCAAGCAAACCGTCCTTCTTCCTCATACGTCATGTCCTTTTTCCTGAAACGTGATCAAACGTCATTGTGCGCATGTGCAGTATACACAGAGCACCGATCGGGTACTTCCGGATGTCACTGCGACTGTCTAAGAGATTACACCGGGTGGAGCCGGAGACCATTCCAAGATGGCGACCCCACAGCTCGTCAGTGCCAAAAGACAGTAGCGGCTGTTGCGGCGTCTACTCTTTATTATGTATATGGGAACACCTGCTGGTGCAGATCATTGATTGCAATCATACGAAATTGCAATCCCGCTGCCTACTGATTTAAAGGGGTGGGAGGATGATATGAGAAAGTGGTCAAAAATCACATACGGTTGCATTTTTAGCTACTCTCTGAAGTCTTTTCTGAAATTGGATGGTTAGGAAATGAAAAATCAGAAGCTCTGAGGCATGCATTCCATTCTTTAAATACATTATTGAGCTCCAAGAAAAGTATATGAATTGATGCAGCAATGAACAGACATTTGCGAATACAATACACTTTTTCAATAGCAGATAATGAAAAAGAACTACCGTGGGCTTCCCCCATGTAGGAACAGTAATACATCAGCTGCTGTGCAGCAGGCAAGTCAGGTTTTCAGAGACAATGTCTGCATTGCACTTTATCCCAAGGTCAGTTCAGTCAACCAGTCTGACAGATCTCAGGGGGGACCATAGCAACCATGTACATCATTACGTGCTACACAGCAAGGTTGCATGGCACGGAAGGTGATGTTTGTGTTACACTTTGTCCCAAGGCCAGTTCAGCAGGCCAGATTTAACACTGCCACATCTCAGTGTAGACAGCTGCCATCTGCATCATGTGGTGTTACACAGAAGGATAGCCAGGCTCCTCAACCAGTGCCCAGAATCAAAACCAATTGGAACTAGAAAATTCCAGTGTGCTGAAAATTTGAGAGTGCTCCGGGATGTGTGCCCGCCATTGAGTCACTAGCTGCGGTATCGGGCCCCAACCAGATACTTGTGCCTGGACTGCCCAACACTGTATTTGCTGTCCCAGCTACTCAGAGACCCCCGGTGTAACCCTATCAGCTCTATGATGGCCATTTATGAGAGAGACTGAGTGTGCGTGTGCATGAAGTGTTTGTGTGTCTGTATGAGGTCATCTGTCAGCCTGCCGCAGCAGGAGACTGTCAGCAGAGGAGACACAGGAGCAGGTACTTGACCAAATGTGCCTCGAGAAGGTGCTGCTGAAAAACGATACAACCTATCAACGTGCAATTCGGTACACCAACAGACCACAAGTTTCTTGAATTTTTAAAAATGAAATGACGTAGCGCATGTTTGTTTGAGGAGTTCTGATTTTCCCATTCATTCTCATGGGAAAAAGCGTAATTGTCTCTGTGCTAAACATTTGGCTCTAGGGAGACAACGCTTGCACCTATCTGGAATATGAGCACACCGTCACACAGGGGAGCGTCTCAGGAACGTCCTGATGCAATTTGGTGTGTGTACTATGAAAACTGAGGCCACAGTCGCGAGTAAGAGCAAAATGAGTGCTGATTTTTCAGCAACCCCTTCTACACTGACAGTTGGCCTCTCCCCACTGTAGCTGGTCCAAAAACGCCAAACCCACATGTTTTTGAGAGGGCCTGGATGAAAAACCATACAAGGTAGCAACATGCTGTTGGACAGCATTGTTGTACAGGCGGAGACGACAAGTTTTTCGGCGTTTTGAAGTTTGAATGAAGTTTCTACATCAATATATGGCTTCACAGCGACCCGGATTAACATCCCCAGTCTCTTTCATATACGGTAATTGAGATGCGCCTGCGCATATACTGTGTCCGGTACCTTGGGGACATACGGTGATTCACGGGAGATGTGTTAATTCGTGTACCGTTTCATTGCAAGAGTGCAGTTAAAGCCACCTAAGACAATCCCCCTCTAGAGTGATCCTTTACATGGTGTCAGAAGTACAAGACAAGGAGAATCATGGCAAAATCCACCCCCTCCGACCAAGTTCTTCATCACCCCGTTCGGCAGGTTTCATTTCAATTTTGAATTATATTGGAAGATACATCCCCAACCTGTCCATGGTGGGCCAGCCGCTGTATGAACTCCTGAAAAACAAAAATGCCTGGACATGGGGTCACGCACAACAAACAGCTTTCAAACACACCAAGGATCTACTGATGACAGCGCAGGTCCTCGCGTACTATGACGTGAGCAAACCCACAGCCGACAGCAGCAGCTATGGACTGGGAGCGGTGCTCCTCCAGCTCCATGGGCAACAATGGAAACCTGTTGCATATTGCTCCAGACGGCTCACAGATGCAGAGACACGCTACGCCCAGATTGAAAAAGAATGTCTGGCTGGTGTGTGGGCATGCGAGAAGTTTGGCAGGTATCTCACTGGCATGGAAACATTCAAACTGGTAACTGACCAAAAGCCATTAGTGTCGCTCATTGCCAAGTTATGTTAGATTCTACTCAGTTCCTGCTCAAACTTGAAAAGAGCCTAGTCTGAAGGACGCAGAGGTACAACTCAAATCTTCCTTTTCTTTTTGTTTATTGAGTTTAGTAGATAGGTTGATTAGGTTGATTAGGTTGATAACCTTCAAAATAAACAAGAAACATTGCATTACTTTAAGTTCAAACACAACAAATTCATAAATCTCAAATCAGTATGATCAATCAAAATCAAAAACCAGAACATCAAACATCAAGTCCACAATCAACAAGGTAGCTCAAGAATCAGACTTCCCTCTTTGCAACACAAACCATGCATTCAAAATGATAGAAATTGAGCCAGTTCATGCACAAACAACTGAAGTTGCATCAGCATAGACAAACAAACATTCCAATTCCATCAACACTACAATACAATACAAGTAAGTAGATTTGAATGTTCAGGCTGTAAATTTTAGTTAACATGATTAAACAAAGTAATTCTTTCAGCAGTTTCAGACATCAAAGTGACAAAGTGTTTCAATGTCCATTCCCCTACCAGTTGCGTCTTGCCTGTGAGCTGAGTAATCTTCTTTGTTTAGTTGTGTGATTCCTTTGTATTTCCTTGTCTTAGATGCTTCTCCTTTGTTCACAAACTTTTTTCTCCATGCAGGTATGCAGGTGATATGGCCGCCACAGGAAGCACAGATTGACTTCCTGGTCACCCTACGAACACTAACTTTTTCTCCGCCCCCTGCAGGCTCGGAGCCTAGGCCACGCGGCTGTGCCTTGAGTGAATGCCTGAATGAATGTTCTGTGTTGACGCGACACCTCCCACTTGACCTCCTGGTTCTTGAACCCAGGGAGGTCACACCAGTCATGGATGCACAGCGTCAGATTCAGTCATGGTTTTGCTTCTGTAGTAGGATGAGGACACGTCTGACGTCCCTATGAAGAACTGTAGAGGGGATTTTGGTTGAGAGTTTCTTTTTCTCTTTTTGAGCTGATTTCATGGTCGGGACTGGATAACTGGGGAAGGTTCGGACATGAACATCTCTGACGATGCCCTTCTTGTCAGTGTTGACACTGATGACTCTGGCCAATTTATACTGACCCCTTAAAGCGTTCTGGTCGGCCAGCCAGACCACATCTCCAATAGCCACGTTCCTGTGTGCCGTGTGCCACTTACTTCTAATGAATAGATTAGGCCCTGCTAACTGACTCCACTTCCTCCAGAACCGGTTAACTTCAGTTTGGATCGTTTTTAATCTTTTGTAGGCATAGCCTTCAAACTCAAAGCTACCCAGATCTCCTCTGGGTCCAGATCTTCCAAGCAGAAGGGAATTTGGGCTGATGTAGTCTACACAGTCCTCCCGACTCTGGGTTCTGGCATCTATGGGTCTCTCATTGGCAAGATTAGCAGCCATGTATAGAAAGGTTTGGAACTCACTCCATGTAAAGCATCCATCTCCTCCTAGGTTGTGTAGAGCGCGTTTCACCGTACGAACAGCCGCCTCTGCAGCTCCATTCCTATGAGGGGAATCAGCAGGGTGAAATTTCCAGCTCCATTCTGTTCCATGCTTGGAGGCTTCATTTTCAATCTCAGACTTTTTCAGCTGGTCCAGGAAGAGATACAGTTCTCTTAGGACAGGTCGGGCTCCCACAAAGTTTTTTCCAGGGTCTGACCACAGTTTCTTCGGATGCCCTCTGAGCGCAGTGAACCTCTTGTAGGCCAGCAGGAAACCTTCAGATGACTGGTCACTGACAACATCTGTGTGCAGAGCTCGGGATGCCATACAGCAGAAAACAGTTCCCCAAACCTTGAGCCTTACTTTCTTTCTGACCTCGTCCTTCACTTCATAAGGTCCAAATAGATCCACAGTTGTATATTCAAATGGCCTGGCAGGTGTTATTCGCTCAGACGGGAGGTCACTCATGATCTGTTGGCATTTCTTGGCTCTGGCCTTTCTGCATGTCACACAGCTGTCAACAATCTTCTGAGCCACTTTTCGGCCTTTTACCACCCAGGCTTTCTTTCTCATCCGAAGTAACGTGCCCGCAATTTCTTCATGGTTGGCATTGTGGGCTTCTTGAGCTAGCAGAGTGGATAACCAGGAATCATAAGGTAAGACCGGTACAGTGGTTTGCTCATCATTAAAGATCTGAAATCTTCCTCCACAGACTAAGAGGCCAGTTTCAGCATCTTTGTACACAGCAAGTCTGTTGAGGGTGGTGTCATGGAAGACTGCATCCTCTTGAGCTGCGAGGAAGAGGTCTCTTTGTGCATCTTCACACTCACTGATGGTAAGTACAACTTGTTTGGCTCTGGACTTCACTTCTGCTGAAGAAATTTCCTCCCACTTTGGTCTACTTGAGGCAGTGACTGAGCTCTTTTTTAGCACCATCTTCCACTTCATTGCAGCTCTCCATACCCAGGCAATGACTCTGATCAACTTGGTTAAGCTGCTGAACTTCTTTATGTCAATCAATTGTCTTACTGCAGAACCAGCAGGTGGTCTTCGGGCTGGAATCTTGTGTTTGCTCCCCTCTGGACTGCTTTGCAGTACATCATCGTCCTTTTCGTCTTTGACTGTGACTGGGGAACTTGGCATGACTGCACCAGATGGAACAGCACCTCTGTTCTTCTTGACCTGTGACCTGGTCAGTGCTGCTGAGAAGGACTTCCATTGGAGTCTGTCTATGCCTTCTTTGGCGTAGGCTGCGATTTCTTTGGCAGACTTTTTCGGCCACTCTTCCACAGGTTGCTTTAGAAACTCAGGTCCATTCTGCCACACAGAGTTCTCTTGGAGGTCCGCTGGAGCTGCACCTCTTGTTATGATGTCTGCAACATTGAGGTCACCCGAGATCCACCACCAGTCATTGACAGATGTGGATTTCTGGATTTGTCCAACTCTGTTAGCAAAGAATGTTTGATATCCATAGCTGTCTCTTTGGATTGCTCCCAACACAGTTTGACTGTCCAGCAGATGGAGCCATTTCCCAATCTCCATACGACTGTGCTTCTCAATGTATCTTCTGAGACGAACTGCGTAGACAGCACCACAGACCTCAGCTTTCACTGGCTCTCCCTTCTGGTCGAGTGGTGTGAGCTTTGCTTTGGATTCAACCAGTCTGACTTCAACGCCTTGTGTCGTCTCCCATCTGAAGTACACCACGGCCCCATAGCTCTGGTCACTTCCATCAGAGAATGTTACTCCCCATGGTTTCCCAATCCAGTTACCTGGTGTGAGGCTCCTGTGGAAGGTGATCTGGCTGAGACGTGTGTATTCTTCAAACAGCTGGATGGCTTCTTCCCTTAACTTGTCAGACAGTGGCTTGTCCCAGGTGTCTTGGGTGGCGCTGCTTCCAGCTTCTTGGAATGCTCTCCTGACTAGAATGGCACCCTTTTGTTTAGCCGGTGTGACAAGGCCTATTGGGTCATACAGGCTAGCTACTTGGCTTAGCAACTGTCTTCTAGTCAGTGGGTTTGGAGTTTTTCCTCTCACCTCTTCTTCCAGGAGATTTTGACCCACTCTCATTTTCTTCCTCCTCTTTGAGAAGTTGATTGAGGTCATTGGGTACAGTCTGTCACTTTCAACAAGGTAACCGACCCCCAGGGCTTTGTTGTCTTCTTCTCTCATTTGGTTTGGAAGGATAAGAACTCTGTCTCATGATGGCTGTGGCTCCCCTGACACATGCTCCTGCCTCCCACTCTGGCCTGACCGGACCCAGGGCTTGAGGAAGAATCCGCCTGCCTTCCTCTACTCTCTTGGTGTTTTCATCCAGCTTTTCCAGGTCATTGCGGGAGGTTAGGACATCATCGACATAAGAGTCCTCTTCTAGGATCCTACATTCCTCCTCCAGGTGAGCAAACAGACAGCTTTGCGGTCTCTCTCATGGCCAGCTGTGCGATGCACCCTGCTGGTCGATCGCCAATGTTGACTCTGGTGATGGCATATTCTTCAATCTCTCCATCTTCTGCGTCTCTCCAGAGAAATCTGTGGAGATGCATTTCCAGGTCTTCTAACCACACAGAATTATACATCTTCTTGATGTCACCGAGTGCAGCATGCACACCTCTTCTGAACCTGAGTAGCACTGCTCGGATGGGGTTGAGCACATCAGGCCCCTTCAGCAGGAGGTCGTTCATGCTGACTCCCTTGAACTTCTGGCTGCTGTTCCATACCAGACGAACGGGCGTGGTGACGGAATGTGGGTTTGGCGCCACCAGGTGGCTGACGTACCATACTGGCCCCCTCCAGTTGGCAATCATCTCTTTGGTGAGTTTCTTCGCTGCTCTCCTTTCCACCATCTCATGGACTTGAGCGCCATATGCCACTCTCCATTCTGGCTCTTTCTTGAGTTGCTTCTCTGTTCTCAGAAAAGTGGCCTCCACTCCACTTCTATTGTTGGGCAGAGACGATGGATACTCGATCCACGGATACTTTGTGTCCCAGTGTGGTTCACTGCTGTGAGCGTCTGCTTTAGCATAGGTGAGGCCTTTTCTGATGATTTCCAGCTCTCTTTCTTCACTTAGTGTCATTTCCTTGCCCCTTGGCTGACAGTTGCCGCATCTGCATCCTCCACACCTTGGCTCGCACGCTGCTCCTATGCTATCCCACTTCCACCAGTCAATAAACTCTCTGTCGGCCACAGTGGTCCTGGTTTCAGCTTTTAATTCTTCTGTGAGCTCTTGATACCTCACCGCTGTGGCTCTCATGGAACGGGCAAAGTGCGTCTCAGATGTGTGGGCAGCCATTTCTACTTCCTCAAAGAGATCTGGATGTGCTCCGCCAACAGTCTTTCCTAAGGGGCCCTCCCATAGGACAAGGTCTCCGATTACTTTTACCCTCTGTGGAGCAAGCCTTCCCTCGCGGTGGCTGATGAGGAGTTCGATGCGCTCTGGTCTATGCAGGTCTTCTAGGCTGGTTTCTGGGAAGAACTTTTCAAGCTGCTCGGGTTTGATTGTTCTGTGCACTTTGGCAATTTCATCTAGGCCGTAGCAGACAAGCTCATGAGCCCTCTCCGTCCCTGTGGGCGTCTTAACCCTCACTCTGAGGAAGTACCTCTTGGTCTTGACCTTCATGGCCATTCCTCCGACCCCATGAACGACCAGTGTGATCTTTTCACTGCGCAAGTTCAGTCTTCTGGCAGCTCAGTGGGTAATGTAGTTGGTGTCTGAGGCTAAGTCTATGAGTGTTCCAATTTTCTCTCCTGCATTGGCAGTTACCTCTAGCAGCATGAGAATGACAGGTAGCTCTTGCAGTGCACTTGACTCCATCATTCCAGGCTTGTCAGTGGCGTGAGTTTTTGCAGTGTTGTTTGTGAAAGCTCTGTTATACTTTTCTGCCATCTCTGGGGAGAGTTCAGACACAAATTTCTCTTGGTCTTCGGTGAGCTTTGCCTACTCACGTTTGGCCTCTGTGGTCTGTCTGTTTCACTCCTTCTAGAGTCTCCTCTCCGGCAAAGAAAGAAATGGTGGTCTGCAGAACTCCCTCTTCTACAGTCTGGGTTCCTACACAGGTTAGTATCTTTACACTCATTTTCTTCATCATGACATACTAGGCACCTCTTGCATGCTCCCAATTTCTCCACAGCATTAATTTTTTCGTTAGGCTTCAGTTCTTTGAACCGTTTGCAAAAGAAAATCTTGTCTCTGTGTTTTCCATCTCCACAGACGCATCCACCTCTCCTTGTGGACCGAGTCGAGGCGTATTTCTTCTCTGCGAAAGCAAACTTTTTGTCAGGCTTTTCCCCTACTCCAAGCTGGTCTAGCTTTTCAAGAACTTCCTCTTGAGTTTTCAGGAATTTTAGGAGACTGTCAAAGTGATTGTCTGGTGTGATGGCATTTTCTGGATTTACCATGAAAACGAGTCTTTCTTCATGCTATCTGGCAATTTGCTCTCTATTGACTTGACTATGAGAGGATTCTTGATAGCTCCAGTGTTGCCGAGCTCTGTGAGGTCATTCAGTGCCTTTTCTACAGATTGGATCATGTCAATTACTTTCCTGGGCTGGCACAGCTTTAAAGGGGGAATTTTTCCAAGTCCTCTATTATTTCCAGGGCAATTGTTGTTTTGTTTCCATATCTGTTCTCGAGCACTCTGAACATATCCTCTGCAGTATTGTAGGTAGACAATCGGAGGTCTCTTCTTATCCTTTCATCAACACTGTCCAGGAGCTGGATTTTCTTTGCTTCAACTGAACCAGTTGGCTCCCCCTGCCTTTGGAGGCTCTCCCAATCCTTCCTCCATCTATGGTAGTTTCTTTTGAAGCCATGGAATCTGGGTAAGGTGGTGGGTTTTATTTTCAGGATTGGCTGCTGAACGTGTGGCAGAGCTGGCTGTGCCTGTAGAGCTTGTGCAGGTGCAGGTGCTTCATGAACTCTTCTCTCCTCTTCTGCAATTCTTTGTGCTATGAGGAATTCTGCCCGTCTGGCCTCTAGTTGGTTGCTGTATGTTCTTATCCCCTTCACTCTGCCATCGAAATTTACTTTTTGTGCTGCTGGAATCCATATCTCCCAACCGGCAAGGCTTGTAATTGCATCTTGGACAAGTCTCTTCACTCCATCGAACTGTAGCTCGTATCCGTCTTTGTTCACAGCAGAAACTGCAACAGCACGAAGTCCATCACAGGCTGCTTCTGCTTCTTTAATTGCAGTCTTCAACTCCTCTTCTCCATATCTTGACCAGAGGTTGGTCTGGACTATGTTTCTGACCTCTTCCAGTCTTGCGTCGCAGTACTCCATGGTCTTCTCTATGTCTGTCTGCAGCTGTACGTCTAGTTTCACTTCTTCGCCCTCTACTTCAGCTTCAACTTCAATATCTGCCAGCAGGCCGATCTTGTAGTCGTCATTGCTCTCGCTGACATTCCTTGCATGAGACATGAGCTTTCTGAACTCCTCTTGTAGTTCACTCCTGGTCAGGTTTCCAGCCACTCTACTCAGGAAGTTGGCATGCTTGGTGAAGACGCTCTTAGCTAATGTTCTCTCCTGCTTCAGCTGCTTCACTGTCTTCCCAGTAACTTCCTTCGCCATTCTTGCAGTTAAGTCTTCCTCTGTGTGGACAGCTTATTGGACTTTAGGCCTTTAATCCTTGTCTTCACTGCCACGCTGGTTATCAACTGTCAAGTTATGTTAGATTCTACTCAGTTCCTGCTCAAACTTGAAAAGAGCCTAGTCTGAAGGACGCAGAGGTACAACTCAAATCTTCCTTTTCTTTTTGTTTATTGAGTGTAGTAGATAGGTTGATTAGGTTGATTAGGTTGATAACCTTCAAAATAAACAAGAAACATTGCATTACTTTAAGTTCAAACACAACAAATTCATAAATTCATAAATCTCAAATCAGTATGATCAGTCAAAATCAAAAACCAGAACATCAAACATCAAGTCCACAATCAACAAGGTAGCTCAAGAATCAGACTTCCCTCTTTGCAACACAAACCATGCACTCAAAATGATAGAAATTGAGCCAGTTCATGCACAAACAACTGAAGTTGCATCAGCATAGACAAACAAACATTCCAATTCCATCAACACTACAATACAAGTAAGTAGATTTGAATGTTCAGGCTGTAAATTTTAGTTAACATGATTAAACAAAGTAATTCTTTCAGCAGTTTCAGACATCAAAGTGACAAAGTGTTTCAATGTCCATTCCCCTACCAGTTGCGTCTTGCCTGTGAGCTGAGTAATCTTCTTTGTTTAGTTGTGTGATTCCTTTGTATTTCCTTGTCTTAGATGCTTCTCCTTTGTTCACAAACTTTTTTCTCCATGCAGGTATGCAGGTGATATGGCCGTCACAGGAAGCACAGATTGACTTCCTGGTCACCCTACGAACACTAACTTTCTCTCCGCCCCCTGCAGGCTCGGAGCCTAGGCCACGCGGCTGTGCCTTGAGTGAATGCCTGAATGAATGTTCTGTGTTGACGCGACACTCATTAACAGCCGCAGCCTGGACAACGTACCAGTGTGGTGTCAGCGCCTTCTCATGAGGCTGATGCGATTCAGTCCTGTGGCAGGATATGCTCCCGGGAAAACTCTGATCGTCGCAGACACCTTGTCACGCAGCCCACTGTCTATGTGCGCTTAGCCGAACACTCAGAGTGACGTGGCATGCTATGTTGCCAGTGTAGTGATTCATTGAATGAGTATTTCATGATTGAAAGTGCCGTTTTTTGACTAGGTGTGTATTGGAGAAAGTGTTTTTTGGAGTCAGGCCTAGTGAAGTGGTTCTTTTGTTGTGTTGTGTTCTTTTCTGTTCAAGGCACACCTGGCATGACGACACAAGGCTGCGTATCTCTGCAGCGAGACCTGGCCACCACACCGAGGAGCAGGCTCTCTCTCACATTTAGCTAATCCTTGATGCCCCTTGTGGATTTTCATGAGAATTTCTTTTCCCATCTGCTGCGGGACCACAATCCTGCATCCCCTGAGGACAAGACCATTGTGCTCTGATAGTTCAGCTTTGACCTGCATGTATTGTTTTATATTGGCAGACACTTTTCAGTTGTGTTGTGGCCATCCAGCGTCTATGAACTTGATGAGTGACTGCAGTTCAGCATCAGCGGCAGTTTCCATCTTGATCTCATCCATCTTGTTCTGGCTAGCTGCACTCCAGTGTGTGTGTGTATATATATATATATTGTATAAAAGGCTGTCGAATAGCCCGGTGTAGGCTCCACCCCCTAGTTTAGAGTTACAATGACGTCATCACTCCTAGACCGGTTCTCTCCGGATTTATCATTCCAGCAGGTCCTCAGCCCTTGATACGCTCCAGGATATCATTTAGTTATTAACCACTCCCGGATCCTAGTGCCGTGATTTAGACTCTCAGAGGGTCAGTCCATGAAGAAGTGAGTACACTTTCTGACTCGGCACAGTTTAGTCACGGCTTATTAGACCCACTAAATTTCTAGGTTGTGTTGGTGGTGACTGCCCTTCAGTTGTTGTAGGACTACAATACCTGTATTGGTAGTCAATAGTATAACGCGTGTGGGTGTGCCTTGTTTAACCGCTATCATACAGTTAAGTTTCGTTTCGTTTACCATGCGCTGGCTGCGGACATGTCCGGTCCAGCCATGCGCTATCGTTTTTGTAGTTGTATGCTCGAACAGTAGATGGCGCTATTGATGTGTGCTAGAGCCATAAGCTATACATACCACCATTATAGAGTCAATGTATGTGCCTTAATTACATTTGATTGTTTGATGTACATTTCGTCAACTTATATGTATGTTACTACTATTCCAGAAAACTGTTGCCCAAGCTGAGTTTATTAAACACGGCTGCCTTGGAAGCAGACAGAAAAGAGGAATTCTCCTGTCATCTTTTCCTGTGTCCTGACCGACACCCATCTCGACTACTGCTTAAACCTTAACCGAATCAGCCCCAGCTGACTACCTCCCCAACATTGGTCCTTCGAGCCGGATAGCAGTAGTCATGATGCAGCCAGATGAGGAGATTTTCCCTGCCGTGAGGCCCAGACGTGAAGTTCGTCGACCTACCAGGCTTCAGGGTTTTGAGGTGGAATATGTGGGAGACCAAACACAAGCCCCCACTCTGTGGAGGCCACCCTCCTCTCGAGAGCCAGCTGCCTTCTTTCCCCGGGAGGAACCAGTTCCTATGAGTGCTGCCTTCTCACCCCAGACCTCCTTCAGTGTTAGCCATGGGGACGCTGCTCATTATGAGACACCTCAGCTAGCCCCAGGTTATTCCCTGAGAGGGACCCCCACCACTGGGGTCCGGCCTGGAATGTTAAACCCACAGCCATGGAGTCCCGGAGGGGACCCTCAAGTCTATGCAGAGTTGAGAGCCATGCGAGTGGAGAATGCGGAACTGCGGCAATCCCAGCAAGCATTCCAGTCTGCCTTGCAGGAACTACATGAGGCGCGTAAAGAAATGAAGGAGCTGATGGGCGTAGCTCGTTCATGGAGAAGTGAAATGGATCAGCCTGGCCACTTCGCCTCAAGTCCTAACAGCTATAGACCCCTCAGAGCCTCTGCTGCACCGTTCCAGCCTGACCCCCCTCAACCCTTGGTAAAGACGGAAAAGGACGATTGGCCTGATCCACCACCATGGCCTGAGCCAGAGGAAGACCTTCCCAGGGACCTGGGTAGGCTCAAGCTGGAGGAACAACAGCCGCTTCCTGCATGTTTTCCTGCCGACCCAGCGACTCCCCCCCAAGCCTCCAATCAGCCTCCAGTTACCACTGCCCCACCACAGCAGAGGGTACCCCTGCTTTATCCTCCGGTGCAGCCCTCTCTGCCAGTGGGAAACCCCCCTTCTGCTTACCTAGGCCGAGGGCCACCAGTATTGGATCAACTACCACCACCCCATGTAGTGATCCAGGCAGGCCCCAGCACGTTCTCCCCTAGTCACCCTGCAACAGCATTTGGGCCGGAGAGAACGTATAGAGGCCCCAAACCTACAATACCTAAATTCATCCATCCAGACCCAAGTGAGTTTGCAAGACTTCGCATTGCCCTGGAGAACCTGCTTCCAGTAGATTCCACAGAACTCTTCAAATACCAAATTCTGATGGATCACCTGAAGTTGGAGGAAGCTAAACTGATAGCGGACGCCTATCTAAATTCCTCCACTCCCTACACAGACACCATGCGAGCCCTCTCCGCCAAGTTCGGCCAGCCCCATCAGCTAGCTTTGAGGAAGATAGCTAGCGTTTTAGAAGGCCCAGAGGTAAGACGAGGTGACTTGGCAGCGTTCCAGAAGTTCTCCCTCCAAATTCAGTCCTTAGTGGGCCTTCTGCAGACCCTAGGTCCACAGGGGGAGATTGAACTGAATTGTGGGTCACATGTCGCCCGGCTGCTGGGTAAGCTTCCACCGGAACAGAGGGCAGACTTCAGAAAATATCGGTTCAAGCAACCTGGATCGACACACACACTGCTGGACCTAGCAGAATGGCTGAGCTATGAGTCTTGGTGCCAGAGCTTTGATAGCCCGGCCAGGGCGAGAAGTGGCAAAGAGCGGCTCCCAATCAAGCCCGATCGTCATCACGAGAAGCCGGTGGTGACGATCCTACATGGTCACGGAGACCGGGCGGTAGATACCTCTACACCCAGGCCTGACAACACAAAGAAGCACCCTGCAGTAATGACCTACTGTGCCTACTGCCAGAGTACCGAACATCACTTCAGTCGGTGTGATGAAGTCGGCGAGCTCTCTAAAGAGCAATTAAAGGAGTGGATCCAAGTGAATAAGAGGTGTTGGCGATGTGCACGGAAGCACCAAGCAGCTCAGTGCACCTTGAAGAAGCCTTGCAGTCTTTGTCAAGGGAAACACCTCCTCGCTCTTCATGAAGTGAATCAGCGGCCAGAGAGAAGCGAGAAACCGGTCGCAGTGAAGGAGGAGAGCTGCCTGACTAATTCAGCGTCAGAATCTCTCTACCTTGACAGACCCGGGACCGGAACCCGGGTCATGCTGAAAGTTGTCCCAGTGCTCGTGCACTATGAGGGACGCAGCCTCGACACCTTTGCTCTGCTGGATGATGGATCAGAGAGGACCATCTTGCTGCCAGCAGCAGCCAAGGCCCTGGGGATAACAGGCATTCCTGAGGGCCTTCCTCTGCGGACAGTCCGCCAGGACGTCCAGATGCTCCACGGACACAAGGTATCCTTTTGTGTCTCCCCCGCAGCTAATCCTAAGGTGCGCTATAAGATTGATGGTGCTTTCACAGCTAACCGCCTCAGCCTGGCTCAGCATTCTTACCCCACTGAGAAACTTCAGCGGAAATATAAACATCTCCGCGGCCTTCCCATTCCTGCTTTGAAAGATGCCCAGCCCTCACTTCTGGTGGGCTCTGACCAGGCACATCTCATAACCCCTGTCGACCCAGTCAGGCTTGGTCCCCCTGGCTGTCCGGCCGCCATTCACACTAGGCTGGGATGGACCCTCCAAGGACCCATTCGTTCCATGGGGCGGCCAGGTGATGCTGTGCAGTGTCTGTTTACATCCTCGCAACTGCAGATGGATGAGCTGTACCGTCATGTTGAGAGGCTCTGGCAGACAGATACTGTTCCCTACCGACCTGAAAGAGAGGTAACTCGGTCTAAGCAGGACAAGCAAGCAGTCGAACTATTGGATACTAAGACAATCCGGATGGATGTTAACGGAGTAAAGAGGTACGCTACACCACTACTCCGTCATGCAGCCATGCCCACCCTACATGCCCCCAAGGAGTCCGTCATGGCCCTATTACGGAGCACAGAGCGCAGGCTGCTGAAAGATTCGGAGCGGGCCAAGATATACCAGGCTGAAATGGAGAAACTTATTGGAGCTGGTACGGTACAAGAAGTGGCCAGTGGAGATCCATCTGGGGAATGCTGGTATATTCCCCATCACCTCGTCGCCCATAATGGCAAACATCGGCTAGTCTTCAACTGCTCCCACCAGTACCTAGGAGTAACTCTAAATCAGTACCTGCTACCTGGCCCCACGCTTGGAGCTTCCTTGATAGGAGTACTGCTAAGATTTCGGGAACATCCGATAGCAGTAAGTGGAGACATCAAGGGGATGTTCCATCAAGTGAGGCTCCTTCCTGAAGACCGTCCTCTGCTGAGGTTCCTGTGGCGTGACCTGAAGGTGGATGAACCACCTCGGGTATTTGAATGGCAAGTTCTGCCTTTCGGCACAACATGCAGCCCTTGCTGTGCTACATACGCATTGCAACGCCATGTTGCTGATTGTTGCCGTCCAGACGACATCCTGAAGTTTTCCATAGATCGCTGTTTCTATGTGGATAACTGCCTGCAAAGTGTGCGCACCCCAGAAGAAGCGAAGCTGCTAGTGAACCGCCTCAGAGATCTTCTAGGCCCAGCAGGGTTCGACGTGAGGCAATGGGCCTGTAATGAGCCACAAGTCCTAGATCACCTACCCCAGGATGCCAGATCTCAGAGCCTTGACTTGTGGCTTGCACAAGACAGGACCAACCCCCAGGAATCAACACTCGGCCTGAGTTGGAATTGGGAGAGAGACACTCTGAGTTACAAACAGAGACCTGTGACCTATGATGTGCCTACCCTGAGGAACCTTTACAAGGTCCTGGCGTCCCAGTATGACCCCCTGGGATACCTGTTACCATTTTCCACCCAAGCAAAGCTTATCATTCGACAACTGTGGGACAAGCAACGAGGGTGGGATGACCCAAACCTACCTACCGCACTGATAGAAGCCTGGTCCAACTGGGAAGATGAGCTGAAATTCCTGCCCCTCCTCAACTTCCCACGGGCTTACGTGCCTTCCAACTTCAGTCAAGAATCAGCCGTTCGTGAAGTACACATCTTCGCTGATGCGTCCGAGCAGGCTTATGGAGCAGTGGCCTACCTGAGAACTGAAGATAATGAGGGCCACCTCCACCTTTCCTTTGTGATGGCTCGTTCTAGGGTAGCTCCAAAGCGAGTACACTCTATTCCACGACTGGAATTGTGTGCAGCACTTATTGGAGCCCAGATGGCACGTCTCCTCCAAAATGAGCTTACCCTAGAGGTATCCCACTTTGTACTGTGGTCCGATTCCACAACTGTGTTAACCTGGCTTCATTCACAGTCCTGCCGCTACAAGATTTTTGTAGGGGCAAGAGTGGCAGAGATACAGGAGTTGACCGAGAATTGTACCTGGCGCTATGTGGATTCCGACAGTAATCCAGCAGATGACCTGACTAGAGGGAAATCCTTGCAGGAACTTACCAGTCCTAGCCGCTGGTCTCACGGACCTTCTTTCCTCCTGCAAGACCCGACTAGCTGGCCAAAAGGGCCTAGCCTTAATGTACCGGAGGACCAAGCGGAACTCCGGAAAACTGCCTTCTGTGGAACTGTGACCGCTTCAGCGCCTGGATCAGGTCCAGAGGGCAAGAAATACAGTTCCTGGCAAGAGCTCATGGAGGCCACTACTGTAGAGCACCAAGGAGGAACCTCCTCCAGCCCACCTACAGCAGCTGAGTATCAGCAATCCGAAGTCAGAATCCTGCTGCAAGCTCAAACTCAGTCGTTTCCTGATGATTACAAGCTTCTTGCAGCAGGAAAACCAGTGCCTCCTTCAAGTCGCCTCTTCACCTTGGCCCCAGCGATTGAACCGTCATCTGGCTTAATAAGGGTGGGTGGCCGGCTCAGACGTTTGGAGGGTCTGGACGTGCCTATGCACCCTGTTGTCCTGGATGCATCTCATCCAGTTACCCAGCTTCTAATCAAGAGGTATGATAGTGATCTACTTCACCCTGGCCCTGAACAGGTTTTCGCAGAGTTACGGAGGTCATTCTGGATTCTCCGAGGACGAGAGGCAGTTCGCAAGCATCAACATGCCTGTGCGGAGTGTCAACGGTGGCGAGCCCAGCCTGTGGTCCCCAGGATGGCGGATCTCCCTGCTGCACGACTCAGATTGCACAAGCCAGCCTTTCATTCCACGGGGGTGGATTGTTTCGGGCCCATGTGGGTGAAGATCGGCAGACGCCAAGAGAAACGTTGGGGAATCATATTCAAGTGCCTCACCACCAGAGCAGTGCACCTGGACATCCTCAAGAACATGGACTCAGATGCTTATCTGATGGCCTTGAGACGGTTCGTGGCCAGAAGAGGCACTCCTGCAGAGCTGTGGTCGGATCAAGGAACAAACTTCAAGGGAGCAGAACGGGAGCTTCGGGAAGCCTTTGAAAATATGGTGCCGACCTTGCAGGAACAGCTTGCCCGGCAGAAGATCCATTTCAAATTCAACCCCCCAGCAGCTCCACATTTTGGTGGTGTTTGGGAACGAGAGATCCGTTCTGTCAAGGCAGCCCTGTACAAGTGTGTTGGAGCCCAGCCCGTGCTGAAGGAGGTATTGCTCACAGTACTCCTGGAGGTGGAGGCCATTCTCAACGCGAAACCACTAGCCTATGTTTCGGCCGACATCGCGGACGTGGATCCAGTGACACCAAACAGTCTGCTCATGGGGCGGCCAGACGGCTCCCTTCCTCAGGTTGTGTATCCCGAGACTGAGATGTTGAGTCGCCGGCGCTGGCGACACTCACAGATCCTGGCTGACCAGTTTTGGGCCAGGTTTGTGAGGGAATACCTTCCCGGATTGCAGACAAGACAGAAATGGCAGTCCTCTGTTCCCGACTTACCGGACAAAGCGGTCGTCCTGTTGGTGGAACCACAGCTACCACGGGCCCAGTGGCCTGTTGGGCGTGTGGTTAAAATTCACCGCAGTGATGATGGGTGCATCAGATCAGCTGATGTCAACATTAAAGGACACACCTTCACCCGGCCGGTTGCCCGGTTGGTGATGCTACCGGCCCTTCCCTCGGGAGGAGAAGACTCTCCCCCATATACAGGGCACCCAAAGGCTGACTGAGTAGCCTTTTATTGGAGCAAATGTGCCTTCACATTTGGGGGCGGCTGTATAAAAGGCTGTCGAATAGCCCGGTGTAGGCTCCACCCCCTAGTTTAGAGTTACAATGACGTCATCACTCCTAGACCGGTTCTCTCCGGATTTATCATTCCAGCAGGTCCTCAGCCCTTGATACGCTCCAGGATATCATTTAGTTATTAACCACTCCCGGATCCTAGTGCCGTGATTTAGACTCTCAGAGGGTCAGTCCATGAAGAAGTGAGTACACTTTCTGACTCGGCACAGTTTAGTCACGGCTTATTAGACCCACTAAATTTCTAGGTTGTGTTGGTGGTGACTGCCCTTCAGTTGTTGTAGGACTACAATACCTGTATTGGTAGTCAATAGTATAACGCGTGTGGGTGTGCCTTGTTTAACCGCTATCATACAGTTAAGTTTCGTTTCGTTTACCATGCGCTGGCTGCGGACATGTCCGGTCCAGCCATGCGCTATCGTTTTTGTAGTTGTATGCTCGAACAGTAGATGGCGCTATTGATGTGTGCTAGAGCCATAAGCTATACATACCACCATTATAGAGTCAATGTATGTGCCTTAATTACATTTGATTGTTTGATGTACATTTCGTCAACTTATATGTATGTTACTACTATTCCAGAAAACTGTTGCCCAAGCTGAGTTTATTAAACACGGCTGCCTTGGAAGCAGACAGAAAAGAGGAATTCTCCTGTCATCTTTTCCTGTGTCCTGACCGACACCCATCTCGACTACTGCTTAAACCTTAACCGAATCAGCCCCAGCTGACTACCTCCCCAACATATATATATATATATATATATATATATATATATATATATATATATATATATATGTGGAATCTGGGCGGAAGTACCCGATCTGTGCTCGGTGTGCGCGCATGCCCACTTTGTGTATTCTAGTCCGAGTGTTCACGACAATGCGCAATTCGTCCCTTGCGGTTTGTTTACGTTCTATTACCCCAGGGTGGTGCGAAAGAGACTTAGAGCAGTGCCTTTCAGCTAGGAAGCTATCTTACTGACTGTATAACATTTCTTTGTAGTTTTAGTGTTTTATTCATTATAGAATTGCTTTTGAATTGTATAAAGCACTGCGGGAATATATTACCACAGGAGACAGATCTGTTGTGGTGTCTGTGAAGAAGCTGAGATGGGTGAGAGACAATTTTATAGTAAATAAATCATTTAAAAAGCTAGCAACTGCCAGGTAAGAATAGGTACGAATCGGGCAAGCAAACCCATAGACATAACAAAAGAGTAGACGCCACGGTGGCTGCTGGGACTCGAGAAATGCGGCGGCCATTTTGCGGAGGTCTCAGGTGTAAACAACTGGAGTAGCAGCATGCCTGTGTACTGTGCCGTATATAATTGTAAAAATCGGAGAACTGTTGAAAAGAGGACTCGTGGAATTACTTTGCACAAGTAAAGTGCAAAGTAATTCCTTTGTAAAATGTTTCTCAAGTCTCTAATGTTCTCAATGTTTTCATTTTGAAGGTTTCCAAAAGACAGAGACACCAGGAAGAGGTGGGAAGTGGCTTTGAGGAGGGAGAGGTTCACTGCAACTGATACAACTGTGCTTTGCAGTGAACATTTTAAGCAGGATGAGTAGAGATGTCCTCTGCTGAAACTTCCAAAGAGCACCCATCTCCTTTTGCTAGCATTTCGGCTGTTGTGTGTGACCACAGCTATCTTCCCACTCGGTTTGGAGGTCTGGTGGAAAACGCTCTAGTCTACATTGCAGGATTTGTTGTTCAACAGATTCTGCAAAAGCTGTCCTGTGATGTATGCCATGTAAGCTGGATTAGAAATGCTGTACCATCATCATTTGATGAGAGCTACCACATTCTATGCCTAAAAAACAACGGTGGCCTTGCAATTCCGTAAGAAGGCACAGTGAAGGTGTTGAGAGCTGCAGAGAGGGCAATTCGCCAAGCTCCAACCAAGCTACCTCCAAAGCTGTCCACAGTCACACACATTGTCCGGGAGGAGATCGGAACAGAGGATGTTTTTCTGCTCGGGGGACACATTGAAGAGACACAATTTGGCACTGACAACCACTATTCTAACTTGTTGTCATTGGTTGTTTCTGTTTTTCTTAAAATAAGGCTGCATCACATTGCAAAACTCACCTCTCTTGACCTTCAGAGAGGAAATACAAGAAAGAAATTCTGCTAAACAGTCCTCTTTCAGGGGTTTTAGAACATCTAAAATTATCAAGAGGTACTTTGTATAAATGTAAATATGGTTTGGGGTGAGGGGTGTTAAACCTTAGAATATACATTTTTATTGCAAGTGTGAAACACAAGATTGCGTGTATAGAGGAATTTCTCCAGGCTTTGTTCTAGTCACTGCTGTCACTTTTTTTTGTTATGTAGGCCTGTATACATATCTGCAACTATATATCATTCATATTGATTTGATTATATCTATATCAACCCAGCCCCAAATAAGTGGAAGAAGATGGATGGATGGATATTTCTTTCTCTCTCTAGATATATATAAATTCATGTTTATGTATCTGTCTTTATATACATATATAAATGTATTCATATATTGCTTAATTTTTAAACTCATTAAACAAGCTGAATAGTACTTTTATTGCCACCTGCTTCTACATCATGTGTTTTACAAAATACCTATCATACATCCCATATATCAGAGTAATGTATTACTGTTAAGCCCACTTTAAATATCAATTTAAGTCAAACAAAGTGTCCTGTGTCATAACTACATAAATGACGTTTGCATAAAAAAACACCTCGTGAAAATCAGTGAAGTATTCAGCGAGTTATGACTGATTAACTGCGCTAACATGTCACTGCGCCTGTCTAAGAGATTACACCGAGTGGAGCCGGAGACCATCCCAAGATGGCGGCCCCACGGCTCGTCAGCGCCAACAGGCAGGAGCGGCCGTTGCGGCGTCTACTCTTTTATTATGTCTATGAGCAAACCCTCCTTCTTCCTTCACGTCATGTCCTTTTTCCTGAAACGCGATCAAACGTCATTGTGCGCACGTGCAGTATACACAGAGCACCGATCGGGTACTTCCGCCAAGATCGAGTACCGACACAGCCGCCTCTCACCCATGCTGGCTTTCTGACATTGAGGACAGTTACAACAACCTGCGTCCCTGCTGCTAATCGCTAACAGGTAAGGAAAGACACAAATGTTTGAGACGAGAGGAAATAAGGACGTCAAGGTTTCTGAGGGCAAGACTACCAGCTTGTGTGGTCGACTGTCAGCTTCCGTGACCGAGTCAGAAATGTTAACAAGAGTCCTTAAACAGAGTTGAACCTCTCTGCACTATTATTTGATTCAAGAGAGAGTTCAATCATGTAATCGTCAGACAGATGTGCTGTAAAGCATCCGTTTTACGTGGGAATCAGATCAATAGGTCATCAAGGGGACGACTTTATTCGCAAATAAAGACGATTTCTTTGCATCTATCTGAATCTGAGAGGCCCAAAGCCGGGGGGGGGGGGGGGTCTAAAAATAGCTAATCTCGAAAATGCACCCAAATTAAAGGTTGTCATTAAAGGTTGTCCTCTGGTCCTCGCCCCTTTAGGATCCTCATCATGCTGTCTGGGAAACGTCTGGCTGACATTGGCTATCGGGCTTTTTCCACCTCAATGATGCTGCTGACCCTCTATGGAGGCTACCTTTGTGCCATCCGAGGATACCGCTACATGCAGAAGCAAAAACAACTGAAATTGGCAGCAGACAACCAGGACCCGGAGGTTATCAAGGACTGATGACTTTACTTCTCCTGGTACACATATGGACATTTCCTGTTCTTCACGCCTTTGGTCCATTGCTGAATCATGCTGTCTTGCAAGAACCTTCTTAGGAAATTATTTGAAGATATTGTGCCCTCACAAGAAATGTTTTTTTTTTATTTCAAGTAAATTAAGAACATATTAACAACAGTGGCCTGTATATAGTCCTTGTTGTGAGTGAGACTGTGTCGCTGAAGATGGTTGTAATTGTTTGTACAATACTGTATTAAAGGCTGTAACTGTACAGCAACAAAGACAACAAGTTTCAATGACGGAATATATTTGGAAATACATTTTTGCAAGGCACTCAAGAAAACATAATAGACATTAAGAAATGCCATCATACATGGATTCCTCTATAGGCAGTGATGTCAATCTTTCATAAACATTTGGTCTCAGAAGTAAAAAAAAAAACAAACAGAAATGAACAGCACACAACATAGCTAGAAGATATAATCAACAATTAATCACAAAGGACAGAAACTGCTGTAATTTATACTTTTCAAATGTAATCCTTGCTAGCGGAAAAATATGTTCACTTTGAGTGAGCTAAAAAGCCAGAGTGGCATCAAGACAGTTATCCATAATCTGTTTTACCTGTTGCGATGTCACTGATGAGATATGCCGCAGACTTTAGAGCTACAGCATGTTTCTGCCCTTTGTCATCCAGTGTGAATTAATTCTCAAAGCACAACTAATCAAGTTCCTCTGACCAATAAAACTGGAAGAGAACACTGAAACCAACATCTTGCAGCAAAAAAAATCCCATTATATGAAAAAGAAGGCCACCAAAATAGCCACCCAAATAGATTTCCATATTTCACCTGTGGTGCCAGTGGTTACAGAGCTCTTCAAAGCAGTGTCTGTGTCTCCATCATTTCACTAACAAACAGGTCTGTGCATGTGTGTACGTGTGCGAGTGGACTGCAGGGGGCTCCCAGGTTCAGGCTCAATGTCAACGGCTGCTGTGGTTCTGCACTCGGGCTTTAGCAGCGGCAGTAGCAGCAGCAGCACAGTGGCCATTTGTGCCGTTTTCGCCTCTGGCAGAGTGAGAAACCTTGAGTTTGTCTGTGGCTGCATCGGGCTCTTCGTCTGAGCTGCTTTCAATGTCACTGCGTACATCTTTGCACACCTGCAATGTAGATGAAGGGAAACACCTATGAGCTCCTAAATATATAACGAAATATAAATATGGTGAAAAATACTGTAAATCCAACATTGGGTTGCCTCAAAAGAGAAGTTCTCTTTTTTACGTTCCTGTACAATCGTATGTGCAACGCTTTGCTGGTTGTCAGTTGTGGAGCTGCGTGGACAATGTGATGGACCTGGGATTGACCTGATCAGTTCATTATTACTGCTTCAGTCCTACATATATACACTTGGACTGCAACCCAACTGGTAGTTGGCAGATGACCACCCTCCCTGAGCCTGGTCCTGCCTAAGGGTTTCTGACCATTGAGGAGTTTTTTTTTGTAACCACCATCACATTCAACATGCTCATGATTTTATTTTGTTGTATTTTGTGTTGTTGGGCTCTGTTTAACTCTTACTTTTATTGTGTAAAGCACTTTGCACTTCATGTTTATGTATGAAAAATACTATAATTTAAACCTGACTGATTGAATGATTGTTGTTTCTGTGTGTACTCTGACCCATTACCAATAGAGGAATAGGCCTGATAAAGGTTTTTCTGTTAAGGGATGCAGCAAAAATTTGAAAATTCATTTTTGGGGATTTCTGAAACATACCATTTCTATAATCGAATGATTACAATCACTTGTTGTGTCATTCACTTTTGCTGGATGGTGAAGTGCTTCCGGGCGGTGCAGATGTGTAATAGCGTATTCATACTTTTCATCCCATCAACACTTTCATCAATTAAATACCAAATCAATACTACAGGGGAGTAACAGTTACTATTACTCTAGCTAGTTAATGCTAGCTAACAATTTGTTTTAGATTTTTTGTGGAATGAAAAGGGTTCAATAGTGACAATTCATGGACAGATGGGGATTACATTAGACCACTGAGTTTTGGAAGTTTTCCGCTATGGATCACCAAATGTGCAATGGGGGGCAAGATGAGGTTTAACAAGAATAACAATGATTATTTAAATGGTGCTGCACCCTAAGTTCAGTGGATTCAGGTACGTAAATGAGTAGTTGAGTTGGGCTGCTATTGCTCTGAGAAATTAAAATCATTAAATGCTCTTTGGAAGACAATTAGAAATATACTTTAGAAAAGTCTTCTTTGTGCTAATAAGCTAAGTTCATTCATTCAACTATAGTGTGTTGGTGTCTGACAACTTGAACATTCTCCTGCCTAATGAGAAACGGTTGGATGTTCATGGCTCTATTACTACATTTACAATCTCCTCTACTCTTACTGTTTTTCTGCAATAATCATAGGGTATACAGAAGGAAGGACAGATGACAGGGAATTCCTATGGGTGAAAGGAACTACAAGAGAGTTAACAGAAACTTACAGCCAAAAACAGAGAATTTAAAGGTCTCAAGCAGACAGAGCAAATGGAGAGAAGCAAGAGAGCACGAAGGGAGAGCTCATTGGATAAAGACAGACAGAAAGACAGGGTCTCCCTCTCTCATTCCAGAGGGAGGGGAAACAAACTGCGTCTGCAGAGAGAATGAGACAGAGTCAGGGATGGCTCAGACAGAAATGTAGAGAGGCAGCAAAATCAACACCAAAAATAGCCATGGTGCATGTTTTGTAATTCAATAAATGTCGACTTCTTGGACAGATGCCTGCCAGAGATTCATATTGATTTTTTTTTTATTCCTGCATTCATCCTTTATCTAACTGTAACCACATCCACTCAGAGAAAAGCATAAATGAATTGTTAAGGGCAACTTTAAGGTTAGCTACAGTAAAAACTTATAGAATACTTGCACTTATGATCATTGGTTATACAGCAATAGTCATGAGTCATTTAATTTCAGTGGTGTTCTTAAATCTGCATCACTTAGCTGACCTGAAACAAAACTAAAGTTATCTTTCTTGGAGGGTTAATATTTGTAAAATGTAAATGCTGTACACACTATTTTCCTTAAATAGTTGGCAAAAGTACTTGACCAGACATATGTTGCAAAAGTTTAAAGTAGCCATTACGGTTCCAGAGAACTTATCTTAAATGTCTTGCTGTTTCTAAACCAAAAATTCACTAATTGAAATTTCTACCAAACACATATAAGAGGTTGCAATATTAAGACCATCAAAATAGAGGGATTTCAATTCAATTTTTTAAAATCTCACAGACTGAAGGTTGACCCACCTTGCCTCGCAGCATGGCTTTGATAGCTATGCGGGCTATGAGGTAGGACCAGATAATGTGCAGTACTTGGAGGACCAATAGTAACAAGTTGAAGAGCCACCAGGATGGATATGGCCCCACTATGGCCCAGCTCTCAAACATAGTGGAGTTGAGGATCCTGCAAAAGACATAAAATTTCTAAACCTACACATACTTATGCAGTTATTTATCATAGAGAGTGCAAAAAGTATTGTATATCATATATTATATCGTATCTCATGTACGATTAAACTGGTGAACAGTCACCTCATTGCGAGCATGTAAATACTGTAGCCGTAATGTAATGTTGATGTAACGATGTAATGATGTAAAATGCTGCCGCGGTCAAGTCTTCCCTCTCGTCCAGTTCAGTGAGCAGGCTGTCAGCATACCAAACTCCCCCAGCCAAGGTATGGATTTCAATCCAGGTAACTGCACCAGCAACATAATCTTTATCACTCATCCACACCAAGACACTGAATATAGCTGCTCAGGTTACTTCTGCCAGCGACAGGTTCCCCATCGTCACACTCTCTGAAGGTTGAGCTTCAACATCCGTGTCCCTGTCAGGTAACTGTCCTCATCTTAACAGTGCCCTGAAGCCAGAGCAGTAGCACAGATCTGGTCTGTGCACCAGGCAGCAAATTAGCAAAACAATTGGACAGACACACAGCAGCTACATGATTTCAGGGACCTTTTGCGCCCCACCGGATCATGGTGGGCTTCACATTTTGTCAACTGACAGGCAATGTGACAACATCCACAAAGAGAACCTGCATAGTAACAGCAGATCTTCATGATAGATCTATGATGATTTCGCTATGAAAACTTTTAAAAGAATAAAACAAAGTTCTATCTTACACCTCTTTCGGATGTCTCACTTCCTCACCCTATCTCTAATGCTGCATTCACACTGAAATTGACAAAGATGGCCTAGATGACCAGCTGTCATTCATTTTCAATGTATGCTGGCAACGAGAAGACATTTGGGGTAACATTAGCAGAAAGCAACATGATGAGAGCAACCTGAGCAATGAGTTGAAGTTGAAAGAAGCTCAACTTTATGCAAAAGAGCAGCGATGTGACCGTTACAGATCCCAAGGTGGAAATAAAAATGCCAGAGAGCACCAGAAGACAACAGACTATGGAGGAAAAGCCGATTGTTGTATTATCCAGTTTCCCAGAGCTACATGATCTCAGTCTGTCCATGATGTACAGAGACATGCTCCTGGATCGGCCGATGAAGTTCGCCATGGAGATGCCAGGTTCTCGGGACTTTTGAACTCAGATGGACCAACACCACCAGGCCTATTGTAATTATGTCCCTGCAACACAAAGGTTTTCCAAAGTGTAATCTATGTGCTACTTACAATACTATACATGGCTTGTGAACGTCTGTTCATTTGGTCAGAATAATGAATTATACACAAAGTAGGCCTTGTGAAAACAAGAATGGTTACATGCATGTAACTACTGTCATAGACAGAGCAAAGCAGAGCTGATTAGCCTGCGCTGCAGCTTGACAGACGGAATCCCTCGGTTGCTTCAACCATGCCTGTAGAGCTGCAACAGACAACGTGAAGTGAGCGACCACAGGCAATTATGATGCTTTCAATTTGATGGTATACAGGGTATACCCCTGTCAGGGTATAAAGGGTAATACAGGGTGCCCAGCCACCCTGTGGAGAAAAGGGTTAGCCATAGCTCATAACCCACAGCTAATTGGAACATAGACAGAACTGTGAATGAAGAGCTTAACCTTGTGGCTCATTTCTCTCTTTACCATAATGCACTAGCAAAGCATGCAGCAAAGCTTGCAGGCTGCTGCAAGGAGTCTGGCCTCAGCAATTAGATTGGTATTGCCTCGGCTATGGTTGCATATGTGCATTGAAATGCAATTCTTTCATAAATTAACTATAACCATGTTTTATGGTTAGTATTCAACATCTATAGGTGCGCCTTCACTACACTTGCCATATAACTTTAGTTACATATAAATTGAGTATTAATAAATCCCAGTGACAACACCCCTGATCTCTAAGCTCTATTACTCTGCTAAACATTGACTAATATGGAATAGCAGCATTTTGTTTTATCCTGATACAGTTCCATTATCTAGCTGTCTGGAGATAATTAACCTTGTACTGACAATGGCTTCGAAACAATTGGTTCTCACCATATTGGAAATATAACAAGTCTAGTGATGAAGAATACCACACTAAACACAATGAAGAGGAAGTCACACAAGCGCTGGTACTTGGCATAGTTGGCCAGCTTGGCTGCCTGCAAGAAAGGAAAAATGTTTTTTGTTAAAATAGTTGAAAATTAGTTTTACATAGTCAGTGTTAAAATAGATGGACTACATGACAATTCAAATCACTGTACAGGACACAGAACATTCACCAATTCACAACCATTCTTAAGACAGCGGCAGAGGCAGCCCTGTACAGTCTCACATACTGATGATACTGCATCGGGGGAACTTTGAGGCTCAGTGAGTGTTAAGGATACTTCAAATGCAGGCTGCAAACGCCTGGGATCAAACAACGTGTCTGACCTCATCTATTGAACTGATATTGAGCTTCCACCAACTAATGTAATTCAAAAAGGCCACCAAATGTGTGTATTTAACAAACTTAACTGAATCAGTATATGCAATATATTTCAGAGTTTTCCCTCTAGAAGATTGGCAAAAATACATTTCTGTACTGTTTTACAGTTTGAGTACATTTCACAATTGCAACTATAAAACTTCAGAGCCAAATATGGCCAGGGAGGATAGCTGACTGACCTCGAGTAGAAAGTCAGAGGCATCGTGGACGCACATCACTAGGCTCCCCACTCGAACCATGTTGTTGACATAGGAGAAGCTGATCAGGCTGACTGTAGCCAGGTGGTGGATAAACATAATCAGAAAGTCCTAGAATCAAATGGGGGAGGACAATTGTAAGTGGACAATTAAGGAAGTCATGAGTGACCAAGAAATGCAAAACGAAAGTTCAAGAGCTCTAGCACATATGGTTGAATTGTTACGAATTTTCAAATTAAGAAATTTAGAGGCTTGCTGTAGCACCACAATAAGGACTACTGTCTTGTGTTTCCAGTTAAGGACATCTGGCATGGGACCAGACCTTTTTGAAAAGTTTGAGTAGATTTATCATATGGAAATCTTGCACAAACTGGGACTCGGACCCATGACCTTCATCATCAAGAACCATCCCCTCTCTCATGGAACTAATTGGCAAAATTCTGATATGTAGTCATCGAACATGACTCCAAAATGTATTTTATTTATAACTAGAAAATTCCAGCAAGCTGAAACATCGTGAGTGCTCCGAGATGTGTACCCGCCATCGAGTCTGAGTGTGTGTGTGTGAGTGTGCCTGAAGTGTTTGTGTGTCTGTATGAGGTCATCAGTCAGCCTGCTCCAGCAGGACACTGTCAGCAGGGGAGAGAGAGTAGCAGGGAATTCACAAATAAGCTTTGAGAAGGTGCTGGTGAAAAACGATACAAGCTATCGACATGAAACTCGGTACACAAACAGACCACAAGTTTTTTTAATTTTTGAAATTAAAATGAAGTTTCTACCTCAAAGTATGGCGACGTAGCGTATTTTTGTTTGAGGGGTTCCGTTTTTCCCACTCATTCTTATGGGAAAAAGTGAAATTGCCCAAGTGCTAAACATTTGGTTCTAGGGAGACAACGCTTGCACCTATCTGCAATATGAACACACCGTCACGCAGGGGACAGTCTGAGGAACGCCCTGATGCGATTTGGTGTGTCTACTATGAAAACTGAGGCCACAGTCGCGAGTAGAAGTGTAAAGTTTAACTTTGATCGCAGTGGTTGGAAAATGAATGGGGGCTTATGGAGAGAAGAGGCCGCGCTGGCCTGACTCTGAGGCTCGCCGTTTAAATTTTACAAAGCGCTCAGGTTTATGGCCAGCATCGCACGAGGGAGCACAAATTTGCCTACAAAACTGGAGAAAAGAATTTGTCTACTGCTTACGGTTTGGCCGGGAGCAGCGTGTAAAGAGCAAAATGAGAGGTGATTTTTCAGTCATCCCGTACTCTTGACAGTTGGTCTCTCCCCACTCTAACATTTCAAAAAACGCCAAACCCACAGGTTTTTGAGACGGCCTGGATGAAAAACGACACAAGGTATCAACACGCTGTCGGGTACGGGCAGAGACAACAAGTTTTCCTACATTTTGAAGTTGGAACGAAGTTTCTACGACAACGTATGGTTTCGCAGCGAATGTTTGTTTGAGGGCGATTTTTTGAATTTTCTGTTTTTTCCCATTCATTTCTTATGGGATTTTTTGCTCTTTCTGTTATTTCTTCGTCAATCTTTGTCAATTTTTAGGCTGCTATAAACCAACGCGTGCGGGAGAGCGCCCTGTTTTGGAACTGGAATTTTGTCGGGGTCGAAGGTTTCCACACTTGCTGGGGCAATTAAAATCTAAAATTCTGTTTACAATCAAACATTTTGACACACTGTAGTAGGTTCAATAGGACAATCTGTTAAATTAAAAGAGTCTAAAGTCTGCCTTCATTTTCTCCTCCTTCATGGAAAGTATTACTGCCCTGATGTTGTCAGAGAATAGCACTGGAGCATCAGCTCGCATTGAAGCCCCTCTCATGTGAGGACCAACCCAGGTAAAGACCAGCGAGTCTGCTGAGCAAAGCAGAGCGTCCTACCATGCATTCTTATTAGCCATACTGCACAGCCCATAGAATAACTATGTACCTTTCCATTCCTGTTGTCTCCACTACACAAAGAAAGCCTCACTATGAGGAAAGGCAAAGAAACATGGCAAACCAGAAAGTATTTTAGCCATCTTCACCTAATCCCTCTTTTTTCTGTTGGGTAATGGAACTGCAAATCTACAGTTAATAAAGCTGACTTTATCACTATTTATGCCAATAAGCAATGGGAGCTAGATCAAACCTGATAACTTTGACACCTTGGCTGCACTCTCTGTTTTTAAAAATCATACCTCCCATATGAATGGACAAGGTGGTGGGGAATGTCTCCTGATCTCCAACAAGTAGAAATTCACTCTACTGTTACCTCTATACAACTACAGTTCATTCAAGGACAATACTATGAGGTGACTGCCCAAGTACATCTCGCAGTAGTAGTTATCTACTGCCAACTAGGGCAACTCTTTTGATGTGAAACAGGATGAAAACCATCTCTGGTGTGATTCTGCTACAATCTCTACAACTTGTCTCTCACACTTCTCCTCCATAGTGGCATCCACTTTACCCTCATTTACCTCGATCTCCTCAATGTAGGTAAACAAGGCCACAGAGTGTCCATGTTTCCCTTTTTCCCCACACCTAGACAGCCTGTGTCCTCTGTCCACCGGGGCAGTTCACTACTGCCCGCCTCAGCTCCCCTCTCCTCAAGCATCACACTGCCAAATTTGCCTTTTACAATATTGATCACCTGTACTAGATACCCACAAACTCCCAAGTCACTCCCCTACCCACCTCCAGCAACCAACCTTTCAACTGACCCTCGTCCTTTTCACAGAAAAGGTGTCAATTATCAGCAACCAGTTCGCAGCACCGCTCACTGTCAGTCAGTTCCCTCAGAACATGGGTGTGTCACTCTCTTCGTTCACCCCTCTCTCTGAGACTAAGGTGTCAGATCTCCGGACTTGTAGCCACGCTACAAGTTGAGCTCTGAACCCCATTCCTAACAATCTCCTAAAATACATCTCTCCTACCATTGTGCCATCTGCCCTGTATGTTATCAATTCGTCATTGGCCTCAGGAACATTTCTTGACTCTTTCAAGCAGGCTAGGGTGGGGCTGCTGCTCAAGAAACCCTTACTTGATCCAGCCCAAGTTGAGAGCTACCTGCCAGTTTCTCTCCTTCCCTTCCTATCAAAAGCCATTGAAAGGGCGGTCTCCAATTAGGTCTCAGGCTTCCTCATGCACAATGCTCTTTTTGCCCCAAATCAGTCAGGCTTTAAGAGCAGCCACTGCTTTGAAACAGCTCTGTTGTCTGTGACAGAAGCTCTGAAGGCTACTAGGCCTGCAGGACAATCCTCAGCCCTTTATCCCCCGAGACAATCAGTTGCTTTTGATACAGTGAAGCACCGCATTCTGCCAGCCACCATCTCTGAAATGGGCATCTTTGGCAAAATGCTCCCCTCTTCTGCCCTAAGGGTCAGTGCTGGGGTCCCTTCTCTTTGCAATGTACTCCAGCTCCTTGGGCCCAGTCATCCACTCGCATGCCCCCTCATACCATTGCTATTGCACAATCTCCAACTCAACTACCAAAATCTTAGTAATTTCCTAGTAATTCAGTGGTTCATCTCCCACCTCAATTACCGCAAACCAGAACAGATTGTGCACAGTTAACCACAGTGTGGCTACCCATTGCTACCCGAATCAAATCCAAATCACTTGTGTTAGTGTGCAGAGTGACCTCTGGGTCTGTTCCCACTTACTTGAATTCCATCACTCAGGTTAATGCTCCCTTTCGAGCACTCGATTTGTCCCAAGAATGCTATTTGGCATTGCCATCCCTATGCAATCACAGTCCAGACTTTTCCTTTGTGGTCCCTAGATGGTGGAACAAATTTCTCAACACCACGAGAATGGAACACAACCCTTTTTCTTCCCATCTTCTAGCCCGTGTAACAACTCCTGCCTCCTGAATGTATGCTGATGCCCAAACATATGAATGTGTAATATGATCAACTGTAGGTGGACAAGAGCAGTAATCTTTGGGAGAACATTTAAAAAATTACTGTCTGTTTAAGTCCCAACCACACTTCCTGTGCTGTAGGGTGACATCAGCAGTTAAATTGAGCCACCAACAAAAAACTATTATATTATATATATTTAATTAGATATTAGTGAGCAAGTGAAGCAAAAACAATAGCATTGTATCTAATGAACTCCACCACAACTTTTATTTATTTATTTATTGTACAGCTGTACATCTTTTTTTTTGTTTGTTTTTTTTTTTTTTTACTTTACTCAACCTCATAATTTTCGAGTAAGATTTGTCTGCCAGGGCGCCTACTCACTTTTCCCCAGTGGTCAGACCAATTTGTTACTGTCAAGTAGAATTGTGGTAAAAATTTGAAATCATTTGCAGCCATTGGCTGTTAAAATGTTAAGAGCTGGGAGGCTCTAAGCCTAAATGGCTCAATTTACCTAATGTCATACTACGTGTTAATGTGACAAATGTAAAAAGAGCAAACATTCCTCTCGCTCAAGCTTGCGTATCTCACCCCTATGAATGCCATAACAACTAATTTGTGTCAACTTACCCATTGCAAAGAAATATGAATATCAGTGCAACAGGAAAGCACTTGGCACAAGGCCACATCAGTCAGTCACTTCTCTTTGCACAAGTAGTTCTCTCTCTATAAATGTTTTAGTACCACATCTCCTTGGCAATCTCCGCCCCATTCATGAGACTCACAGCTGCATGAGAGTTGATGCAAATGCCCAAATGAACATGACATTTTGTACTAGCTTCTCTAATTTCAAACTACTGATTTGCACAGACAACAAATAAAACCAAACAACCTCTCTCAGTAGAGGAGCAGGATTCATGTAGCCTGGCATGCAGACACAGAGAGAAGATATGGGTAAAAGATTAACTGTGCATAACAACCTAAGACAAATACACAGACATAAGCGGCTTAAGAGCCAAGCTCATGATGGAAGACATCTGCATCTGACAGACCACTCATGTGATCTGGAAGGGTGGACAGAATGATACAATAGGTCTGCCACATAAATGGTTAAAACGCATATATTTATTTGAATCTTGTTGCTGCACATTTCTACCCAGCTTTGTTTGGCTATCTTAGGCCTTGGTCTAAGATAGTATAGCTTATGCCTTGATCTTAGGCCAATGTCTGTTAAAGAGTTCCTCTTTAGATCAGTTCAAATCTCAAAAGCACTACTGCTTGCATGGATGCCTCTTCTTACTATAATGTAATTACTAACTATTTTTGTTGTTTCGACTGAACAGTAAAACAAGTAGTCAAAGGTTGACATGTGAGGAACGTCTTCACAAAGGCTTTTACTTTGATAAACAAATTGTTAGGAAACAACCATCTGAACAGAAGCATAAACTATCTCATCTTGATTTCATGCCATAAAGGAACTACAAATATTATTCAGAATGCACCTTAGCCCAGCTGTTACAGTTGTCAAATTAAAACAAGCAATGATCCACTTCTCCATTGCTGTAAAAAAAACATCAGGATCATTAAAGTCGAGTGTCTATGGATGTATCCAACTCCAGCCAGTCCAATGTGGTATTCTGTGGAATTTCTGTAATTCTAATAGAGTTAAGCCTGCTACATCACATGATAGTAGGTACCCTCGTGTTGAAAACACAAAGCATTCGCAGACCAAGCAACATCAACAGTGCCCTGCCCCCTCCAGTAAAAAAAACAAACAGAAAAATTAAAGTTGTGCTTGTAACAAAGTAAAAATTGATTCATACCAAATTTATACATTTTCTGCCACCAATGCCAAATAAGAAACAGAATTATGAACAATTATGACAGAGGGGGTGGCAACTGTAGTGAGCTACAGTAAATTTTAGCTAAACAGACACAACTTGTGCTATCCCTCTTACCTTCCTTTTAATGTCAGTAAACTGAGAGAACATGAGGGACCAGTAGAAGGCCAGTTCTGTCACATAGTAGTGGTAAAGCCCTGGAGTCAGGACCTAAGGGCATAGAAATGTAAGTTCAGTGAGTGGCCTGAGATATGTATAATCTCTGGTAAATAGATTTTATTTTCTAATACAAATTGCAATGGATAGCACACACTCTGGTGAGTGAACGGGTGACCACTGCTGTAACAAATCATCACAACACACATCCTGGTCGAATGAATCATCACAGTGCCCATAGTTACTTAACCAATATGGCATCCGAAGTCTCCTTTACAAGAAAAACTCAGCAATCACTCACTATATAAAAAAACTGGCTACTGATTTACAATGAGAGATATTTACAGAACTCTTTCTGTATATAACCCCAAAGTTATAGTTGTGGTTAGTTATAACAATACCACCAAAACTAACTTAACCTCAGCTCAGTTCTTGTTGAATTATATCAGACATTATTTCTGCAGCAATAGTTTCTGCACTGGAGTTTAAGAGTTTTCACCTGTGCAACATACCTGATATGGATAACCGTACCAGCAATGTCGTGTGTCCCACATCCAGGGGGACTAAAAGAAAACATGTGTTAGTTCTAAATACTTTGATTATCATCTTTGGAGGGAGAAACCCAAGCATACCTTGTTCATCAATGGCTAACAAACAAGACCATATAGTTGTTACACACTGGTCATGTTTATCAGTTTTTGAAGGTGTGCTCACCTGCCACAAAAACCTCAGCCCATAGGTAAATATGCAGGAATAAAATGTAAACCTCCACCTAGAAGTAAAACAAAGAAAGTGATCAACTGGAAAACAGAGCTGGTTAAAAACACACCAATTTATTTGTCCATAACTTTGACATTAATAACACATATCTCACGACAATCTATCAAAACCTCATGTTAAATCATCAGTCATCTAAATTCCAGTCCTAATGGTAAATGGGCTAAAACACTTTCTTAAAAAGAATATTTGTAATGTAATATGAACTGTAGGAGTATGAGCTCTTATATGTATGAAATCAATATGCTGTTGTAATAATTACTATTGTAACAGTTACAGGTATTCTTATTCTTATTATTCTTATTCTGAAAACCTGTCCTTACCTGTCCTCTGTGGCAGTGAAAGGCTAAAGCAAACGACACAAAAGCATTAACCTACATGCTCTCACAGAACTTGGTGTGTGTGCTCGGTTTGTCTTGGTTCCTGCGGTGTCTAAACCAGCGCTGCACCTTTCGCACCTCCCAATCTAGCTGCTTGGACAGGCCATCCAGATGCCGAGACTCTGGATTCTATGTGGACAGACAGGAAACAACTTAACCCACTGCGCACTAGCTGGTCCAAGCAGTGCCATATATTGGTTTTAATCAGATTTCACTTTTTGGGTTTAAATCTCAAAGGCTCAAACAGGCCACTAGAGGTCAGTGAATAAAACTAAAATCTACAAAGATAGCTCCAAGATATTTTTGACTTTTTGAAATTAAGTATCAGCAATGATTTAATTCATTGGAAAGCATGTCTCACTGCCTGGAATCCAGCTGGCCCTCAGTCATATCTTTTTCTCTTCGAATCATGAGCTATTAGATGACTTTAATGGTGAATGAACAAACACTACTTGTTTGTATCAATGTTTCTTTAAAGAGGAAAGACAGAAGACAAACCTTTGTGATAGATGTAAACACTTTCTCCAACACTGCATTTGGCTGAGCTCGTCGTCCTTCACCTGGCTGAATGTGGAGGCTCCAGGCACAGGGACTGGCAATAAATCTGTCAGAAATGTAGATGAGAGGGAAACAGGGTCTCACACTGATTAAAAAATAGACCCGATAGGACTATATAGAACTAACAGGACTAGATAGAAAAACTGACAGGACTGGTTTCAGACAGCTGCCGTGCAGATGAATAAAAGGAGTTCTTTCATATACTTTGTCTGTCATTGTGAGAGATTTTTGAAAGAAATTGCTGGTCCATATTGCACTGTCGAGTAATGTGCTGATGCCAGAAGTAAGAAAATCTAAAATGATGTACACCCATGCACTGCTTGGTTGCCATCGGTCATGAGGACGCATATGCACACTTGTTGCTACTAATTGCCTGGTCCAAGGGTGACAGTAATGCACCAAAAAGTGTGTCAAAGGTGCAATAACTGAGAACAAGAAAACTGCATAATGTAGGATTTTATATCAGTTTGAAGAATCTAATTTTAGTAACTTTTGAGGAAGGAAATACATTTATTAAATATATTAGACCTCAGTAATACACACTGTGCATCTAACACTGCATATAACCACTACTTCAATCCACAAGCATATCATGCACAGTATCTCTATAATTAACAAAGACACATCAGCTCGAGATGGGAAAAGTGGGGGAAAAAAACAGACTGACTGGTTTTTATGTTGAATTAAATTCTGTAAGGCGTCTTTCATTGAACAGCATGAAATTGTACAAATGCTTGCTTTTAGGCAGTTTTGCATTATGACTGAAAGTTTATGTTCAACTCCAAAAGATTCCATTACTTAGAAAAGCTATGCAGTCTCTTGCAATCAAAGAGCATGAAAAAAATATATTCTGAAGACACTGACAATTACCAGCCCCTGATTGTCCCTAAAATATTCTAATCTTCAACCCCCCCCCCCCAAAAAAAATAATAATAATGCAGGTCAGGAAACTGCAGTTTTAAAATTCAAGGTGGCTGTGGCGACCTTTCAGTTGGCCACATCCTGCAGAGTTAATGAGGAATGCAAACTATGCTCATGCCTCTGAGTAAAAGTGTAGACACTAGACACGTGAAGGAACTTTGAGACAAGCGAGTCAGTGAGTGGTGAAGAAAACGCCCACTGACACATCATGTGATTGCAGAGTCCTACAGCATGGCATGGTTTACTATGACTTAGTCTTTGCACATGCACTGATAGCAACAATGTGATAGCAATGCTGCTCCATTACTCACCGACTGATAACTGCCCAGAAAATAACCCTAGATTAAAACAATTATCTGATGGCTGCAAACCGTTTCCATGTACAGGCTCAGCAATGAAACGACCCAGCCTCAAACCTCTCTGCCTGCTGTCCCCTCCATCTCTCTCCTTCTAATCTCTACTTGTTGTCCTGACAAATCAGATGATATAATAAACAACATGTCACGTGGGAAGGCTAATATATCAGCTGATGGAGCAACAGTCTAGCTTCTCTTGAAGCTAGACTTGTTAGCGACAAAGGGGGTGGGGTGAATCAACAGAATGGCCCATGCAAGCCTGAGCCTGTAGTGTTAATTGGAGGACAGCAGCAACAGGAGGGAAAAGGAACAGGAGACCCAAACCAATCTATTTATATAAGACGTCAAAACATCCCTGTTCCTCCTCAGAAGCCGACTGATCCACCATACACAAGCCCGTTACCAAGACACAGAGACTTTGCATGTCCTGTGACCTAAACGACAGTAGCTGTAATAGGGTACATAAAGCCTTGACAGCGGGAAAGTGCTCAAGCCCCAGGCCCATGTAATGGTTTAGGCAGAGCTCTAATCTTATTCAAGTACTGGATGTTATCATGGGCCTTCATTCGGCTTGTGAAGTTACAGCTTGTTTTCAAGCTGGCCTGAGAGTTACATAGGAAACATGACTCTGGGGAGAGAAAATGCCAGATTGTATAGGCAGCAAACAGAGGACTGAACAAGGAAGATCCCTGAAGTATCACCTCAACAGTCAATTTGCATCTACCCTCTATAAGTTCAGTTCAGGATAGTGACAGAATACCTGGTTGGCAGTTTACAAGACAAAAAGGAAGGCAACAAAAAGGAAATGAGCAACCACTGAATTCCTGGCATGAAATGTATTCATAATTTTATACACGTCTCAATATGCAGTATTACCACTATTCAAACCATGACATGATTTAAAAGGGCTTACATGCTCAACAGCCTGACTGCTCCTATCTACAAACCGCTGCCAACAGCAAAGAATGATTATGATTAAACAAGAAGAGACTGGTTTGCAGGGGAGGAACTGGCTGGGCCAAGGACAGCAGTCTCCATAGTCAGAAAGGGGATCTCTGTAAGGCTCTGTGAGCATGACTGATGCTAGAAAAATAGTAGAACATTTTCAATTCTGCCAGCGGATTAAAAAGTCTGAATACTTAAAGGACTAAAATAGAATCACTGAAAGAAGGTAGCTTAATTTCAACAACAGCTTCAAAATGGGCAACCACTGATTGTGCATAGATAGATCTGCCCCAGAACAAACTGATACTGTATGTTTGATGATTCTCAATGCTGCTGAAAGATTATGAAAAAAATAAATCTGCAGGCCATGCATCAAACTCATCAAAAACTGAAAACAAGTTTGAGACTGTTTCCGTCATCAATATATGCCACCAGAGCCTCTGACTACAGTTGAGTATCATGTGAGTTTAGTAGGGTGTTCGGTGCCATACAAAGAAAGAGGGTGAACTCAAGCTGTGGTGTGGAGTTTTTATCTGATAAATAAATGAATGAACCAGTGAGCCACTCAGGGAGAGTAAACACTCTGATAACTTCTCGTTGGATGAGCCTCATCAAGGACATCCACACATACAAGAGGGACAGGCAGGTAGCTTTGGCACCCGTTTTGGGTGGTGAAGCAGGTACATCCCATTGTATGCGTCTGATTACTTCCTCCTTACCCCTTTGACACCTCTTATATCTAACATCTGCTTACTTCGAGCCTACTGACCACATATTGAGTAAACAAAACGTCAGGCTGAGCTTTCGCCCAGGTGTAAGTTATCAACTCAAGAAACAGAATGTGAATGACAAAAAGTTGTACATTTCGCCTTCTGTTGCAATGGTTTTACAGTTTTCTTAATCTTAATTTGAATTTCACCATATGTGTTGGGGAGGTGTGCAGAAAGTGGGAGTGGATGATGGAGGGAGATGAAAAAAGACTCGAGTTCATCTACCCAGTCCTTGTCCCCTCTGGTTTGGTCTCTACCCACTACTTTTCCATGGCCTGTGATGGTCTGCAGCCCTCTCCATATATCCCTAGCACTGTTCATTTCCAGCATCTTCTGCAGTTTCCTCCTGTAGGAGTCCTTCCCATTTTATGTCTGAGTTCCTTCTGGACTCTGGACAACTCCTCCTTGTCCCTCGGCCTTAATCATGGAGGTCATCCAGGGTTTATTGTTGAATGAAAACACCAAACCAATTTGGAGGGTACAGTGTTTTCCACTCAGAAATAAATATAATGTGTGATGCAGTGGGTCATGCTATCAATGTCATCGCCATGGGGAGTGCAGAAAGCTTCCCAGGCTGTTGTCTGGAACCAGTCTCTGAGCCTGGCACTGCACTCCTTGGTCCACTGTTTCACAGGTTCTTCACAGGGTGTTTATTCACCACTGGGGTGTAGTCTGTGATGAGACGGCCAAGACTGTACACAGTGCCAGAAGCACAGTGACAGTAACATGTGAAAAAACGGGAGGTAGTATGGCCGCATGCTCACTGCTAAAAGCTCGAAATACAAGCCGTTCTCATCCCAACGCGTCAAATACTGACTATTTGTCACGCTCCTGAACGTTACATATGGACGCCTAAGGTAACCTTCCGTGTCTATCGACGCTCCGGGTCATCCATTCACTCTCATGCAAACCCCAGCTCGGCTGGCCCGGACACTGGGGGCAGAGGCTCCAGACGTGCATTCACTCCCATAATAACCCGGTCACGCGACGCATGACGCCGCTAACTACTGTCTCATTGAAGAGCCGAGTATCCTCTGCCCGGAAGTGTTTTTCTCACTATTTTCTCACTATTTGTACACTTTGTCCCGAGAATATATCCACTGACACGTTAAACAAGGCTAAAATTTGAAGTACCTGGCTAAACATCTACGTAAATAATGTGAATTTATACTAAAACAACAATGATAACAATAGATAAATTGGATTTCAAGTGTTTACATCTACTTAGGACCCACCCCCCTCGCGTGTGCCGCGTGTTACCATGGAAACAAAAGGGTTGTTTTGCTTCGCATTTGTGCCGACATAATTCGCTTCCTTATAGTCTCCTTTTATTTCTTCAGTGAGTGGATATGATCTTTTGTTTGTTAGTTCTTACAAATAAAACAAAAAAGCACAGGAAGTGGTTTTCAAACGTTGCTGAAGCAATTTTGACTTTGAATGCACCCTCTTCAGTCTGCGACACAAAGTGAGTGTTTACTATTTGCAGAATGAGGCAGGAATCGGAACTAATGAAGCGTCCGAGGTGTAGGATTTCTTAAAATGCTCTTATAACTGCCAAAAACTCAGGAACCGAGACTATTGGAGAGGCATCCCTTCAACTGTTTTTCTTTTTCACTCTGACACAACTCCAACTCCCAGCAGCCACCACGCCGCACTTTTTCATGAGGTCATAGCCGCGCCGTACATAACAAGCTGGCTATGCAGTCTACTCTTACACTAGTTCTAATAAATGGAAAACTACATTGCAAAACACACTCATGTGCTCCGCCATTTTGTTTGTAGTCCTAATGTGCCCGAGTAAAAAGGGAAGAGGGGAGAGAAAAATACCTTCACCTTGGAATTTCCTTCTGGTTTCTGACTACGTTGCTTGTTAGAAGGTCTTGTATAAGGATCTGCTGCCTCCAAGTTAATTGCACCTTCCGAGAGCAACTTTGCGTACCCAAGGGCCCCCAAGGGTCTATGGAGGCGGGGCTCGGAGGGTCTGTTCCAGGTCCGCTATGGGGTCTGCAGACTGAGTTTCAAGCCATTTGGTCTATTTTTGAGACCGTGGCGAGCCCTCAAAGGTGGGAAATGGCGAACGCGCAAATCCCCGCCCTTTGAACAGTATGGCTCCAATCAGGACCAAACCAACACATATCATCTTGTCCAGGGGCCCCCTACAACATACTGAAATGTCAGATTCACAGCACCTTTAGAAAGAGATCTCCTCCAGATTGGCCTCCAGAATCTGATGGTCTAGTTGGCTATAGCTTTTAGACCCTCTCATTTTTCAATCAGCCACTCCTCCTCAACACTTTGAGCTAAATGGCTGAAATTTTACTATGCTCAATAGTAGGTCAAGAGCATCCATCGTGCTGAGTTACAGGCACCTGCTACCTCAGAAAGTGTCTGACAGGGCAATACACAATTGAATGACAGGCCAAGGGTGACATGACGGCACACCTCCAGCAGATGCCCCCCCAGGTGATTGCCCATAACACTTATGGCAAGAACCAGCCCTCCATAGATTTTTTGAGCAATGAGGATGACATTTTAGAATGTGTATGGGGAGGTCAGAAGCAACACTGTTCAAGCAGGCCCCAAAATCTATAATAAGCTTCCAAGATTCCTGATCACAATTTCTTCTTCTCATCAATCTTTCAATCTTCTCATCAGAGCTCAGAGATTCTCATATACCAAGTCAATATTCAAAGAAATATGTATAAACATGACATATTTCTCCCTCTCTCTGTCTGTCTCTCTCTCTCTGAGATGGAGAGCAACCAAATAATAATAATAATAATTATCATAATAGCATACAATTCTCTTGGTATTTGTGTATTTCACTTTCAGTAGCTGCTATTAATTCAGTGACTTTTGTGGGTCTCATGGAATAGACTTTAGATGATAAAAATCAAATAAAAATAATGTTTAGAAATTCTATTACAATTGAAACATTAAATGCATTTTAATAGACGTTTACTTCACAATAATTTAAAGTCTGTATAAATTTTTTGGAGAAACCCTGACTAGACTACCTGAAGCAACGCCGTCCTTTCGTTTCCATGGTAACACGCCGCACACGCGGGGGGGGGGGGGGGGGGTGGGGGGGGGGGCAATTTATCCATTGTTATCATTGTTGTTTTAGTATAAATTCACATTATTTACGTAGATGTTTAGCCAGGTACTTCAAATATTGGCCTTGTTTAACGTGTCAGTGGATATATTCTCAAGACAAAGGATACAAATAGTGAGAAAATAGTGAGAAAAACACTTCCGGGCAGAGGATACTCGATTCTTCAATGAGACAGTAGTTAGCGGCGTCATGCGTCGCATGACCGGGTTATTATGGGAGTGAATGCACGACTGGAGCCTCTGCTCTCAGCTGCCCGTCCAGCTGAGCCAGGGTCTGCATGAGAGTCAATGCAGAACCCGGAGCGTCAAATCCAAACTTTACCTCCCGCGTTTATATTTGACGTTTAGGGACTTTGGCTGGAGCCTCTGCTTTTAGCGTCCCGGCCAGCCGAGCTGGGGTTTACATGAGAGTGAATGGAGAATCCGGAGCGTCAATAAACAGACGCAGAAGGTTACCTTCGGTGTCCATATGTAACGTTCAGGGGCGTGACAAATAGTCAGTATTTGACGCGTTGGGATGAGAACAGGTTGCGAAATACCATGTGTAGATTTGCCCCTTAGCAGTTTTATGTCCTGGGTGGCACCATCTATTGTTTACAAACAGAACGATCTCCACTACTTTCTTTTTACTGCACTCCATTGCATTCCTGTCAACTCGAACCAGTTGGAATCTGTCCACAGTGACATGTGAGTCTGGAGAAAGTTAACTCCGCCATGTCTCAATAAAGCACATGAGGCTGCAATCCTGGTACTCCCTCTGCAGCTGGGTCAGCGCTGTTAACTCTTGTTTGGATAGATCTTTTGTTCCCCATGATGACCAACGGTAAATATGGTTCATACCAGGGGTACTCATTTATTGATGTCGGTCAGCCCACATGCGATAAGACTGTAATTTTCAAAACTAAATGTCCTTTTTGAACCACGTGTTTCTATTTGGCCAAATAGAGTGCAGTCTTGTTAAAGACTGGACACAGAGTGACATCTCAGTCGAGGTTTTATAGGAGAGAGACAGAGAAGAATCATGTGCACTTAGTTAATTATTATTATAAGTATGTAGACTTTGAGTTCCACATCTTCACATTATTGATTTCTATTAAACAAATTAACAATCAGACGAACAAAGTACATTCCAACACAACAACATGTTATAATCAATAAATTCCTCTTTTACCCCCACACTGTCCAAAAGTAAATTAAGCATCTCAGCAACTCCTAAATCATTCAAAGTGTGTCAGTGTGAAACACTTATTAATGAGATGACATGACGTGCCCCACCGCTGGATCACAGCACGTCCAATAGGAGAGAGATTGTTGGGTCACAAGTTCCAGAGGACTTCAGAACAGTCATGGAGGAGGAGCTAATCAACTTTCCCGATCTCTGGGACACAAGATTCAATGGACAGGTGGTCAAACTGCTCCCTGTTTAGCCTGAAGTAGACCTCAAAGCGGTCGTTGTGGAAATGTATCTCCCGAAGCAGCCTATATTCCCCCAATTCCTGCCTCGCTGGGTGAACTGGGTGAGCCCACATCCCCTTACTTTGTGCTGCTCGTCTCCTCCTCATCAGCACTAAAGCCTTGCCTGTTTGCTGAAAAGTTGACAAATACATCACCAGACAAAGGCTCCCACATCCGCCACTCTGTATCACAAGATCGTGCCCAAACTGCAAAATGTTCTTATTAGTTGCTTTGAAACTTTGCCGCAGGGTATGGCGGCTGTGGTCAGTCTGGAAGCACCTTAAAACATCTCTGATAGTGAATAGGGAGCAAATAACAGTTTGGGGGCCACAAAGAGGCAGCTGGCAGGCTGGATGTGGCCCGAGGGCTGCCTTTTGAGGACAACTGGTTTATACGGTCTTTTCTGCATCCTCTTCTCTTCGTCCCTAGCTCCTTGGGGATCTTTGACCTCTCTGCAAAGAGAAGTGGTGTGTGGTTCAGGTCTAACAGCTGATCTGGGGTGTAAACAATGGTTGAATGGGGTTGCCTTAGTTGAGTGTGTCCCACAGCCATACCAAGAAGGTCAGAAAACAGCAAAGCGCAGACTACAAAAGTAACAAAGTGGATATTCATATCTGTCCATTTGCTTTAAGTGCCGATGTGACAGAAAGACAGTAATAAAGAATACAATAAAAACTATAAAAGCACAAAAAAAGGGAAAAAAAATTCAGAGCCGCTGTAACAGCAGTCACCCCACATGGTACTTGAATGTAAATATAAAAGTGACATGTTCTCGGTTTAAGAAAAGCACAAAGACAATATATCTATTGATTTATCACAGCAGTGGATGCAGGGTGTGTTTCCATCAGTTCCCCTCCTTATAGGTTTCTGAGGATAGTCTCATAGTAAACCACCCAGTTAGTATCATATAGATCAGACCTGTTCCACAAAGCCAACATTCTCCAACTTCTAAGGTCATAATAGCATTATCTGAGTACCTTGTTTGCTCTGATTAATACAAATATGTTATCAAGGCCGTGAATGTTCTGAAAGGCACCTATAAATATATTATTTTTATTATTTTAAAATACCACTGATGATAAGTTCCTTAATGTATAAGTGTACCTTAACCCAATGTTCGTTGATCTTGATGACCAAGCTTGATTTGGAGGCTTGTGATTGGGAGGAATGGCCTACCTGATCTAAATGTTCAGTTGTTGGACTGTCAGTTTGTCCATAAATGACAGCATGTTTGACCAGGTGTTCTGGCAGTGGAAGGAATACCTCAAGGATCTCCTCAGACCCACAGACATGGACTCCAATGAGGAAACTCGAGCCGCAACTGATTGTTACAGTCTTCAAACAGAATGATACTACAAGCTTAATGTCTGTCTGAACCCTAGTCAGCTCGTTCCTTAAGCACCTTTCCTAATATGATATCCATAATATCTCAGGGTCAACTGCTTTCCAAGTGTTAACATTCCAAGGGTTCTCTGGACAGCAGCCGAATTCGGGCAGAGTGATGGTCTAGGGAACCAGATGAGGGCAGGATGCCGTCTTTGATGTTGCTGTCAGTGTTCACTGCTGTGGTAATGATAACAGTGAATGTTCTAGGTATGTCCTTGGGAATGCCTTGGGATTTGTGGGAGGGTAAGTTCATTAGGAAATTGCCAACACAGCACATTAGAGACATTTTAATCACAACATATCTAGACCCTATAGTTAACTTTTTAAAATCTATTTTGAAAACTTTTTTTTAAATTGGATTATTTTTACAAAATACAAATCAAGTCCTCAATACTTTAAATACTTTATTATTAAGACCAAAAGCACTTCAGGAAAATATGTACTGAGGCAAAAAACAACGGAAGGAAGAAGGGCAATTTTCCCATAAGCTTACATACAACATGACCTCTTACCATGAGAGATGACTATGTACACCATCAGGTTTAAGTTTTGGACCACGCATAGCCATGATTCTATTTTCCATCCAACGCCAACTGCTTACCCGATGTTGTGTCACAGGAGCAGATAGAGAGCTTTGCCTTCTGGCTTACTTCCCATTTTGCAGAATGGTGTGAAGGGACTGCAATATCGCAACCACTGCACCAATAAATCACACACACTATTGTTCTCTCACTCATAACTCCAAGATACTGGAACTCCTCTATCCGGGCAAGACTTATTACCAACCTGGAGTAGACACTGCATCAATTCCCCACTGAGAACCATGGCCTCGGATTTAGAGGTGCTGATCTTCATCCCTGCCGCTCCACACTCCGCTGTGAACTGACCCAGTGATGATTGAAAATGTAAGGTCAATGGTGCCATAAGGACTACATTAACTGGAAGAGCAGAGATGAGATCCTCCAGTCACCGACTTGAAACCCCTCCTCACCATGACGATGCCTCGAACTCTTGTCCATGAATATCATGAATAGGTTTGGGGACAAGGCACAACCCTGGCACTACCGACTGCCAACAGACCTGACTAACTGCCAAGTTTTCGCACACAGCTCTCAATGGACCACATAAAGAGCTGGTTCATCGTTCCACGAACTGGATTGAACCCACATAGTTCCTCCTAAATCTGCGATTTGACAATAGGAAGGACCCTCTTCTCCAGCACTTTAAAATACACTCACCGGCCACTTTATTAGGTACACCTGTCCAACTGCTCTTTAACACTTAATTTCTAATCAGCCAATCACATGGCTGCAACTCAGTGCATTTAGGCATGTAGACATGGTCAAGACAATCTCCTGCAGTTCAAACCGAGCATCAGTATGGGGAAGAAAGGTGATTTGAGTGACTTTGAACGTGGCATGGTTGTTGGTGCCAGAAGGGCTGGTCTGAGTATTTCAGAAACTGCTGATCTAATGGGATGCCAGAGGTCAGAGGAGAATGGCCAGACTGGTTCGAGCTGATAGAAAGGCAACAGTGAGTCAAATAACTACCCGTCACAACCAAGGTAGGCAGAAGAGCATCTCTGAACGCACAGTACGTCCAACTTTGAGGCAGATGGGCTATATCTGATGGCTACTTTCAGCAGGATAATGCGCCATGTCATAAAGCTGGAATCATCTCAGACTGGTTTCTTGAACATCACAATGAGTTCACTGTACACAAATGGCCTCCACAGTCACCAGATCTCAATCCAATAGAGCATCTTTGGGATGTGGTGGAACGGGAGATTCGCATCATGGATGTGCAGCCGACAAATCTGCGCCAACTGTGTGATGCCATTATGTCAATATGGACCAAACTCTCTGAGGAATGCTTCCAGCACCTTGTTGAATCTATGCCACGAAGAATTGAGACAGTTCTGAAGGCAAAAGGGGGTCCAACCCGTTGCTAGCATGGTGTACCTAATAAAGTGGCCGGTGAGTGTACATTCCCCCTGTGATGCACCTGTAACCCTTTTGATTGCTGTTCTTAAAGAGAGGAACCAGAACACCAGTTTGCCACTACTTCAACACCATCCCCCAATTCCATTGCATGTTGAAAAGGCGTGTCAACCATGACAGCTCCAGAGCCTTAAGGTGCTTCCACACACCGCGGCAAGCACGGCGCGTAGCGCCGGGTACAGCGCAGCGCTGCCGCTGTGCAAGGCGGCAAGGTTGCTAAGCTACCAGTAACAACATTTATTAGTTGGTTTGAGCACGATCTTGTGAGAAGGTGTATTAAAAGTCCTGGCTATAGTGCTAATAAGGAGACGAGGAGACGAGCAGCACAGAAAAGGAGGATGTGGATCCATCCAGTTCTGATAGGAAGGCAGGAACTGGGGGAATATAGACTGGGTCCGGGAGCTACAGCTCCATGACTGTTTTGAGGTCTACTTTGGCTAAGCAGGGAGCAGTTTAACCGCCTACCCAGTAAACCTTGTGTCCCAGAGATCGGGAGACCTGATTAGCTGCCCCTCCATAGTTCTGGAGTCCTCTGGAACTCGTGACCCAACAACCTCTCTCCTATTGGATGCGCCGCGATGACGTCACAGTGCGCAGCGCCCGAGTTGAACATTTAACAGCGGCAGGCGCCGACCCTGTCCGCCGCTCAGCAGCACGCAAGGCTCTGTGCTCTTGCGCCGCGCATTTCTGGAGGTATCTTGTCAACTCCTGGACCCTTGCCACTCTGGAGTTGTGTGACCTCACCCAGGTAAATTGATGATGATCCCCCTTTATCCTCCATCCAGGGGATCCTAGGTTTCAGAAGTTCACTTAAGTGCTCTTTCCATCACCCTACCACCTCCTCCAGTGAGGCCAGCAATGTTCCATCCTTGCTGTCCACAGTTTTGATGGTCCTCCACTTCCGCTTCTTGAGATAGCTAACAGTTTTCAACTTGGTGTGGCTCAAAAGTCCTTCTCCATAGCCTCGCCGGACTCTTCACTCGTCCGCTGCTTGGCCTCAAGGTGCCATTCTTCAAGCCTATAGGTACTTCATAAGTGCCTCTGGAGTGCCGGACAATATTTATACAGTCAGATGGCTTCCTTGACCACCTGGGACCACCACAGTGTCTGAGAGTTACTGCGCCTTAAGGCCCCTTGGACCCTGAGAGCACAGGACACAGCGGAAATCTATAACACACTGGTTGGAATATGGGACCTTTTACAGAACAGCACTGCAGCTGCAGAATACCGCGTTGCAGCTGTAAGGTATCCAGTGGAATATCAGGGTGAGGTGTTTGGGACAGGTTTTTATTTAAATTTTGACCCATAAAACATTTAAAACATTTTGTTTAAGTGGTTCTATGATAAAGCTGCACATAAGATCACAGGAAGACAAAACCTCCCTCAACGCATGGCTGGATGAGCAAATACCTCTCTACCCTGAATGGAGACAGCAGTTGACATCAATGAAATCAATGTATAAAACCATTCAGAACATCAATCAAAATTTTGTCAACAAATGATGGAAAGTGTTTTTCCTGTTGGTACAAGCTTCCAACAGGAGTTTCCAATTTCTACTAAATGAAAAAGAAGTTTATCAACAGATTAATTTTGTAAATTGACTGTAGTGCTTAAGCTGGACCTCTCAGACAAATGTGTGTGTCAAACTCATCGTGTTCTCTCTAGAAGTAACTCTTGAGTAACTACTGAAATCTGTCAAAGGAATCGAAGCAATCACAGTCTTTGTTGGTGACACCAAATTGACCCAGATTTAATGGGCTTGCCTTGTCTTTCAGTTTGAGGAAAATAAGATAACTCTTATTTCAAAGTTAGTTAAACTACACAACAACATTCAAACAAATAATGAATTTCGTTACACTAGTTTGCCTGAGAAAATTGTCTTCAGGGCATCTCCACTTGCTTGTGTAAAAAAACACTCCAGCTGTGTGTGAAGCCCAGTTGTATATTTCCCCACGTCATTATCCAAAGACAAACCTTAAAGCTTAACCTTTCCTCGGGACCGGACTGATACCTTTATCATATGAGAGACAAGAATAGTGTCACAGACGTATCACGCTGGCAGGGCAGTGGCCACATTCCCCTGTACGTAGACACGCATCAGTTGAGGACAGCTAAAGACATATAAGCAGATTGATTGACCAAACATTCATGCCAACACTTTTGTGCACTTTCAAATTAAATGTAAACTAAGTTGTGATGTGCGCTACACAATCCTCATCTGACATAGCCGTCATGGCATATATATGAAAAAAAGATCACGATCATGATAAAAGCGGCTTTGTTAAATTTCCCCTATCACCTCATTCACCCGGAAATCTTCGGCATGCGAACAGGTACACAAACAGGTTATGTTTAAAACAAAAACTACAAGGATTAAATGAAAAATTATTGTTTTTTTGTATTTTTCAAATGGATAAAAACGTCAATCTGACCTACACTGTAGGGGAAAAAATCGGAATTTAGCTTGCATCTAATAGTTACCTCCGGTTCTCAGCAGTTTCGCTATCAATATTAAGTCAAGATATTACAGCCTATCTATAAATTTGCACAAGATTTGAAATGCCTTGTATGTTTTGAAACAGCTAATAGTAGCTCATCTTTCTCTACATTATAATTACTATTATTATTTTTGCTAAAGTGTTACATTGAGACTTGAATTCTGCAGACTTTAAGAACAATCCGCGTGATTGACTTTTTTTTTATAACATCCCAATGAGGGGTCCCGCCCACACAGCATGTCGGAAGTTTTCATCTTCACCATATATCACCTCAGAAAGCCTCTCGACTGGACGAGAAGCCGTCTGTCCAGGTAACAGTTGACATGGACCAGCCTGTGTCATCACCTCATACAGCAGAACCCATTCACATACCCCAGCTCACTGCGACGGAAATCAGCCAGGGGCAAAGAACAGAAAAGAACAAGCACGAACCTTTCGAAGAATATCCTGATGACGAATATCCCCAAAGCCAGCGGCAAGGCGGTCAACAAGTGCCCAGCTTTGGGGTACTCCACCCCGGGAGCTGGGTCCGCCAGATCCGCCCAGGTGACGTTGTGCGGCAGCCAGAACCTCTCGTTCCAGAACCAGGCTGAGAGAGCAGCCATGTCTCACCGTGTTCCGGTCCCTTGACCGTGGGAGAAACTGGGCTCTGAACCGACAGAAAAAATGGCTTAGATTTGTAACAAACAAGTCTCTCCCGCTTTTGACTCACTTCTGGGATGACTTGCCACACTCAACTTTACCGCATCAGAGCGAAGAAAGGGCAGTTGGCGGACTTCCGGGTTACCTTTTCAAAATAAAAGTAACGGGCTAACGTCGACTGTAACGGGTTATCTGAGGGAATGCAAAAGTTAATTGGAGTACCATTTTAATGCTTCTTAAAGACCTTCCAAATTAACTTGAAGACCTCATCCCCATCACCATCTCTAGACCACAGAGCACAACCAGACAACAGACCTCAGGTCAGCTGCAAAGGAACATTTAAAGAATACATTAAGCCAAAGACAAACTTTATTAAAATGTACTTTTGGTCACAACAAATTAATCTGACTCAATTACTCACAATAAATACACCATACCACACACTAACTCACAAAAGAGTCATAATAGAAAAACAAAATATAATTATATAAAATTGTAATTTTTAAATACTCTTCACAGGCCTTAATTTTCCCAAATTGATTTGTCAACCTGTAATATTTAATACTGAAAGACCCACAGACACCATCTGTAAATGCATCTTCTCAGGCTCAGAATCACTGCCTATTCTTATGCTGTGTGTGTAATACTACGCATATACACATACATACACGCGTACACACACAACTGCCATCCAACTGTCACTTCTTCCATCATGATGCAGACATTTGTATAACCTATATTTAGTGTATACTAACATTATGTGTACTGTCCTGTAACTTATGTGATCCACCTCTTTTCACCTTTTGCACCTGAATTGGATTTATTCCCAGGTGGTTATAGAACTTGGCTGTTGGATCCGATAGGAACTTAGGATACGTGCTAAGTAGTATGATCCAATGTAGTAGAAATACATGTGTCATATAAGTTTTGTCACTCTTACCGTTTAATTTGTATATCAGGGTTCCCACTGCTAACCAGAAATTATTTTCCAGGATTTTTCCTGCCTGTGGGTGAACGTCAGAGAAGCTCTGTGATGTATATTGCACAGATGATTAGGTAACAACAGACATGAATGTGCATAACTTTTAACCTGTTTGCATTTACTCACATGCCAGGGGGAGGATAAATAATTTTCCATGATCATTTAAGAATTTCCAGAACAGTTGACCTTTTATTCTAATTTTCCATGTTTTCCATGGCTGGAAATTGGTCAATCATTTCCTTTTGCAGTTTTCCAGGATACACGGGAACCCAAGTTGGAAATGCATGTCATCTTCCTGCTGGTTTTCAGTAGCACTCATAAAAGCAAATTCCTTGTTGCTGTGTAACAAAATGTATAGATACCTGTCAATAAATCTGTTTCTGATATTAGGCTGCAATATTCTGAAATGTATTGAGAATGTTTTCCAAATTCCAATTTAATTCCATGAATTGCATTTTAATTGAGGCAATTTAATTGAAGGAAATAGAATTGAAATTCCATGAAATTGTAATTGATAAGTTTGGTGTAGTTCAGACTCATGCTTTACAGTATGTTCCATACATCATTTTTTTTACATATTTCATGAAAGTAATTATTACTGAACTTAATGTGCACATTTAAATTACAGCAAATGTTTTTCATCAATAATTAGAGAATAGTAGAATAGAACAGAATAAAAGCATCATCTATAAGAAAGATCACTAAATGTGATGTTTTATAGTTTTCAAATTATGGAAAATGGTAGTAGAATACCAAATTTTCCAAAAACAAAAAGAATATTATAATTGGAGGGAATTTGTATTTATATTTTTGGTACTTAATCCCATTCAATTCAAATTCTAATTCTTCAAATGAATTGAATTGAATTTCAGAATTTTGCACAAGCCTGACTGGTACAAAAATGAGCAAGGTGAATAACAGAACTTGTCAGCACTGGACAATTCAAATATGTCAGTACTATGTCAGTACACATCCACAGCAACAATCTTTGCTGTCTGCCTCAGACAGATGCAGGTGCACAGGTTCACAAGTGAGGCCATCTTGCAGCTGATCAGTTGATCGTCTCTGCAGTGCAATGAATAATACACTGCACTCTGCTCTGGTCCTGCCAGTGACTGCAGCTTTCCATGTGGTGATAGCGGAGGTGAGGATGGGTTCAAGGTGAACAGCTGAGTCACTGTGCACTATGATGGGCTCAGGCATGTTAAACTCCTGTTGAAGAAGTCCTGTTTAAAACCTGTTGAAGAAAATGCATCCGTCTGTTGTGCTTCTGATGCAGCAGGAGGTCCAAGAGTTCTTACCAATTTGGGTTGCTGCCATTGACACCACAACCCACCTCTTAACCCAGGTCACCAAGCATTGTTGATCCACCTGGGTAAACCTTTCCACACATAAAATCGTCCAGGTCCGGTTGGAAGTTTGGTCTCAATGAGGTGTTAGGGAGGATCAACAAGGTTTATGTATCTATGTAACTGCGACAGATTTCTGTGATCTATAACACCTAGCAAATGAATTTTGCACGCTAGAATTTCTTCTTTTTTTTTTAGCAATTTTTTGCACTCTACTCTCAACTGTTGATCCCTCTTTCAGAGTCTGTAACATTTTTGCAGCGATACATATAGATCCTATGTATTCTGTATTTTGCACTCTAATTACTTGCGAACCTCAGTCCCTCCTTGCCACAAGTGACCGTTGCGACAATTACATTTTTTTGTTGTGATAGGAAGCGTACAATGCGCCCAACATAATCCCTCCATTGCCACATAAACGTCTTATTTTGAAGTACAGAAAACACAATACCGATTCTATCACAGCCACAGGCTTGACGACTCTTGGTTGCCACTAAGATGAAGACTGCAATTGAGGAAGTACACCAGCTAAGTCCCTCCTCTCTCAAAGAGGGGATGGGTCCCATGCCTTCATCCCATTCCTGGTGTCTCAGTCTCAGTGGTAGCAAGGCTGCTCTCGAAAGTTACACATATATTTGAGCTACTATCTATCAATAAATCGCTGGAGATTTCGCACAGCACAATAGGAAATTGGGATAATTATTCTCGAAAGGTCCAGACCGTAAATAGATGTAGGACGTCATGGGCTTGTTGTTTGACATAATGGCACATCCAAGTGGGCAATAGGTGTATTACAACTACAAATTGTAGTATAGTATATAGCATTTGACCTTTTGTGTATCATTACCAAAATTTAGTCGGTAATTATAATAAAATAATAATACTTATTTAATGGATACAAATTGATCTCAAAGTGGTTGAAACATATTGCATTGCGATTTTTGTGGGGACCACAATGGTATCTTATTTTGAAAACGGGCAACAGAAATGAGGCAGCTGCATGACTGTCTGCTGTCTAATTATAGATGGACATTTGTCGGTTTGGAGCTTGTTATTATTAGAAGTCTCACAAGGCTGTTGACTCAATAGCTATGCAAGGGATTTTGGCTGTGGAATCAAATTTAATACTGATGGCAAATTACAGGTCCACCTCGTAGGTGATGAGCCCTACAGTTGAAAAAATAATAGAAAATGGGTTTTATCAGGATACTGGTGAGGCAGAGGCCTTGTACCACTCAAAGAGGAAAAACAGGTGTGTGCTGGGTCTTCGGTGTTCCACCACATACTGGCATAGTTGGTGGGCAATAAATGCATGATTTCATGTATTTTGATGTAGAAGAAAGTTGCATCTCCACACATTTAAGTATTAATCACTAACATCCAAACTGTATGTAGTAAAGTAGGTTAAAGAACACAACTATTGTGTTTTGGATGCATCCATTGCTTTAGAAACTACCAAATAATCTATCGTGGACTGCAAAACTGTGATAACTGCAAAACATATGAAGAGTGAGATAGGATGTGGACTCAAAGAAAGGTTAAAGTGGACACTGTAGAAAATGCTAAAGGTGAAGCATTTAGAGCGGCATCCTGGCTGCCCTCAGGTCAGGTTTCTGAGCAGCTGAGGGTTGTATAATGAGTGTATCCTGTAGGCAAATAAGTCAGTGAAAACAAGACTTTTACATGTCAACAAAGGTGCCACACTTAAGGAGTTTATTCCAAAATAAGTCTGGTTCAACAGTGTAGGCTACATCTTCATAGGTTCATGAGAAAAACAATGGGAGCTTAAACTCTCATCTCCAGTGCTTTGTTCAGCACAAAAAGTAAAAGTAATAGTAGTAGTCAGTAGAAAGGGAAATCAAGGCTCTTTTCACCAAGTGATAATGCATTATCATTTCATAACACTCTTTAGAATACACGTAAGGTTTGTGAATTGTGAAATATTCAAAACTTTTAAGACTTGGTAGATTTCAGCAACAATAAATACATGATGTGTGTTTTTAGAATTGGAAAGGACAGATTTAGTCTGTTATAGTCTCTATGAAGAGGGAGCAGGTAGCACAACAGCTCAAGTAAAGAAGGCAACTCCACTTTTTCCTTGAATGTTTGATGTTCAAACAGAAAAATTGTCAAGATTAGGCACAGTCTTTTCTAACACACTACCCCATACTTCCATAATCACACAGCAGTCCTAGTGTAAATGTCCTTTCCCAACTTGCGCCCATTCATAAGCCCTTCACATGTGCTCTGGGTGTTTTTGCAAACATTTGATGAACTCAGACACTGGGTGACTGTTGAAGCAGATCTGGTAAACAGCAGTAAAGAGAGGAAACCTAGGAGAGGAAGGAGTGGTTTAAGAATTATGAAAATAATTAAGATTATTTTGAGCTTCAGCGAGATTGCGAGCGTGATTAAGACTGTCCATACATAAAACTTACTTATCCACCATGTCTTTCTGTTTCAAGATCTGGTGCACTTCAGTTGCAGTCGCAGGACCTTGTAGCTTCTGGCCATTCAGCAGTTCATTCTCTAACTGCTCGATGGTCTAAACAGAGAAACATTTTCTGTTAACTGACTATCACAGATTTTGTGAGAGGGAAGCGACAGAAATACTCTCATAGAAAGATAGAGGGAGACAAAATCTATTCCTACTTTGCCTGTTTTGGCAAATGCCTCTCCAATCTTGCGGTTGCGTCCACCATAGCAGGTGGTGATGAGGTCAGCGACACCGCAGCTCTCAAGGAAGGTGGCAGGGGAGACAGGACAGTTAGTGCAGAAGACCCTGGCAAAGGCAATCATCTCCATCAGGCCGAGACGAATCACCGCTGCCTTCGTGTTGTCTCCAAATCCAAGGCCATCACAGAAACCTGCTCCCACTGCCACAATGTTCTGTCACACACCAAACAGGAGATGCTGGTTTTATCACCAAGAACCTTTTACATGTTTGACTTCCTATTTCTGAAAACACATCACTGCAAAGTTTGAGGTCTCAGTGATTACAGATGTGGTAAATTAATATATCTCTTCTATTAATATGTCTGCTACCCAAAAACTACATGTTTCTGATTAACCCAAGCATGACATGACTATTTTTGTTAGTTGTGACATGTTTGTGGAAAAAAAATAGAGGAGCAAAGTATTAGTAGTAGAAGAAAATTTGACCTTGAGGGCCCCACATATTTCCACAACATCAGACTCCTCCACCACAGTCACACGAAAGTTGGTGGTCTGCATCAGCTCTTTCAGCAAGGGTCCGTAAGTCTTGTCTTTGCACCCTGCATTCAAACATTACAGTAAATAACTGCTGGCATCTGCAGTATCAAAACAACTTTTAATCTATTGAACGAGGCATAACACTCAATACTGTTCAAAATAATGTTTAATTGCCAGGATCTATAAATAAAGATTTCATTAAAAACCCACCTACATGCTATTAAGTAAACTGTTCACTTATAATTGTGGGACCCGGGCCTCTAGCCAAGGTATAAGGTAGCCAAGGTAACTAAAAACGAACCAACAGTCCGTACCTATGGTTGTTTCACAGAACTTCTCCTCTGCAACTTCGTTGGCAATGTTGGCCCCCATGAGGACCGTCAACGTGATGCCCAGCTTCCCTCGGATAACCTCTGAGATCAGCTTTAGGCCCTCTGGACCTGCATCTACACCCTAAGAGGGACAGGCCAATACAAAATCAACAGGTGGAAATGTCTGCGATATGAGAGCTTACTTCCTATTCTTAACCTTAATAAACATGTATTTGAGGGTTATCATTGACTTAATAAGAATAGATTAATTTACAAGGACTTCTTTGTTTATACAGCAGTTAAAGGACTGTATGGCCTTGCAAGACAGGCCAGTCAGTAATACTTAATAAGGTTAACAAAGAGTCAAGAACCAATATTCATACTTAATATGAATATATGTCCGCTTAAGTTCAGCATCTTCACTGAGTTAGTACTAATTACATTTATAGGTTATATTTAAACTTCTGCATGATTTTAACTTTTGAAGTCTTTCATTCTTCTCATGTGATTTTCTTTCTCTACTTATTTGCAATTGAAAAATAGAATGAGATACTGAGGACAGGAAAACTGTTACCTTGATGAGAGACATTCCCACGGCCTCCTTCTTGATGTGGTCTTTGATTGTGTCACACACTCTCACAATGAACTGGTGTGGCACCACGAAGATCAAGATGTCAGCTCCTTTCACAGACTCAGCCAAGTCTGGGACAGCAAGCTGGGTTAGAGAGAGGAAATACAGTGAAACACCCTCTGCGTGGCAACATTGAACTGAGTCCAAGCAAGAGGAAAGAGTAAATGCGCACCACATTTGGGGGCAGCTTGTGACCAGGCAGGTATTTGACATTTTCGTGGTCTGTGTTAATGATCTCTGTGAGTTTACGGCCATTCACCATCTCTTCAAAAACCCACATGTTCACTGTATCCTCAAACTTGTCATATTTGGCTGCATTGGCACCCACAATCTTGGCAATGGCAGAGCCCCTGTGGAAGCAGACACAACAAATGAACTGGTGTTGAGCCAATGCACGTTTTACCAAATGAAAAAAAAAGAAAATGCCTCTGTTGTAGTTAAATTATTTAAATTAATTTAACACTGACCTGTGTTTTCAGCTTGACTCTAAACAATGACTATAGAGCTGTGTGAAGTTTTTATAAATTGAAATTTTTTATGACTTGCTGGTATTGCTGGTAGATTTTTTTAACCATTTTATATTTTAAAAAATGCTTTCACCGACCAAAAGCTAGCATACT